>CM038629.1:18349868-19069868 GCA_021554675.1 Leuciscus idus
AAATGAAAATACGGTGAATCTTAAAAATGGCGCAAATTTTGGCTTTAACCACCAAGCATTAGTATTAACGTTAACTACTTGTCAACCAGCACATTGTAGTAATATTAAGCTGGATCGATATTGAAATGTATCAATAAATAAGATCTCTGCTGTATTACTGTGTTGCATATATCTTCTGGCATAAAATGCCGACTGCAGACAGTGGTGTGTCTCCTTATAACGAAATGATCACGCCTAATCTTTCGGACCCATATCACCCTGACTGACTTGCAGCTCGGCACACAACAAAAACTGCTGTTCGGATGTTGCCGTTTCTGATATTTTAACATTCCAACATTTTAATTAAAAGAAATACACTAAAGTTTGATCAGAAATAAGAATTTTATTAAAATAAGCGAAACTTAACAGTTACCTAAGAGATCACCTACCGCTGCAAATGTGTACTGAAGTGAAAAGTGGAAATGATCAGACCTGTTTTCTGGTTCGAACGCTAGGCGTTCCGCATAACCCCTATTGGCATTAGAGGTTGAAAACTTCTTACCAAGGTTTCAAATTTGTGTGTTTCCAGAAGAGAAGCCTCCTCCCTCTGGAACTCTTCCAAGGTGTCCATCTTTGTTATTTCAATTCCAGAGTGAGGTACGCTCCTCTGCAGTTTTATGACTTCATCAGTGAGAGTCACCAGCTTTGTGAGTACTATTTTCTGGAACGCTGGCAATAAAGAGAAATTAAGAAAAAAATAATTACTCACTATAATCATGGTTCTCTGATAACAGCAAGGCATTTCAGCCTTTCAGTAAAAGAGTGCTCTCTAGCAATCCCAGAAAAATGAATGACTATTCAGTTCATTCAACAGGGAAACCTTAACCCTGTATTTGACAAATCAGTTTCATTAAAGAACAATTTTATTAAGAGATGGTTCTAGACTAAATGTCATAAATGCCAAAGCAACAAGATGAAAACCTGAAGTCTGATTTACCAAACAGTTACAAAGAGAATGCAATGTTATAATACATAAGTAATTAGTCTGGGTGTCACATTAAAATATTCTTGTATTTACTCGCTTCTGACGGGGGAATGTGGTTGGCAAGATCCTATTGTAAATGGACCTTGCATGTGAAAGACCTAAGCAGGAAAGAAAAAAGTGTGTGAACATATGTACAATGTGCCTCATTGAGTGATACAACCAATGACATTCGCCATCTATGGACCTGCTCTCCACAGCCTGGGACCTGGGTACACCTGAGAAACCCAAACCACCAACATTAGTCAGTCCAGTAGCACTAGTATTCTTCATGCTAATTTGATATTCAATAAGACAAGCCAAATGTAACTGGCAATACTCACGACTACTTGAACTGTCCCGGCCCACGGACCTGGATGAACCTGTGCAAACCAAATTTAGCCATTATCAATAGTGCTAATGACCTATGCTGATTTGATATTCAATAAGACTAGCCAACTGCGACTGGCTATACTTATGACTACTTGAACTGTCCTGGCCCACGTACCTGGACCTGGACGAACCTGTGCAACCCGAAACTGAAACATCAGTTTGTCATGATCAATAGTGCTACTGATCTGCATGCTGATTTGATATTCTAAAAATGAAATGTTAAACTCACCACTAGTTGACCTGTCGCGGCCCACAGACCTGGATGTACCTAAGCAACGCAGAGCAGAAACATCAGTCAATCATGATAAATAGTGTTACTTATCTGCATGCTATTTTGATATTCTAAAAATGAAATGTTAAACTCACCACTAGTTGACCTTTCGCGGCCCACAGACCTGGATGTACCTAAGCAACGCAGAGCAGAAACATCAGTCACAAACATCAGTCAGTCATGAATGAGCTGTAATGAGAACGACTGACATCTCTCTCTTTTCATACAGATTACATTAACAGAGAATATTCATTTTAGTTTTGAATTAGATCATTTAAAAGTAGACAATTAAATGATTATAAAAATATATAGCTCATGCCTGGATGACTAGTATTCTCTGAGTTTTGTTTAAGTTTAGAGACGTGCTCCAAAAAAAAAGTTCACAGTGACAGAGAGCCAGAAAGCACACCCTGTTTATTTTCTTTATTTTACAAAAGCACAATGTTTTGTTTTCGCTTGTAAGTGGACACATAAAAAAGTAGACATTTAACAGTTTATTTTTTCATATTTCTTAAGTCTGTATGACCATAAATGACAGAGTATTTTAAGTCTATTTTGCTGCTATGTGAAAAAAAATCGAGCAAAACGCGCCGGCGCGTTTGCCGACCCCAGGGGGTTAATTAATGTTAGCGTGGACGCTATACAAGCAGCTAGCTAACTAGCTAACGTTAATATTTTACCTTGCTAGCTAGCACGTCCATTTGGAGGAAAAAACATTTGAAAGATGACTTAGCTGGACCAACTGGGACTAACGAAAAAGACTTTATGATAACATTTCGGGAATCACTCACTATTAGTATTACCAATATTACAACATACTTACAAAGTCCTTGATGGGGACGGCAAGTGCAACACGAGGGAAAGTACAAAACAGCCTTCCTTGGTGCGGACTGCGGAGCATGCGGCGGAATGCAGTCACATATCCGTACGCCACAGAACTGGAGAAACTTGTATTCCGAGCATGTTTGATCAATAAAAAAAAATCTCAGTATCATGTTATAAAAGTTTTACAATTTGTTCAAAACAATGTCTACTTGACACAGTCCCGATTATTTATTATCACCATAAAGGTAGAACTGTTTTTCACAGGGGAGGGATATCACAATCTACTTGTTGAAACCGGAAGGAGTACCCAATAACCTCCTTTTCCACCACACTTAATAAGAAAAATAAACTATATTTTACACTAATAAACACTATTATCCGAAAAATATCTATGCTTATCACTTTTTTAATAACATTTTACTAAGCAGCATAAATTAATACAATTAACAAGGTAATAAAAAAAACAAATAACAACAAAACAATAGGCTATAAAATAAATTGACAAATGTACCTAAAATTAAAAAGGCTGACATTATTTGGAGGAGTATAATTGTTATGGGTGAAATTGATTTTAAACATATTTCACACATATTTGGGCTTGGTCCCATGTCTATTGCCAGGGGTGTCGGACTGGAGGTAGAAAGGTGAGGAGGGCCCTTTTGTGTGAGGAGGGCCCAGAAAGATACTAGAATTAATAGCATGTGGATGTGGGGAGGGGCCCATAGAGAATGCCTTTCTACAGGGCCCAGAATTTTGTACTACGCCCTTGTCTATTGCTGAAGAGGTCAAGGTGGTCAGATGCTCTTTTGGAACCCCAGGCCTTCAGAGAGCACTTAAGGCCCAATATATAAGTGCAAATAGTTACCCATCACCCTCAAACAAAGACAATGATGAATAAAAAAAGACAATAAATGAATGACTTTTTCTAGAATAAAAAATATATATATTTCAAATTTAATATAAAATTTTAGAATAAATATAGTCCAATATGGACTGAAAGAAGTGTGTCACTGTCTGCCTTTGTCCCCTAGCCATATTCCCAGTTCCCAAAAATCATGTGGCTATACCTCACGTTATCAGTTTCACATAGCCCAAATCTATTTATTGACAGTTATTTGGTTTATTCCTCGCCTTGAGTTTGAGGGACTATGTCATCTAGATCTGTCTATTTGTGGCAACCTAATTCCGCAGTCTTCACTCGGACACGTGCTTCAATCTGTTGTGGAGACACTCTATTCGTTCCGGTGAAATTACAAAACAAAATGCACACAAACGTGTCCCTGCCTGATATACAACCACTGACAAACATAATCGGTAAACATAATCAGTTTTGATGAGAAAAAAAACAAACAAAAAACTATACGAGTGCGAATTAGAACCCAGAACCTCTGACACGCTTGGCAAAAGTTCTGCTACTGGACCATTTAAATACACGCTTAAAATTGTCGGATCTATTTATTTATTCACATGAAAATTCTCAGCACTAACAACATATATTAGACCTCATTAAACGACAAATTAAACCCATTGTGCTATTTAAATCAATTGCTGGACATCATAATGCTATTGTATACACATCTGATTTGTGATTTAGTATTGTGTTAGCAACGCTTTTTTATTAAACATTTTTATTTATTTACATCAGTAAGCTAGCCTGATGTCGTCATACTCAGATTCTAGTCAGAATATGAGTCTGATACTGCTCCATTGGGCTGTGATTATGGGGCGTGTTTCAACCGAACCAGGAAAGAAAATGCCTCTGCACTCAATTGGATAGACCTACAACCAATCAGAGCAACGGAGTAAGTGACGTATGTTTTTCATTCATGTTTCCGATCGACAAATGCCTTGATCGCGGTTCTCTGTTCCTCTTTTAAAATTAATGCGCTGTCGATATCTTTTTTAACAGACGCGATGGCGGAATCTACACATGATGTTTCATAAACAAAGTTCGGGAGGAGCACGTTCAAATAATCAATCCAATCATCTTGTCATCAAACAATTACCAGGTCCACCCTATCAGCATGAGAGGAAGCATATATTTATTCACTCTGTCAACTCACCTAACATTCCTTGACAGTTTTCAGCATCCCTCCACTCACTCTTGGCTTGTTCTTCCACAGCCAGGAATACAGGGGGAGTACTTTGGGTTCGGGCCGAATACCGAGCCTGGAGCCTCTCCTCGGACAGCACGCCAAATATGCATTTATTCTATCTAACTTATTTGTAAGTGTGAACTCGTGGATGATTACGTTACTGTTGATCATCTGTCCATCATCGTATAAAGCCTGCCCTGACAATTTGATTGGTCCGAACAGCTTTTGTTCGGGCATAATAGCTCCACAACTTCCCGACCAAAAATGTTTGTGGGCGGTGCTAAGTTCGGCTGGCATTCAGGCTATTAGTAAGCTACAGGACATCGTCTTTTAAAACATGACCTGCGCGAAAGAGGAAAAAAATGAATGCGTCTCTGTCCCCAGCACATTTCAAACCAAACTGACGCCCATGCTCAGAGATCATAAAAATCAGTATAGTCATCCTGCCACTGCTTTCCCCAGCTGACTGAACTGCCTAAAGTGAAAGTTTAAAAGAGCAAGGTGACCAAAATAATAAAATGATGTAGAGAAGGTTGAATGCAATACACAATCGTGATACTGACAGGGATACAAAAAACGTTTATATAGCCAAGAAGGACACACTTAGTTGGCGTCAACTCCACGCAGCTACGGCGTTGTGACCCTTTCGGAGTGAAAACGCTAGGGGTGATAAGTCTGAGGTTATTTGCAAGGTGTCTGTCAGCCAGTTTATGTTAGCAAGCAAACTTTAAAAACTGCCCACAAAGTACTGCTTGCTGGCGAAGTGCTAATTTCAAAATGTTTCTTACATATTACAAACGAATAACCACGTTATTGTAACCAAAATATGTCTGAGTTTACTTGCAAAGTCAGTAACTGTTGCTACTCCCCACAGTAGGCTGCTTAACATCGACTATCAACATACAGGATGAGTTGACCAAGTCCTTGCGGCCTGCGTCGCCTCAACGCAAAGTTACACATTTTTGGAGGTGATTTGTTGGGGGATGTCAGTCGACGTTTCGATTGTGGCCTTATTTAACATATTTTATGTCACTTATTGACTAAATCTGGATGTCAACGGACGTCCAGATTATAGCCAGTATGAATGTCTGTTCTCAACTTTCTGGCTGTCAGTGGATGTTTAGATTGTGGTCAGATTGGACATCTTTTTTCAATGTCATTCATCGACTAATTCTGGATGTCAACGGACGTACAGATTATAGCCAGTATGAACGTCTGTTCTTGACTAATTCGGGCTGTCAGTGGACGTTTACATTGTGGCCAGATTTGACATCTTTTCTCACGTCATTTATCGACTAATTCTGGCTGTCAGTGGACGTTTAGACTGTGGCCAGATTGGACATCTTTATTCACGTCATTCATCGACTAATTCTGGATGTCAACGGACGTACAGATTATAGCCAGTATGAACGTCTGTTCTGAACTAGTTCTGGCTGTCAGTGGACGTTTAGATTGTGGCCAGATTGGACATCTTTATTCACGTCATTTATTGACTGTTTCTGGATGTCAACGGACATACATATTATAGCCAGTATGCAGAGGTGTGGACTCGAGTCATGTGACTTGGACTCGAGTCAGACTCGAGTCATGAATTTGATGACTTCAGACTCGACTCGACAAAATGTACAAAGGCTTGCAACTCGACTTGGACTTTAACATCAATGACTCGTGACTTCACTTGGACTTGCGCCTTTTGACTCGAGAAGACTTGCTACTTCCCATGAAAACTGGGGGAAAAAATGTCCACACGGCCGCGCCGCTCTCAGTTTATCTGCACACCAGCTGAATGCATGCAGCGAGCGCGCGCGCTGCCTGCAGGACATCCAATCACTGTAGTCCCACGCCACGTTGTTTTGATTCGACAGCATCTAACGCCCGTTTCACACAAACTCCGTTTGCAGTGCGTATGCGCCAGCGGTGCGTATTTTTTTCCGTACCCATGTTAACAGGTTAGAGCTTTCACACTGCACACGGTTGCAGTCCGTCGATCCGTTCCAGGTGCGGTGCGTATACAGCAGTGCCGCGATCGTTTCCGCACCGAGTCTATTTCTGCTGTGCTGCACATGTGCTGCACGCGCTGAATTAAAGTGACAGCGCATGTTTCGTGGTCAAAATGAACACAGATTGACCTAAAAATGTAGTAATTTCACCATAAACGCGATTAATTAAATAAAATGTAGTAATCTCACCATAAATGTATTTAATTAAATACTATTTTCACTTTAAGATCAGGGTTAAGCAAGGAAAACTACAATTTAGCTCAACAAGGCGACATAATGAACGACACTCGTCTCATTCGTGGAGGTGGAAAAACATGTTCCTTGTGACATGCGAGATTTATTGTATTAATTTAAATATAAAATAAAAGACATGAGAGTCGGCTGTTTTTTTATACAAGTAGCCTACATGGTTAAATATTTGACCACTTGCTTTAGGAACTTAATATAAGTAGAAGTAATGCATTGAATAATAGGCCTACGTTGTTTAAATTGTGTTTAAACGTGCATACGTCTATTAAAGAGTGTATATGTGTACAAAGAGAATCGCAATGCTGAGACGTTAAGACCGGGGTAGCCTAAATCAAGGAAAATACATATTTCAACAAGGCAACATAACACTCGTCTCATTCGTGAAGGTGGAAAAACAAGTTCTTTGTGACATGCGAGATTTATTGTATAAAGATTTAAATTATGCAAAAGAAAGAGTATGAGTCTGCTGTTTTTGTCAATTTTAAGTTTTAATTTAAAATGTAGGCTATGCGATTTTAATATAAGTACATGGTTAAATATTTTACCACTTGCTTGAGCAACTTAATATATAATTATATAAGAGTAATGCATTAAATAATACGTTGTTTAAATTGTGTTTAAACGTGAATACGTCTATTAAAGAGTGTATACGTGTGTACAAAGAGAATCGCAATGCTGACAATTTTTTTTTTTAAATAAAAGATGCTAATAACTTCTGGATTTGAAATACAAATAGTGAGTATGTATTTGTGGTACAGCCGCGGATCACGCACTGCAAACGCAGCATATGTGAAAGCACTATTGCGCGTGCTGGTCTTGCACCGCATACGCACTGCAACACGCATTCCAATTATATTATCAGGTTGGTCCAGTTTTTCAGAAGTGGTAATTTTGAGGAGTGAGGATTTTATTGATGACATGTTTAAAAAGGTTTAGGCTAAAACGACCCATGTCTATTTGAAAGTTAAACTGTTTTGCAATATGAGGTTAATACAATACAGGACTGAAGCTGCATGCTGTGCATTGTTCTAGTGCAATATGCTGTTGAAATACAAGCATTTTTTGTGAAAATTAAATTTTCTGTTTTTTACTGTATTTGATTAATGTCATTGTATAAAAAGAGGTTTAAATAAATACAAATCTTACAGACGTACATGATTTGTATAAATTTTATTTCTGTGGTAAGAGGACTTGAAATGACTCGAAACTAAAATGGTAGGACTTTGGACTCGACTTGAGACTTGTTGGCTTTGACTTTTGACTCGACTCGGGACTTGCCTCATCTTTGACTCGACTTGACTCGGGACTCGAGGGCAAAGACTTGAGACTTACTTGTGACTTGCATAACAATGACTTTGTCCCACCTCTGCCAGTATGAACGTCTGTTCTTGACTAATTCTGGCTGTCAGTGGACGTTTAGATTGTGGCCAGATTGGATATCTTTTTTCACGTCATTCATCGACTAATTCTGGATGTCAGCGGACGTACAGATTATAGCCAGTATGAACGTCTGTTCTGAACTAGTTCTGGCTGTCAGTGGATGTTTAGATTGTGGCCAGATTGGACATCTTCATTCACGTCATTTATCGACTAATTCTAGATGTCAATGGACATTTAGATTATAGTCAGTATGAACGTCTGTTCTCAACTAGTTCTGGCTGTCAGTGGACGTTTAGATTATGGCCTGATTGGACATCATTTCTCAGTGTCATTAATCGAATAATTCTGGCTGTCAATGGACATTCAGATCATGGCCTGGACGGACGGACAGGATATCAACCTGTTTTGTATGTCCACAGACGTCGCTTGCTCAGTGGGTTGTTGTCATTTGTTACACGTCTTTGTTCAGATTCACGTCACTCGGCTGTCTCCTTGCTTACCGTCATTATTAGTTCATCTGTTTCAGCTGTGTTCCTTTAATTATCCTCGTTTGTGTCTGCTTTATAAGTTCCTCCCTCTCATTCAGTTGTGGTATGGTCTTAACGTTATTTGGTGTGTGTTGCCCTGCCTGTCAGTGTAGTATTTGTATTTTCCTCATTAAACGTCATTTTGAAACTTTATTCATCACCTTCATCTTCCTTCCTGCAACCACCCGTGACATACACATAATTATAAGCTTGTCAGTTCAGCACCACCCTTATAGTAATTTACCTTGCAGGTACTAACAGTGAAAAAATATGGTGTTTTGACAGAATTTATTACAAATGTTGCTATTATTACTTGGAACAAATATTGCAGAGTATAAATACATTTTTATAAAGGTTGTTTTCATATTTTCTACGTTTACAATATTTTTATAAAAAATTCTATAGTTTTTTTATTATTTATGTATTTATTTTAGAAACCATATACCCATGGACAAAAAGAGCATGGCCACTGAAATAAGGCCATACAACACACACTAAACATTTGTTCAGAAGACTTTTGAGTACTGGATCTTGTAGACTAGAATTTTTGTAACAAAATGATGTGAAAACCATCCTGCCCACTCATTCACATAAAACTATATATTGATTTAAATTAAGACAAATTTTGTTTAGAAAGGCCATATGTGAGGAGGCATGAATGATCATGAATAATTGTGATTCACACCTGAGGAGATAAAGACCCTGCCCCTTATGAGCCTATCAGTGAGGATCGTGACTGAGAGAGAATTACAAGATATAAATAGGGGCAAGGTACATTTTGATAGTCATACCTGGTAACAAATCCTGTTCAAATACACTGAACAAAATTATAAACGCAACATTTATTTTTTTGCCCCCATTTTTCATGAGCTGAACTCAAAGATCTGAGACTTTTTCTATGTACATAAAAGGCCTATTTCTCTCAAATATTGTTAAAAAATCTGTGTTAGTGAGCACTTCTCCTTTGCCAAGATAATCCATCCACCTCACAGGTGTGGCATATCAAGATGCTGATTAGACAGCAGGATTATTGCATAGGTGTGCCTTAGGCTGGCCACAATAGCACAATGCCACAGATGTCGCAAGTTTTGAGGGAGCGTGCAATTGGCATGCTGACTGCAGGAATGTCCACCAGAGCTGTTGCCCATGAATTGAATGTTCATTTCTTTACCACAAGCCGTCTCCAAAGGCGTTTCAGAGAATTTGGCAGTACATCCAACCGACCTCACAACCACAGACCACATGTAACCACACCAGCCCAGGACCTCCACATTCAGCATCTTCACCTCCAAGATCGTCCGAGACCAGCCACCCAGACAGCTGCTGCAACAATCGGTTTGCATAACCAAAGTATTTCTGCACAAACTGTCAGAAACCGTCTCAGGGAAGCTCATCTGCATGCTCGTTGTCCTCATCGGGGTCTTGACCTGACTGCTGTTCGTCGTCGTAAATGACTTGAGTGGGCAAATGCAGAAAAAAAATGCAAGAGCAGAGGCTGCTCTAGCTAAAGCTGCTGTGATGGAGGCGTTTGCTGTAAAATTTGAGTCAGAAAGTCAATGTTTCACTCAAAGACTACCTGAACAGAGCACACAACAATGCAACAATTGCTCCTGCCTGCCTCGTTGCTGCTGCTGAGTTGGCTTGCGTCTGTAAGCTTCGTATATCTTTCTGTTTTGAATCATTATTTACTATCATTCCTTTTTGTTTATACTGCTAAATATAGCTTACTCAACATCACACATTAACCTGACATCGCTAGCTTCAATCTAAATCGTTATTGCTAGCACAACACGCTAGTAATTCCCTAGCCTGTTAGAATGCCATCCGTGCGCTCTTTATTTATTTTTCTCTCGCGCCTTTTACGAGTTCATCAAACCTTAGGTGAGTAGGATCAGTCAACAAACATGGTGAGTCATGTCGTCATCTCCTCTTATTGTCACTTGCACTTCATGTAACATGTATAGCATAGCCTTCTCTGCCAGCACAGGATTTACATGATAAAAGCAGGGAGATAGTAAAGCTGGCGGAGAAGATTTCAGAACTAGAGACACGCATCCAAACTTTAATCAAGGTTAATTGTAAGAGTTCAAGGGCTTTAGATACTGCTTTGGATGAGTCTAGCTTAGTCAACTCTGTACATTATTTGGTTCCGGCTGAAGTAGAGCCCGTGCAGCAGGGCAATTTGGTGACGGTGAGGCGCTGTAGTTGCGGGACAAAACACCGCTCTTCCGTTCCAATTACCATAACAAGCAGGTTCTCCCCTCTCAGTGAAAATCCCACTGTGAATTCTGTTGAATGTGCCCTAGTTATTTGCGATTCTATTACACGGAACGTGAAAATAGAGACACCAGCCACCATAGTCACATGTTTACCGGGAGCCAGAGCGCCTGACATCAAAGCAAATTTAAAAGTGCTGGCTAATACTAATCGTAAATTCTCTACGATTATTCTTCACATCGGCACTAATGATGTTCGACTCTGCCAGTCGGAGATCACCAAAATTAACGTTAAAGAGGTGTGTGAACTCGCAAGTACGATGTCAGGCACTGTAATTTGCTCTGGCCCGCGTCCTGTTTGCAGGAGTGAAGAGATACTTAATAGATTGTCCTCACTCAATGGCTGGCTGTCCGTGTAAGTGGTGTCCGCAAAATAATATAGAATTCATAGACAATTGGAAAAGTTTTTTGGGCAGAACTAAACCTGTTGAAAAGAGATGGTATTCATCCCTCCTGGGATGGTGCTGCTCTTCTCTCTAGTAATATGGCACATAGTCTTAGGCCGGTGACACACTGGCTACGTGGCGTTTGTTGTGTGGCGGCTGCGTGGCATTTTCTATGTCTTTGCACACCAGAAACGTGTCTGAGGCGGCGCTGCTGCTGCTAGGTGACATATGATAAGCCTCAGTGGTGATATATTTGACATATGGGGAGACAGTTGTGGAAGGCTACAAAATATTTTGTTCTGTGTTGACAGGTGCAATATTTGAAAATCGATAATATTTTTTTTAATTAGATTTATATCTGCATTTGTCAAAACCTAGAGACTTTCAAACATCAAAATGTAATTTATTCATATGTAGACCCGGCCTTAGAGCTCAAACATGAATTGGGGCTCAGGTCAGGAAGCAGACAGACTGGCTAAACCGACCGTCTGCCAGCTGTCTCACGTCACCAAGGTCAGATAAATCCCATCACCTAGAGCCTCTTTCACCTAGCTATCATCATATAGAGACTGTGTTTTTCGAATTAGGAAATACAAAAAACTTCCAAACCCATCTTAGGGTAAAATTTTTATTGATGTTCAACAAATAAAAAACAGATATAATACAAATGACCAAATGATAAAACTTGGGTTGCTGAATATTCGATCCCTTACTCCAAAAGCACTTATTGTTAATGATATGATTACAGACTATAACCTCCTGACCTTCTGTGTTTGACAGAAACCTGGCTAAAACCAAACGATTACATTACTTTAAATGAGACCACCCCACAAGATTACGGTTATAAACATGAACCTCGTCTGAAAGGCAAAGGGGGAGGTGTTGCTGTAATTTATAGTAATATTTTCAAAATTACTAAGAAGTCTAGTTTCAAATATAATTCTTTTGAAGTGTTGGTGCTTAATGTAACAATATATAGTGTAAAAGATAAATCACGTTTGAGATTTGTGCTGGCTACTGTATACAGGCCACCAGGGCACCATACAGACTTTATCAAAGAATTTGCTTATTTTCTATCAGAGTTAGTACTGGCTGCAGATAAAGTCCTAATTGTTGGTGATTTTAATTTACATGTAGATAACGAAAAAGATGCATTTACAGACATTCTTAACTCTATTGGAGTTAGACAACACGTGTCAGGACCTACTCATTGTCGTAATCATACTCTAGATCTAATATTATCACATGGAATCAATGTTGATGACGTTGAAATTCTGCAGCAGAGCGATGACATCTCAGATCATTATCTAGTCTCATATAAACTTAATTTAGCCAAGGCTGCAAAGCCGACTCCGTGTTACAAATATGTCAGACCTATCACTTTTGCTACTAAAGATTGCTTTATTAATAATCTTCCTGATCAGTTTCATCATCTCAGCATCCCAGATAGCTTAGAAGAACTCGATATATACCCGATAAGAACTCTTTTCCAGCACTTTAGACACAGTTGCTCCATTGCGCTTAAAGAAGATTAAAGAAAATAGTCCAATGCTGTGGTACAACGAGCACACTCAGGCACTTAAGAAAGCAGCCAGAAAAATGGAGCGCAAATGGAAGAAAACAAAACTAGAGGTATTTCACATTTCATGGAAGGAGAGCTCGATTGCATACAGAGAGGCCTTAAAGTTTGTTCTATTCTGTTTTGTTCGTTTATTTTTTTTTACATATGTAATCAGTTTCATTCTTGTTGAAATAATGAAAAAAGTTTTTTTACAAGACCTTGTGCTGTTTTTTTTTTTTTTTATAAACAGAGAGCCTACAAACAGAGATATATTATAGTTCACTGTTCTTTCAAATAATAGTCTATATTTATGTACCGTTTGTTTAAACAACATTAACCAAATTTTCTTTCTTTATTTAATAATAAAATGATTACTTTATAACATGCAGTTTCAACTCCACCAAATCTTAGGTTGTTTCATTATTGTACAGCAAATGTCAATAGCTCTTTTTTACTTTTCATGTTTGTTATAGGCTTACTTGGAAATTACCATAGTTGTAGTAATTCATCCTTACTGTTAATTGACAGTAGCCCCACTTACTTTTCAAAATGTCCCTTTGCGCCACCTGGCGGTCATTTCGCGAACGACTTTGAAATGTGACTGGTTTATTTTTGCTGCGCCAGCTAGCGCGGCGGTAATAGGCATTCTGGTTGACTACCAACTGTAGTGTTGTGTGTACAAAAAAATCACCCAGCACTAAGGGCTCATCTGGCTACAGAATGAACCCAAGCCTTTTGCAATCTTTCCTTAAAGCTGCAGTCGGCAAGTCTGGCAGATTGAGGGGACTTAGCCAAAATGTTTAATGTTTACAACTCTCATGCCCCCTTGTTTTGGACCTGCTAGCTCTGGTTGTTAACCGAGGAATTGGTAGCTTGTTAGTAGATTTTCTCTCCGCCATCACGCTTCGTACAATCCAACACATCTGCGGACTTCAGGTGTGTGCATGTGATGTTGTATCGTGCGCGAGAGGGGAGGGGGGATCTGTGGAGTGCACGAACTGTGATTGACAGTCAGATCTCACACAGCCCATGCGCTGATTGGACCAGAAGAACCGGGAGCGGTGGATTTTTGCAAAACAAATAACAGGCTCCAGGTCGAGGTAGAAGCGCGTGTTTTTCTAAAACCGGCTGATTTATGTTGTTCTGTCGGAGCATAGTGTTGGTTTCAGTGAATATGATCAAAAAAATCTTGCCGATGGCAGCTTTAAGTACTCAGACCAACATTTTCCAAATGGAGATGTCAAATACAAATTGGAATTTGCAATAAAATAGGGTCTTAGACATGGGGAGTTTGCACACTGATGGGGAACATGAGGTAAGTTGGATGTAAGACCCTAGGAAAGGGCAAACCCTCTGAAGTGGGCTCAAATTGTATTAAAATTAATTTAGCTTCTGAAGGTTTTTTTTTTTAATCATTTTTTGTAAATAAGATGCATGGTAGTAGATCAGGTATTTTACACCCCATTGTTTACTTTTACAATCACTCGCATTTAGATTCTATTGCTTTCCTGCAGTTTCTGCACTCCAAGTGATCAAGGAGAAGTCATTAAATACTATGATAATTATTCCTCAGTCTCAAAAACAAAACAAAAAAAAAACTAACATTTATATATATTTTTTAAACCTAAATTAATAATTATAATAATAAGATATCACTGGAAAAGTATCAGTAACATATAACAATAGGAAAATTCATAAATAATAACAACATTAGCAAATAAACATTATGGTAGTGTTGGAAATTGTTTTAATCCTGCTAATAATAATAATAATAATAATAGGAATATTAAATTATAATAATGGTGCCTCTGATCACCCTGAATGCCACAGCATATTAATACCCAGGTACAGGGTACCAGGGACTGATGCTGCGGGGGACACAGGGCCCAAAGGTTCACAAAGGTTCTTGATAAAGTTGTGGAGTTACAGCTCCTACATGTGTTGGAGAGAATTAATATCTTTGATCAATTTCAGTCAGGTCATCTATTCTTCACCTTTTCTGTTTTCTTTATATATGCTTCCCTTGGGTCAACTGATTCAACATTTTAAGTGTATCTCATTTTTAATGCTGATGACTCACAGCTTTATCCTTCTTTGAAACAAAATTATATCAGTGTGCTTGAAATTCTTTTAGATTATGTATTAGCCACTAAGGACTTGATGTATGAAAAATGTCTACAGTTTAATTCAGATAAAGCTGGAACTGCTATAATTGGTCCAAATGATATTGCAAATATCATTAAGACATATATTGTCTTACTGGAGAACAGCATCCAGGAATTGAGGTGTTGTTTTTGATTCTGAAAGACCTGCATGCTAAAAAAAATAGTAATCACTTTTTTATTGCTAATGTGTGAACACAGCTTGTTACGAAACTTACGAGACCTTCCACGACTTCCTTGGTTGTCTATGAAAGCCTGTAGACTGATTTTTATGTGAAAGATCCAATACATTTTTGCCAGGAAAATCAAAAGGTTATGATGTTTACATGCGCTCCTGAGAACCTCTTCTGTTCTGTGGCACATAAAACGAACACTTAGACTACAGAATGAACTTCTTCTGATTTTGAAATTGGTACATTGAGTCGGGTTTTTTAAAAACTTTTAAAAACTCATCTGTAGAATTTGGCTTTTACTTAGCCTATTCTGATAATGTGCTGATTTGGTTTTATATGGTGTATGTTGTTTAATTTCATTTTATTGTTATATGGTTTATTTTATGTTATGTTATAAAGTGTTATTGCACTTTGTCCTCTTTATGTCTATGTTGTGTTTTATATACTGTGAATCACTGTGTGACACAATTATCATGCACATAATAGGCAAGGCAAGTTTATTTATATAGCACATTTCATACACAATGGCAATTCAAAGTGCTTTACATAGAAAAAATTTAAATAATAAAAAGAAATAAGAATAATTAAAACAGTTTAGAAAAATTAAATAAAATACAGTACAGTACAAACAGTCGGACGAACAGCGGCACAGTGCTCATTCAGTAAATGGAGTGTTTTGAGTCTGGATTTGAATGTGACTACTGTAGGAGCACATCTGATCTCTTCTGGAAGCTGGTTCCAGCTGCGGCTGGCATAATAGCTAAAAGCGGACTCGCCATGCTTAGAGTGAACCCTTGGTATTTCTAGCTGATGTGATCCTAATGATCTGAGTGATCTGTTGGGTTTATATTCAGTGAGCATATCTGCAATGTATTGAGGTCCTAGGCCATTGAATGATTTATATACCAGTAATAATACTTTAAAATCAATCCTAAATCTAACTGGGAGCCAGTGTAAAGACCTGAGGACTGGTGTGATATGTTCATATTTTCTGGTTCTGCTCAGAATCCTGGCGGCAGCGTTTTGTATGAGCTGCAACTGTCTTATGGTTTTTTAGGGAAGGCCAGTGAGGAGTCCATTACAATAATCCACCCTGCTGGTGATGAAAGCATGCACAAGTTTCTCTAAGTCTTGTCTGGAAACAAAGCATCTAATTCTTGCAATATTTTTCAGATGATAGTATGCTGATTTGGTTATTGCTTTGACATGACTACTGAAACTAAGGTCTGACTCTAGTGTCACACCAAGATTCCTGACTTGATTTTTAGTTGTTTGACCCCTAGAGTGAAGGTATGCGTTCATCTTTGTTTCCAAACGCAATGACTTCAGTTTTGTCTTTGTTTAACTGAAGAAAGTTTTGGCACATCCAACTGTTGACTTCATCAATGCATGGGGCTGTAATCGTTAGGTAATAGGGCTAAGTAGATATGTGTGTCGTATGCATAGCTGTGGTAAGCAATTCGTTTTTTTCTCATTATTTGGCTCATTGGGAGCATATACAGGTTGAACAGGAGTGGCACAAGAATTGAGCCTTGAGGGACTCCGCATGTCATGGATGTCCACTCAGACTTATGGTCTCCTATACTCACATAATAACCTCTCCCATCTAAGTATGACCTGAACCATTTTAGGACTATCCCAGAAAGCCCCACACAGTTTTCCAGCCTGTCAAGAAGTGTCAAATGCAGCACTGAGGTCGAGTAGTACCAGCACTGATCATTTGTCTGAATCAGTATTTAAGCAAATATCGTTTATTATCTTTATGAGTGCTGTCTCTGTGCTGTGGTGCGGTCGGAAACCAGATTGAAAATTGTCAAAGTATCCATTCAAGCATAAGAATTTGTTCAGCTGATTGAAGACAACTTTTTCAATGATCTTGCCTATGAAAGGAAGATTTGAGATCGGTCTATAGTTGATTAATATGGTTTTATCCAGATTGCTCTTTTTCAGGAGGGGCTTGACAACTGCACTTTTAAGGGAGTTTGGAAAACTCCCAGAGAGAAGTGAGGCATTTACCACTTCTAGAAGATCTGCTTCTAAACTGTTTAACACATTTTTGAAAAAAGATGTGGGAAGTGTGTCAAGAGCGCAGGTTGATGTTTTAAGGTGCTGTACGGTTTCTTCCCAAAATTTTGCCATCAATTTCTTTGAAATCAGACATAGTAACTACTTTCTCAGGTGGTCTGATCTGTCTGACCCCAGCGCAACTCAAGGATGTGCTGATCACCTTTCTGATATTATTGATTTTCTCAGAGAAGAGAGAAGCAAACTCGCTGCACTTGCTGTCTGAGAGCATTTCACTGGGAATCTGGCTTGGGGGGTTTGTCAGTCTCTCAACAGTAGCAAAAAGAGTGCGTGTGTTGTTTAAATTGCTGTTTATAATATTTGAGAAGAAAGTCTGTCTAGCTTTGCCTAAGTTGAATCATGAAATTACTTTGAAATTAAATTACTTGAAATTAATACAGAAAACATTACTTTAACCATCTATCTATCATTCTCTGTTACAGACTTGCTGGATGTTGTCTGTCTGATCAGAGCTGTGAAAATTTGTCTTCAGCTCTTCAATCAACAAACTCCTATCTCAGAGAGCTGGACCTGAGCGACAATGACCTACAGGATTCAGGAGTGAAGTTGCTCTCTGTTGGACTGAAGAGTTCACACTGTCAACTGAACACGCTGAGGTTTGAATTTCACTATTTCTTATATGTTGCCCAGTTTGGATTAGGAAGGTCAAATAAAGGCATTGGCCGGTGCATGTTTCTGAAAGGGCAGAAATACTCTCCTTGTTTGTTCCCATCCTTCTAATTTAAATGAAATCAGCCTTCTTCTATGGCCATTTTTTTCATGATTCAATTTACATAAACATTTTATTCCAGACTCGTTTAAAGTAATTTAATGTAACACTCTGTTTTGATAGGCTGGCCGCATTGAAGACATGGAACTAAATGTCCACTGTTATGATTGAGTATCAGTTTTGCATATTTAAATCATTTTCAACGTCCCTGCCAGTACACGTATGGAATTGTTTTAATAACTTCTGATATTGAAAAATATCTTGATACATAGTTGAAACTAGGGCTGTCACGATGTTAGATTTTTCACACCACGGTTATTGTGGCCAAAAGAATTCACGTTATCGATATATCGCGATATCTATGGGGGGGTTTTATATAGTTTTTCTTTTTTACCCAACAAACAAAAGGAAACTGATAAACACAAGGCACATGCATTTTTACTTCTAGCGTACCCAATCTATGGCAAATTTTTGTGAAAGAAGACAAGCATGTGAAGTTTATCTGGTTTCAAACTGAAGCGAAACACTGTCTGAAGGTTTCCTGAAGAACTGAAAAGCTCTTAAACCATTGTTGCGCCGGTGCCAATAAAGTCATGCAGATAGCAGATTTTAACAAAAAAATCAATTGCAAATACAAATACAAAAATAAGATGAGTAAAGAAAACGGGGTTCTTAATAATCACCCTTTATTAAATATATGAACACAGAAACCCCCTGTTAATAGGTTAATGTCACGTTTCCCATTCCATGACTAGTAAAATAATAGCAATTTACTCTCTGTAAAATGGCATAAAAAGGTAGATGGCTACACATTCTGCAGCGCCGCGTCGCGTGTAGGACAACTCGAGGTATCGCACACCAGACGCTCACTTTCTCAGTTTATGGCCAGCAATATTCTAAAGCTTAAGGAAATTTTGAAATGAAGATAATGTCTGTACTATGTTATGATTGTACTGTTACAATTAAATACAATAGTTGCTAGTAAAACGCCGGTAGAAGTTGGCAAACCCCAGAAACCTCTGCAGGGCCTTACGGGAATCTGGACTTGGCCAATCTACCACAACCTTAATCTTCTCAGGATCCATACGCATTCCCTCAGTCGAAACGATGTACCCTAAAAAAGGAACAGACTGTGCATGAAAAGCGCATTTCTCCGCCTTGACAAAAAGCCCATTCTCTAGCAACCTCTGAAGCACTCGTCGAACGTGCTGCACGTGTTCCTGGAGAGAAGATGAAAAAATCAATATGTTGTCCAGGTAAACATATATGAATTGATCGACCATATCTCGCAGCACGTCGTTGACGAGTGCCTGGAAGACCGCTGGGGAGTTGGACAACCCGAAAGGCATGACCAAATATTCAAAGTGCCCCCTAGGGGTGTTAAAAGCGGTCTTCCATTCATCCCCCTCCCTAATGCGAACCAAATGATAAGCATTACGTAAATCCAATTTCGTGAAGATCGACGCTCCCTGCAACCTCTCGAAGGCTGAAGACATCAACGGCAAAGGATAAGTATTCTTTACCGTGATGCTGTTCAACCCCCGGTAGTCAATACAAGGTCGCAGAGTTCCGTCCTTCTTCCCCACAAAAAAGAACCCCGCCCCCACTGGAGAAGAGGAAGGGCGGATGAACCCTGTTGCTAGAGAATCAGAAATATATTTCTCCATAGCCTCCCTTTCTGGAGCAGAAAGCGAATACAACTTGCCTTTAGGCGGAGACTTACCTGGCAGTAAATCTATGGCACAGTCATAGGGACGATGCAGAGGAAGAGAAGCAGCTCGACACTTACTGAACACTTCCTTCAGGTCGAGGTACTCCGCAGGCACGTTAGACAAATCCACTGCATCCTCCTGAAACACAGAAACAGGAACAGACGGACAGGCAGACACAAGACAAGACTCATGACATTTACTCCAGGTTAAAACAGATTTCAGTTGCCAGTCCACTCTGGGGTTGTGACGGATGAGCCAGGGATGTCCAAGAACAATGGGTGCAAGAGGTGAGTCCAATATATAAAAAGAAATAGTCTCGGAGTGGTTGCCTGACGTGATGAGAGTGATATCTTCAGTGATGAGCGAAATGGTGGGAAGTTCTTGACCATTGAGGGCGTGTACAGCAATCTTGTGTGTGAGGGGCTTGAGAGGGATCTGAAACTTATGCGCAAATGTGTAGTCCATGAAATTACCTTCTGCCGCGGAATCCAGAAGTGCCTGACAGTCGTGAGTGTTGGTTGACCATCTCAGTCTTACCGGAAGGAGAGTAGATGTTGATGAGGTCTTCTCGGCGGAGATCCCACCCGATAGTAGCCTCATACTTACTATCGGGCTTGACCTTTTAACGGACAGCTGAATGCAAAATGGTCTGCTCCACCGCAGTATAGGCAGAGGCCCTGGGATCTCCGCCTTTCCTTCTCCTCCCGGGAAAGCCGAGCTCGCCCTACCTGCATGGGTTCGTGATCGTAGACAGGGCCGACCGCGTTCCCGCCGCTGGACCGTGTGCCCTCAGCTCCTCCCGAGGTGCGACTGGGCAGAACCCGTCTCTCGACGCGGGACAGTCGTGCGTCTACTCTCAACGCCAGCTCGATCAGTCCATTAAGTGATGTGGGCAGGTCCAGGGCGTAGATCTCCTTCTGGACGCGGTCAGCCAACCCATGCAGGAACATGTCCCACTGCGCCTCCTCGTTCCATTGACACTCAGCCGCTAGAGTACGAAACTCAATGGAAAAGTCAGAAACTGACCTCTCTCCCTGACGCAGATCTGCCAGTACTCTGGCCGCCTCTCTCCCGGCGACGGCCCGATCAAAAACTCGTTTCATTTCAGTGGCGAGTGTCTGGAACGAGGTGCAGCATGGATCTTGGTTCTCCCACACCGCCGTTCCCCTTAGCGCCGCTCTCCCAGTCAGCAGCGTCAGGACCAAGGCGACCTTGGCTCGCTCACTGCTGAAAGTCCTGGGTTGGAGAGAAAAATGCATAGAGCATCGTGTTAGAAAAGCTCTGCAGTAACTGGGCTCACCAGAGTAGGATTCTGGGACTGGAAGACGGGGCTCCGACTGGGAGGGGCTTTCTGGTGGTGTGGGGGGAACGTGGGCGGCGCAGTGGGAGCTCGCAGATGTTGGATTTGCTGGGTGAGCTCGGACACCTGCGCCACCAAAGCCTGAACTGCCCGACCCGTGTCATTGAGATTCTGCTCTTGGGCATCCATTCGACGAACACTACCGGCAAGGAATTCCTCCAGTGAAGTGGATGTATCACTCGCTGCTTCCATTGCTTGGTCAGATCGTTCTGTCATAACGGACGACAAGGAAGCAATATGCAAGTAACTCGTTTATTGAAGATCAGAGTTCAACAATGTAGAAAGTGAAACAGCTGGTGGGTGGCGCAGGGACTTCGATGGTCAACAGTGGTGCAGATGAAGTGCCGTGACTCGGGTGCGTTGGTAGTGATGAGTAAATCCAGACATAGAACGAATATCCACGGGAAACACCAGACAGGAACAAGGATGCGTAAACTGGAGACGAAATCACAGGACCAGGAAACACACACAGCACGGGAGACTTCAACAACGATCTGACAAAGGAGATGAGAATTGCGTGAGTATTTAAGGATGATGAGATTGACTGCAGCTGGCGCCGTGAGTGATGACAGCTGATTGCTGATGAACAATGATGGCCGGTCACACCCATTCACACACCCACACACGTGTAACAACATAAACACGAGACAAGCAGGAAACAATGCATTCGTGAACCGTGACAATTAGTTGAACGTTAGCGAAACTGCAGCAGCAAATGCAGCTGTGCATTCACATGGGTGTGTTTCTGCGCTGCTACCTTTTATGCAGAGATTTAAGTAACTAGCGAGAGTATTTATTTAATTATTACCATAAATTGGTCATAAAATGGTTAACAAATTGGGTCATTGATAAGTATTAGAAGCTTAATCATTATGAAATCTTGGGACATGATCATGATCTACATGGTTAATAATTTATAAACCAAACCTCTGAATGTTACAAACAATTGTCTCCTTTAATTACCTTTGATTGTTCCAAGCCCAACAAATGAAATATTTCAAACAATGGCTAAGTTATCTACAATCATTTGTTTCACTTCATTAATGGATGTTTTTATACCTGAAAAAGTCTGACTAAAGTGTTTGTTTTTAATTCATATCAAAACTCTCTAGCCTACAATTATTACGGCATACTGTTGATTTGAATTCATTTGAACAGTAATTTCAACTAATTTTAATTGTAACCGTAATATTAAAACAAACTTAAAACAGAGGTCATAATTGCAAATGTCAGAATGTGTCCAAGTCATTTAATTGATGTTGTGACAGGAGTTAATTACTTCTTTCTTTATTGTTCTGTTTAGATTGGTCTCCTGTAATCTCACTGGTCAGTCCTGTGAAAGTTTGTCTTCAGCCCTACAATCTTCAAATTCCTGCTTGAGAGAGCTGGACCTGAGTAACAATGACCTGCAGGATTCAGGAGTAAAGCTATTATCTGCTGGACTGAAGAGTTCACACTGTCAACTAAACATACTGAGGTATTAAGAACACAAATTGACAAAGATTCTCTCTCTCTCTCTCTCTCTCTCTCTCTCTCCTTCCAGTTTGAATTGGGAGAGTTGTCATGGTAAGGGGGAATTTAAATAGACTTTTCTTTTGAGTACAATTGATATTCAAATTTAATATTTAATTTAGAAGTAAAGTTTAATTATAGTTGTATTGACCCATTGTAATGTTAGTATTCACTTGGTGAGTACAGGGATGCCGTCGTACCTGGGTGTGTGAATGCCATCTCAATGGCTTTGTCACGGCATTAGGTGTATCACTCAAGCCGGAGTAACAGTGGAGGATGTGATGCGGGATGTAGCAGAGGTAGTGGGACATGAAAACATTGTTTCATCTATGAACAGTCAAATGGCACACCTGAATCCAGCAGTGGGTAAAGAGTGTATATTTTGTGGGATTGAAGAAACAGCTAACAGCTTTTGGTTAAAAAGACTATTTAATTTTTTAACAGAATGCTTTACAAAGTTTGCAGATTTTTTCTTATACCAGAATTGAATTTCCTGGAAAAGAGAAAAAAATGTATACTGAATTTTTTCATGGGGTCAGCTAAGACCTAGAAAAAATGTTTGGTATGGGTCCAATTAATGCAGAGATGGTAGTAAAATGGATAGTAGCTGCTTGAATTGAAATAGAGCAGTGGTTCTCAACCTTTTTTGGGCTAGCGCCCCCTATCCAATATCCAGGTCCCTGACCACCCCCCACCCCCTAACTAATGAGCGAGCAGGAACGAGTGAGAGTTAACAGATG
Source organism: Leuciscus idus (assembly GCA_021554675.1). NCBI lineage: Eukaryota > Metazoa > Chordata > Actinopteri > Cypriniformes > Leuciscidae > Leuciscus > Leuciscus idus. Next base: position 18,373,286 of record CM038629.1, read on the forward strand.
AAATAAGTACAACATTGTCATTTATTAATACAATCAAACTATTCTCCACAGTGATTAATAAAAAAATAAATAAAAAAAAAGTTATAAACTGCATTGCCATAGCAAAACCAGTGTTTCTCACAGGATTTTTGGTAAATCTGTGGTGGGTGGACCTCAGGCCTTCCAGGGGGGTTCGGGGGCATGCCCCCCCTGTAAGAAAATTTTGTGCATTTTAATGTTAAATTCATCAATCTGGTGCACTTTGAGAGTTCAAAATTAAAAGCTCCAACCCATATTCAGTGTGCAAATTAAACAAAGAAAAATTCAAACCTCTTTTAATTGTGTCTGTCTGCATTACACTACTACATAATAGTCCAGTCATTTTATGAAAAAAGGTTGAACAAATTGCAACAGAAGCAAACTCAACTGATTTTGTATCCTCAATATGTCAAGGAAAAAAAAGTCCCATTAGGGGATAGTTTCGAAAAAGACCCAAATATAGCCTATTCATACACCTATTCATTCTTTTTCTTACTTGAATAGGGTAACAATTTTAACCTTTAGATATCACCATGGAAATTACTCAGTTGATTACTTGCATCAAGACAACCAAAAAATGTATTACAAGTTTTTTTTTTTTTTTGTTTGTTAACATGGACAAATGGTGCATAATCTAATTATGTATGTGCTAATTTGCAAAAATACCACAACAGATCTAAACATTGGGTATAGCCAGGTGAAAATGTCTTGTTGAATCTTGTTGACACATAACAGTAAAATACTTAATGTTAAGGTCTGAATGGAACCCATTTAGGCTACCCATGAACATTAATACATAGAGGCAGGAAGAAGTACTTTAAACCAGCCTTTTTTCATGGGGTCAGTTTGTTTTCATGCCAAGAGTTCAAAAGAAAACACCGATTAAATGTTATGAGAAAAAAAGGTCTGAAAATGTTTAGAATATAAAGAAAAATATTATGGATTCTGCGGCAGCGAGCTATAACGCACATATGTGCTCTTTTTATGTTTATTAGAGGTTGAAATCAAATCAAATACTGCCAAAACACCCATACTATTTCTGAATAGGATGTATACTTCATAAATTGTATGAAATTATGGAAAGACATGGTTCAGATCACTCAAAACATATGAAAATGGAGACGCCCTTATATGGTCAGTAAGGAAGCTGGCTGTCCATCTAGTGAAAAAGTTTGGTACTGCGCCCAAATAAAATCTTACTGAAAGCTCATTTTTTGAGATATCAACCTAAAATTTGGAACACAACTTGTTTAGATGTTTGGCTTTAATTTTCTAGCAGTTTTAGAGTAAAATATATTTTATAATATATATATTTTATATAAAATATAAATAATTATATTTTTACATTCTATATTTTCATGAACTCAAATTTATATAACTTTTTTTTCTGTTTCACTTTCATAATTTATTTCACTTCTACAATAATCTGGCAAATGTCTTCTTAAAAAACGAGTCCAACCATATGTCTATATTCCAAAGCATTCTTGAATTACAACCATTTAAGTTTGTTTTTTGATTGCTAGTACTATGTCCTCATATGAGGACATCATATGGTAAATCATAGACCCACTTGTCAGGTAGAGTGAGGGAGCGAGGGCTCAATTGCGAGAAAAAGGTCTTTTATTCAATATATCACAAAATAAAACAAAACACAAACAAAAACTACCCCAAGGGGGAAAACAAGACAGACTTAGACTTGGACTTGAACTTGAACTTCGACTTGGACTTGACTGAAGCACACAGCAGGGAAACACACCGTGTACGACGACGAACCAGCACAGGACTGCAAACACAAGGAGAATAAATAGGGAGAGCAAACAAAGCAGGTAACGAGGGAGGACAGGTGGGGAAAATGAATCAATAATCAGGTAACAAGGTGGGCGGGGTTAGACAATCGACTAGAGAGCACATGGCACAAGGAAACACATGACAAGCCATGTGCTCACAACAAACAGGACTAGAACACAAAACGAGACATGAACACGCAGCTAGTGAAAACTCATAAGCCACGTGTTCACACAAAACATGACAACATGAAAGCACACAGCCAGTGAAAAACAAGCTGTGTGCTACACAGCACAAGACAAGAAAAAACACATGCAGACAGAAGAGCGCGCGGCTCGAGCGAACTCGAAACCGCGCGCGCTCACGTGACAAGACAGAGCGCACGAGAACAAGCGAAAGCTCATTCCGTGCGCTCACAAAAGAAAACAAACACGCGGAGCATTGATGTCCGAATCCCGACACAGAACCGAAACCTAACCAGACAGACGTGTCGGGATCCAAACACCACGCCCTGCACATATAACAAGGCACGTAGACAAGTGAGTGCACGGCCCGAGCGCGCTCGGAACCGCGCACTCACACAGAGACGAGACAAAACAGGGAGTGTCAGAGCTCTGTCACAAAACCAAGAAATTAACTAGACCGAAGTGACAGAACCCTGACACCACTGTCCTCACATGAGGACATAATTTTCTGCAAAACTACTTCCTGTACAAAAACAAATTTTAGTTAATATACTTATTAGGTCCTACTTATCCCAAATAGCAAGAACAATTATAAAATGCACACCAGGCAAACTCTCAGGTCTCAGGAGGCTAAGCGTTGTTAGATTTGAACGAGTTGAGTAAATTTGGGGTGCCTTTCTCCACCATCTTCAACCCTCATCTTGTGTGTGGACCCCAATCGAAGTTTCCTTCATCTCAGTTGCATAAAATTGTGAATTTTCTGCATTATCTATCTATACATACAAAAAAACTGGGCTCGATTCTGTTGTTCTAAAGGTATGTAAAAAAACACACAAAAAACCCCACCATTCTTGGTGTTTGGGGTCAATATGAAAGCATTCACATTGAATATTGATGAGAAAAGAGAAATTCATTTGTAAAAAAAAACCAGTATAAATCTGAAAATTTTCCTACATAATTGCAGGCCTGGTACTAGAGCACAAATGTAATTACACATGGGCACACACACACAGTATGTTCACTCTTCATATCTGCTTATTGATGTGTTTTTTTTTTCAGTTATCTTTTTTAAATTAATCTCTTATTCTAAATATTATTTTTTACATTTGGATTACTAAAACAAATAATATGTGATTACAATCAAGTCTTGTCTTTTAGTGGCAATATGTTGCATTATTGCAAATGTATGTGTCATTGCAAAAACAAGACACTTCAAAAGACCTCAAACAACAACAAAAAATTCTAAACTTTGACGAAAATACTGGTTTAATGAATTTTATACTGTTTAAATATATATTCACAAAATATAACTCACAAAAGCTGTTATAAGAGCAGTTAGCAACTTTCAGAAGAATGAGTGGATTTCTATGGGCCTCTCCTGGATGTATACAGTAATTACACTGTTGCCTTTCGAAAAGGAACTCACACTGCGTCCTGAGACACTATTGGGGAAATGCCACAGCGTGACTGATGACTTAAAGCTGCAGTCGGCAAGAATTTTTAAAATGTTTAATGTTTACAACTCTCATGCCCCTCCCCCACTACCAGCGAGCACCCTCCCATCGAGTTTGTGCTTGTCAGTGCGTGTGCACCAGATTTTCTGTGAATGCGTCCGTCTCTTCAGCATCGATCAACACCATGGACTCGGAGGTAGGTTGCCCTGGCTAATCTACCCATAGATAGCAATAACCGAGGAATTAGAAGCTTGTTAGTAGATTTTCTCCCCGCCATCACGCTTCGTACAATCCAACACACCTGCGAACTTCAGGCGTGCACATGTGATATTCAGTGGTGTAGTGGTAAAAAAAGAGGTGGGTAAACTATAAATTCTGGTGGACCACGACGTGGTCACCCGGTAAGGTGGGCCACTGCCTACCGGTGTATGTGTATCCTGATGACATCGCTATAGGCTATCATTTGATGGTACTACCAAGGTGTTGTAGTATAACCATCAGGACGTCGGTGATGTGTAAACTGAATTTGGCAACAATACAGTGAATTACAGTGCAGTTATTTAATATTTTTCAAAAAAATTATACATTTACAATTGTATATTAAATTAAAAATATATTTTTTTCCAAAATAAGTGTTGTAGTATAACCATCAGGACAGCAGTGATGTGCGAACTGAATTTGGCAACATATACAGTGAATTACAGTGCAGTTATTGAATATTTTTCATAAATAATAATCATAAAAATTATGCAAAAAGATATTTATACAAAATAAGTATTGTAGTATAACCATCAGGACAGCAGTGATGTGTGAACTTATTTTGATGACACTACAGTGTGTGACTGTGAAGTTATTGACTGTTTTCGGGTTTTGCACTTTGCAGACAGTCCCTTCGGATCTGTCTCTCTGCCGCCTGCGCATAGAGATCAATGTATTTTGTCCACTGTGAGGGAAAGCTCGTTTTGAGAAAAAATAGGTTGTAGCTGCTTGTCTACATTACTACGATTAAAAAGAGGTGTTATTTGTGTAGTAACAACGTTTAGCTCACGAGTTATTGACCCGGGAAGTTCGAATCTGTGAATTTATTGCCAACTTTACTCAACTCGGCGAGTTGCGCTCTCTGCTTCGTGTTTGCGCGCTGCGCGTTCTGCTCTGTAACGGCCCAAATGCTCGAATCATGTGCCGATCGGCGATCACGCACTGGAAAAGCAAAGTCCGCTCAAATAACGTGAAATTTAGAGGTGGATAAACGCACTTTGGAGGTGGGCAAACGCTATTTCCAAATTTTGGGAGGTGCGTAAACGGCGTTTACGTGCGTTTAGCCTCCACTACATCCCTGGTGATATTGTAACGTGCGCGGGGGAGGGGGGATCTGTGGCGTGTGCACGAACTGTGATTGACAGTCAGATCTCACACAGTCCTGCGCTGATTGGACCAGAAGAACCGGGAGCGGTGGATTTTTGCTAAACAAATAACAGGCTCCAGGTGGAGGTAGAATCGCGGGTTTTTTTCTAAAACCAGCTGATTTATGTTGTTCTGTCGGAGCATGGTGTCGGTTTCAGTGAATATGATAAAAAAAATCTTGCCGACTGCAGCTTTAAGCACTGTAAAATCACAGCAATTGTATTGGCCAGCGACAGCCATGATGTTACTACAAGTGCGACCAGAGGGTAGCATTTCCGCCCGTGCGCCTCCTCCTTATAGGAGCAGGTCACAGAGATGACACGAGTCGAGGAGGAAGAAGCAGGACCTCAGGGAAGTGATCCAATTCAGATGCAACCAGCATCCTGGAACCAGCAGAGGCAAATAACATTGCCTCCTTCTCCTTTTGAGGGTTACTACAGCTACCCTCTTCTTCTTCCTTGCCCCTCCTCACGCAACATCAGGCCTTAGAAAGGACTGGACTAATGATGAAAAATAAATAGTCTGACGTTCCGGCTTTGTATAGATTTTTTATAAATGTATTTGTTACTCTTCTCGTTTTAGAGAGTCATTATGTAGAGTCTGTTGCTACATAGAGCTTCTAGCATAAGCCCGAGCAGATGCCCAAGACATTCTCAAGTGACAGGCTTTCAGCTGGAAAAGAGCCTCCTTAGTAGTCGGGCTGCAAACTTCAAGTTCTCATCTTGGTTAAAGGGTTGTTATGTTGAGTACATCGCTCGTTGGCCTAGACAGCCATGTCAAGCTTGTAGCTTTCTGTAAGCAGTCCGTTTCATGATCCTCTTTCCAGAGTCTAGATGCGCTTTTTTGAGTTGCCGTCTCAGGGGTTTCCTTTACAGTTAGCGCTTTAAATTGAGCGGATGGTATCAGGTTGAAGGACTCTCATGAGCTTCCCTTTGACACCTGCTGTGGTAAGATGGGTACTCCCCTCTTTGGGCAGATTTTTGTGCTGCTGCTGTGTAGTGAAATATCCAGTGTTTTTAACATTTATTTAATAATGAATTCTGAGCATCCCCCTGCTAAAATATGTTCCCGCAGCTATGTGTAACTGTGTAACTATGTGTAAACTGTGCAACCCAATGTCACATAAAAGACTTGTATAAATGTACTATAGTTTATTGTTCAACTTTGTTTAATCAAGGAGAATATTTGATAATTAAAAACAAAACAAAATTATGTTTGACCATTATATAAGCCTACTCATTAATAATCAGTTATAGTCTGTACTAGAGACCTGCGCGGGACACAATTTTCAGTCCCGCTCCCGCCCGCTCCCGCAGTGTTCAGTCCCGCTCCCGCCCGCTCCCGCAAAGATTTGTCATTTTTAGTCCCGCTCCCGCCCGCATCTGTGATATTATGTCCCGTTCCCGCCCGCAAATGCCCGCAAGACGGCAGGCAGGATGTATGTTCACTTTCTGTCTCACGAAAGGTCTTGGAAAAAAATGCGATTTGTGTCCGTTGTATGTTAACACCTTTTGGCATTTATCGCAGCAGGCAAAAGGTAGTTGATTCCCCTCTCCATCATGCACAACCGAAAAAGACTGCCAAATGTCTGATTTGAGGTTTCGTGATTTTTTTTTTTTTGTAGTAAATGTGCCTTTCTTTAGAGAAGTACTTACATCTGAAGCGCTTAGGCCTATATCTGAAGCACTAGAGGTGCTCTTTTCCTCCTCCATGCTGTCTATTTTGAACTTGAAGCTTTCGAATTCGAACACGGAGCAGCGGGAAGGAATTGTCTCTAAACAAGTGTGCGTGAGATTAGGTCCCGCCCTACCCCCAACGACAACATCCAAGTTTAGGCTGCTTAAAACGTTTTTATTGCTGCCAAACAGAATCTCCCTCACAACTACAAATTATGTACGCTACTTTAATAATTTATATATTTTACTTTACACTCATATTTAATTTGCGGGAGTGCAGCGTATCATCCCCCCCACCCGCACCCGCAAGAGCACCTTCATCATCCCGCCCGCTCCCGCAATGACCTTTCAAAATTTGTCCCGCGCCGCTCTGTTTTGCGTCGGGTCCCGCGGGACTCCCGCGGGAGTGCAGGTCTCTAGTCTGTACCAAACAACAGGGAAACTCTTGCTCTAAGCGAAGTGAAACTTTACAGGTTATTAACTGCTTTTTACACTGTAACTACTGTAAAATGTGACATAAGACATTTATTGGTCAATCAATGTTTCTGTGAAAAGACTAAAGAGGTCAGAGATTAAAACTTGCTGTAAAATGAAAACTGTTTTTATCTGCTTCATCTTCACCATCACTTCATCTGTACTTACAAAATACCTATTATTATTATTTATTTAGCTCACATCATGTAGCTAGAATGCATAATGCTTGTCTGTAACGATTCCAACTCAGGTCAGTCGTGTCAATGGCTGAATCAACTGCAACCTGTGCTTACTCGCCACACCACTCTCCCGATTATCAGATGGCATTCTTTTGTCGATTTGTTTGTTCTATCAGTGTAAATGGCCTTTGCCAACAAGACGGGATATTTGCACTTTGTTTATTTTAAATTAAATTGACACTACATTTAATTACATTGCTTTTAGATTATGGGCTCTTCAGTTTGTCTGTCTTGCACAACCGCTATGTTATTTTTATTTTTTTATGTTCTATGGAGGAGAAATGCTTAAAGGGATAGTTCACGTTGAAATACATTTTTGGTATGTTTTAGCTTACCTCAAGGGCATCCAAGATGTAGGTGTCTTTTTTTCCGCAGTAGTTTCAATTTTGATATTTTTAGGTCAAACCGTTCTTGTCTGTCAGTCATATAATACAGGTCTATGGTCACGGTCTCAAAGAGCATGCACAAAGTCCAAATTAAAACAATTCCCCGTCGTAAGTACACATTGATGGCCTAAGACACGAAACGAGCGGTTTGTGTGAGAAAACGAACAGTATTTATATCGTTTTTACCTCTTATACGCAGCCATGTCCAAGTGATCTGATCTGACGTGCACGCAGACTGGTGCATAGATATATACACACTAGATTGCATAATGCTGCCTCCACAGCTCTGCTATATTTTCTGCACCAGATACCCCTTCGATATGGCAAGGCAATATTGTCTTGGCCCTATTTGTAACTTTCACCTCCTTCCAGAACTCAGTGACATTGTTAGAACACAAAAAGCTTACCGTATTTTCCGGACTATAAGTCGCTTCGGAGTATAAGTCGCATCAGTCAAAAAATGCGTCATGAAGAGGAAAAAAACATATATAAGTCGCACTGGACTATAAGTCGCATTTATTTAGAAATTAATTTCACAAAATCCAAGACCAAGAACAGACATTTAATCTGGAAAGGCAAGTTATTCAACTACACAGAACAACAGGCTGAATAGGTGTCCGGTATGTTAACGCAACACATTAACAGTTATTCAGCTACACAATAGCATAAAGAACATATACCTGGGAGGCTGAATAGGCTAAATTAACATAAGCCAGCGAGTCCAACAAGCAAGTTACCAGTAAACAAGTTCACCAAGCTCCCGCGATCTCATTCCACATCATTTTCTTCATCCTTGGTGTCGCTTTTGAACAACTCCGCCAACTAGAGCGCCCTCTCGCGGCTGTAGACGGTAATGTTTTCTCTTGGTTCATCTCAGTCTGAATTAATTTTGATATATAAGTCGCACCTGAATATAAGTTGCAGGACCAGCCAAACTATGAAAAAAAGTGCGACTTATAGTCCGGAAAATACGGTACTCTAAATAAACCTTATTTGTGTTCTTTAAATAAAATTATTTAAAGAGAAGGCTTATATTGACCTTTTAAGATTTTGTTTACATCTATCCTTGTGTATATATATATATATATTTTTTTTTTTTATTAATTTTTTTTTTTATTAAAAAGGTTATACAATTACAACAACATTTAAAATGTTAACCCTTTAGGCGCCAAGGTTTTTTTGAAAAAATGCTGGATTTTGACATCAAAATTTCAAAAGCTTGTGGCTTGAAAGGGCTTAAAGATAGAGATCTACTGTAAATTAGAAAAATGTTGGGGATGACTGAAAGTTTATGTTGGGTGTAAATATACTCATCTAATTTGCATATTATGACGTCATCATGGGGCGACCCTCTTGAATTTCATAATATTCAGGAAATAGTAGATATTGAACTGATGTTTGAACTTATTTGCATGTTTTATTTATATTTTTAATCCTCATTCCAAATGATGAGAAAAGAGGAAACCAACAATAACAGGAGAAAGTACTAAATTATTACTATACTATATAGTAAAATGCATGTGAACAACAGCCTACTTTTTGATCAGTTCATCAGTAATATTCAGGAAATAGTAGATATTGAATTTATTTATTTTTTGTCTTTTTATCCTCATTCCAAATGATCGGAAAAGAGGAAACCAACAATAAAATATGAGAAAGTACTAAATTATTACTATACTATATAGTAAAACACATGTGAACAGTAGCCTGCTTTTTGATCAGTTCATCAGTAATATTCAGGAAAAAATATATATGGAGTGGGGTTTTTTTTACCTCTAGCAACAGCTCTCCTATGTACACTAAGGCCACGTCCACCCCTGCCACCCCCAATGGTCAAAATGATCTGTTTGTGCTTCGTGAACACTCGCGCCTTGCGCGACGGCATCGTTGCGCGGCAAAGTTGTACCGGGAGAAGCGCGGGCGGCACCATTGCACGGCAAAGATGTACCGGGAGAAGCGCGGGCGGCACCATTGCGCGGCAAAGATGTACCGGGAGAAGCGCGGGCGGCACCATTGCACGGCAAAGATGTACCGGGAGAAGCGCGGGCGGCACCATTGCGCGGCAAAGATGTACCGGGAGAAGCGCGGGCGGGACCATTGCATGGCACAGATGTACCGGGAGAAGCGCGGACGGCACCATTGCACGGCAAAGTGCCGATCGTCATTTCCAAAAGGCAAATATTCCCCTTCAGAGTCAGAATCGGCGAATAACATTAGCAACACATCCTCACGGTACAAGTTTTTATTAGCCATTTGACAATTTACTCAGACGCTCTGAACTGAACTGCATCAATGACACGATCGCTCACTTGCTCTGCTGTTTCCTCCAACACTTTGAATAGGAACATGACGTCATTTTGGTCTTGAATTGAAGTATTACATGTCTGCCATCTAGTGGTAGGGAATACAAATGAGATATCACACCATATTAGGATCTACAGCCTGTTTTATTAAGTATGACGTCTTGTCGCAATTTTGCGACTTTGGCGCTTAGAGGGTTAACAATATTTCCAGTGTAACCTTTCTTTGTAAAAACTAAAGTATACATTTTACGTAATTCAATTCATATGAGCAGAAATTGGCAACATTATAAGCTTATTTGATGTGGCAGTATTTTACAGTAAAAACTTTATAATCTATCCGATTTTGTAGTCGATTTTTACTCATCTCAGTATAGCAATAGAGTTTGGTAAAAGCTGTTCATTCATTCACACACAAAAACGCGATTCATTTTTAAACAGTATTTTTGCCAGCTGTACACAACAGCACGCATCTGTGCGTTCATTCATTCACACACAGAAACGCGATTCATATTTAAACAGTCTTTTTGCGTGTACAGACACTTGCGATTAGAACAAAGCAAATAGAACTGACCTATTCCTCAGCCGGATCCGTTTGCTCCTCGAAATGAAACTTCCAGAACTTCTGAGGTAAATTTTCCAGGATTATTATCAAGATAGTATTATTCCTCACAGCGTCGTAAAGTACAGTCTGAAAGTGAACTCACGGTGTGTGTTATCCAGCTGATGTGGGCGTTTCACAGGTCTGTATGGGATCGCCTCACATTTGCGTTTGAACAGCGCGCGCTCTCCGTGGGCGGAGTCACATTAAATTGAATGAGCTGAGATGAGAACGACTGACATCTCTCTCTTTTCATACATATTACATAAACTGTGAATATTTGTTTTTTATAAAAAATACTTCATTTAAAAGAAGAGAATTCAAGCTTCATGCCTGTGTGTCTGTATGCCTGTTTGACTGAGTATTCGCTGAGTTACAGTTCATTTTCGGACGTGTTTCAGAATGGACTACACTGACAGAGAGAAAGCAGAACTCGCATCATGTTTATTTTTCTTTATGTGGCGAAAAGCACAACACTTTGTTTTTATTGTGAGTATACACAAAAATAATACACACTTAACAGGATTGAGTGATGTAAAACACCAGTATGTAAGATCAAAATCAACAGAGTATTTTTCGTTTCTGTTGCACTGATAAGGAAAAAAACGAGCCTATCGCGCCGACGCGACAGCCGACCTCAGGGGGTTAATCAACTTTCAACTTGGCACAACAGTTAATTTCACATTCAAAGTGCATTCAAACTTTCAAAACATTTAATTATAGTCTCAAATCAACTCATTCTTCCACAACACTAGCAAAGGTTTTCACAGTGGCGGATTTAGCAATTCGGGGGCCCAAGGCGAAGGTAGGTAGGCTATGGGCCCCTCCCCCATCCAATCTTTAAAAGAGAACAAAAGAAATATGTACCGACTGAATGGTGGATAGGCAGGTAAAGCTAATCTATGGGGAAGTAAAAGTTAGAGAGGAGAAAAAAACGTTTCCTTTAAACCCTGCATAAACTTCTTTACTCCTAAACAGAAACATGTTACAATGTTTACATGGTACAATTTCTGGTGAGCTATGTTTTTTTTTTGTTTTTTTGTTTTTTTTTGCTTGACAAATTTCACCATTTCAATTCAATTCTTGTGATTTGATTCAATATTGACTCATTTGGGTAAATATTAGGTAATGTTTCACAAGATAGGCGTTACTTTTTCTCAAGAAAAAAAAAAAAGCCCTATTGGCTGGTATAATTTAAGGTTAAAATAAGTAATATAGTACACATATTTAGCCAAATACTCTCTATAGCTTTTTTTCTAGCCAATTAAATGGCTTTCCTGAGGTAAATGTTATGTGACGATTGTTCTCCAGCTGTTTTACCTCTTTCCGCGGTTGAAAAACACTTATTAATCAATATTATGAATGAGGAATATACATTTCGGTAAGTTATACTGTATCTTTCAACATTGTTATTTCGTGTTTATTTACTATTAGCAAGAGATGATCAGTTCACGTGCCGCTATAGGAATCTGTCACGTCACATTAAAACGGCAAAACGGTATTTATTGTTTGAATTTCGTAATAGAATTGACAGAATCTGAGAGCTGAGATTTTTTTAAATATTATGATTCATAAGTAAACTTCTCAGTTTTGCCTGTCGATCTCCGTGTCCTCTTTGCTTCACGATTTTTCTGTGCGTTGGACGTTGTTGTTGCTGATCTGTAAGTTATCCCCAACAGTAGGCGTAAAAAAGTGTGTCATCTTTGGCAGCGTTCCCAAATACTTATCAGAGTCTTTTCACTTTTTTCTTTTATTTGAGCCGCTTGGGTAACTTCGAAACTTAAAATTTTCGCGTTTAGACTCGTCTTGCTCTGTTTGTGTATTTCCCAGTCCTCCTGTTACTGCGTGTTGTTTATCTTTCGCGCCGCGCACCTTTACAGACTTTTTTGCTTTCCTCCCACTTCTTCCTTTTTTCAGCACCGCTTGGGTAGCTAGCTTCGCTTCATTTTTACTCTGTCTACTACTCTGTACACTCTGTCTGTCACTCTGTACACTCTGTCTGTCAATCACTTATTTTTCTCCGTCAGTTTTTTGGCACAGCAGATCACTTTCGCAGATGCGCAGTAAGTGAGATAATGGAATAGTCCAATGTAGTGAGGCGGGGGGCCCCCTCCTGTCTGCAACACTAATGATTTGATGCCATTTTTCGTAAATGGAGTTTTAGGAATATATAAATTAAAAATAAATTTAAAAAAAGCATAAGTTAATAGGGCATTTTGGGGGCCCCTAGGTAGCTCGGGGCCCAAGGCAATTGCCGACCTTTGCCTAATGGTAAAGTCCGCCCCTGGGTTTTCACCCAACAAACACACTTTGTCACTCGTTAAGCAAAAACCTAAAAAACAGTAACAACAGTTAGAATTATGGGGGTTTTTTTCTAAAATTTCTTTACAAACAAGAATGGCACTCTCTCCTGTTTAGAATTCACTGCAGTATATGTGACATGATCTATGTTTGTATTACAGTACAGAATTTCTATATTTTCCCTTTTTGTATAGTTGATAAAGCTGAGAGTCTAACACCTGTGTAGGTGTTCAGCTACATCTAAATGTTTCAATAATATATTTTTTATTTATTCAGAATATATTTCACAATGGTATTACTGTAGAAAATAAAGCACATTGCTGTCTTAAGGTGGGCAATCGGGAAGTCGTGAGATATTGCACGTCACAAGTCAGTTAACCTGATACACGACCACAGACACTCTGGCACCTTATTTGCTTTTTGGTTATTGTGGATTATTCATTAAGTATAACATAACTGTCTGATCCATCTAAGTTACTACAGTGCCTTAAGGCCTTCATACTAGGACTACTTGTCTAATAAAATTTGAACAGTTTGTACTGTACTAATCTTTCTCATGGACCTGTCCTAATTTTGGACTGTACTCATTTTTTTTTATGAGATAATTCCACAATGAACTCTCAAAGAGTGAGCTGAGGACATAATCAAATACCATGTGTGATGAAGGCATAAAAGCAGACCGAAACGATTGCAAATAAAAATACTTTTGCTGATTACTTTCACTAGTGCTGATGTAAGAATTGTCTCTGTTAGCAGATGATGGTCAAGTTGAAAGTGTCTAGACCCTCAACACAATAGAATTGTGCATGAGTGCACAGATGCATAAAAGAGAGACTGAGCAAAAGTAAAAACTTAAAGGGATACTCCACTTTAAAATGAATATTCTGTCATCATATACTCACCCCCATGTTGTTTCAAACCTGTATGAATTTCTTTCTTCTGCTGAACAGAAAGGAAGATATTTAGAAGAATATCACTAACCAGACAGTTTCTGGTCCCATTGACTTCCATAGTATATATTTTTTCCTACTATGGAAGTCAATGGGACCAGAAACTGTCTGGTTAGTGATATTCTTCTAAATATCTTCCTTTCTGTTCAGCAGAAGAAAGAAATTCATACAGGTTTGAAACAACACGAGGGTGAGTATATGATGACAGAATATTCATTTTAAAGTGGAGTATCCCTTTAAAGGTTGAGTAAAAATATATGCGACTGTGAAAGTGGATCTCTGTCTACTGTGAACTGCACCGGTCACTGTGTGGAAGTGATGTCTGATTGACAAACTAATTGTTGGTGTGTGTTTGTAGATTGTCTGGCTGTATGGTGACAGAGGAAGGCTGTCGTTATGTGTCTTCAGCTTTGAGTTCAAACCCCTCACACTTGAGAGAGCTGGATCTGAGCTATAATCACCCAGGAGAATCAGGAGTCAAGCTGCTCTCTGATACAAAGAACCATCCAAACTGCACACTGGACAAACTCAAGTATGTTGAATATATTTACAATATTCAAATATGAGAAACTTAAAGTACTGTCAAAAGATTATTTTATTTGTTATAATTATGATTATAAAATGATTGTACTATTAAGATGTGCTTTTATAATGTTCTTGCTGTTTTTGTAAAAATGTTATTAAAGCGCAATCAAAATGAATAAAATGACTTGGGTAGTTTGTCGCATTAAACTTGTTGCTTATGAATATGGATGGAAACTTTTCTTGCTTTCATGCACATGTAAGTTCCCTTTCAAGGGAACTTCGAGCTGCGTCGAGACGCGGTGGGAACGCTCTGCGTGATTGCGTCGTGAAGCACGTGTATAATCAGTCCAATGGAAAGACGAGACGTCATAGGCGGGCATTCGCGTATTATACTTTATCGACGATTGGTTGATTTTAGCTCAGTCCGAGCAGTTGGCGGTTCGGCATCGAGATGTCGTTCTGTCTCACATAAAGAGGTTGGGGTTGTGGCTCAACGCCAAGAAGAGTGTGCTCCTCCCAGCTCAGAGGACCACTTTTCTGGGTGTTTTATGGGATTCGACAATAATGCAAGCACGTCTGTCTCCTGCACGTATTTCTGCGATTCTCACAGCCGTAAAGGGGATAAAACTAGGCCAGTCACTCACTGTGAAACAGTTTCAGAGACTGTTGGGGCTCATGGCAGCTGCGTCCAACGTAATTACTTTTGGCCTTTTGTACATGAGACCTTTGCAGTGGCTCAGGATCAAGGGGTTTTCTCCGAGGGGAAATCCATTTCGCACGATCAAGGTCACGCGGCGATGCCTTCGTGCCTTGGTCATGTGGAAGAAACCTTGGTTCCTCGCCCAGGGCCCAGTGCTGGGGGCTTCTTGTCGACGCGTAACGCTTTCGACGGATGCTTCCCTCACGGGATGGGGGGCGGTCATGAGTGGCCGCTCAGCGAAAGGTCTTTTGCAGGACCATCAACGTTCTTGCCACATAAATCGGCTAGAAATGATGGCGGTATTTCGAGCTCTCAAATACTTCCTGCCAGACCTGAGAGGTCACCATGTGCTTGTCCTTCCGGACAACACACTGATGGTCTCGTATATCAGAGCAGATATCCTGTTGAGGCAGGGGCTGAGGCCCGGGGAATGGGGACTTCACCCCAAGGTGGTGGAGCTCCTTTAGGAGAACTTCGGTCAAAACTCAAGTTTACCTTTCGCATCGTTTATACAACACATTGCCCATTTGGTTCTCCCTGATGCATCCAGCTCTGCTTGAACTGGATGCAACGTATCAGGTGTGGTTGAGGCTACACCTGTACGCATTTCCCGATATCTTTGCTCCCGGGAGTTACTCTCTTCCGGAGTTATGGATACTATGGGCTCGGCCTCTGAGGGGGCCCAGCTCATAGATTCAGGTCTCTCGACTGAGGTCGTGGAGACCATACTCCAGTCTAGAGCTCCCTCCACGAGAAGACTGAATATGCATTGAAATGGAAACTGTTCTCTGCCTGGTGCGGAGAATGCCTTCTGAATCTTGCTATCTGCCCTATGGTACAGTACTTGATTTCTGCAATGAATGTTTCTTTGCTGGGTTATCTCTGAGGAGAGATCCTTATTTCATCTTCTCCGTGGTACTTGAGGCTGAGGCCTGCACGTACTTGGATTTGCACCTGGTATGGTGATAGTCTTTCCTCACCCCTTGCCGGGTTGTATTCC
Source organism: Leuciscus idus (assembly GCA_021554675.1). Taxonomy (NCBI): domain Eukaryota; kingdom Metazoa; phylum Chordata; class Actinopteri; order Cypriniformes; family Leuciscidae; genus Leuciscus; species Leuciscus idus. Next base: position 18,389,284 of record CM038629.1, read on the forward strand.
TACTAAATTTGTGGGTCATTTGTGCTGCAGGCCTTCTGTCCTCCACCTTAATACAAGCCAGATCAGGAAGAACTTAATCTGTTTTGCCCTGTCCGGGCTCTTGGATGCTTATGTCCACAGAGCTGCAACCTGTGGCATATATATAAGAGCAGTTATTTGTCTGCTTCAGGTTACCTAAGATAGGTTGCCCTGCATCTAAACTGATAATGAGCAAGTGAGTAGTTGAGGCTATCTCACTTGCTTATGAAGCGGCCGGACAGCCTTCACCTTTGGCTGTCCCGGCCCATTCTACCAGGAGTATGGCTGCCTCTAAGGCTTTATTATCAGGAGTTTCACTCTGACATCTGTAATGCGGCAGGCAGGTCCTCACCGCATACATTTGTTAGAATTTATGACTTGGACCTACAGTAGGCTCCACTCCAGGGTCTAGGGTGCTTGTTTCCTAGTATGCGCATGGTCTTCATACAGAACAGGCATTTGTCATATGGCGTCGTGGGTATAGGGTTCCCACCGCGTCTCGACGCAGCTCAAAGTTCCCTTGAAAGGGAACGTCTCAGGTTACGTATGTAACCCTGGTTCCCTGAGAGGGAACGAGATGCTGCGTCGCCTTGCCATACTCCCTGCATGCCTGTGATCGACTTGCTTCGGCTTTCAGAAGCTGCCGCGGTCTGTCGCAGGGGTGCTTTATAGCTTCCTGGTCGATGACGTCACCCGCCTATGACGTCTCGTCTTTCCATTGGACTGATTATACACGTGCTTCACGACGCAATCACGCAGAGCGTTCCCACCGCGTCTCGACGCAGCGTCTCGTTCCCTCTCAGGGAACCAGGGTTACATACGTAACCTGAGACGTTCCCTTTTGATTGCAAATGACTAATTTCGTCAATAGCTGATGCTATTGGGAAACTATTGGGAAACTCTTTTCTCCAATCTACACGCAATTTGCGCGCTATTTGCGCGAAGTGAACACAAGTTAATAATATAAATTTCAGATCATCCTCCATAAATACGGTCGCTATATACATCTCATACAGTCTGTAAACTCTTGGGTTACCAAAGCAATGACTGACACATTTGTTTACATTCCGTTATCCGCCCCTAGAATTCACACCTCTCCTGTGGCTTATTTGTTAATTTGTTTTGTCTTAGCCATGACATATTCATTTGTGGGAACGTCATATCCATGAAAATATTTTGTGGAGGTAACAACATCCTTATGTCATGGCCATGCGATGTGAGGTCGTGGCCTCGAGATTCTATGTGAAGGGAACAAAACATTTTTTGTGGTCATGACTTATGTTGACATCCTTTTCTTGTTGCCTCAAGTTTAATGCGTAAACAAACCTGCATGACAACAGCAACCCGAGATTATCAGAAATGGATGTTATTAGTTCCCTTTCTTTCAGTCACTACAAATTACGTCAGTGAATTACGAAATGGGGGTTTCACTAGAAAGCCCTATCACCTTCGAGTTATTAGAAAACGAGCCAATGGTATGAAAATACCATGGATCTGCGGAATTTGCATCGCAAACTCTGCCGCACCGCATGGGTATAAAAGGAGCCGTGAGTGCAATCTCGCATTTTGTTCCTGCTTCGGAGCCGAAGTGTTGATGTGCTTCTCTTCACCTTCTTTAAAGCAACGAGCATCTCTCTTCAGTCGATATTGGTATGACAGCGCGTTTCAGCGGATTCACAATCCTGCTGCTGGTCTGTGTAGTGGCTTGCACACGGCTCGTGTTTCTCCCCTGGGCGCTTCAGCACTGCTGAAAGAGTTTTGACCACCTGTGTGGTCAAGGAACGACATCTTTGGCTCAACCTGGCCGATATGCGGGAGGCTGAGAGAACTCGTTTTCTCAACTCCCCCATATCCCAGGCTGGGCTCTTCGGCGGTGCGGTCGAGGACTTCGCCCAACAGTTCTCGGCCGCCCAGAAGCAGACTGAGGCCATAAAGCACATCCTGCCCTGACGGCCAGCTGCTGCCTCCACCCAGCCATCGGTGCAGCCCCCTCAGTCTGCTTCCCGCCGAGGCCGCCCTCCTTCTCGGCCCAAGCACCAGCCTTCACCCGGGCCGAAGCAAGAAGGTGGTCGCAGGAAGGCGGCACAGCCTGTCTCCGCTCCTAAGCCTGCCAAACACCTGGCTAAGCGGCGCTCCTGAGACGGAGACCCCTGTCAGAGCAGGCCGCCGCGGAACGCTCGTCCTTCCCTGGCCTCCTCTGACAGGACGCGGAACTTCACCATGCCCCCACACCGGGACGCTACGCCTCCTTCGTCTTGGCCGGTTGTTCCGCCTCGCTGCCCCATCGTGGGTATGTCTGTGGTTCACATGACCCCGCTGGTACAGTTTTTGGGAGCCTGGCTACAGCTTCCCAATCTGTCCCGCTGGCTCGCAAGAACCATCAGGCTTGGCTATGTGATTCAGTTCGCACGGTCTCCTTCCCACTTCCGAGGAGTCCGCTATACCATGGTGGGTGGCAATGCCCCTGTTATGTGTGCGGAGGTCGCCACCCTACTGGGGAAGGGTGCGATCGAGACCGCCCCTCCAGCCGAAATGAAGTCCGGCTTCTACAGCCCCTACTTCATTGTACCCAAGAAGAGACATGGGTTACAGCCAATCCTGGACCTGCGCATCTTGAACCAAACTCTTCACAGGTTTTCATTCAAGATGTTGACAGACAAACGCATTTTCGAATGTGTTCGTCCGTTGGATTGGTTTGCAGCGATCGACCTGCAGGACGCGTACTTTCATGTCTCTATTCTTCCTTGACACAGAATGTTTCTAATGTTTGCTTTCAAGGGGCAGGCATACCAGAACACGGTACTTCCATTCAGGCTAGCCCTGTCTCCTCGCGTCTTCACGAAAGTTGTCAAGGCAGCCCTTGTGCCACTCAGCCAACATGGGGATTCGCATCCTAAACTATCTCGACGACTGGCTATCTTGAGTTCACTCTCAAGAGCAGGTTTGCGAACACAGGGACCTGGTGCTCCGGCACCTCGCCCGTCTGGGCCTTCGAGTCAACTGGGAAAAGAGCTAACTCTCCCCCATGCAGAGGATCTCTTTTCTTGGTATGGAAATCGACTCGGTCGCCATGTACGCGCAGCAATTCGAGGGCAAGAATCTGAAAGTTATTTCAGAGTTATTCTTTGAGCCATTTACATTCCGGGAGAGCTGAATCATGCAGCCGATGAGCTCTCACGATTTCAGCCACATCCCCGGGAATGGAGACTCCAACCCCAGACGGTTCAGCTGATTTGGGAACAGTTCGGCAACACAGAGGTAGATCAGTTTGCCTCCCCAGACACTTCCCACTGCCGCTGGTTTTATCCCCTGACCGTGGGCACCACAACCTTGTGGAGACAAAAACGGTGGGACAGCATGACCTGGTCGTCAGGTTCCTGAGTGGGGCGAGGAGACTAAATCCTCCTCGCTCTCCTCTTATACCCTCTTAGGACCTCGCAGTGGTCTTATCTGCCCTGCAGAGAGCTCCCTTTGAGCCATTGCGATCAGTCGAGCTTAAGTTCCTGTCTATGAAGACAGCGCTCCTGGTCGCTTTGGCCTCCATCAAGAGGGTAGGGGATCTGCAGGCATTTTCGGTTGACGAAGCGTGCCTAGAATTCTGGCCGGCTAATTCTCATGTGATCTTGAGACCACGGCCTGGATACGTGCCCAAGGTTCCCACCACTCCTTTCAGGGATCAGGTGGTGAACCTGCAGCGCTGCCCTCGGAGGAGGCAGACCAAGCCTTGGTACTGCTCTGTTCAGTACGCACCTCCTGTGCTTACGTAGACAGAACGCAGTGTTTCAGGACCTCAGACCAGCTCTTTGTCTGTTTTGGTGAGAAGCTGAAGGGAAAGGCTCTCTCCAAGCGAAGGTTGTCTCACTGGGTAGTGGACGCCATTGTCTTGGCTTACCAGATTTACATTTACATTTATGCATTTGGCAGACGCTTTTATCCAAAGCGACTTACATTGCATTTTCAAGTACACATTTACATCCTTATCAGTTCTTGCTTTCCCTGGAAATCGATTGCAAGCGCCAATGCTCTACTGTTTGAGCTACAGGAAAGCCAGGGTCAACCATGCCCCCCCCCCAGGGGTGAGGGCTCACTCCACCCGGAGTGTGGCTTCATCCTGGGCTTTAGCGCATGGCGCCTCTCTAACAGACATCTGTAGAGCTGCAGGCCGGGCGACACCCAACACTTCCGCGAGATTTTATAATCTCTGGGTAGAGCCAGTGTACTCTCATGTACTTGCTTCCACTAGCCAGTAAGTAGGACCTGCTCGGTGTCATCGCTTGCTGCACTATTTCACTCAGATGAGTTCTCATTAGACCCCGAGTTCCTCCTGCACTGTCGATGCCGTCACCAGAGTGCATGCCCGGTTGGTCTGCCCTCGTGATTGGCTAGGTGCTCCATGTGTATGGTTCCCTGCTTGGGCAACCCCCACATGTGTATTCCACGGTAAGTCTCCTCCGAACATGTGTTTTTCCTCGGCAAGACCCCTCTTGCCATCTCGAGGTTGAAACATTCCACCCTGCGGGCTGGATAGTTTTTCATATGCATCCCGTACTCGGGCCATATGTGTATTCTAAGTCCTCCCTACGGGTAGGCACTGTGTTACATATTCCACCTGGGATATGCCTCCCAGTGTACCTTGGTCTTGCGTTAAGCCTAGCCCCTCGTCCGTGCTAGTCTCATGACAGGGAGCTCAGACTTACGCAGGGCACTGGAAGACAGCCGCTGTGGTGTGATTGAATTAGGACCCCCATTTTGTCATTCACTGACGTAACTCGTTGTGACTGAACGAAAGGGAACGTCTCAGTTACATATGTAACCCTCGTTCCCTAAGGAGGGAACGGAGACGTTACATCCCCCTGCCACAACCGCTGTACCACTGAAACAGCCGGGGCGCACAGTCTCGGCTTCTCAGCAGGTAACATAATGCAAGATTACACTCGCGGCTCCTTTTATACCCACGCGGTGGGTATTTTCATACCTTTGGCTCGTGTTCTAATAACTCGAAGGTGATAGGGCTCTCTAGCGAAACCCCCATTTTGTCATTCACTGACGTAACATCTCCGTTCCCTCCTCAGGGAACGAGGGTTACATACGTAACCGAGACGTTTTTTATTCACTTTGGTACTATTTTCACAAGCAAGCTCTACATTTTCAAAACTCTTAGTACAAAACTCCAAATCACATTTGTATCACCGCTAGACATTCTTTCAAAACCTGATTTCTTTCAAAACTTGCCTGAACATACCTGCCTGAAAGTTTATAGTATGCCAAGTAAGACCATGATTAGCGGGTTCAGGTGTGATTATTTGGGTTTGGAGCTTAACTTTGCAGGACAGTGGCTTCCAGGGGCAGGATTGGACACCCCTACTGTACTGTAATAATTTATACACAGTCAATGGATATCAATGGATATTACACTTACATCCAAACAAACTGACAAAACCCATAAGAAAAACATGTTTATTCAATAAGAAAAACATGACCAATGAACACATCTAAAGTCATTTCTGTAAGCAGGAAAAGTATTTTATTTTAAAGTATTTTTTAAACAATACTGTAAATAAACATTATGCAATACTTGCATAATGAAACAAAAAAGTTTTTTAAACTGTAAATGGAGATCTAAAATCTCAAAATATTAATTAAAATCAAGTCTGTATTCAACACTTGGCCATACATTTTCAACAGCATCACAGTGTTCATGCACCATGGGAAAAACCTTCTGGCATGACAAATCTAGGCTTGCCATTGCTTTGCAGTTACTTTATGTCATTGCAAGCCTAATCCATGGCTTGAAGGAGGGTGACATGCTCATGGGGATGGAGATCATATACCTCCTTGTAGAAGGAGGATGAGCCTGAAACCATTTCCGAATCAGCTCTGCATGTTCGAAACGGACATTGTCCTACACAATAACATAGCTGATATCTTCACCCTGACAGGCCCGTGAACTAAGACCTTATGCATGAATCCAATATAATGATAATTTCAGCCAACTGTTTACTATCACTTTAGACATAACTGACTGTGTTTTCAAATACCCACCAAGACGGGCATTTTGACACTTATTTATAAATGTGTGTACTTGACAGTTCACGTGCAATAAGCTGCAAATGTGAAATGAATACAGCACTTGTGTGCTTCAGATGTGCACCACATAAAGCCGCCTGTCAGTACTGAATTCAGTTCTCTATCACAGTTTATTGTGCATTAAGCACGTTCAACTGTATCTTTGTAATCACTGCTTGACGAACCCAAGTGCAGTTTATCCAACATAAACTAAATACAAAAACAAAGGCATGGCATGGCATGGATCTCACCCGACAGTGGTTACACAAACAATACTTGACAAGGACACGTTTGCTGCTCTATCGTGTTTAAGCAGTCCTGCGCTGCATGTATATATTTACATACAGATAAACTAAAAATCTCTATTGATTGACATCACCCAACCCTTCTCTGCATCTCCCCTGACATGCTCTCTCCACACTTTGAAAACCCCTGATATAGATGAAACTTGTAGTGAAAAAGATACTTTATGATTTTTTGTTTTGTAATAACTCAATTCGAAACATGCTTAAATGTTTGAAAAAAGTGAATTTTTGATAATCTGTGAGATTAGTACTAAGAGTTTTGAAAATGTACCACCTGCTTCTGAAAATTGCACCAAAGAAATTATACAAAATGAATAAATTAAGAATGAAAAAAAAGAGCAAAATTAAGAAATGATTATATTAACCTATATTATACTATAATATTATATTGTGCAAGATGTTGCCTATAGACAGCATTTGAATGAAGTTATTATCAATAAATGTTTGCTTTATCTTCCCCTTCATTTCATGTATCTCTTTACCTAACTAAAAAATAAAATTGATAATACAGGCTGTTAAAGTAACTACCATATGTTTTGTAAATACTGTAAATGCCAGACAATCATGCCAATAAAGTTTTGACTTTATGACTGTTTTTTTTATTTATTTTTTTATAAATGAGTGTCTGTTTTCATTTACAAATTAAATAATGGACATGAACCAAACTAAACACGGATTCATTCCTCTATGAAACACCACTAATTATATCTTTGTAATTATACTTACTAATACTGCCTTGTAATTATTAGCTGAAATAAAGTAAAATATTATAGCCTAATACTTAAAATCTGAAAAGTGTACTTCCTGTAAAATTCTTGTAAGTGCGTCTACACAAATAGAGTCATTGCCTATAGAATCAAAGCTTTATTGGCATAACAGTCAACATTTATAGTATTTACAAAACATAGCCTAGATGGTACTTCTAGTAGGCCTAATTACAGTAGATAATACAGAATATTAAAGGGCCCCTATTATGGATTTTTGAAAATGACCTTTCATGTAGTGTGTAACATAGCTCTAAGTGAATGAAAACATCCTGCAAAGTTTTAAATCTGAAAGTGCACCGTATATAAAGTTATTGTCTTTCAAAAGTAAGAGTCGACTCTGAGTCAATTAAATGAATCATTTTTCAAACGAGTCATAAGCCGTTTCGTTGTGACGTCGAGACGAAACATTAGAATATTGCCCGCCCACTTATTGCGCGTTCAGACACCAGGGAAAACTTGAACCTCAAACCAGCAGCTGATTCCTGTGGATACTGGATAGCATCATGTTAAGAAGACGGCGCTGTGCTCTATAATGTGAAGGTCAAGCCAGTTTTTTTTCACTGCCCAAGGACGAGCAATCGAGCATGTGAAGAATCAGTAGTTAGTTAATCTTTATCAAGATATCACAGCAGTATAATCCTAAACCTTTGCTGTGTTCCCTTTATTTTACTGAAGACTGCTTCTCAAATCTCAGAGTTCAGTGCAGGATTCACAAACCGCCTGCTCTTGAAAGATGGTGTTCAAAAAACGTAGTTTTGAGTTTTATATTGTGTCGGTCTCCTGCTAACTGGCTAACTCACGTTATTACGGTCTTACTGAAATACTTCTGCTAATCAGTTGTGGGCCACGATTACCTATAACTATGTCTATTAATGCAGATTGTCTGTCGTTATATTTGTTTTACCAACGTTTATGTTACATCAGATCATTCACTCTAGAGCTCGGCTAATGTATACATTGTATACACGCACTGTTATTGATACAGTTTCCACGTATTCACCTCAATATATTAGAAAAATACTCGGTAAATAAATTAGTACAAGTAAAATAATCGGTTTGTTGATGGACATGCACTTGGTAATGCTGATGGTGAGGAATTACAGTTGCAACATCTCATATAATGTACCTCAAACTGAGTAGTGTATCACTGAGAAACGTCCTGCTCGAGCCGTCCTTGCGATGGTGGTTCGGGTTGAATAAAATTTCTTCCAATGTTTCATCATCGGACTCGCGCTCGCATTGATATGGTAAAATCGACGTCATTGTTGTTACTGTGTTTAGTTTACGGTGTAGGAAGCCTCAGGACAAGCAGAGCTGACGTTGTTATGGCAATGGGCGGTTTTGTTTTCGACGCGCTGTACATGGTAGGCCAATCACAACAGACTGAGCTGTCTGGCCAATCAGAGCAGAGTATATCACGGAATGGAGGGATTTAGAGAGGTTGTTTCATTTGACGAGTCATTTGAGTCATTGAAAATGTGATGATGTGCAAATGTATATTATGAGGAAATTAAACTGTTTTTTTTTTTTACCTTTGATGCATGTAAACATGTTGTAGGAGACTCCACAACAACATTAGGAAACTTTAAAATAGCATAATAGGGGCCCTTTAATTGTATAAAAAGATGAAGGCCTACATGATGAAGTGAAAAATAAAATAAATGCATACAAATAGTAATCAAAAATCTGATACATATCAGTGAATGGATTTAAAAGACTTTGGTGTGAGATGAAATTTTTTTTTTTTTTTTTTTTTGGTTGCTTAAAGGTGCATTGCGCAAGTCTCTGAGTTTTTGCAGAACTATGCCCCCTCTGGCGGCAAGCGAAACTGCAGCCAGAAGTGTGCACGCTCACGGACAAAAGTTTTCTTTTTTTTATCTTACGTGGAGTTTGCGTTGGTGTTTGAAATGAACTACAAGCCGGTCTCTTAGAATCCATCTTCTACGGAGAATGGCGGCGAATACACAAACCTGCCAGACAGCCAGGTGAGCGTGCCGTGAACGCGCATGACGTCACGCCCAGTCTAAAATTCCGGCCCGAATCCCTCTTATTTATTTTACTTTACAGGATTATAGAGACAATCTCAGTGATCAGAGAAGGGCTCATTCAGCCCATCAGGCAATTGTTTAAGCATGTATGGGTTAGAAAACGGGTATTTTTAACATGAAAAAGTTGCTTAATGCACCTTTAAATATATATATATATATATATATATATATATATATATATATATATATATATATATATATTAACATAGTCTATTTATAATAACAAATTATTCAAACTTCAATTGAATGCTGTCATGGGCACAAGGTAGCCTGTCTATACATTGCATGGAAGCATATATCTTAATAGGCTTATAATATATACTGACTATGACATAATAGTCGGCTATTAGATCTGCAATCGGCTATTAGATCTGCAATCCTTCCTCCTCCCCAGCACCACCTGTAGAGCTCTGCTGTGGGGGTTCTACCATTTCTTGCAGCAGCCTTTCTTTTGTTTGTTATTTTTGACAAAGCTGAACAAATTGTTGTATTTGCTCAGAAGCAGCAGCGTAGCAGATCTCGTCCGCCAAAATCATGCCCCATGCCAATGAATGCTGGTTGAAATGTATCTACTTCGAGAGTTTTAGTTAATTACTGTCCTGTCCATTCTTTGAAATTTTGAAAAACCTCATTGTATTCTGTTAATCTAAATAATCCATAATGGTTTTGCATTCATGATCAGATGAACCACTGTATCATTATGTGCCATCATTTGCATAGATATTTCATTTGTAAAAGACACAATGGAATATGTGCTCATACAAAGGCTTCAAGATAGATCAGAGAAAGGAATTTCCCCATAGTGTTTCATTCCCTTCATCTCAGCAACCGGAGGTCACATGCATAACCAGAGACATTTCCTCATGTTGATAAATTGTGCATGTGTGTACAGGTTTAACCTACATTGTGATCTTGAAATCAGCTACATTGGACCAGCCAACAGTCTCCACAGGTTCAAGGATGTGGTTATATTTAGGGTTAGGGGACAGAAAACATACTTAACCCAGTCTAAAACAAAATAAATTGTAGGGAAAACCCCACATAGATACAAAAACAAATGTAGGCCTATGTGTGTTTACCATAATACTAATTGTATTAAATGTGCAAAATGTGACTGTGTTTTGTAGTGTGGATCATGGAGGAGAGTTCAGGATTATCGCAGGACCACACAAATGTATGTCTACACACACACACACACACACACACACACACACACACACACACACACACACACACACACACACACACACACACACACACACACAAACAAACAAACAAACAAACACACACATCTTAAGTTATTGTTGTTGTGTTATAAAATAAATGTTCTCTCATCTTGTGTTCAGATGCCTGTGATCTCACACTGGATCCAAACACAGCCCACAATAATCTCATTCTGTCTGAAGACTACAGAAAGGTGACATACGTGGAAGAGGATCAGTCATATCCTGATCATCCAGAGAGATTTGATAAGCGTCCCCATGTTCTGTGTAGAGAGAGTCTGTCTGGACGCTGGTACTTTGAGGCTGAATGGAGTGGATGTGCTGATATATCAGTGGTATATAAAGCATTTGGCAGGAAAGGAAAGTGTGAAGACACCGTGTTTGGATTCAATAAAGAGTCCTGGTGTCTAGCCTGCCCCGATGATACATTCAATGTCTGGCACAGCTATAAGTGCACTAATACACGTGTCCCTTCAGGCTCCTGTAAGAGAGCAGGAGTGTATGTGGATATGTCGGCCGGCACTCTGTCCTTCTACAGCATCTCTGACACACACAGACTCACACACATTCACACATTCACATCTGCATTCACTGAGTCTCTCTATGTTGGATTTGGATTCATGGTTCATCCTTTCAACTCCTCAGTGTCTGTGTGTCAGACTGAAAAGCCTGTGAGCAACAACACAGATGTCACATGCACACCGGAATGAAAGAAATATTCTCACATTATCTATTTTTAACATACAAATGCAAACACACTAATTTAAATGTGTAGGATTGTTTATGCAGATTTATCTTTCAAATAATGTTTCTTAAACATTTAAACAAAGAATAATTAGTTATCAATCTCCATATATTTAGATCAAACGGAATCACAGAACTTTGAAATGCTCTCATTTTACAGAAATACAGAGTTAATCAAGCTTTTTTCCCCAATCAATGTCAGAAATTTGAGCATTCCAAAAGAATTTCCCTCTATAGGAGAAATGTTTTTTTCTAGGAACGTTTGTCATACATTTACTGTTATAAGAGGAACGAAATAATTAGACTGCATTGACTGTTAAATCAAGTATTATTCTTTAATTACTTCCAAAACTTTTCATTATCTGTGTAATATTTGCATAAATATTTTGTTTTTCTGGTGTAGAAATTGAACAAGACATTCTGTTAGTCAGACTTTTGTTTACACTTAAAGTAGTGACAGTTGAAATAAAATCTAATTAACTGAAAAAAAATATGTGTATAGAGCCGTCTCTGTACAACAACGCCATTCAACAAAATCAAAGAAACTCTAGCTATGCTTCCACCTATGTATTTTTATGCAAATTTCATTCAAATCAACAAGTAGAATCGACCATCACATCCTCACCATATTTTACATAGTTTTGGAATCGACTCCTACTCCAATTCCATCATTGATTCTGAACTAATAAATTTAATTTTTATTGCAAAAAATTGTTTATTGCAAACAAATTGTTGTATGTGTCAGAGAGAGAGATCATGTGTGATTACTAACTGTCTTGTTCTTGTTTAACTGTATATGTTGCACAGGGCGTGCAGTAATAAATGAGGAGACGTACAGCGAGTACCGAACAACTAGAAACTTTTTATTAGCTAACGTGCAGCCGTCTTCACATGTCACATTGTCCAAGTCACACTGCCAGAAACAATATATATTAGTCCACCTGCCGTGGCGGCGTAAATCACTGTCGCAAATATTCAGTGCTTACGTGAATATTACATCTCCTTTCTTTTGAAAGAATAAAAAAAAAAACACATTAAGCCAATGCAGTATGCATACTCAAATCACTGAAACATTACCCTAGCATAAACACAGAACAATACTTATGAACAAAACGTCCATTATTCTCAGACAGCCCATACCAGATCTTAGATTCCATTTCTCTCATAGGGGCAGCGATCCGCCTACACCCCAGACGAAATACCAATCACAAATCAAGGATTGCTCTAGGTCGCACTGCCCGACCCGATCTGGTATGGTATTGTATGGGCTGGATCTCTCTGTCATTTGAATGCTGTGCTGGTACTTCAGTGTGTACCTGAAGCATTGATGAGGCAGTGCTGTGTTGCTCTTCCTCAATGTTTGCAGGAACGCGGGTATTTTCCACAGGCTCTTCTTTTGTGCTGAGAAGATGACGACGGTTTCTGCGATACACCCGACCATCTGGAGTGCAAACATGATAGGATCTTTGTGTGTCGGCAGGTCGTACAACGACAGCTGGTTTCCAAAGACCGTGCTCTTGAATTCGAACACGTTGTCCAGTGTGAAGCTGGGACAGTGGACGAGTCGAGCGATCGTAATACTTTTTCTGATGCTGCTGCTGCTTTACTCTTTTAGAGCGTGCCTCTGTGAGACTGACAATTTCGGGTAGGAGCTGCTTGATGGTGGTTGGCAGTATGGATCGCAGTCTGCGACTCATGAGAAGCTGGGCAGGTGACTTATAGTTGTCAACAGGTGTATTCCTATACTCTAGCAAACTGAGATGGGAATCTTTCCTGTCCATCTTGGCTTTTGTCAAGATCGATTTTGCGATCTGCACAGTCTTCTCAGCCAAACCATTGCTCTGGGGGTAATGGGGGCTCGTGGTGGTGTGCATGAAACCCCATGACTTTGCAAAGTCTTCAAACTCCTTGCCCCGATATTGTGGACCGTTATCGGATACAACTTTCTCTGGGATGCCATGTCTTGCAAAGATGACTTTGAGTTTGCTGATGACAGTAGCAGCTGTGGTGGTGTTGAGTTTATCCAATTCAAAGAAGCGGCTATAGTAGTCTACCGTAACCATGTATTCTTCGCTGTTCCAGGTAAAGAGGTCTGAAGCTATCACCTGCCATGGTCTGGTTGGAATTTCGTGAGGAATCATGGGCTCCTTGGTGTTTGAACAGCGTTGCTCCAGGCAGGTGTCGCATCTTTCGACCATGCGTTCTATTTCTTTACACATTCCTGGCCAGAATAACACATCTCGTGCTCTTTGCTTCGACTTCTCTATGCCCATGTGACCGACGTGAATGCGTGTGAGCATATCTTCTCTGAGTGATGAGGGTATGACTATCTTCTCACCTTTGAGAATGATTCCGTTGGTCAATGACAGTTCGTCTCGGAAATTCCAGAAGTCGCTGATGTCTGCAGGGCATTTTCTCCTCTCTCCAGGCCATCCATCCAGAATCACCTGCCTGAGCTGGACAAGCTGGCTGTCTAACTCAGTCTCAGCACGGATCTGTTGCAGCCTTGCGTCACTGACAGGTAAGCTTTTGTATACCATGTGGACCTGCATGTCCATTCCTTCACTGAGATTGTCGTTCCCTGCCTCTATGAACTTTCTAGAGAGGGTGTCTGCCACAGGAATCTCCTTTCCTGGCCGGTGTGTGATAGTGATATCATATTTCTGGAGTTGCAGGATCATTCTTTGAAGTCGTGGCGGAGCTGCGGCTAGTGGTTTTTTCATCACTGCTTCAAGCGGCTTGTGATCAGACTCCACTATGACTTTCCGGCCATATACGTACTGATGAAAACGCTTGCAGCCGAATAAAACCGCGTAGAGCTCCTTCTCTATTTGAGCATAGCTAACTTCACATTCAGTCAGTGATCTTGAGGCATAGCTGAGCGGCTTCCCGTCCTGCAGCAGGACTGCACCGAGGCCATATTTCGATGCATCCACTTGAAGGTGCAGTTCTTTCTGTGGGTCATAGTATGCAAGTACAGGTCCGGGTTCCTTAGTAATGAGATCTTTCATTTTTTGGAATGCGGCGTCGTGCTGGGAATCCCATATGAACTCGCTGGACTGTTTGAGCAGCTGACGAAGTGGTGCATTGATGTCTGATAAGCAGGGTGCAAATTTGGACAGGTAATTTACCATTCCCAGGACTGTTTCGAGCTCCGCCTTGCTCTTTGGTGGCTCCATGTGCTTGATCGCTGAGACTTTTTCAGGGTCTGGCCTGACTCCTTCAGCGGATAAGCAGTGACCGAAGTAGCGAACCTCAGAGGCACTCACAATGCTTTTCTCATGGTTGAGCTTCACACCTTTCTCACGGGACCTTTGCAGCACTGCATGCAAGTTGTCGTCATGTTCCTTTTTGGTTCGACCGTAAACCAGGATATCATCGACGATTGCAACGACACCATTTAGACCTTCATATGTCTCATCGATTTTGCGTTGAAATTCATCCTGAGCTGAAATGATACCAAATGGAAGACGACGAAATCTGTATCGCCCTAGTACAGTGTTGAATGTCGTTAGCTTGGACGATTCATCTGTTAGCTTTATTGCCCAGTACCCTGAACGGGCATCTAAAACACTGAAGTATTTTGCACCCGTTAGCTTGGGCGTGATATCCTCTATCGTTGGCAAGGGGTAGTGTGGACGCTTGATAGCTTTGTTGAGGTCGCGGGGATCCAAACAGATTCTGAGTTTGCCAGTTCGCGGTTTCTCCACGACCACAAGTGCGTTCACCCAGTCTATAGGCTCTGTTACCTTGACTATGACTCCTTGTTTTTCCATATTTTGCAGCTCTTCTTTCAGTCTGCCACGTAGAGCCAGTGGTATCCTTCTCGGTGGATAAACAACTGGAGTTGCATCGGGTTTTAGATGGATTGTGCACTCCCCTGGAAATAATCCAATGCCATCGAATACATCAGCATATTCCTCCATGATGGACTTTTCCTCTCTAAGTGCGTTCACTGAGAGCACTAGCTTGATTAAATCCAGGTCCAGGCATGCTTTTAGACCTAACACAGGCGGTGCTTGAGTGTTGACTATGTAGAAGCTCATCAGTGTTTCTTTGTCTTTGTATCTGCACATCAACACACATGTACCTTTTACTGTGAGCATTTGACCACCATATCCAGTGAGGCTGTGCTTAGTCGGTGTGAGCTTGCACTGATCTTTTAGCGTATTAAATGTGTGCAGTGGAATGACATTCACCTGTGCTCCGGTGTCCAACTTGAAACTAACTTCCGTTTTTTCTTCTCCCAGCAGTATGTCTGCAAATGCTTGTTCTGTGTCACATGACTTTTGTAAGACTGCATCCACGAAAAATTCTTCATTTAGGTCTTCTTCATCATGAGAAACATCTTTGCTCACTGTATGGACATTCTTTTTGTAAAATGAACGACACACTTTGGCGAAGTGGTTGGATTTCCCGCATTTGCCACATTGTTTACCTTTTGCCGGGCATTTTCCAGAAGGACCGTGAGCCTGGTTGCCACAGTAACCGCAATTTCTGCCGCGCTCCGTGACGTCATTGCTGCTTCGATGAAAGGCTTTCATTCCAGATTTTACTGTTCGCTTATGTGACTCTTTCTGCGAGATGACTGCGTGCACGGTTTGATCACGGGGGTTGTATGTGCTGCTTGCAAACGTTTTGAGCTGAGCCTGTGCAACTTCGTGTGATCTAGCAATATCCATGGCCTTGTCTAACGTTAACTCCGAGCCGACGCTCAACAGTTTTTCTCGCACTCGCGGAGAGTGAATGCCAAACACAATGCGATCTCTAACCATTTCCTCGCTGTCTGCATAAGCACAGTCTTTCACTAACAGTCTTAGTTCAGTCATAAATTGCTCAAAACTTTCGTTGGCTCCTTGAATTCGCTCATGAAATTTATATCTGGCGAATATTGTGTTTGTTTTGGGCATCACATATGCTTCGTACTTGTCATAATATGTTTTCAGTACCTTTGCTTCATCTGTTGTCAGCGCCCAGGTGTTGAATATATCTCTTCCTTTCTCTCCTATCCACAGGAGCAAGTAACTGCACTTTTCATCTTCACCTCGTTTCTTTAACGGACCCGCGAACATGAGCTCTGCATGTTGCCTGAACTTACGCCATGCATCTGGTAAGTTGGACGATTCCCAGTCCATGTGCGGAGATGGTACTGCTGCAAAATCCATTTTTAGTTACTTTTCTTCTGACACCATGTCTTGTTCTTGTTTAACTGTATATGTTGCACAGGGCGTGCAGTAATAAATGAGGAGACGTACAGCGAGTACCGAACAACTAGAAACTTTTTATTAGCTAACGTGCAGCCGTCTTCACATGTCACATTGTCCAAGTCACACTGCCAGAAACAATATATATTAGTCCACCTGCCGTGGCGGCGTAAATCACTGTCGCAAATATTCAGTGCTTACGTGAATATTACACTAACGTGATTGGTTTGGGGCAGTAGCATCACTACAAATACTGAAGCTTGAACTGACAGTTGAAACTGACATTGTTTATTAAGGCATTGTTTTTAAAGCCAGGCTTTCCCTCCACACACTCAATGCTCTAACTCCTGTTAAGGACATTTTTTAAATAACATTTCTTTTTCTTGCAGGATTAATATTGATATGCTTTTGAAAACTAAATGTCCAAGACTTGGGCCAAAGTTAGTGTGTGTTGAAATATTGAATGCATATCGACAATATATAACCTGTTTGGTATTTAACATCATGACTTGAGCAACAAGCTGAAGTAATCAAGAAATTCTGAATTGTTTTTACCTAGCAATAGAGGAGGGTTTGCTGAATTACACATATGAAGAACTGATGTAATGAATAATGTTACTTTGCCATGCACTTATTCTATATAAACTGTTGTACTATTTTTGTCAGGGGATTCTCTCTGAATGAGTGCGATCCTCCCAGCTGTGATTATTTTTTTTTTTTTTTACTGTGTTTTTATTGAACTTTTCATTTACATATAATATTAATCATGTAAAGTAAATAAATGAGCAAAAAAAAAAAAAAGAAATAAAAAAAGAAAACAACAACAAATAAAGTTAAAATAAATACACAAATCCTTGACAGCACTTCAGAGAATACACCACATACCAGTACATTATCTGCATTGTTCAAACATTAACATATATTAAATCTATTTATTTCAAGCAAATTTTCAATTAGTGCCCCCTTCTGTCAAACTGCAAGTCTGCTGTCATCTTCTCAAACATGTATATCTGTTTCAGTCTGTGTCCATTCTGTCACAGTGGGTTCACGCACCTTCATCCAGTTCACAGTGATTATCTTCCTAGCTGCCATTAACAATATATGCAATACAAAAGTGGGATTTACTGAACTGATCTGAGGGGAAACCATCAAGCAAAAAAAAAAAAAATTCTGGGTGCATTGGAATATCTCTTTCTAAAACTTTATTGATTTCCCTTTCAACCCCCTGCCAATACACTTGTATTTTGGGACATTCCCAGAATATATGCACATAGTCCCCCACCATCCCACAAGCTCTCCAGCATTGTGATAATGGCGAAGTACTGTCAAATTTGGCAACCACCAGTGGAACTTTTTCCAATCAAATTCCTTCCACATTTGACTGCTGATACCCTTATGACAGCCAGCACATATATTTATCCACATATCATCCTCTATTACAGTATTTAACTCTAGTTCCCAGTTTCTTTTGATATGAAACGTGTAATCAGATCGGTCCTGCATTAACTTCCCATAAATATGTGCTATATGGTTTTTAGTAGGTAGATCATGTTCAATAATATTAATACAATATTTTTCAACATTTGTTGGAGATCTTTTAATTATGTCCCAATGTTTATTAATTGTGATATAGAGTCGTAATTGTAAATATCTAAAGAGATCATTCGATCTCAGTGTAAACTTGTCACATAATTTAGAAAAAGATCTTATGGTTTCTCCATCACAAATGTGATTAATTATCTTTAAACCATTCTCTTCCTATCTACTAAAGGCACTATCCCATATCTCCCAGCTGTGATTAAAGCATATTCTAAGGCAAGGCAAGTTTATTTATACAGCACATTTCATACACTATGGCAATTCAAAGTGCTTTACATAGAAAGGAATAAAAATAATCACAAAATAAAAGCAAGGGAAATTATAACAGTTATTCAAAATGCTTTACATAGAAAGGAAGTACAATTTCACACTATTGCAATTCACAGTGCTTTGCACAGAAAATAAGCACAAAATAAAAGCAATGGAAATGAAAAGAGTTATAAAAGGAATGAATTAGAGTAAAATTAATTAAGTAGAAAAAAGATCATACACAGAATAACCTTCTCATCTGGCAAAACACCGGTGTATCTTATTTAGCATTTTTCAATTTCCCCAATTAAGTGGTTTATGTTTCCCAATTCTCAGTGCCATTTGAGTTCAGTTTAGAATCAAAAGGGAGAAGAATACAGTGCAGTCAGTCGGACGCACAGTAGATACTCTGAGATTTTCCCATGATGGTCAGTCTTTTCCTTGGTTTTTCCCTTGGCGCACCTATATAGCTCTAGACGTCTCTAGAGAGATCAATTTTCACCTCAATTGAAAATGGTGAGCACTCACAACTTGCTCACAAATTTGATCATCCAGACCCTTGGGGTTGAAAAAATCTCTTACCCAATTTTCAGTGCCATTTGAGTTTAGAATCAAAGGAGGATGGATAAATAAAATAGTGTAATAAGTCGGATGCACAGTGGCACAGTACTCATTCAGTAAATGCATAGCTAAACAGAAGTGTTTTGAGTCTGGATTTGAATGTGACCACTGTAGGAGCACCTCTGATCTCTTCTGGAAGCTGGTTCCAGCTGCGGCTGGCATAATAGCTAAAAGCGAACTCGCCATGCTTAGAGTGAACCCTTGGTATTTCTAGTTGATGTGATCCTAATGATCTGAGTGATCTGTTGGGTTTATATTCAGTGAGCATATCTGCAATGTATTGAGGTCTTAGGCCATTTAGTGATTTATATATCAGTAATAATACTTTAAAATCAATCCTAAATCTAACTGGGAGCCAGTGTAAAGACCTGAGGACTGGTGATGTGTTCATATTTTCTGGTTCTGCTCAGAATCCTGGCAGCAGCGTTCTGTATGAGCTGCAACTGTCTTATGGTCTTTTTGGGAAGGCCAGTGAGGAGTCCATTACAATAATCCACCCTGCTGGTGATGAAAGCATGCACAAGTTTTTCTCAGTCTTGTCTGGAAACAAAGCATCTAATTCTTGCAATATTTTTGAGATGATAGTATGCTGATTTAGTTATTGCTTTGACATGACTACTGAAACTAAGGTCTGACTCCAGACCTTGATATTTAGTTGTTTGACCTCTAGTGTCAAGGTATGCGTTCACCTTGAGAACTTCATCTTTGTTTCTAAACGCAATGACTTCAGTTTAACTGCAGAAAGTTTTGGCACATCCAACTGTTGACTTCATCAATGAATTGCCACAGGGGGTCAATGGGGCTGTAATCGTTAGGCGAAAGTAGATCTGTGTGTCATCTTCATAGCTGTGGTGAGCAATTTGGTTCTTTCTCATTATTTGGCTCATTGGGAGCATATACAGGTTGAATAGGAATGGCGCAAGAATTGAGCCTTGAGGGACTCCTCATGTCATGGATGTCCATTCAGACTTATGGTCTCCTATACTCACATAATAACCTCTCCCTTCTAAGTATGACCTGAACCATTTTAGGACTATCCCAGAAAGCCCGACCCAGTTTTCCAGCCTGTCAAGAAATATGTTGTGATCGACAGTGTCAAATGCAGCACTGAGGTTGAGTAGTACCAGAATTGATGTTTTGCCTGTATCAGTATTTAAACAAATATTGTTTATAATCTGTATGAGCTCTGTCTCTGTGCTTTGATGTGGTTGGAAACCAGATAGAATATTGTCAAAGTATCCATTTGAGATTAAGAATTTGTTCAGCTGATTGAAGACAATTTTTTCAATTATCTTGCCTATGAAAGGAAGATTTGAGATTGGTCTCAATATGTTGCTATCCAGATTGCTCTTTTTCAGGAGGGGCTTGACAACTGTGGTTTTAAGGGACTTTGGAAAAGTCCCATAGAGAAGTGAGGAATTTAACACTTCTAGGAGATCTGCTTCTAAGTAGTTTAACACACTTTTGAAAAAGGAAGTGGGGATTGTGTCAAGGGCGCAGGTTGATGTTTTAAGATTGTTATGACAAAATACAAATTTCTTTAACTAACTGAATTGTTATGACAGCATTCATGAAATAAACCGTTTGCAAGTACAATATTGAAAAGTTGCATTTATTGATAGGCAGCTCATTTTGTGTAATTTAATGTACAATACGAGATTAGCACCAGTTTAGCATATTATGTTGACATACCACTGTATAAAATAATTACCATACTATGCTCTATCAAACTTAAGGCCAATTTATACTTCTGCGTCGAGGGTACGCCGTAGTGTACGTCGTAGGCTACGCACGTAGGTGACGCCGTCGTGAGCATTTATACTTCTGCGAATGTCTGTGTTGATGTGCAGTTACACCGCCGAAACGCTAGTTGGCGCGGGTGGGTTTTAATGTTCCAGTTCCACTGTGTTTACATTCCTCGCGGCTATTTTGAGTTTAGGTTTCTACGAGCAATGGCGACTGAAGGAGTCATACAGATGGCTGTATTTCCACACTTCTTCAAGCAATCTCTCGGTCACTTGGTCTATTTCCATGGCTCTTCACTGATCTTCGGAATTTAAAAATGGCGGGCGGGCGGTGCAGAGTGTAGGAGGTAACGCGATGCTATCCAGCCGACCAATCACAGATCTTGCGGTCCGCGTCGCCGCGACGCGTAGTTACATTTTTGAGGAGGTGCGCGTCAGGGTACGGCGAAGGGTACGACGTATGGTACACGTCAATGCGTATGCTACGCCGTACCTTCAACGCGCACCCGACGCAGAAGTATAAATTGGCCTTTAGTCACATCAGTGTTATTGAAGAAATGTCATCACAGTTCAGAACTGTTATAGTAATACTCTTAACAGACTTGTAAAAAAAAATAATGCGAGTCCAAACTGAAATTGAAAGCCAAGGATTCCTCTAAAATTACTAGATGTTGCATCTGCCAGCCACATTGTAATGATTTGGTTGTGAGACAGCATTCAGCAGACAGAGTAGGAAACCAATCACAGTTTATTAACAAATGTAATCCAAGGTCATAGTCCATACCAGGCAGAGGGTCAACCACATGTAAACAGTCCGAAATACAAATCCAATCCACAGAGGAAGACAGGAAAAAGAAATCCAAAACACAAGAAAAGATAAATATAAAGAAACCAGGAACTGCTCAAAATACGGCACCGAACGGAATACTGAATGAAGGCAAAAGGCATTTAAATAGACAGGGTGATGATCAAATGAAACAAGACACAGCTGAAACAGATAAGTCTCTGGAAACAGTGAGGGACTAGGCTGCCATCATTTGGCACATGAAGGCACCTGCAGCTGACAGATGTAACACACATACTCACGGAAGATTACATAAAGGTCTGTAAGTGGAGTGTTGGGGTCATTCTGGTGTATGAGAGAGTTAAGTTCTACCAGTTTCTCCTCATCCAAGGGACACTCAAACTCTGGGACCAATACTGCACCATCCACATTTTCTCCATCATGGTCTGCTGCTACTTCCCAATCAATGTCTGGCTCTACAGCGCCCCACAAATTTCCAATGTAAATCTGTGGTGAAAAATGGAACTGCAGGATGCTCTCATAGAGAGCCATTGGGGCAGATTTCTGGTTGCCCCGCTTATTTTCATGTGACGTTTTATAAACCTCGCTCCAGATGACAACGCTATAAATCCGCTTCAGCTATGTGTCTGCATCCGGTCAGTTGGCATGTCTGTTCTTCCAATGTGGAGTAGCGTATCAAATTAATGAAAGTATAAACCCTTTAGTTTAAAAGAGCAAAGAAAGCCATGTTAGCTGGTACGACAAGAATGTGTGGTACACCTCCTACCTTACTGTTCCCAAAACCACCCATCTGAAGGCAGTGGTGGGCTGTCAGGACCATCAGGGCCTTCTCTGCTGGCCCTGTCAAAATCAAAAAAAAATATTTTTTCATAATTCAATTAATGTGTGTCTGAACATGTCAATTCAATTACTGTCTATTTCAGTACGTTACGATTATATTTCCAGAGAGAACATGGTTATTTTTTGTGAGGCTGAGCTGGATTTTCCATGTCATAGCTAGCCTTCCATTGAAGCTTTCATTTTCCATTTGATCATAACTTGGACTGACGTGTGCCTTCAGCCAATCAAATTTTGATGCGTAGTGACAGAACGCCCAAGAGGCCCAGTGATGTGTCTGTGGCTAGCCCACGCTGATGTCATCAACAGGGGGGAGGAGGTTGCTATACAATGCTAAATCTGATACAATACATGTGTACAATAACAATTTGCGGGAAAAATAACATTATGATGTCCAGAAATCAATTTCAATAGTACATTGGGTCATTTTGGGTACGTTTATCATTTAATGAGTTTGTGTGCTTTAATGGTCTAATGGTAGAACTTTTGGCAAGCTTGTCAGAGGTTCGGGTTCTAATCCGCACTTGTATATTTGATCTCATCCAGACCGAATATGTTCATCAGTGGTTGTATATCAAGCAGGGACACGTTTGTGTGCATTTTGTTTTGTGATTTCACGAATAGAGAGTCTCTGCAGCGGCGTTAAGCGATAGATTGAAGCGCGCGTCCGTGTGAATACTGTACGTGAGCGACAAGAGAACACTGTATCCGCACCACTGATAGCAGCGGCAACGAGCACTCAGCTAGATTTAAAAAACAACACATTTCAGCGCTAGAACGCCTCCTTTTTAACAAACGAATGAAATGAATGCCCTACTAGTTAACCAGAGATGTTTTATTTATTTGTATTAGTTACATCTGTGCCGCGAGATGTTTCAAAAAGTGGTGGGACATGTCCCACCTGAAAATTATGCCTATGCCTATATAGCTGCTATAATGCACAGTGGTGTGCGTGTGCGCTGTGGTTGAAGATCAATTGTTTCGTTGGTGTTACGCAGTAGTGCATGCAGAGTTGTTATGGCGGGGGGCGGGGTGGTTGGAGATCGTAACTGAAGGCCCTGACTGAAACCCCACAGTACGCCACTGTCTGAAGGTTTATAATACATAATAAAAATAAAAAAAAGGTTAAGTAACATACAAAAGGACAGTATTATTTAATTAAAGGAGAATAGGTAATAATCACCTGGAACATCTACCTGTGCTGCTGGAGCAAGTAGATCTTCATCAGATGGTTCCTCTCCTGCAGAAGCTGAGCTAGAGCCAGCCACTTTTATCATCAAGATGAATGGTGTTAATAATTACAAGTCAACTCACTTTTATTTATATAGCACTTTATACAATATAGATTGTTTCAAAGCAGCTTAACAGTAATAAACAGGGAAATAACAGAATCAATGATGCAAACTTTATTAGATTTTAGGATTCTACTGCAAATTAGAATACTATTAGAACATAGATTATATTATTATCTATGATAAATTAACCAATAGATTGGCTGGCTGACACAGAAAATCAATCCATTTTGCCGAAGAGAACGGGTTTGGGAGGGATGAGCAGCCTAGCTTGGGAGGGGTTAAGGTAGGTGCCTGGCGATAGAGGGCTCAATGGCGAGGGGGTCAACCATGCTGAGAGAGGCCATATCCTTAACATGAAGACCTGCGAGACTATGTTTGAGGTCGAGTGGGTCTCCCCAGCAATGCTTCATGTATTTTGCAGGGAGGACAGGGAGAAGCTGCTTTCTAGGGCCAGGAGGGGGTCCCAGGAGTTTCCCATCATAGACATTCTGCTCTTGGTCCAAGGCACTTTGTAGGGCCGGCCATTCGATGCTGAGGTGATTGCCCGCTCGCTCTCAAACCTCAAAGAGGACAATTGGTGTAAAGCAGCTGGAGCGTTCGTCTGAGGTGTCACAGATGATGGGATGGCATCGTCATCTTCCTGCGAGCTTGGATGGCTCGTCCATAAACGGGGGTTCAACGGTTAAGACATCCTCGAAAAAAGCTGGGTTGCTTTTCAGAACAGATTAGTCCACTTTGAGTCGTCTTATCAAAATTTGTGAATGTCTTCTGTCCACCCGGGTTGCTTTGGTCGGCCCAGCTTATCTTTTGTCTCCCTTTTCACCTTCACCATCAGAGTTGGACAAAACTAAATCAGCGCCACTTTGAGCCTGTGGTTCCGGAGCTTCTTAGGGAGCGCTAAGCAATGGCTTGCGCGGTGGCGGCACATGCTTTTACATCAATGAGAGGTGGTGTACAGATGTAACTGTGTTAAAGAAGATGTGCTGTTCTGATCTAGAAACGCTCTTCATTAACTGCATGCCGTTCTACTCACTACGGGAGTTCTGCTCGTTTATTCTTGTGAGTGTCTACATTCCACAGCAAACGCACGTAAGCTCAGCTCTACAGAAACTCGCTGATCTGATCACAGAGACTGAGCAACAACACCCGGACTCTGTTTTAATCATTCTCGGGGACTTTAACCCCCTGAGGTCTACGGTATCGCCGGCGATACCAGCTCGCTTTTTTTTTATTAGTGTAAAAGAAACTCATAAATACTCTGTTGACTTTGATTTTCCATAGGAGTTTCATACATCAATCGATTCTGTTAAATGTGTATTATTTTTGTGTATACTCACAATAAAAACAAAGTGTTGTGCTTTTTGCCAAATAAAGAAAAATAAACACGAAGCGAGTTCTGTCTTCTCTCTGCCAGTGAAGTCCATTCTGAAACGCGTCCGAAAATTAACAATAACTCAGCGAATACTCAGTCAAACAGACATACAGACAGACAGGCATGAAGCTTGAATTCTCTTCTTTTAAATGAAGTCATTTATATAAAAAAACAATTATTCTCATCTTGTGAAATCTGTATTAAAAGAGAGCGATTCCAGTCGAGCTCATCTCATCTCATTACGTTATAATCGGCCCCGCCCACGGAGAGCGCGCGCTATTCAAACGCAAATGGCTGAGGCAATCCTGTGAACGCCCCCATCAGCTCGAGAAAACACACAAGTTTATTTAGATCATTACTTGTTTACACCGTCTTGCAGCGCTGTGAGGAATAATACTAATGGAAAATGTCCCTCAGAAGTGCGGGTATATCGAGGAGCGAGCTGAGGAATACAAGTAAGTTTTTTCCTTCTCACGTGAATTTCTTCACGTGGGTTTCTGTTTATGAATGAATAAACGGCAGAGATGCGCGCTGTTTACCACAGCTGGCAAAGACAGTTTAAATTTAAATCGCGTGTGTGAATGAATGATGATGTTTTAGCAAACTGTATTGCTATACTGAGATAAGTAAACATCGACTGAATGTTGAAATAAAATGTAGGCTATTTGTATAAGCAACGTATTAAACTGCAAATTAACAATATGCCCTAATATTTCATGAAAACAACGTTACAGTCAGACGAAATATGAAAGACAACATTTTGTTGACCAGATTTGGGTACAGTTTTTACTGTAGAATATACTGCCACATCAAATAAGCTTTTGTTTAGCCATTTCTATATATAAAATACTATTTTTGTCAAAAATAAAGTCATCAACTAAGATGTTAGCTGTTCCAATGTTGGTTATATTCAAACTAATGAATACATAGATAAAATGTAGGGCCTATAATCATTTTTTTTTTACAAAGAAAGAGTACACTTGAAATATTGTTGAAATTGTAATTATTGTTGTAATTGTAACCATTTTAATAAAATAGCAAAACATATTTACAAGATAGATGTAAGCAAAATCTTAAATGGTCAATATAAGTCTTCTTCTAAATATATCTTTTGTCTTTGCATTGTGGCTCAGTCAGTGTCACACCTGAGTGAATGGCTAATTATGCAGAGTGGGTGTATTCTAAGGTGTAAACCACTCCTCGTTCACGCCCCCTCGCATATTGGCTTTCCAAGCAAAACCTGTTTTACATCAATTTAAATCAATGTATGGTTTTATGTGAACGATAAAGCAAGACTATTTTCACATAATTTTGAAGAAAAAACTATAGGCGACGACATCCATAAGTCAAAAGTCTTATTGCCACATATTTAGTATGTGTTTTGTGGTCTTATTTCAAAATTTTTAATTTTTAGTTTTTTCGATAACCACGCATAAACATTATTCTCTCAAAAATGAAAACATGTACATACATGTGGCTCACATATTATTGTAGTCCTGTTTGTGCTATATAGAGTGAATTTACACCTTTGCCATTAATATGTTTATAAGCAACTGAAAAAAGCACAAATGTCAGAGCATGTCAGAACACCCCCAGGGCCCAAAAAAACGCTCAGACTCCAGAGGGTTAACCCTCTGAGGTCGAGAAACGCGCCGACGCGTTTTGCTGGATTTTTTTCACATAGCAGCAACATTAACTTAAAAAAATCCGTCATTTATGGTCATATAAATAAAATAAATACATGATTATAAACTATAGAGGGTCTTCTTTTTTTTGTGTACACTCACATTAACATCAAAACCTTGTTTTTATTTTAAAATAAATAAAATAAACAGGGTGCGCTTTCAGCTCACTCTGTCTCCGCAAAAATCTTTCTGGAACAAGTCTGGGAAATTAACTGCAACTCAGCGAATACTTATCACACAACCATGAAACATGCGTCTAAAGAAAGCTTTAAATTTCTACTTTTAACACTAGAAGTCCCAGAGTTTTTTAACCCTCCTTTAGCCAAGTGGATGCTAACTGGCCAGTCTTTTGGCTATCATTAGCATCAATTCATGTGTAAATGTGGTCATTACCTGAGCAATCTGCAGGGGGGTTGGGGGGGAGGTGTGTGAATGGTTGCTGGTGGCTTGTTTGTATGTGTGAGGGAGGGAGGGCTGCTAAAAGCAGAGAACTTGACTCGCTGCTGTTTCCTGCAGTATATTGCAACTAAACCTGACAAGTTTGGGATCAAGTTTTGGGTGGCTTGCGACCTAAAATCCAAGTACATTTGTAATGTCCTCCCATATCTTGGCAAGGACCCTAGTCATCCCAGTGGAGAGAGACTGTCTGAAAATGTAGTGATGAGGCTGATGGAACCATTCCTAGACAAGGGCAGAAATGTTACCACGGACAATTTCTTCACATCGCTGTCACTTGCGCATAAACTTCTTAGCCGGAAAACCACCATCCTCGGCACAGTCAACAAGATTCGCCGGGAAATCCCTCAATCCGCTAGATACACAGATCGCAATGAATTCACCACTCAGGTATGTTGCAGGTCTTTTGTGGTTCTATGTTTATGTGTTTCTAATTTTTAGAATCAACACCGCCAAGTGTGTCATTGTGTCATTGTGTGTAAAAGTGCTATGAAAATAACAATTTATCTTATTTATTAGGTGTTTTCAACCACTGCTGCTACGCTGACGGCGTATGCGGCCAAACGGAAGAAGACCGTCTACATTCTTAGCAGCATGCACAGCGTGATTCAGACTGAAAATACCACCAAAAGGAAGCCAAACACTATCACCCTTTACAACACCACAAAGTGCGGCGTGGATGTGATGGACCAGATGGTGCGGGAGTACACTGTCCGCACAGGGACACGGCGCTGGCCAGTTGCCGTGTTCTATAACATGATTGACATGGCAGCGCTGAATGCACATGTGCTGTATCAAGCATGCACCGGAAGGCAGGAAAGACGGGTGGACTTCCTGCTGGAGCTTGCAAGAGAGTTGGCTAACTCTCATATGTGTGCGAAGAAGGCAAGAAAAGAACAATTGCTTCGGACACAACCCTCCACACCTAGCCCTGGAAAAAGAGCCATGTGTCAGGTCAAACACCAATGCAAGAACAATCATGCCACTGTGCGATGTGTTCACTGCTACAGATACACATGTGGTAAATGCAGACAGGAGATACCATGGCAGTGCCAGGATTGTGAGTGATCGCTGGAATGTACTCACTCACTTTTTAATATTATTTGTAAATATGTGTACAAATGGTTGGTTTCTTTTTTATTTTATTTTGTACTGTTTTTATCAATAAATCTCAGCAACAAAGGAAAAAAAAAACCATGTGTGTTGATTTCTCCCTAAGATGGCAAAGTGAAACACAAGTTCTACCAGAAAGACTCGGGAGATAAAATGATATAACGAGTACATTTATTAATAGCTCAGCAAGCATAGTCTTTGGCGTAGGCCCCGTCCTTAGCAAGCAATGCGAGGGTAACGGAATCTGCAAATCCCGCCTGAAGATGAAGGCAGGGGCGCAGCCGACCCCCTGGAGGCAAAGGAAGGGACCATCCTGGTGGTGGTGGGGAGGATGGAGGGAAAGGACCATCTTGGAGGTGGTTGGGGAGGATGGAGGTAATTGGCGCCGTCAGTATCTGCGAACTCAGACGGATGTAAGTACCATTCTTTTATACTGAGAGTGTTAACACATGATTGGTTAGAAGTGAGTTAATTCATGACGCGCTGATTGAGTCTTCCTGGCAGAACTTAACGCTAAGCTTACATTTTCCTTGAAGTGGCTCAGCATGGCCCCACATTGTTTGCATAACAAAAGCAACTGTTCACAGCTGATTAAGGATATTAGCCTAAAGCCTTCCAGCCCATCGGCTGTCCTGCGGGTTTTATAGGTAGAAAAGCCAAATGGCTGCTCTCTGGGACTTCTAGTGTTAAATAAAACAGTTCACATTCAAAACAAATATTCTCCTGCAATGTAATCTGTATGAAACTAAAGTGAAGTACAGTTTCTCCCGTCTCATCTAATTAGCTGTAATTAGTTCACGCCCTCTCGCAGAGCGCGCTATTCATAAGATAATTTGCTGAGGTGATATGCAAAATAAGGTAAACGCCCCCTGAAATGAGTTCACACCCACTCGCAGAGCGCGCTATTCATAAGATAATGTGCTGAGGTGATCTATGCAAAATAAGGTAAAAAGCCCCCTGAAATGCTTTAAAACCAGCAAGTTTCATTCACTCACTTTCCTGCGCCGTTGGAAGATGACACACAGCCCTTCAGCTCGTCCTGGATAGTGATGAAGAGTTCACTTTTTCCTCAGAAGAAGAAGAGGACTCTGACAATGAACGTTTGTATTTTGACGAGCGACTTGATCCAGGCGTGGATATTTCGGATGAGTAAGTCTTTTTAAATCTACTTGCATTAGTTGACAAGCTATTTTGTATAAACGTAGGCTACATATTTTACTGGTTGGACCATTTCCATACTTGTCATTCCAACGCATTCTCATCCTTGGGCGTCATAATACTGACGCTTTTGACATTTCGTCTACATCGAACGCACATGGCACCCTTTAGCGTCAATATGAGACGCACAGAGCTTTGTTCGGTTATGGGTAGGTTTAGGTGTAGTGTAGGGATAGGGTTAGACAGCTAGGAGGCGCCTTCTGGCCCATTTCTATCTGCGTCTCATATTGACGCTAAAGGGTGCCATGTGCGTTCGATGTAGACGAAATGTCAAAAGCGTCAATATATGACGCCTTGGGATGAGAACGGGCTGGTCATTCAGAGTAATTATATTTAAATGGTCTAGGCTATGCTTTATAAAGTAGGAGAGAGGCTTCATGCAGTCTGTTTTCTTTCGTTTTTAATAGTTTTGTTTAAAATAACACATTGCGAGCTTTCTATATATTTCTCTGGTATTTTAGGCAAAGCTTATGAGTTTGGGTTCATTTATGAGGCCTCCAGTTCCTGCTATTTTTAATTCTTATGTTTTAAATACAGGCATTTGGTTGATGAAACAACTATTAAAATTAAGATACAATTAATACAAAACGAAATTCACTTTAAAGAAAGGCTTTATACAAAAAATAAACTTAATGAAATGGTCAAAATCTTCTCTGCCCACTCCATTTGTCTCGCGATTGCGCATGATCTGACTCATGCTTTTCACTTTTCATATAATCAACATAAATGAAATAAAAAAAAAATAATGATTTTATTTCAACCTAAATATGAACTAAATTGTTTTATTTAATGACTAGGCTACAACACGTAGGCCAATTAGCCTACAGTACAAAGAAATTAGTTGACAAGCTATTTTAAATAAACGTAGGCTACAGATTTTACTGGTTGGACCATTTCCATACTTTCCATTCAGAGTAATTTATATTTAAATGGTCTAGGCTATGCTGTATAAAGTAGGAGAGAGGCTTCATGCATAAATAAACTTATTTGCACAAACGCGTTTCGGCGCGTGCCTTCAGAAGACTTTATACAGCATAGCCTAGACATGCTGTATATATGTACAAAGTTTAGATTATAGGCCTGTATGAAAGTTAGAATTTTGAAATTAATTTAGAAAATATTATGTATGTTTAGATTATATTTTGACTAGTGTTTATGCTGCCTCATTATCATCAACGAAGAGTGCTTGCAAATATCTATTGCAAATGTGTGTATGTGCTGAAATGTGTAAATATGCCCAGCTGATGAATTGCAAATGTGTTAATGTTTGCGTTGTGCTATCTCCGTAATGGCCCATTGACACACAATAAATGCCTACAGCACGTGTCTACAATTATTTGCATCAGTTATTCATATAGACTAATGGTAATATACTTTGAAATATTTATGTTATAATAGTTTTCAACTTTTTTTAAAACAGGAATGCTGCATCTCCTTCATCTGCAACTCGGAGGGCGCGCAGCAACACAGTTGAACGTCAGAAAGAGTAAGTACATATTTACCAATGTTTGTGCAATTTTGTTTATATACTTATTACAATATGAGCCTGTATGAATTTATTTATTTTTAGAGGTTGGTTGATAATGTTACATTTTTTTCTTTGTGTTATCTTATCAGCATGCTAATGCCCATCAGTTGTGCATGTGCTGGAATAGTACTCTAAAATATATGATAATAATAGTTTTCAACTTTTTTTGAAAGGAATGATGTAGGTTGCTCACTCTCACCTCTCACTGCAACTCGCACTAAGAGGGCACGCAGCAACACAGACAGAAATCAGAAGGAGTAAGTACATATTTACCCACTATTTTACAGATGTTAGACCAATTTTGTTTATATACTTAGTGATTCTACAAATGTACATGTGCCTGTGTGGATTGCCAGACACAATTGCAAAACACAATTACCAGACACAATTGCAAAAATTGTGGTGTTATGTATGCACAATATTACAATTAGTGATTGGTAATGTTAGTATAAAAGAGCTTATTTTTGTTGTTTTACCAAAATGCTGACTGTCCATCAGTTATGCATGTGCTGGCATAGTACTTTGTTCAACCTTTATTAATATTAATATGATTATTTCAGGGTTGCCAACTCTCACGCATCTCGCGTGACAGTCACGCATTCAGCCTCAATCTCACGCTCTCACGCTCAACAAAGAAATCTCACGCAAAAATAGACATTCTTCTGTGCTCTATTTTTTTTTCACTCATGTGCACTAAATTTCAGAATTACTATAAACAATTCAGGCTCTTAACTACTGGATGGACCACTAGTTATGGCGCAAATTAGTTAAAAATCTCCCAGAACCTAGAGCGAGCACGCATGCGAGACTGTCGTCCAAACCAACCGATAGCGCGCGCACGCACGGCAGAGAGGGAAAGTCTTACAACTGCGCATTTTATCAGTTGCGGCGCCTTCATCTATAGTCTACACTGCAGCACGACGTATATTCACATCAAATGTTAACGCAGAGGAACGGGACACTGCAGTTCACAAAAGTTCATTATTTGCATGTGCTTTAAAGCCTTGCCGGTTAAACATGTAATTCGCTGCTGATGCGCTGTTCAAATATGCGCTTTACTGAGCGCGTACACTCGACGCGCACATGCACTAAAAGCCTGTTACTGGACTAAGTTATCTTGTGAGTCTAATATTGCGCTAATACTGTCAAATACAGACAATGTTTACATAAACAAAGTTGGTTATGTCTAAAGTGAAAGCAAACAGAGAAAATTTATTAAAATCTGCTTGTCATATATATATGCGTGTATATTAGACGCGTCGCGTGCAGTTCTTACAGAGACAGTAGCCCTAATAATAAACATGCTGCCGCTTGTCCTTAAAGAGATAGTTCACCCAAAACCAAACAGTTGCTGGTCCCCATTGACATACATAGTAGGAAAAATATATACTATGGAAGTCACAGGGGTACATCAACTGTTTGGTTACTGACATTCTTTCAAATAACGTTTATTTTCAACAGAAGAAAGAAACTTATTCAGGTTTAAAACAACTTAAGAGAGTAAATTATGACTTTTTGGGGGGAGAACTATGCCGTTAATGTTAATAAAACAACAAAACACACAGAGGAAATCATTCACTGCTCTTGACTGAGAACTTTAAGTCTGTTGTGTTTTATTTTCATATTTGTCCATTTAATTACTTTCTTCAATTCTACTGTTAAATACACCTATAGCTGAAAAAATAAAGCACTGTTTATTTCATTTGTATATTAAGTTGTGTATGTGTAATATGTATCTCTGTTCTTAATTTTTAATAACAAAGAAAATAGTGACAAAGATTTTAGCTTCGCCACTTTGACCTAAATGTCTGCCATTCTTTTTTATTTTATATTTTGTTACCTATATTTTGTTATAAGGCTTTGTTTTTAAAATAGGGACAGTAGTTTGGCTGTAATGCTCAGTCACATGCAAAATAGTAAAACCAACATGAAAAAGAATCATGATAAAATCGTGATTTTTTCTGAAAAACAAAACAAAAATTGTGATATTATTGCCATATCGCCCACCCCAGGTGTAAAAAAGTGCCTAGATGTGCTTAGATGCTAAAAATGTGTTATTATTGATCATTATATCACACTACAATTAAACATAATGAAACATTCATTTGAATTGAAATTGTTTTATTAGCTTAGCTAATATTATTTATTAGCTTTTTCTAGAGATTGCAGTCATGCATGACATGGTGAAAAATGACTTGAAATAATACTGAAAATAGGTTAAGATGAATGTTAAAGGTGTGCCCCCTAAAAGCACAAGTGGCCCCTGCCTGCCCCAACTCTGTGCCACAACACCAATGCTCAAGCTGCTGGTGCAATTGCAAAAGGCCGCAAATATAAATGGACTGATTACTGGCGGCAAGACAGTCTTTTCTCTTTGCCTTTTCCTGCCACAATCATGTCCCGGGACAGATACCGCACCATTTCATGGAATGTGCACATGAGTCACCCAGATGCAGATAAAGAGAATGACAGAAAGAGGGGCACACCTGAACATGACCGGCTTTTCAGGGTCAAACCTCTCATGGACACCATACGTCATGTTTGTAAAGCCATCTATCATCCTAAAATAAACTTAGCTGTCGATGAGAGAATGGTGGCATGCAAAGCACACACAGGTATGACGCAGTACATGAAAGCCAAACCAACCAGATGGGGTTTCAAGTTGTTTGTTCTTGCAGACTCATCAAATGGATACACTTTGGACTTTTCTGTGTACACAGGAAAGAACAACTTTCCTTCAGGCCATGGACTGTCACATGATGCTGTAACATCTCTTTTGGAAATGCCAGGCATGTAATGTTCACTTGTGTCTTCAGTTAAACAGGAACTGTTTTCAAGAATGGCACAAAGACATGTAACTATATTCTATCTGCCTTTATTTTAGTTTATTTTGCTCATTTTGCATTATTTTGCTTTATTTTGCTTAGAGCCCGCATCAACGGGGCATAAGCATTTACTGTGAGATACCTGCAAATTTAAAACATTTAGTTCCTCCTCATAGAGGAATTACAATAAAACAGTGAAAAACAAAACCTTTGAATCTCCTCTACTTTGTTCAGGCTGCCTCTCTTGATGGCCCATTAGTCATTGGGGGAGTGTCTGTCACACCCCTGGTCTGAATCTCATTAATATTGATGAGCGATTACCCCTCCCACGCATAAACCTCTTCTGACAAAAAAAACTGTTTTACAATGTTTAAATCAATGTATT
Organism: Leuciscus idus; assembly: GCA_021554675.1. Lineage (NCBI taxonomy): Eukaryota > Metazoa > Chordata > Actinopteri > Cypriniformes > Leuciscidae > Leuciscus > Leuciscus idus. Next base: position 18,423,392 of record CM038629.1, read on the forward strand.
GTTTTAAGAGAACGATCAGGCAGGATGAATTTCACATCATTTTGAAGCCAGAACTAGAAACGACAACATACATTAGTCAAGAGGCTTGTGGGCACATATTTAGAATGTGTTTTGTGGCCTTATTTCAGCAACTTTCTTTTTTTATTTTTTATATAACCACGCATAAACATTATTCTCTTAAAAATCCAAAGATTTACAAGCATGTTGATCAGATATTATGCTAGCCCTGTTTGTGTTATATAGAGTGAATTTACACTTTTGCCATTAACATGTTTATAAATAACTGAAAAAAAAACAAATGTCAGAGCATGTCAGAACACCTCCAGGGCCCCAAAAACACCTCAGACCCCAGAGGGTTAATAAAACAAATCTCTCCCGCAAACTGCCAAAATAAAGACAGCACATCACATGCCCCACCAGAGACAGTAATATACTGGATCACTGTTACACCACAATAAAGGACGCATATCACTCTGTTCCACGAGCAGCTTTAGGACTCTCTGATCACTGTTTGGTTCATCTCATAGAGATGGACTAATGAGCGGGTTTTACAAGCCTGTCTTGACCTGACTGATTGGAGTGTTTTTGAAGCGCTGCCACCGATCTGGACGAGCTCACGGAGACTATAACATCTTATATCAGTTTCTGTGAGGATATGTGCATTCCTTCCAGGACTCATCTAACTTATAACAATGACAAACCGTGGTTCACTGCAAAACTCAGACAGCTCCGTCAGGCCAAAGAAGATGCTTACAGGAAGGGGGACAGAGTAAAGTACACACTGGAAAAGGAGATCAGAGTGGCAAAGAGGAATTATTCCGACAAGCTAAGGATCCAATTCTCTTCCAGTGACATGGCTTTAGTGTGGAAAGGTCTGAAAGACATCACCAATTACAAGACACCGTCCCCCAGCACTGTGGTGAATCAACAACTGGTAGACGATCTGAATGAGTTCTATTGCAGGTTTGAAAAAACACCATTCACACCTCCTGCAACTCCCCTCTCCCCCACACCTGAAATGCAGATAAGAGAAGATGACGTGCGGCAGGTCTTCAAAAAGAGCAAGAGAAGGAAGGAACCAGGCCCAGACGGTGTGACACCTGCCTGTCTGAAATCCTGTGCTGACCAACTGGCCCCCGTCTTCACACAGATCTTCAACAGATCACTGGAGCTGTGTGAAGTCCCCTCATGCTTCAAACGCTCCACCATCATCTCCGTCCCAAAGAAACCCAAGATAACAGGACTTAATGACTACAGATGACTAAGACCTGTGGCTCTTACATCTGTGGTCATGAAGACTTTTGAAAAACTGGTTTTGACTTATCTGAAGGACATTACTGGACCCTTACTGGAACCCCTTCAGTTTGCCTACAGAGCAAACAGGTCTGTGGATGATGCAGTCAATATGGGACTGCATAACACACTGCAACACCTGGACAGACCAGGGACTTATGCAAGGATCCTGTTTGTGGACTTCAGCTCGGCCTTTAACATGATCATCCCATCACTCCTTCAGCCCAAACTAACTCAGCTCTCCATCACCACCTCTGTCTGTCAGTGGATCAACAGCTTCCTGACAGACAGGCAGCAGCTAGTGAGGCTGGGAAAATTTTCATCCAGCACCCGCACCATCAGCACTGGAGCTCCTGAGGGCTGCATTCTCTCCCCACTGCTCTTCTCCCTCTACATGAACGACTGCACATCTAAAGACCCCTCTGTCAAGCTCCTGAAGTTTGCAGACGACACCACACTGATCGGCCTCATCCAGGACGGTGATGAGTCTGCTTACAGACAGGAGTTTAAGGAGCTGGCTGTCTGGTGCAGTCTTAACAACCTGGAGCTCAACAGGCTCAAAACTGTGGAGATGATTATGGACTTCAGGAGAAACCCCCCTGCCCTCCCCCACTCACCATCATGAACAGCACTGTGACTGCAGTGGTCATTCAGATTTCTGGGCACCACCATCTCCCAGGACCTGAAGTGGGACAATCACATTGACTCTATTTTCAAAAAGGCCCAGCAGAGGTTGTACTTCCTTCGCCAGCTGTGGAAGTTCAACCTGCCTCAGGACTTGTTGAAACAGTTCTCCTCTGCCATCATTGAATCCGTCCTCTGCACTCCAATAACTGGTTCAGCTCAGCTACCAAATCTGACCTCAGAAGACTACGGAGGGTAGTCCGGACTGAGGGTAGTCCGGACTGCTGAGCGAATCATTGGTACAACCCTCCCCACTCTCCAAGAATTGTACTTATCCAGAGTGAGCAAAAGGGCTGGTAAAATCACTCTGGACCTCTCACATCGAGCACACTCCGTCTTTGAACTGTTACTATGTCTGGTCGTTCTGGTGTTCAGAGCTCTGTAACGACGACCAGACATAGTAACAGTTTCTTCCCTCAGGCAATCCATCTCATGAACACTTGAACTCTTAACAATAAACATGAAACATACAACACTATCATAGCTTTTTATTTTATTTTATTAAACACACATACTTATTACATTTCAAATTTGCACCTAACATACCTGTACATACCAAATTGTCTATTTTGTATATTATGTTTGTGCTATTTGGCACATTGTCCATTTTTGTATATTTGTCCATTATTTTATTTGTATCTTTTTTATTATCAGTGTCCTGTCCTGTTGCTGTCATTCTGTTGCACTTTGGAGCTACTGTCACTAAAACAAATTCCTCGTATGTGCAAACATACCTGGCAATAAAGCTCATTCTGATTCTGAGTTGACTTGATGGCTGAAGAGCTAGAGTATGCTAACCAAGTAGTATGCTAAGCTATCTAAAATAATTTAACAAAAACATGCACTGAAAACAGAGGCTTTTTTGGGAACAGTAGTGAGTATTAAAAATGTGTTTATTCATTGTGTGACTGTCATGATTCCTGTACTGTTTCCCTTGTCTTGTATGGATTTTTGTTATTTCCTGTCCTGTGCCATGTTTTGTAGTCCTTTGTAGTTTTTCTTGTTTATTAGTCTCCCCAGGTGTTTCTGATTAACCACACCCCCTTGTTATCTTGTTTAGCTTGTTTGCCTGTGTATATAAACGTCTGTGCTTCAGTGGTTGTTTGTTGGTCGTTGTAGCTGTTTCCCTGTTCATGTCCTGAGTTCCGTGTTCAGTTGTCTGCCTGGATTACCTGTTTGTGTTATTAAATGTAATGCTTGCATATGGATTCTCTCTCTGCTTCATTCCTGCCTCATCGTAACAGTGACCCAGTCCAAATATCTTATCACACAGAATTTACTGAATGAGTTTTTGAAATGAGAATTCCAGAGAAAAGTCTAATTTTGACAGTGCATGTGTTGACTGACAACTGTTGTAGTTCTTGAACACCATGCTAAGATTTGTAAATTACTTATGGTTTTAAGAGAACCGTCTTAATATAGTGTCGTTTTTGACAATATTAAAAAGGTCAAAAACATAAACGCCATACATATATATGTTTCACACATTGCTTTTTATATTCAGCAAAATTTAGGAAATTCAGAATATAGAATATTCAGAATTTTTTTCCTAATATAGTAAGAAACTAAAGTACTCTTATTTTTTTAAGAAGCTAAGAGAAGGTTAATTTTTCCATTAACTCAAACTAATCGATACAAAAAGATTTTTCCCTAAAGTAGGAAACCAATAATGACAGAAAAATAGCTTCACTTATTAGAAGACTTTTCAACGACTTTTCTTACATTGTTCATCAGCTTCTTCTGCTGATCTTTTTGGTGACTGAGTTGATTTGTTGTTATCTGCAGTGAAGAGGGAGATGGTTAAGTCGTAATGTCCAGAAGTTTATCATCACTGTCTGTTGGAGCTTTTTGTAGATCAATTATTTCAAGGGTGTTGGTGTACGTAAACAAAAGGTTGTCACTTGACAAAAGCATTTCCTCAATGTCTTGTGCATCAGTTGTTGACAAGTCCATTTCAGCTCGAATGAATTTGGACAAAACAGAATTTGATATTGTAAGAGAAAGGACCTGATCATTTTTCATGACTTCAGTGATTCCAGAGCCCTTTGTTAGGTACCGTATTTTCCGCACTATAAGGCGCACCGGATTATAAGGCGCACCTTCAATGAATGGCCTATTTTAGAACTGTTTTCATATATAGGGCGCACCGGATTATAAGGCGCATAGAATAGAAGATACTGCAGTCAAACGTTTGACTGGGTTTGCGTTATGCAGTGGTCACCAACCTTGTCAAGCCTAAGATCACATCCAAAGTCCAAATGTAAACCAAGATCTACCACTTGCAAAAAAATATGAAAAAACAAGTGGCTGAGCTGTAAAACCTTGTTTATACTCGACGCGTCCGCATGAGCGCGAAGGTAATACAAAACTAATATCCGTCTGCTCGGGCAGATTCGGCTCAAAGTCGTGCATCTTCGGATGCGGAGGCGCGCGCGCGGAAAAATGACGTCATTGTGACAGCGCGCGCGCCTCCGCATCCGAAGATGCACGACTTTGAGCCGAATCTGCCCGAGCAGACGGATATTAGTACATCTCATCACACCGGCACCCAGTTTGCGCGTCTAAATCTGTTGTATGGTCTGGTGTTCAGTCTAAAACAAAACAGTTGCGTCAAGTATAAATGCCTCGTCTGTTTGGGGAGGTGCGCACGCAGTCAGCGGAGGCTCGCGCTCCGGTGCCAGGCGAAAGTATAAACAAAAGGTTTAAGTCAGCGGTTGTTTTACAGACATTAATATAAGGCGCCAGATCCATATATAAGGCGCTCCGGATTATAAGGCGCACTGTCGTTTTTTGAAAAAATTAAAGGCTTTTAAGTGCGCCTTATAGTGCGGAAAATACGGTAATTGTTTCTTTGTCTGAGAACTGTGGGGCATCTACGTAATTGCTGTTTTGGATTGAAGTCATGCTGTGACTGATGACATTTTGGACAAAGCTTGTTGATTAGGATTTTTTCCCCCTGTGTTTTTGAAATCAGATTTGTAGTCTGGATGTCAAGGTCTTCTGTGACTTTTGGTTCTTGACCAGCAGGAAACACTTTACTTTGAGCAATTGGTTTGATCATAGTGTTCCTTGAAGTTGTTAATGTCGAGATGCCCCTGAAGGTTCTAGTTCAACCTGATCTCACAGAAATACGTGAAATGAACACGACCTCTTAACCCCGATTTACGTGGTGGTGGCACGTAATGTGTTAAAATTACGTGACGGCACCATGAAAACTACACCCATACAATGTCAGTGAGGTTCATTTGTCGTGGTGGACACACGGATTCCCTGGTTCAACAACGTCACACAGTGGGCGGCGGTAAATGTTGTTTTCTAGTTTATGAAACGTCCTCCTTTTATCATTTATTATAGTGTATTACTTCCGATTTTTGTTGTCTAAATAACAGAAAATTGTTTGTGATATAACTATCAATTTATAGATGGAGTAGTTTTAAAGAATGGCCCGAGGCTGTGTTAAATAGATTGTTCCCTTTACGTTATTAAACCCTTTACGATATTTTATTCTTTTCAAATGTATTTTCTGTCATAGCAGCGAATATTATTAATTATTATTATTATGAATCAGAAGACTTTCAGTCGTTACCACGGCAACGATACGTCACGTTACGCACGCTTCTTACCCATAATCACTGCGCTTTTACCACTCATTTCACAGGTGAAAACCTGTGTTTGTTTTCACAGGGCCACATATCCACTTTCCAAATCTTCTCCAGCAGACTAATGGCAATCACCATCGTCACCATTTTCGCTAGCTGAAAATTTCAGGATGTGCTTTGAGGGCTTCAATGTTGGCAGACAAGTGCTGCTCTGCATTCCATCTCCATTCCTGGTCAAGAATGTTTAGGAGTTTTCAAAAGAAACCAAGAGCATCTTCCCATGGGCAAGCATGGCATCTCTGCAGACTGAACTCATTGACTTACAGGAATATGTAGCTTTGCAGGATGTGGACTGTGACAATGTTACCTTTTGGACTAAAATGGTCACAGCTGAAAATGTCCCCAATCTACAGAAAGTAGCCATCTGTGTTCTTACCATGTTTGGGTCGACCTATCTGTGTGAGTCTGCATTCTCAGCAATGAATGCTGTAAAGAACTCATACCGCAGCAGCCTGACTAATAAACATTTAGGCCAGTGTCTCCGTCTAGCAACCACACCTTTTGTGCCACGGTTTCGGCAGCTGATGGGATACAGACAGTGCCATTTCTCACATTAGACTGCTCTGTATTTTGCACCATGTTTCTTTTGGCCTACCTATTGTTGTGTTTTGTTAAGAAAAAAAACTGACACTTAAATGAATTGTTTTGCCACTTTTGCACTTGTTATTAATGTATTTTGAATGCATATTTTTTTTCATAAAATGAGTGTTGATTTGTTATGCATGTTTATTAAAAACAAGTTTTGTAATAACCAATAGTTACGGTCCTTTGACATTTGATTGATTTGGACCCTTGAATGTAGACTTTGAGAACCACTGACATGTCTTTACGATAGATCTGCTGTTATCCCCTTTTACACTTCACGGTTGCACTAGTAATGACGTCATAGGCTGGCAATACAATTGTCGCGTTTAAACCTGCTTCAGACACTGGTCACACTGAGGCCTTCCCCATTAGCGTCCTAGGATGCAGTGTGAGTTCCCATCTGTAATATTTCACTGTAACAGTAAATGGCTGGAACATTAAGCACTTTTATGATAAACAATTAGCCAAGATTAAATGTTATAATGTTATAATATTACTATTATTATTTAATTTTAAAAAAATTCAAGTAAAAATTTAGGCACTTTCGATGACTACCTACTGTAATTTGAGAATTGAAAACACATAAGAGTTTTTACTTTTTTTTTCTTGTTTGGTAACATAAAAAATAAAAAAAACATAATGAAGACATGCTAAGGTTAAAGCAACACTATGTACCTTTTCAACCTTCATAATATATTTCCAAGATCCTTGTGATGGTACATCGACTTACAATAGGTTGAATGACACGTCTGCCAGAGCCTGACGGGGTCTGTATCGCTTTTACTGGCACTATGTAACTTCGGGGTTCGGGTAGTAACAAGAGCACAAAAAGAACTACAACATTCGACTGCTTTACGGCATACGTCACTTCCGCCACCACTTCGTCAAATTTGGACGTGAGAGGCCAACCAGCGTTTGTTTTCGGCTTTCGTGCGTATGTTTTTGTCATGGGGGCTGTGTACACCTGGCCACTTTATGCGTTTTCTCAGATCGGATAGCTATCCGATCGTGAAAAGTCCAGGTTTAAATGCCCTCCGAAACGCATTTGAGACGGATTTGAATCCGATCCCTCAAACCACTTCAGGAGGAGATCTGAGACGCATTCCAGACGAAACTGGACAAGTGTAAATGCATATGGTTGTTGAAACCACATATGTAAATTGTACTCCTCCCAAAAATGCTAAAAAAAATAAATTAAAAAAAGTGTGAGAGCGCGTTATATGTTATATCCAGATATGACGACGCGCTGGAACCTATTTTTTTACAGTCAATGGCTGGAACACGCATCACCGCAGATGAGCAACTGCATCAAGCCAACGTGCAAACTATCGCAAATCAAAGTGAAAGTAAGTCGCAGACACTTAACACACAATCTTCATCATTAAAAGTAAAGAAACGAAATTATCTTACCAGGCTTACTGCTCTCTCTTATTGCGGTGACGTGCACTCCATTAAATCTGCATATAGCGCGAGAATTGAAGATCGAATTTAAATCCGTTTTGCAAAAATACATTTATGTGACCAGGTGTAAATGGAATCGTTTTGATAAATCAGATAGCTATGCCTCATGAATTAGTTTGCCAGCTGAACTCAGGTGTTGTGACTGTGAGGTGTATTTATCACGGGTCCGTGTACTTGGCGGCCAACGGATTTTCGTTTTGAAAGGAAAAAAACAAAACCGAAAAACGGCTGGTTTCCCAATTACCATTAGTAAATAGGAAAACGAAAAACGGAAAACAACCCATTATTCGTTTTTTGTTTTGATATTAAAGGGGCTATATGCTTTTTTCTGAAATTTAAACTCGCGACTGACACCTGTGGCCAAAAAACAGAACTGCTCTTCCTTTCTGCTCGCTCTCGCAGCGCGCGCTCGTACGTGCACACTTCATTGATCTGAAACGTTTAACATGAACGCGCTTGACGTCACATCCGCAGACAGCGCGGGAAAAATCCGACCCGACAGAAAATAGGAAAAATAGGATACAGGCTTATAGGTGCACCCACTGTGAGCGGACAAGGTGTCAGTATGCTCATCAGGAGATGTTTGAGTCATAAATGGTAAAATAAAAAGGCTATTGTTACGTTTATTTTGGGGGAAAAGATGCATATAGCCCCTTTAAAAAACGGAAAACGAAAAACAATCTCGTTATCCGATTGTCCTTGATGTGTTTATAGATGGAAATCGGAAATCAAAATACGTATGTATAAAGTCGTAATCCTTAATTCTGCATTCGTATTTTTTGGGACCCGGAAGTTACTCCCGCAACGCCAAGACCCGCCCTTCGGCCAGGCGTCCATGAGAACGCAAGGTAAAACGTAACAACATTTGTTGATGTCCGCGCTACTGCGACAATGGAAACAAGTTATGTTCTCTTTCGAGAAGGCAAACGAGTCACAGTAAGAGATGATGACATGTCTGTTGACAAAATATGCAGGATATTCAGGTAAGTTACTGTTACTACTGTTCTGGGCGGTAATCAGGTTCCGCGGCCATTATGGAGGCACTCGGATGTAAACAGCATGGATTGGACTGCTTATGTACTACCATGTGTACTACTGAACACATTGTTATACTAATAATCCACGAAAAAAAAAACTCATGGAATTTGCTAAATCATATAGAGAAGGAGTTGGTAAGCAGGAAAGAGCGCGAAATTTTCACAAACTAAAGTTAATATGTGGGAAAAGAACTAGATATGCTTATGTACCGTCAGATGCAAATTCCTGGAGTGATTTCTTTCTGTCCATGCAATAAATGCACATCCTTGAATGAGCACGGATTTCTAGCGCATTTACTTGAACTTCTTAGATATATGGTTTGACCGATTTGAGAGGCAGCCAAAATCAAATTTTAAAATGGACTGAATAAAGCTCTCTACGAACTTGACGTGCAATGCCGCGCTGGCTGATATGACATGTTTGTGCATGAAACACAAGCTCACAGCAATATTGTAAGTTAATACACTTTAACTAGCAGAATAATACAATAGTGTGTGTGTGTGTGTGTGTGTGTGTGTGTGTGTGTGTGTGTGTGTGTGTGTGTGAAAGAGAGAGACAGAGACGCGTGCGCGATCGAACAGTGGAAACAAAAACATACTCCGTAATTTTGTGTTCATGCCCCCCTCCCGAGTCCCAACACACACACACACACACACACACACACACACACACACACACATTTTCTGTGTGTTAAATTGGGACTTAAATCGCGCCTCTCTCTCTCACACACACACACACACACGTGAACATATCCCAGCAGCATTGCATTGCAATCTTGACAAACGTCGAACGTTGGGGAAGGGGAAGGGGAAGGGGAAGGGGAAGGGGAAGGGGAAGGGGAAGGGGAAGGGGGCGAGTTTTGGAATACGTAGCAAACACATCAAATTCTAATCGACCTGTTTAGCTGGGAGGCTGTCTATTTTTGTGGGGTGTGGAGAAATGGAGGCAGTGAGCGTTTTCACAGCTTTTAATTTACACTCCCGAGCCTATATGACACACATAATCCCATAAAAACCCATTTTCACCATATGGGACCTTTAAATAAGACATCTCTTTCGCAAATGTAAACCCCTCCATCAATGCAACGTCATTCCTGTATTGCCAAAGACCTGCATGGATACACAAATCAGATCTGAACAGTTGCGATACAGTGTGGACATTATTTTAGATCATTTATTATTTTATTAATAAAACTTATTAAAAAAATACAAGGCTTAAGACATTTATAAAAATGCCTATTGCATTTTTGTTTTGCTTTTCACTCCATTGTACCGAAATCGTACCGAACCGTGATGTCTGAACCGAGGTATGAACCGAACCATGACTTCTGTGTACCGTTCCACCCCTATATTAAACTATGATATTTTTATGTTTTCAGAAATGTTATTTAAATGTTTTGTTTATATTCGTTATTAAGCTAACAATGAATCTGATGGATTAGCATTTGTCTTTTTACTGTTTACCATTTATTTTAAATGTTCTTTAAACTTATGGTATTTTTCATTCTATGCACTTCAACAGGTTGATGGCAGCAGTCTGTACATTACAGATGATGCAAACACCGCAACATTTCCAGAGCCATCTGGACGCATCTCCTCAATCTTATTCATCGTGGTCATTACGAGGTTCACGGGGATCCAGAACAAAGTCAGCTTCCTGCAAACAGAGCCCTACCCACTGCTGCTGTTCCTTTTGCCTTCATGCGCCGCCCCGCACCTGCTGCTTCTGCTTCCACCGAAACACCGCGACCTTCCCCTGGAACTCCACGAGCTACTGGCCTGTTCCCTGCAAGATCCTTCCAAAGGAGGGGGGGATTCAGGTCCACGGTGACATGCCCCCATGGAAGAAAATTTAGGCTATAAATGCTATCATGATCATTTTGCCAACAATGAACCATGGATTTGTTTAGTTTATAATACGTTTTATTTTTTACTTAAACAAATACAACATATAGCCTAACATTCAAAACTCATCGGCTTAGACTGCATTTGAAGAAAAATAAACACAACAGTTTTCTGTAGCCTTGTGCGAACTTATTCAATAGAATTAGACTTCTAGAATGTTCTTTCCAGTGCAAAAATTTTTAATTTTTAATTTAATTAGACAACATTTTAAGGAAGTGTAGTGCAAATATATTTATATAATTATACTTCCATTATAGTTAACTTTCTTTCCAGTGCAAAACAATAATACATAAAAAGACAGCTAATAAAGAAAATCTAAAATATTGCACTCAAATACTGTATTCAAGCAATACAACACCTGTATGCACATGGAAAATCTCACAGAAATAAATAAACCTTCAGACTAAGCACATTGTGCAGCTATTTTTTCCATGTGTACTTTTTTGATTTCTTTACAATGTCAGGCTAAACCTGTACTATCTCTTTTAATATAATCACTCTCTTCACAACTATATTTGAGTTTAAAAAATCCACATGATTAACGTTACATAGCCTACCATATCAGCCTCTGGAGACGTCTGACAGAAAAGGAACCTTGACATCGCTCCCTCCTGTGCCCGGACAATTGGCCTTGTATTCATTGTCCCTCTTGATTCCAGCCACGGGCAGTCATTTTCCCATTCAATACTATATGTTTGTGCTCTTTTCTTTTTCGCCGGCTGCTCGGAGGCGCTCGGAGGTAGTCATTTTTACATTTCCCGCTGTTGTCACTTGTCGTCATCAATTAGAAATTAGTATCTACCGCACCGTCGGTTTTTTTCTTATCATAGCCTACTAATGTCTTTGTTCATAGTCTGACATATATTAGAAGCTATGTGTCTGTCATGGATTTGCACTGAATTGATTCTCAAAAATACGGAACAAAGTGCGTTCCGTATCAGTTCAATACGGAACAAGACTTTTATGTGTCAAATACGGAACGATTCCGTATTATACGGAACGGTTGGCAACCCTATGTGTATGTGAAGTTTTAACTCAAAATACCCAACAGATCATTTTTTACAGCATGTTTAAATTGTCATTTTTGGGGGCTGAGAAAAACGAGCTGTTTCAGGACTTGTCCACACGGACACGGTTATTTTTATAACCGTGACTTTTTTTACACGGTTCGGCCGTTCATCCACACGGAAACGCTGTATCAGGTCACTGAAACCGAACATTTTTGAAAACCCCTGCCAGGGTGAGGATTTTCAGAAACGCCGGTTGCAGTGTTGTCGTGTAGACAGTCAAACCGGGGGTTTTGCCTTGCGACGTCAGAGTGTGTAGGCTTCTGATTGGCCAACGTGGCTTTACGATTAGGGGTTATATCGCCGCCTGCTGGTGTACATGCTCTTGACAGTGCTCGATGGCGTGTTTTTGCGTTTTCATGTAGACGGAGACCGAGCATGTGTGGACGGGATTTTTTTTTTAAACGCAGGAGGAAAAACTCCGGTTATAAAAATACCCATGTCCGTGTGGACTAGGCCTCAGTGTGTATGTCTTTAAATGCTAATGAGCTGCTGCTATCGGCCCAAAGGGCGGAGCCTCACATGCTCAGAGCCAGGACAAGCTCATCTGATAATATCAAAACAGAAACTCTCAGTAGAGTTTAACATGTCCGACTCAGAGTCGTTCATTTCGACTCTGAGTCGGACATTAATGCCTAGCATTGCCTACAGAGCCAGAGAATTGCTGTGTGGACATAAAACAGGTATAGTTAAGTTAGTTTAATTACGGTTATAACTTATTTGCCATCTGCTTTTATCCACAATTAATACAAGCCTGCTGTAGCAGACCCTGTCCAAATGATGACCAAAATATACTGATGATTTCAATTAAGTTTATTGTACATCACACAAAAAATGAAGTGTTACTGTAGTTTTACTGCAGAAAATCACTGTAAGAACTGAATAAACACAGTATAAGTGCGCATTAAGTCTTATCCATAAACACACTCTCTCTCCCTTTCATTATCATGGAACATAACGTTCCACAGCGAAGTACACAAAACACTCGTTACAACTAACAGTGAACAAATATATACACACCTTTTCAGTGGGTGCTTAATAAACTGGTACACTGTATATCTGTAAAACGACTGGATGAGCTGTCATAAAGTGCGCGCTCTCACTTTCATTTCTGCCGTGATCAGTAACGTTAGGCCTGTCGCTCCGGAGACTGTAAGCTGGATCATGAGAGCAGTTGTGCTGATCAATCCTCGAGTAACAACGAGAGTAAATGAAGACTGCTATGTTCATTCTTACATCCAACAACAACACACCTCAATCGCTTAGGAGACATTCTTGTCTACAGCTGCTCAAGCGTCGAACAATGGCGGACTGTGTCCAGCTCACTCAGGGCGGGTCTATGCTCAAACTGCAGTGTCAAACTGCAGTGCAAAATCCATGGCTTGGGCAATTCTACGTCACATTGCAATGATTCTGAGAACAGCTCGTTCTGAGACACTGCTTATGATTTATGGAAAAAAACACTGGTTGGATTTTTATCATTATGGGGTGGTTGTGTACACACACTGCCAACACACATTTATGTTCAAACACCATGTAAAAGTGAAATTTGTATAATAGGTGCCTTTTAAATACAAAAGTGAAGTAAATATTTTCTGCTTCCTAAGGTTCCCAATACTGGAAACAGAACTCCAGAAAAATCTACGCCATCTCTGAATATGACTTTGTAGAGTTCCAGAATGGAAGAAGAGCTAAAGCAAGGTAATACAACATTTCATGTGAAGGCAAAATCATATGAATGTAAAAAAATGTATATAGATTTTGGATATGTGACTTACATTCTGTTGCAGATCCTTTTTTCATTACATGCATGATTAATATTTTAAAATAATTTACAAGAATCAGTTTTGAGTCATGGTCATGCATTTATTCATTATGATTTAATTATAAGACTATTTACTCAACAGAAATGTCAATTTACAACAACTAAGATAATGTATCTGAGGTTGACACTATTACAGAGTAAAATATTCAGAAATATGTGTAATCATTTGTTAATACCGTATACACCATTTGAATGCATCTTGAATCATTTCTTTTCTGATCCTACATTTAAGTCGAAGGGCTGAAGACAGTTTGAGTGCACAAAAGGTCATTGGTAAAATTAACCAACTAAAGCAAGCTGCAGAGGGCCTCCAAGACATCACTACAACCATAAACCAGCTGTCTGAGCTTGCAAAGTCCAAAACCACAACAGTAATGCCAGATGTTTGTCTGCACACTTTAAAGGACGCCTTCACCTGTCTAATTTGTAAAGGTATGTGTAAGTTATGTAACAGTTGGTACATATACAGTACATGTTAATTTCCTTTTTATATTGAAATAAACTATTACATGTCATTCTGCATATTTTTCTTTGATTATAACCTTGCAGCTCTAATGGAAGAGCCCATGTTTTCCACATGCTGTGAGTCTCTGCTTGGATGCCAAACATGTGTGGAGCAGTGGCTGTTAACCGCAGATCACTGTCTGAAATGCAGAGCTCAAGAGTTTGACTCCAAGGTGCACCAGGTTAAGGGTCTTTCTGCTTTCCTGACTTCTTTCAAGGAGACACAAACAGAGTAACTCATGTAACATTGTTTCAGCAAGGATGGCATCCATGTTACTGGAAAGCTACAGAGGCTGCACATTTTTTTATTTTAGCAAACACCACAGCTGTTGATTTTATTAATCTGTTTTCTCAGAGGAAGATGAACTTCTGTTGTGGTGGAGATAAAATCATCTGTTGTGGTGTTATGTTGGAATGGCAACCTGCAGCTTTCCAGGAACATGTTTAACCATCTCTGTTTTGCATTTTTCATTATCACATCTGTTTGATATGTGATTATAATGTTCAATCCCGTTTGATGTTTTATAATCACATTTTGGAATGGAACAGTTGTTCCTCAACAGCAATTGACCTCTTAAAAGAACAGTTTAAAGAGGAAGTAGTTTTAAAACAGATTAACTGATGTTATGTTCTTTATTGTGATCTGATAAGCTAGATTCTTATACAAAAGCTCAACTTCTTTACATGACAATTACATTTAAAACAAAGACTTTACCAAGAAACAAAGATTGTAAGTGCTGTGTATTCATTGTAAACAATCAGAGTCACTGCATTGTTAGTGCAATTTATCTTGTTATGGACTGAAACCACTTTTACAGTGTATTCATTGTAAACAATCAGAGTTACTGCATTGTTAGTGCAATTTATTTTGTTATGGACTGAAACCACTTTTACAGTCTCCTCTGTAATAAATGTTATTTTTGGAAGTATACTGCTTCTTTATTGACCACTGCAGGTCACACACACCTTCTGGTGAAATCAATAAGAGACCTAACTGCATCTTTAAAAGGGCCGTAGTTATGGTGAACCACATTTTCGTACAGTGATAACATGTCAAAGTGAGAACCAAACTCAGTTTCAGTCCATTGTTGGGCCTCTTCAGAGGGGAAAGGATCACATCCAAAAATGGATTCCCTTTTCAACGCGGATCCCATGTCCTGCTGATACAGGTCAGCTGCAACAGAGCCAACAGGCAGAAGGTCCTCTGGAAGTTTTGCAGGACACCCTTCTTTAGCCAGTTCATTTGGTATTCCCTTTCCTGTAAGACATAACATGTTTTACATGTTGAATCTGCCCACATACTGTAGTTTAAATATAAATTTTCAGTTTAATTAGCTACAAATGAATTAATTCAATACAGATTGAAATCTATAATAGAACAGCAAAAAATATTTAAACTGCTTAATTAATAAGTCATGGCATTAATGTAGCCAGTAAAATGAAATTTATTATACCTGGGATCCTGTGTGCATTCCATGCCTCTGTGACTTTTGTGATGCCAATCCTAGCCATCTGGCATGTCAGGTTTGACACACAATACTTTGATGTGTTGTCCTCCATGTTCAATTCATCTTGGTCCACCAGCTCTACCAAAGCTGTCTTCAAAGGGTAGTTGACTCTGGCATTCACCTCCGACCACATTCTCTCGATCACATGGTTCTGTGCAGGTTTTTAAGGATAGTGTTACCCCCAATTTCCACCGGCTGCGTTACGGCTCTGGCACGGCGGCGGAGTCAATAGGTTTCCATTAAAGTCAATGAGTGTATTTCCACTGAATGCGGTACAGCTGCGTTCCGACTCCGGCAATCCGCAGCCCTCCATAGCAGATACGCAGAGCTTCTATTTTTGCCGGATGCCGGAGCGCTCCGCAGCACTACAGGGCAGAGTACGCAGGACAGGAAGTCGAGTGACAAAACAGAACAGCCAGAAACAAAATAAAAGATCCGTTTAATTTTCAAAATAAAATACACCGCGCTCATATTTCCCTACACTACACCTTGAAAACGTCATAATGGGCGGAGACAGGCTTGTTGAAGTTTTAACCCCGTTGACACGATGGATGAAGAAATGCTGATTATTGAGGTACAGAATCAACCCATCATCTGTGACCCGTCACATCCTTTTTATAAGGACAACATTAAAAAGGATGCAGCGTGGAAAACTATTGCAGAAGTGATTGGTTTGGTAGTTCTGTTTATAGAAAGTACATATCGCGCGATCAGACCAGAATTCGCGAGATTATATGGGGCATCGTGACGTCAGCTGTCAGTCATGACCGCAGCCGTTGCGCAACAAATCCGGACCTGGTGGGTATTGACGGACGACGGAACACGGAGCTGTCACGCAGCGGAGCCGTTCCGCAGCCGTTACGCATCTGGTGGAAATTAGGGGTTAGTCTGCCTGCCCTCATTAGAAATACAGTTGCAAGAAACCTGGATTCATTTTTAACAAAACATTTATTTTACCCTTGTAGAAGGAGTCTGAAGGTAAGGCTGCCTTTGAGTATTGTGTCTGTGTTCTGCCAGCTTTTCCTGTATGAATAATGCCAGATAAAACTCTTTCCCACAGTCAACTCTGACCTGATCCCATAGTCCATAGGAAAGTACAGCAGGTCTGAGGACAAATCACAGACAAACATAAAATATAACCTTTACACATATACAGCATTAGTCTAAGGCCCCGTCGTCCACACTACTGCGTTTTCGTTTAAAAACGGAGACCTTTTGCTACGTTTGCACCTCCCGTCCACACTAAAATGGCAAAAACGGAGACCCAAAACGGAGAAGAATAGAAACGCTGCCGACCCGTTTTTCGTTTTGAATCTCCGGAGGGCGTTTTAGTGTGGACGGGTCAAAACGGAGGACTTTAGAAACGATGACGTAGTAGAGGCTCACGCTCGGCTCTATGATTGGGTGTCATCAGTCATGGCGTATATCTTTGCTAGCAGCTGTTGTGCAAGTAAATTCTGCCTTTTACAATGCTATAACTGTCACAGTGTCTGGTTTGTGTTCCCTGGGTAACCACTAGAGGTCCTCTTCCCCCACGGTGTCTTTCACTCATAACTACATTTCCCATCATCCTGTTCTGTCACTCATTGATCATTGCACTCAGCTGTTTCCCGTCACCTTGTTAGTATCTGTGTGTATATATACCCTGTCTGTTTAGTCATTGTCATGGAGTCCTTGTATATTGTCACACCACTTCTGGTAGTCTGTTTTTGCCTGTTCTTGTTTGTTTTCTTGTTTTGGATTGACTCATTGGATTTTGACCCTGGCCTGGACTGGATTGTGAGTACGGAATACCCTATTAAAATACTGCAATTGGATCTCCCTTTTTCTGTGTGTGTTTCGTGACAATAACTGCCTACATGCGCCGGAGGCAAGCTATTATTCGTGACAATTCCCGTGTGCAGCGGCGGTACCGACCGTACATGGAGCGTCGGTTTTGGGTTAACCCGGGAAGAACCAGCGCATGGTGGGAAAATGTTATCAATGAAGTTGTGTTTACACCGGCATGCGCATGCCCAGTGTTGGTGAATGGTCACGTGATCCGCGTTTTCAGTCGTTTTAATGTGGACGGAGATCAATTCTAATACGCCGCTAAAACGCTGGTGTGGACGGAGATCGTATTCGTTTTAATTCTCCGTTTCTAAACGAAAACGCAGTAGTGTGGACGGGGCCTAAGCCATAAATCCCTAAAGTGCAAATTAAAAGTCCAAAGCACTTAACATTTTTTCCAGCTGCACTCCACACACACACAAGGTGGTGTGACACCAAAATCTGTTACCCATCAGATTCTGTGACCCAAATAAGTAAAGCGTTCAGGGTGGTTGACGTTGTGAATTGGTCGCAGTTTCGTTAGGTTTAGGCACCAAAACTACTTGGTTAGGTTTAAGAAAATATTGTGGTTTGGGTTTTGACACAGAATCTGATGGCTCGCAGAATTTGGTGATACAGCGGCAAGCTACCACACAACCACAGAGAAATTTTGGCACAGTGTCTTGCCCAATGACACTTTGACATGCAGACTACCACTACTAGCACTAACAAAGTTAGTTTACCTGTACACTTCCTCATAAATGATGATGTTGTTCTTTATTGCCATAGTGGAGTGACTGACAATCTTCTTGCTGAAACCATCGATAGCCATTACATGGGTCACTCCAAACATAACAAGCTTTTCATTCTGATCCATATGTAGCTTGTGCCCCATGTATTGTGCATTGTAGGGTATTGGGTTCAGATTTCGGGCACCCTAAAATATAAGAACGACATTATTATAAAATCTCAATAATCCTTGATTTGTATGATAAGATTCACCTACACCTAAGTTACAGTGGGGTCCAAACATCTGAAGCCCTATTTCAGCAAGCAGGCTTAACCGACACTGAGCTCTGAGTTGACTAAATCTGAGATGGGAAAGTCAGAGTTTTAGGTTCCAGAATAGCTGATAGAATTAGTTCAATCAACTCGTTGAACCGGTTGGAAGCACGTGAGTGGGGAACTGGGGATGAAAAAAAGCTATCATCAATGAAGCTCTGATACTACGATTTACCATGGCAACGGGTGAATAAAGAGCAGAGCCTCCAATCTAATCCAGTGGCACTAGAAATATGAATGTGTGCCAATGACATTTATCTTAAAAAACAGGAGTGGAGGAAGGATCAATAAGTTAAAAAATATAAAATTGTATTCAGCGTATTCCACTAGGGCTGGGACGGTATGGATCTTTTCTTACCGCGGTTGAAAAGCAAAAAATTAGCGCGGTATAGCGGTAAACCGCTTTAAACCTCAACCCCACTCCCCCAGTTTTTTTTTTTTCTGCGACGTCGCGGCTGTAACAACTGTTATGGAAAAATGAATAGTTTTACTTTTTCCCTATTCATTTTCTTAAACATTGAGTGGGTTTTCTTTCAATTCAATCATGTGTTTTTTTTTCCCTCCTGGGATGTATGTATTAGGGGTGTAAATATTAATCGATTCGTATCGATGCATCGATTATACAGCCGACGATTCGATGCCCCAGCTAACACAGTTACGTTGTGAAGACGTAACCGGACCGGACCATATTCGTCGTAGCGACGTACCACATAACGTTCCAGCGACGTAACTTTGTGATTCCCATAATCGTCGTGGCGACGTTATAACTGCACGTCGCTAGAACGTGACGAGTACGTCTCGATGACCAAACTGGCATGTTACGAGGACGTTTCCTCAAAGGACCACATTAGTCACAGCGACGTGCCAAATAATGTTCCAGCGACGTAACTTTGTGATTCCTGTACTCGTCGTGGCGACGTTATAGTGGTACGTCGCTGGAACGTGGCTGGTACTTCCTAACGACCAAAATACAACGTCCACATTTATTTTTAATATACTTCTCACCTTTAGTCCTGGGAATTAAGATGTGCTTGATCCATAACCTCGAAATCCACATAGAACTGATAAACTCAAACATTTAATTCTCTGCTGTAAAACCTTATACATTCTAATAGGGAATTGTGTACTATCGTTTCCAGTTAATACATTTAGGGATCAAATACATATGTAATGGAAACCAATACAAACCCCTATTAAATTCTAAATAGAAAATGGCCAAAAAAACACACTGTATTCATTTATTAATCAGAATTTATTCAGTGCTACTTTGTACAATTACTAAGCCAATACATTTTGAACATTAACGATTTTTAACCATGTAAAGTGTTAACAAGTTATGAGTACAGAAATGTAACATCAATTATTTAATCAAAAAACATAATCAATGAATAATGTAACCAACTATTAAAACATTGTATTCTTTTTATTGAAAAAAGTGTCGTATCATTAGGGGTGTAGTTAAATAATAATCATTACTCTTATTGATACTACTCTTTATAATTTGGCGGAAAAACAATAAAGACCTTAAAAAAAATGAAAAGATTCAGCAGTTTCTTTATTATTAATTTTATTTGCAGAAATAGGTTAAATTGTTTCGCTGTGAGGCTCCTGCTACAAATGTCTGGTGGTAATGTGCTTCATTGCTTCACTACCAGTAGCTAAACCTGAACAATGCGAATATTACCAAAGATCTATAGTCCTTGAGCTTCTCTGAAGCTAACAAATAAAAAAATAATTGTTAGTAAAGAGTAAAGATATGTAAAAAATTTAAATAATTCTCTCCAGTATTATTTCACCCACCCAAACATACATCAAGAGTTTTTTGTTCAAGAAAATGAGCATGATGACTTTCTCAGAGAGAATCTGAGACCTCTCATTCCTGACTGTGTCCCAGCTCGACCAGCTGTGGTAAACGCTCCTTCAGACAGTGTTGAGGAGGCAGAGGGAGATGATGGAGAGCTGTGGGAGAAGAGGAAGAGTGTCTTTCTTACCCCACCAGCGGAGGGCAGGGTCTTCTGAGGCACGGATAGGAGGAGGGTCTCGCTCTATATATTCACCGGAAGCTGAAAAATAAATTGTACCATGCTATTGTAGTCAGGTTTATAGCTTTTTGTTAGAAAGGTATAAGAAAATTGTCTGACTTACGTGTTCCTCCTCCTCCTCTTCCTCCTCTTCCTTATCCCGGGCTGCACTGTCACCTAATCGTCCTTCTAGGCAGCTAAAACAGAGGAGAACTTTATTAATGTTGCTAATCTACAGCTTTTAATGCTTTTGAAAGTAATTTATGCTCACCAAGGCTGCATTTATTTGATCGAAAATACAGTAAAAACTGTAATATTGTGAACTTTTATTACAATTTAATAACTATTCTATGTGAATATACGTTAAAATGTAATTTATTCCTTGTGATCAAAGCTACATTTTCACCATAATTGTGTGAATATATAGTGAAGATCAGTCTTCAATGTCACATGATCCTTCAGAAATCATTCTAATATGATGATTTGATGCTCAAAAAGCATTTATATTACATTCTAACATTTCTAATACTATCCAGTCATGTAAGTGACGTCATCGATTAACAGCAAATACATTTATCAGTTGGTTAAATTAATTAGCCAACTTCCAATCACCCATTCAACTGCCAGCAAATCCTTTACAAAACTAACAAAAAATCTCACCTACACATAAAGATGTGATTAAAAGCCCAAACTTTTATAAACAAGAGCTTAGGTTAGCCTAACTGTGCGTTCACACCGCCGCCGACTTGAGCTTCCAAAGTTACCGGAAGTCATTCATTTTCAATGGAAGCTGGCTTCTCTCAGCTGCAAGGAGCGTCAAATCCATCGGCGTCGCGTTTTGGGCGTTTTGAGCGTCAATCTGAAAGTTGAAAGAAGCTCAACTTTATGGTAATGAGCTATGACGCGGTTCAGCGGCAAGCAGCGGCAAAACGCCAGCAACCAATCAGTTTAGAATATAGACGTCCTTCGCGCTGGCTGATCCGGAGAAACATACGATGTAAACTTTCGTTCCTACCAAAACATTAGTTCTGAGAAAATGGAGGAGAAACTGATCATCGCTGTTGCTGGGTTTCCTATCATTTATGATATGACATTATTTTCATATAGGGACCAGTTACAAAAGAACGAGGCATGGGATAAGATAGCTGGTATAGTTGGTGTCTCCGGTGAGTTTGTGAAGTGCTGCTGATGATTTATAATATTTTGAACTAACTTTAGTAGGCTACTGATAGATACTCAAATTTGTCTCTGTCTTGCCAGTAGGGCTGCACGATGTATCGTTTTAAACATCGAAATCGCGATGTACGAATCCATGATAGTCACATCGCAGGATGTGCGATGTCAAGAATAGGCGGGCTATATCGTAGTTGATCCGTGATTCATTAACCGTCCGGGCCAGCTGTTCCCCGGTCCTTGACGAATGTGATTCGCGGATTAATTGCACAGTTTAACCATCATAGAGTGAAAGTTTATCATTTGCATGCGTTTTTAAGTCCTGTCAGTTTAACAGGGCGCGCTTGACAGGGCATATTCATCATGATGAGCGGCCCCACTTTTCATAGAGAGAGCCCCGGCCGCGCGCGCGCACTCACCTTCACCGTCTTCAAACAACATGCACGTCTTGCTCTCTCTCCCTCGCGCATATTAATCAAAATCAGTTGACACGATGGTGTTGAAAAAAAACTCTCCAGTGATGAAATGTTTTCTATGTTGACAAACTTATGCGATATCCTTAACTGCCGAGATAATTACACAACGCGTGCCATAGGTCTTTTCATGTAAAGAAGCTGCTCTGTGATGTGATGTTGAATATTCACATTGCTTATGGGTTTTTTTCTTTTGTCTGTTCACAAGCTGAGGATTGCAAAAAGAAATGGAAGAGCTTGAGGGACATGTTCAGGAAGGAAAGAAAGAAGGAAAAAGATAGGCGAAGGAGTGGCGCGGGTGCAAGCAGTGCCCGGCCATGGCGGTACAGTGCGGTCATGGGCTTCCTCAATCCTTTCATGGAGGACCGGCCAACGTCCAGTAATATGGGGGGAGGGGAAGCCCTAGATGACAGTGGACAGTGGCCAGAGGACAGTGATAATGCCATGGCCGGGCACAGTCAGGCACCAGAGCAGACGCCAGAGCTTCAGGCACAAGAGCAGTCACCAGAGCTTCAGGCACAAGAGCAGGCACCAGAGCTTCAGGCATCAGACAACACACCAGTGCAGAGAGCAAGCCAGCCCGCCCCGAGAAGGAAGAGACCCCACACCTCTGACTTTGAGGAGAGACTGATCACAGTATTGGAGGCTGTGAGCAACAGACCAGGACCTGTCCCCAGGCCTTCTCCTCCTCCTCCCTCTCCTCCTGACGATAGTGATAGCTATTTTTTTAAAAGCCTGCAGGAAGACTTTAGAACCCTGCCTTTAGGAACAAGGCAGGATCTCAAGTTTGAGATGCACCGCCTGGTGTATGAGGCAAAGTGTCGTGAGGTTGACCCTTGGGCTGAGAGGAACGGGGTGCAGCTGACAACACTGTGAGGGGTGTTAGTAAGCTTGTTACCCTTGCAGTGCTGTCAGCTGCCCCCTGTTCTCTCTCCCTCACAATACACTTTTGCTTTAAGCTGAGAGTTTGATTGAAACCACGTTCACGTCTGTCTGTTTAATGCATATCTGGAGCCAGCAGACTTGTTCAACACGTTGACATTAAAGGCCCTGTTGGGACCAAGTTTTTGTTAGCTCACTCAAGAATAAATGTTTAGTCACTATGCAAGCATTTTCATCAACTAGCTTATTAATAATAAAAAAGTTATGTTGTATGAATTGTTTTTTCCCCAATAAATATTGTAAAATATTTTCAACATTCATGGTTGTGTGTTTCATATTATTTTTAAATCCTACTATAAAATTGAGACTTTTTTAAATGTAGCCTATAGCACAGCTGTTTAATGAGGCAGAAACGAGGGCTGGTCCGAATACCATGTTTTGAGCTTCGGAGACGGAGGGGCTGAATATATTCTTCTCTCTAATAAAGGCAGAAATGTGTCTGTCTGTCTGTCTGTTTGCATTTTGATTATTTCGGGAACCGTTCATCCAATCGACTTCACAAGGGTGCTTCGACTTCACTTCGCAGTTGGTGCAATAAACGCGAGACGCGACACGTTCACAATTAATACACTTATAATAAACTACAGAACAGCGCGAGTCGGAAGCAGTAAACTAACAGATTACTAAATTTAAATAAAGAAAAAACGAAATTTAAATAAAGAAAAAACGAAATTTAAATAAAGAAAAACGAAATTTAAAGCCCATGTTGCAGGTTTTTTTTTATTTTTTTTATTAATATAACCTTGTATGAAAATACCATATGAAAAGTAAATGCAGGATTAAAAATTGTTTTGCAAGACATAAGGGCACAAATTTAATAGAAAACGTGACAGTTTCCTTGACCGTGTTGAAAAAACGCTTTTTTTCACCATCGCGTCATATGACGCCACATGAGGTAGTCGTTTGGCTCTGCGTTCGCGCTCAGTGCAGAGATAGGTTGATATTCAGTTGGAGCGGTCATGATTCAGTGTGTTTTCGGTGCTTATTGTATTTCAATTAATCATCGTCGTGGTAAATGATTGTGAATTATGGCCTGTCAGGACATCGAGTCCACAGGTTTCCGAATAAAAGGACGGTGCGATCTTCCGTGCCTGTGTGCGTTTTGTGCAGGGTAAGAGACGGGACTTCACTTCTGCTTCTGCTTTGAAAAACGCGGTAGTGTGTAGCGTTCACTATAGACCGGATGATTATAATCCCGGCGATATGTGGACACTGTCCCGGCTCCTTCATCGGGTCGCCCGCGGTGACGGTCCGCCGTCAGCATGTGGTTCGGCCGCCGGCGGGAAACATGACGCTCACGGATCCGTCAGACATTGTACATCTGTTTTACAAAATGTGCCTTGTCTTAATTTAATTAATTAACATATCCTACATAAACTTGTAATGTACTGCATTTATGTGTTTGTTATTAGTCTGCAGAAGACACTATTATTATTATTATTATAAATATAATATATTATGTTCTATAATTCATTTTCAATCTGTAAAAACCGACTTTAATGTTTGTGTTGGCTGTTTCTACATATAAAGTTTTTGTACAGTAAGACAGTTGTGATTGTGATAATTTTTTTTATTCATCATCACCAAATGGGTCAATTCAAAGCCTTTATAAAGTCCCCCTTCCTCTGGAAACTGTCTCCTAATGGCTGACACACATAACACATGCAGGTAAGGGTCTAAGTACTAGCTTTGCTATTGCCTGATACATGATGATAATAATCTGTACAGTATTATGATCTGAACATAGTGTTGTACATATCGTCGGCTAACGTGAATACATCTATAAGCTAACACTGTTCTCTCGCCCTGTTCTCCTCACACCACAACTCACAGTTGTTCTGTCTAACCCTGGCCTGTCCTTCTCACTTGGCTTCATTTCAGGCTCATAATTATATGATATCATCATATATATGAATTATATATACGTTATATATATATATATATATATATATATATATATCATACGACATACGAGTAAACATTTAGACTACAATTCCCCCAGCTTTCCGAGCTGTCATTGCGATCCATTGCTTTCCTATTGTTTACTTTGACCGCTCTACCTCATGTTACGTCACTTCAGGTTCGGCGGTTTTCAAATGCGGAAGTAAAAATTTCTCACAAAAACGACTCCAGAAGCCTAAATAGCGTTTTATAAGTATATGTTTATATTTAAATATAGTTCCTACATTATTTTTCTATACATTGGCTTACTGGGTACTCTAACCTGCAACATGGGCTTTAAACAAAGAAAAAAACGAAATTTAAATAAAGAAAAAACGAAATTTAAATAAAGAAAAACGAAATTTAAACAAAGAAAAACGAAATTTAAATGAACAAACTGTAGGCTAATAAATAAAGAACACGGTAGCATACTTTTCAATAACTGCATCACACATTTTAATTAACGAACAGTTAATACTGAGTATCAGATCGGTGCATCCCTTTTTAAAAGTGTATAGGTGCTTAGCTATGGAAACTATGCTTTTAGTGTAATTGGTGGCTCTTAAAAGAGCCGTTTGTAGCACTAGGCTTATACTCCAGGTTGCCAGCTGACAGCTCCCTCGGTGGAGAAATAGGAGGTATATGTCTCCCGGACACGGATGGCCTCCCGTGCGGAGTTGTTGCTGCCCACTCGGGTTACTGCCTGTAGACCAGCAACTTCCCTGTCTGCAGCTGGTGGTGGTCCACGTCTTGCCCTGGTTGGTGTCTTGGAGGTCCTCCTCAGAAAATTATGCAGGACACAGGTAGCCTTCACACAGACGTCCACATTTGCAGGGCTGACCCCAATGACTCCTCTGTACATACGCCATTGAGACGTGAGAATACCAAAGGTATTCTCAACAATCAGCCTTGCATGTGACAGCCTGTAGTTGAATACTCTGCGCCTGCCAGAGTGGTTGGAGCCAGGAAAAGGCCGCATGAGGTTGGGGCGCAGTGGGAAGGCCTCATCAGCAACAAAAACATGTGGCTGCGGTCCTAGATGCTCAGCTCCCGGCAGCAGAGCATCCTGTGGCAGACCAAGTGTCCCGTCCAGTAGTGCCCGGCCGAAGGTGGAGTTGGCCAGGACACCGCCGTCACTCGTCCTCCCGTAGCTGCCCACATCCACCACCCGAAAGCAGTATTGGGCATCTACCACTGCCAGAAGCACAACTGAATAAGTCCCCTTGTAGTTAAAATACATGGACCCTGAATTGTCAGGAGACTTAATGACCACATGTTTCCCATCAATGGATCCAAGGCAGTTGGGGAAAGCCCATCGCTGGTAAAACCCCTTTGCAATGCTCAGCCAATCCTCCGTGGTGGGCACTGGCATGTACTCCTCCACCATGGAGTCCCAAATGGCCCTGCAGACCTGGGGGACAATGTTGGACACAGTGCTCACTCCCATGTGGTAGCTGGCAGCAATAGTGCGATAGGAGTCCCCTGTGGACAAGAACCGCAGGCAAATAGCCAGACGCTCAGCAGGAGATATTGCATGGCGGTAATTAGTGCTATTCATCATGATGAGCGGCCCCACTTTTGACAGAACGCTGTCAAACTGCTCCGTGTCCAGCCTGAAGTACCGCTGGAATCTCTCGTCGTCAAGTCGCAGCTGCTGCACCAGCCGGTGATACTCTCCGAATTGATAACGGTCCTGGAGGGTGGCATGAACCCAAAATCTCCGAGTCCGATGTCTTCTCCGCAAATACAATACAGCAGCAGCAGCACCAAACACAGCAACTTCGCGATGATCCATAATGATCCAGTGATGCACATTTGAGGATGAGCGCAACTTTTATTGGAAATATTTACGAACGCTCGTTTTAAGCGGGAATGCTATTCATTCGCTCACGGTAACACCGATTTGACCAATTGCACAGATGCAAATAATAATTATAATAATTATAATAATAATAATAATAATAATAGCTAATTATAATTTTATTAATATTTTTTCCCGACCAAATGTGACCAAAACGGTTATAAAAATGCTGTTATAAATGGTAATGTTTTTTTTTCTGTTTACATTTCATGGTGTGACACAGACTTCAGAGCGGCCAAAGCGTCAACAAAGTTCCCCGTACTTTTTGACAAGCGTCCTTGATAGGGCGGCCAGAGCTTCTTTGCAGCTCAAGTCGGCGGCGGTGTGAACGCACAGTAACAGTTAACGTTAGCGCTAACAGACAGTTAACGTTACCTCTTCTGAAAACGGTTGAAATGCTAACGGAGTTTTTCGAAGACACTAAACTATTTCTATGAAGTAACGTTAAATTTTCAACAGATGTGAGTCAATAACACGTAAGAAAAATGTCAGGAACAGTTGTGTGTATTATTTGTGTGATTTTAGACTAAACTCACCTGAAAGTAGTGAAAACAACAGCGAGATATGGATTTCTGCTTTTTGTCAGTTGCAGTGGTCCTGCGCCGTTTCCATGGCAACCGCTCCAGTGTTTGAAAGCGACTCGCATGTTCAACGCGCACGCCCATATCAGCCAAGCAGCATTTACATAAATAAACATCTAGAATTAACACATTAGGCTACATTAATAAAAATCTCATGAATTTAAAACTCATTTTGAAGCTCGACCCACTCATATGTGCAAAATGCCGCCACTCCACGTGAAGTGTCACTTTTATAATTTAAGATTTTGTCCACTGGTCCACTGATAACTTAATAAAATCTTTGATGAATTAAGTAAATGTCTTATAGAATATCCAAATGGCACATCACTAGGATAGTACTTGTAATGCAATTTTCTGGAAAGTTATCTGGGGACCAGATGGGAAAAAAATGGAACTTTACCACGACGTCCTCACAACGTTCTCCATGGGATAAACTAGCGACGTCTTTTGAGGACGTGCCCACAACGTATCTGGAACGTTACCCAAGATTCTAAAAAATTTAACTTTACCACGACGTCCTCACAACGTTGTCACAAAGTAATGTCACGCTGACCAAATGACGACTAACTGACGACGTCGTCACAACGTACTGTGTTAGCTGGGGAATCGATGCGTCCGCAAGAGTATCGATTAATGTGTTTATTTTGCCGCCTGTCTATTTTCAGCATCTGCTCCGACATATGCGTAGTGCGTACAACCTACTTAGCTGCGGGTGGCGCTAACCTCATTATTGTCTTCTACTTCACACGCGTTACTTACGTTTCACAGTCTATCTATGTTCACACACATTGTTGAGTCTGACTTTCAAGAGCGATGGATCCCTCAGAGCGAGCTGGCAATGACAGTGAAATGTTACACACTCCAGTCGGCGTCAAGTCATGGGTGTGGATGTATTTTGGCTTCAGGAAAACAGATGGAGCAGTGGTAAGAGTTGCCGTTTGTCTGATTGCTCCCGTTTCACACATACTCCGTTTGAAGTGCGTATGCGGTGCATATTTATTTCAGTACCCATGTTAACAGGTTAGAGCTTTCACACTGCACGCGGTTGCGGTCCGTTTATCCGTTCCAGTTGCGGTGCGTATAGAGCTCGGGATCGTTACGTCACGTCGCAATGCATTGTGGGAATCACGGTACGGAAGTAGATATACAGTGTAGTAGCGTATAGTAGGCAGTTGGAAACGTCGGTCATTTGGTCATTAATTGAGGTAATTTTTGGGGAAAAATGGTTCAGTATTGTTGTATTGTTAACTGTAGGAATCGATCTCACGATCGAAAGGGCAAACGCCTCTTGAATCACATTAGTTTTCACAATTTTCCTACTTGGAAAAAAATACAAGGAGACTTTGTGTCAGAAATCACCAAGAGGCGTCGGATGGCTTGGGTCGCTGCTGTGAGGAGGAAAACCATCACCTTCGATAATATTTCAAAAAACATGCTTGTTTGCTCACGGCACTTTCACAAAGGTAAGTTATCATCAAAGCTGTGGTCTTTTTGCTTTGCTTTGTAGTCAACTCCGTTAGCATCGCGGCTAATCGCGATTAGCCGTTTGGCTAACTGATAACTGATATTTTTATGACATGGTCAATAGATTTTCAGCTGCCAGAGTTAACTAGCTAGCTACATTTACATTGAATGTATTTATTTAGCAGTTATTTAAAGTTATGCTGTTCAGATATAATTCCTAGCTATAACGTTAGTCTCCTCTGCACTGGACCTTAAAGGGATACTGCACTTTAAAATGAAAATTCTGTCATCATATACTCACCCTCATGTTGTTTCAAACCTTTATGAATTTCTTTCTTCTGCTGAACATAAAGGAAGATATTTAGAAGAATGTCAGTAACCAGACAGTTTCTGGTCCCATTGACTTCCATAGTAGGAAAAAATATACTATGGAAGTCAATGGGACCAGAAACTGTCTGGTTACTGATATTCTTCTAAATATCTTCCTTTATGTTCAGCAGAAGAAAGACATTCATAAAGGATTGAAACAACATGAGGGTGAGTATATGATGACAGAATTTTCATTTTAAAGTGCAGTATCCCTTTAAATAGTATTCTGTTGCTGAAGCTGTAGCTTAAATGTTAAAATGCTAAAATGCTTTATTATTATTAATAGCTTACATATTATTCTATTGTTGGAGAATTGTTGGTTAATTGTAATTTTTTTTTTTTTTTTTTTCAGGTAAGCCAGCATATGAAATGTTGCAGTGCGACCCTGATTGGGCACCGTCTCTACACCTTGGCCACAAAGGGATAAGTGGAAATTCTGACAGATATCAGCGTAGGATTCAACGGCAGCAAGCCGCAGTTGTCACCCTTTACCACACCTTCTGCCGGCACATCTGATGATGCTTGTTGTGTCACACCTGTTGACACATCCAATGACCCACCCGTTGACACATCCAATGACCCACCTGTTGACACATCCAATGACCCACCTGTTGACACATCCAATGACCCACCTGTTGACACACTGATGGCCGATGACACACCCTCTGACTCTGGGGAACAACAAGATTGCATTTTTTGTGGGAAGAGGCAAGCTGAGATCAACCGTTTGCTAGAGGAGAACAGGCAACTGAAGAAAGAGATCTCCAAGAAGAATTTTGATGAGCGCTTCTTTGAAGGCAATGAAATGAAGGTGAAATACTACACTGGTCGGCCTTGCTTCGCTGTTTTGATGGGTGTGCTGGCGCAGCTCCTTCCATGCCTACAGACAGGTCAAAAACTTTCACCTTTTCAGATGGTCCTTTTAACTTTGATGCGACTGAGGCTGAACCTGCCAATTCAACATGTAGCACATCTATTTGGCTTAGACAGGAAGACAGCCTCAGTTACTTTCAGAGACACCATAGCAGTAATGTTTAAACATTTAAGGCCACTGGTGCACTGGCCAGAGAGACATTGTCTACGAGGTACCATGCCACATCAGTTTGTGGAGGCTTTCGGGGATCGTGTAGCAGTTATTGTGGACTGTTTCGAGATTGGCATTGAGAGGGCATCCAATCTTAAAGCTAGGGCACAAACATTTTCACACTACAAGCACAAACACACACTGAAATACCTTATCGGCATTACACCACAGGGAGCAATATCTCTCATTTCAAAAGGGTGGGGTGGTCGTGTGAGTGACAAACAGGTGACAGAGGACTGTGGTATTCTTCATCATCTGCTTCCTGGAGACTTGGTGCTGGCGGATCGTGGGTTTGACATCAGAGACAGCGTTGGACTGATGTGTGCTGAAGTGAAAACGCCTGCCTTCACACGAGGCCGCTGTCAGTTGGATGCAAAGGACGTGGAAGACACCAGGAAAATAGCGCACCTTAGGGTTCATGTGGAGAGAGTAATTGGTTGTGTTCGCGGAAAGTACAGCATATTGAACGACACCATTCCACTAAACATGGTGGTTCCCTGCGAAGGCGAAAACATGGTCTTACTAGACAAAATTGTGTGCGTGTGCTGTGCTCTGACTAATATGTGCCCCAGTGTTGTTATGAAACCATAATGTAACAGGAAAGCTGTCATATTATTATTGTCATTGTTACTGTTATATTGCTGTATGAAGACTTGTTGTGTATGATGTCTCTCTCTCTCTCTCTCTCACACTCATTCATTCAGTCATTAATTAATTAATTCATTCATTCATTACGTTTTCTCTTGTTTTTTGGCCAGTAAGGGAGTCAGTTTAGTGTCAGTATTTATTTTTTTGTATTTTTTGTTTAAACTTTTTCTTCTGACCCAATCCTGAACTTAATTTGCTGCTTTTTTATATTTTGTGCTTTATATTTTTGTTTACCAATTTGAACAACTTGTTTCAAAATAATAAAAAGAAAGAAACAAGAAGTCAGGTGTGACGAAGTTATTTATGTCATTCTCCTGGACCCTAGACCTGGGACGTAACGCACAATAAGAACATGTGTACAGAACATGGATTAATAAACAAGAACAAGTGCAGAACATGTAAGTAAACAAGTAAAAAATAAATAATATTAAATCAAATTAATAAAAAAAGAATACACAGACTATGGCATTTTTATATATTTAAATATTTATATATTTAATATTTATATATATATTATATCTATATATTTAATATTTATATATTTATATATTTAATATTTAAATATTGAATATTTATATATATTATATTATATTAATATATTTAATATTTATATATATATATATATATATATATATATATATATATATTATATTATATTTATATAAATCATATTTTAATATTTGACAGAGAGGGGGTGAGCCTGGGAGCGAATCATTGCAATACAATCTCGACACCTACCAACACACAATAGTGCCTAAATATGTCAGCTTGTCTGTGTGCAGGTAGCACAGAGCCACGGTTCGCTGGCTGAAGGTGCCTCA
Source organism: Leuciscus idus (assembly GCA_021554675.1). NCBI lineage: Eukaryota > Metazoa > Chordata > Actinopteri > Cypriniformes > Leuciscidae > Leuciscus > Leuciscus idus. Next base: position 18,455,169 of record CM038629.1, read on the forward strand.
CTAAGCCCCACACACCGGAGATGGAACCACTGAACTACACAGTTCTCATTGTCACATGCTACCATGTCATCCAGTCCTTCAGGACCCCTACAGAGGCACCATCGTTTGGTTTTCTTCTGTAGAGCCCGTTTCCTTGGCCTGGATGTCATAGGGGGATCTGTGCGAGGTGTCTGCGAGACTACTGTTAAAGGCTTGACATGTGGTGTTGTGGAGGCTGCCCTAGTGTAATGGTGAGCCACAAGCTCCGGCAGACACACTCTAAGAAAGAACTCCTGTGCTTTAGCTAAACACATGCTCCAAAAGCACGCATCAGGTAAAATTCTAACTACAACACAGTCCATCACAGTCCACACTACAAAGTCACAGAACTTTGACTCAGTCACAAAGATTTGTGTTTGCACTTGGCTGTAGTATTGATGTGTCTTCTTCAAGCTAATTTTACCATCAGTTACCTCGAGGTAGAAATTCATGTCATCCGCACAGGCTTGTAGGATGTGGGTGTTGCAGTGCTTAAACGTGCACTTGACTTCCAGACAGCCTTTTCCACAACAAGTGCAGTGGATGAGCCCATCAGGTGAGGCCCCAACTTCTGGAAAGGATGGATTCAATATGAACCCACATTGCTCCACCTTCAGGTTTTCATGCTGCGGTGCCATAACAGTGACATAGGCCTGCCTTGCCTCTTCCTCATGTTCTATCCCCCATCTGATAGCAGCTGTGGTGGCTGATTTATTTGGGTAGCAGACCTTCCTCACAGTGGAGATGGCAGGTTTGGAAACACAGGTGGACACAATAGCATGGATGTTGGATGCGGTTATCCTACCTGCTCTCAGGGCGTACCAGGCCGGTGATAGGTATTGCCGTTTTGTTTCGGCTTCCACTAGAGCTGCCTGTGCCTCATTTACTGCAGTCATGTCAGCGAGGCCCTCACAGTGCTGTTGGAGGAGAGACAACTCACACCCATACTTGCCTGTATCGTGAAGCTGCAGCAAGGACTTTGGCAGTATGCGAGGGGAGACAGGGTCTTTATAATGTTGGTAATAGTCCTCCATCCCCGTCAGACAAACAGCCTTGCTGTGTGTGTGCAAAACACTTAAAAGAGGTGACAGGTCAGAAAGTGTGGGGTTGTGTTCACATGAACTCATGTTACCAGCACGTGTACGAATACCCGGCCTGCCTTTTTCTCCACTGATGCGCCGGTCCAGTTCTTTCCTTTGAGCAGCACCAGAGGTGAAATCAATTTTGTGGGCCACCTCCGCTCGAACCTTGTCCACATTAGAGGGCATCATCCAGTACGCTGGAACATCTGTGACCGTCTTGGTCCCCTGTATCCTCACTGCTGCCTCAATTTTGAACAGCAAAGCCCCAACATGGGTGCAAGACTCAGCAAGGCCAGCCATGCATGTGCAATGCCCATTATCGACCTTGCCACAGGAGCTGAGGATAACCCATGGCTGAAGTTGGGGTTCATTCAGCCGCTGGGAGTGCATAACCTAAAAAAGAAGTGACCTAAGAGTTCAAGTTTAAGCATTCAATAAGAGTGAGAGGGAATGTCTCCTCCAGATGTTGCACAATTACAGCACACAAGTGTGAATGGGGTGATGACACAACTGCTGCCACTCCCTCCTTTAAATTCATTAATTTAGCAGATGCTTTTAACCAAAGCCATTTACAAAATCAGGAATAACATTCAAGCTACAATGCAGAGACCTCAGTGAGCCATGGCTGTCTTGCACACGGATCACACTGAAATATTTGAGCACTATTGTGTTTGACAAAAGCTTTTTTCTGCACAAATAAATACAGACATTTGCAATAATATTTTACTACGTTGATATTCCACTAGGTTTGTTGTTGAAATATCCCTTTAAATTAGTTCACTGGCCGCCGTCCACCAATCAGGCGAGGTCGACGTCACAACCGGAACGAACTTCAAAATAGAAAGTGAGGCGTCTAGTTTTGGTGAACGGTGGGTTGTGTCTGAGGTGAATGTTCGTCAATATTATGCCGGATTACAGAACTACCGGACGAAAACAGTGGATTATTGTATGATAGGTGAGTAATTACTCCTGAAGTGTAACAAACCCGCATAGACAAGCTTCATAGCTCACAGAATCTGACAAGTGTGTGTGTCACCACTGATGCTTGTTAACGTTAACGTTTCCTTAGTGCGAACAATTGTTTTCTCCGCGTTTATTTTGCAGATCTGCAGATCTTGCACCCATCCATTAGTGAATTGCAGGTGAGCCTCCAGTGACTTAAAATTTTTAAATTGATCGGAGGTGTAAGCGCTCACTCCACAGACCAGGTAAGAGAAAATATCAGGGAAACTGAGGCTTGGTAAATTTTCATAATTATTACACCAAACATTGTGTTCATAGGGATCGATTCTGCCTATAATCTCAATTTTTTTTAAGTACCGTTGTTTGGCTTCATTATGAAGTTTGTCTGTATATGGTATAGCCAACTTTTTTTTGTTACGGTCCATGACTCTTTCTGGAGACCGGCCGGCTACGCTATTCTCTTTATAAACCGGCTTTTGCGGTGCCTCTAAAATGGCCGCCGTTACCCACAATGCACTATTCCATAACATCTACGCCCGAGCTCTATACAGCAGTGCAGAGATCGTTTCCGCACCGAGTCTATTTCTGCTGTGCTGCACGCGCTGAATTAAAGTGACAGCGCATTGTTTCGTGGTCAAAATGAACACAGACATAAAAATGTAGTAATTTCACCATAAATGCGTTTAATTAAATAAATTGTAGTAATCTCACCATAAATGTATTTAATTTAATTCTACTATTTTTCACAGTCATCTTTTTTTACTTTAAGACCGGGGTAAAGCAAGAAAAACTACAATTTACCTCAACAAGGCGACATAATGAACAACACTTGTCTCATTCGTGGAGGTGGAAAAACAATTTCTTTGTGACATGCAATTGTATTCTGTATTCTCAATAAAAGGCAAATTATTTATTATTTTTGTTGATTTATTTGAAACTTAATAGATATCATGTAAAAATCTAGTATCGAATCGTATCGCGGGGAATTCTGAAGTATCGAAAATAATCGAATCGTTGGCTTAAGAAATCAGTATCGTATCGAATCGTCATGTAGGCTCCGATTTACACCCCTACCAGTATGTATGTATGTATGTATGTATGTATGCTCGTGACGGTAACAAAAGAACACATAGTAAAACACGGGAGGGGTCAGAAGGGCCAATGTTTTACAAAAGACAGAGGGGTTATCTGGTTTCGGCCTCGCAGGTGGGAGAACAGTAAAACTCTGGGGCGGGGGGTTTAGAAAGACCACTGTATTTCTTTTTCCAGTTAGACCTGGTTTACTGGGGGAGCAGGAAATTACAGGAGAAGAGACTATAGGTATAAAAAGACTGTCTGTTTTCTGTGTGACAGGTCTTGTTCCTATCACGAGGTAGCTGTTGTGGTATTTTTTGTGAACAAACCTCTTAAAGAGAATAAAACTTCTTCTCTTTAATACAAATTGACTTTGAATGTTTCTTATGCCTGATGCTGTTTTGTTAGTTATTGTTTTTGCTATTACACAACAAACAAAGTGTGGCAATGATAATCTCAGGGACTGTTTATGTGCTTTATTTAATGTTGAAAGCGTGTAATGTGACTTTGAATATCATTTAGTGCTCCAGCTTTGTAGCTGTAAAAGCAACATGGATAATTCACCTCAGATCTTGAAATTAAACAAATGGAAACAAGAACGTTCAAACTGTGAACATACAAGGGTATTCTTTGACAAAGATTGTTTTAGTAACTCAGTAGCCTATGTATTTTTAATAATGTTTAAATGGTGTAATATTTGTGAATTTGATTATGTAGCCTACTCCATTTTCTTGCAAGTGCCGTCAAGATTACTCTCTAGAGTGGTCACGATCAGCTCCGGTAGCCACGTCACAGCCGTAACGCGCCACAGAGTGTAAATAAGGGGTTATAGTCAATAGCCTACGAATGGAATGTTATTATGTGTCATGGAACATTGCGCTCCCCAACTTGCGAAAGGTCGGATTTGCTCCATCTTTTGATAAGTTTTGTTTAGAAAACCTTGAATCCATGTAAGACACAATGTTATTAGACACAATCCATGTCATTAGAATAATAGACATAATCCTTTCATCATTTTTCGGCCGAAAGACGATCCAGTCTGGGAGCAGGAGTGCAACTTAGTTTAAATGTTAATTGTTATGCCTAAACATTCTACTTAGTGATAAAGTGATTAAGGCATTTTTTCAAATACTGATTTTAGCATCTATCAATAAACAAAACATGTTTGGGGATTGCATCGGCCTAGCTGTGGTCAGCTTTTTATTTAAGAGTGGCATTCATTTGTATATTTAACAAAATCAGTAAACGGCGATTGATAAAAAAAAAAAACTTACCTCAGCAATACCTTCAGCGATTTCAACTTCAAGTTGGCCGTCAGGACAGAAGTTCCTCCTTACAAGTCCCTGCTCAGCACACCACCTCCGCACACTCCTCTCAGAAAATCCCCCTATCGTTCCAAACTGTGAACCCAACGCAGCTGCTATATCCCCACAAGACATTCCATTCTTTCGGTTTTCTAAAATAAAAATAGCATATTCATCTAAAAACATTTTTACGTCCGTATCATTCTAACTGTCTATGTTCTCTGGTGTTCTATGGTGATGTTCAAATGACTTCCGGGTATGCAGCATACAACCGCTCATAGGTGTATCTATGACAACCGCTTACTACTTACGATCGCTTCCGGGTCACGAAAAAATACGAATGCAGAATTAAGGATTACGACTTTATACATACGTATTTTGATTTCCGATTTCCATCTATAAACACATCAAGGACAATTGGATAACGAGATTGTTTTTCGTTTTCCGTTTTTTAATATCAAAACAAAAAACGAATAATGGGTTGTTTTCCGTTTTTCGTTTTCCTATTTACTAATGGTAATTGGGAAACCAGCCGTTTTTCGTTTTTGTTTTTTTCCTTTCAAAACGAAAATCTGTTGGCCGCCAAGTACACGGACCATCACGTAGTCCTGAGGGATATCAGACGACGCTGTTGACGTTGATTCCTGCGATTATCATGAGAACAGCTTTCAATATCTCACATAATTATCAGGACATAAATAAGCCTAACGTAGAGGTTGTATAGTGTAAACGAGCACAATTTGCAAACTATTATGATAAATTGCAATAATCATGTCTAATGACATCATAACGGCCAATGTTATGAAATAATGCGACGTACATTTAACTTAATTGATGTTATCTGGCATTTTGTAATGTTTACATTCCAATAAAAACAACACAAATTAAATTATACAGTAGGCCTAGACTATAGACTATTTACTTGTGATTTAGCTGCAATCATGTAAAAACGTTATAATATAGGCTAATATATTTACGACAGTGCAAGTATTCCACAGCGACTCTAGGGGTCGCTGTTTGACAAAAACACAATTTCTACTTAGTGTGGCTTTAATTATTAGTTTTGCACTTAATCTTTGGTTCATTTACAACGTTTACTTGAAGTCCAGGTATATTTGTGATGATCGTCTGGAATAAGAATTCTAAGGTTAATGTCCATTAAAACTAGGTTTATATTCAATGAACAAGTTGTTCCTATGCATGACAAGATAACGTTTGTGGTGAGTTCATCTTCTGCATCCGTTCTCAATAATTCTGACCAATGTTTTGGTAAACAGAGTAATGTGAAACCTCAAAAGTATAGATATTGATCAAAACGTTGCCTCGTGTATGTTGCAGACATGTTCGTATGCTCAAGTTAAAGCTGCAGTCCGTAGCTTTTCCTCTTTGTCCCCATCTCTGTTTGAAATCTGCAATTGCAGTCATTTGCGGAATTATCAACTTTACGTGAGTTGTGCCTCAACACGGCACAGCGTGGATGAACACAATGATCGAATTTGAATGTGTGTTCAAAGGAGAATGTGTGGCCGTCCGTCACCACGCCGGTGTGGATACTGTCATTCAGAATCACAGATTATACTTTTTGGAAGTATGACCAACATAAGAGTTTTCACCGGAAAATGTCATCTGAACAAGTAACATCCACTTTGTTCTGACCAACTAAGGGAAAAAAACCATTGCAGTAAATCGCGCTGATTAAATCTAACGATCGCTTATCATATCACGTCAAACCGTGCAAATTATACTTTGTTCTCAAATTGTACTGTTAACAACATCAGCATTGCGTGACTACATTTAATGCCCTTCCGATATTTATCCTTGTTTTCGCATGGGCCGGTTGCAGTCTCTTTTTTTCTGTAGCCACTCGAAGTCCAAACGAAGTCTTTTGCATTTTACAACGGGTGAATCTCGTCACTGGTGATTGTCGTTTGAACCTTTCTGGATCCACCATCAAATGAATAAGTTTAATTATATAAAGTGCTGTAAGAAAAGGCTATAAATCTCCACCTCCAACATCCTCACACGCAATATAGCCTACTAGCCAAGACACCTTCTTTATGTGTACAGATGTGATGTAATGACGCAAATACATGCTCGAATTTCTTGCGGAAATCCACCAGTACCACTGGAATTAAAAACATTATTACGAGCTTACCGTTTTGAATCGAGCTAAGGCAAGCAGATAGTTTTGAACACTGGCTGGTTATGTACTTGCTCAAATTTATTTTGGATAATTTTTAACCCAAAAAAGTTACTGACTGGAGCTTTAAGATTTTAAAGATAAATATCTCACATTACCTTAAAGGGGTCATATAATGGTACATGCACTTTTACAAGTTGATTGCACTGAAATGTCTGTTGGCAGTGCCTGTACACAACCATCCTATCATGATTAAAATCCATCCAGTGGTTTTGTTTTAATCTCCTTATATGTTTGACCATCTCTGAAATCAAGCCGTTCGATATTGTGACGTCATAAGATCGTACGCCCCTCCCGCGATTGTGATTGACAGCCGTGCTTCAACACAAGACCCGCCCTGAGCAAGCTGTGACAGCCGTCGTCATAGTAGTCCGCCATTGTTGATATGCTGGAGTAGAATGGCGTCTACACGATTGTGGTGTTCTGTTCTTAGATGTAATAAGGAACACAGCAGTCATTTGGATGTTCCTAAATCCGAGCCGTTGAAGAAGCAGTGGCTGAGTTTTGTTTTTGAAGCGATATGCCCAAAGGATTGACGCGGGGATTCCCTCACGGGGATTCCCGTCTGTGCTTTCATGTTTACGCTAATCATTTCACACCAGACAGCTTTACAAACGAGAAAAAACGGATCGGTACCAACGTGTTACTGCTGAACCTCCAGAAGATGTGAGTGTAATGTTTTATTAACCTTTATATTAGTATTTATATTAATCTTTGCGAAATTTGCAAACCTTGCTGCAGGCTTCACGATGAATGCATCTAAGGTTTACACTCAGGGTACATTACAGCATGTTTTCTATGTACGACGTTCTCAATATAATTCATAATCCCACGTTTATAATGAACAACGCGTGGTTATTGTGTTACAAACGGTGTACGCACAGAACAGAGGGGCGGGGTGAGCAAAGCTCATTATCATTTAAAGACACATGCACTGAAACGGCGTGCTGAAAACAGAGCTGTTTTTGACCAGCTAAAATTAGTGTTTTCTTACAATACTAATGAGAATTTTTAATTAAAGTATATTACAAACTTTTAATTTAGACCCTAAAGAATCATATTAGCTTGTACAAAAATGGCATTATATGACCCCTTTAAACAGCAAAGGTATAGCTAGCAGACTGAAAAGGAATTATAAGGCAACCACAGGTGGGCAATGATAAACTGCCTTTAATTTGTGTGAAAATAGGGCAGTTTGCTGTTGTCTGAACTTGCAAAAAAGTTACTAGACATAAAACAGGTCCCCGCATTCCCAGGAAATTGAACCCATGACTTTAACACAGATGTGCCATGCTCTACTCTTTGATCTCTATAATATTAGATTTTTGCTCAGTTCAGATCTAGGAATCTTTTTAAAGGGCACCTATTATGCAAAAATTCACTTTTACATGGTGTTTGAACATACATGTGTGTTGGCAGTGTGGGTTCACAACCACCCTATAATGATAAAAATCCCCATAAATCATAAGCAGCGTCTCAGAACAAGCCATTCTCAGATTTGGGGCAATGTGACGTACTTTTGCACAAGCCCCTCCCACGACTGTTGACTGACACTGCAGTTTAGCATAGACCCGCCTTGAGTGAACTGTACACACATACACACAGTTCGACATTCAAGAATGTCTCCTAAGCGATTGAGGCGTTTTGTTGTTGAATGTAAGAATGAACATAGCAGTCTTCATTTACTTCATTTACTGTACCAACTGTTCGTGATCCAGCTAACAGACTCCGGAGCGATAGGCCTAACATTACTGATCACAGCAGAAATGGAAGGGAGAGAATGCACTCTGTTACAGTTCCCTTTTAGGTGCTCACGTTCGACGTAGTCCTTTCGTTACGACTGATTGGGAATACACTTAAGGAGCCTGTCATCTTCGAGTATTGTTAAAACGAGCCGATGTACATTGGCTTGTGTGAATTGCATCTTGCACTCGGCCCCGCAGCGTGGGTATAAACACGCAAGCGGATACATGCACCACTTGGTTTTTGCTTTGGAGCCGATCGGTGTCGATGGCTCTAAGAGTGCTGTTGTTTACAACGAGCGAGTGTGTCGATGTTCTTCTAGGAAGACTCTCCCAGTACTGATGGTTCTACAGCGCGAGTGCAGCGGTGATCGAGAGCTTTGAGCTCTAAACTGCTGTTTTAACAGCATCAAATTTCTGTGTTTGTTGACGGCTGGTTAGAGGGCGGAAAAGTGAGTGCTTCACTGTTTCAGTTCACTGTTCAGTGTTGCCGCGGTCATTCCCCTGTGTGCTTCGGCACTGGTGACAGGTCCCATATATACACAGCACGTTGAGGCAGCTTTTGTGGATAGTTCATGTTCTCATTGCGAGAATATGACTATCGCGGTGTTGAGATTGAGACTCGCCTTCATGCGTGAAGGTGGAGTCCCCATTACCACGCCCCACTATGGCACCGTGTGGGATGGGTGATCAGAGGATCATAGTGAGGCTTCCCCGGCTGGTAACCAATCCCCGTGGGCCCCTCACTCCTCTATCACATCGCAGCCGGTGGAGCCCCTCGTTGAGGGCGCTGGTCCAGGGTCCGAAATTAACACCCGCCAAGCGCCAAATGCGGGTAGATTTTCCGTTTGGCGAATAAATCTCAAAAGGCTATCCGCCACACTGGCGGGTGAATGTTTATACCAAAATATGAAATTTTCAGCGCGCACGCGCTCTTCTGCCTCTAGAACGAGCAGAGAGAGAGAGAGAGCTGGCCGCGCGCGCGCATTCACTATTCAGACCGGCCAAAGCGTCAAGCTTCCCCGTACTTTTTGACAAGCGTCCTTGACGGGTGGCCAGAGCTTCTTTGCAGCTCAAGTCGGCGCCTCGGCGGCGGTGTGTACGTACAGTTAACGCTCTATCTGTTGACGGCGCTGAGGAAAAAGGATATGTGAAGCTCCCGCACTGGAAGAAGCGGTCGCCGCCCATTTGTGTCCTGCTGGCAGTTGGAGAGCAAAGGGCGCGCACCAATCTAAAGTCCGTACAGAACGTCTTCAGCACTCGCGGATCGTGCATAACGTTTCTGCTTTCCACACCATGGCCGTTCTTTTCTCGAGAAAATGAGTTTTCCTATAGTGGTTGCAACGCAATACTCGTTCCCTTATCTCTCAGGGAACCGAGGTTACGTAAGTAACCAAGTACGTTCTGCCTTCCCTTCCACATGAGTCAGGTAACAAAACTGACAAAAAAATGTTTTTATTCATTTTCATCCCAATGATAGTAATATTTCATATATTTCTCTCATTCTGATCAATATATAGATTTTTTTTATTTATTATAGGCCTACTTTATTATAATTTTTCTCTGGACATTTTTTTTTATGTTTGTATTCAACATAATAGGCCTACCTTATTATCTCAATTAAATGTACTAAAATGAATGTATATGTGACAAAAAAAAGGCTGTTTATTATTTTGGCCGGTAAAAAATATGCTTGGCTGGTGGATTTTTTCATCTACCAGTCCCCGTGGCAGGTGAGCCAAAAAGTTAATTTCGGACCCTGCGCTGGTCCCTCTGTAATGGACCGACCAGCCATTTCATTCGGGGCCCCTCCAGAGGACAGGATGCCGATTGCAGCATCGGAGGGTGAGCTGACATCTGGAAATCATGACTCAGCTGCGTTATCTCCCTCTGGAGTGTAACGTTGCCCGAGACAGATCCAGAAACATCAGCTATGCTGAAACGGGCCGCCGAGGCTGTCGGGCTCGAGTGGAATCCTCCACCGTGTACCAAACAGTCTTGGTTGGATGATTGGTATCTTGGGACGGGCCGCGCTGGTTATTAGCTCGCCGCCCCAGTGCCTTTCTCTCTCGAAGTGCATGGAGAGCTTACCAGGTAGTGGACGGCACCTTTCTCTGCCAGAAACTACCCGAATAGCTTTCCCCCCTCACTACCCTTGACGGAGAAGCGGTGAAGGGTTGCGAGGCTATCCCTCCAATGGAGCAGTCTGTCTGTGTCCGGCTGCTGCTGCCTTTTGGACGGGGGCCTCTCGTCTCCCCCTAAGGCCTGTGAGTTCTCGTCCATTCTGATGGGCAGAGCTTACAAAGCCTGTGGGCAAACCGCCTCCTCTTGCGTGCCATGGTGCTGCTACAGGTCTATCAGGCCAGGGCACTCATGGACATGCACGAGGGTAGCCCAGACCGTGTGCTCATAGGCAGTGGTGGAAACGATTGTGTTCCACGATGCATGAAAACCAGGTCCAGACAATCTTTTATTCCCCAAGCAATTCGATTTTTAAATTCTTCTCCTAGTCTTGATTGATGGTCAGCTGGTCTGGTCAGGGCAAATTAGATTGAATTGTTTTAATTTTTTGATTGTTAATTTGTATATGCCATATATGATTGTGATTGTGATGTCTGTGGGAGTATACTGCAAATTATTTTCCCTAAGGGGATAAATAAAACTGACTAACTAACTAACTAGTCGTAAGTCAAATTGCGTAGTATGCGTACGGTCGTCTGGCGGAAGCTAGTTATTTTAGATTATAAAGTTATAAATATGGGTAGCCTATTTTTCTTACAAAAACCCATGGCTTTGTTTCAGAAGGGCTTTTTTAACCCACTGGAACCGTATGGAGTAATTTTTTTTCTTCAAATTTGTTCCAGACATTCACTCCCATTATAAAACTTGGAAGAGCCTGGACATTTTTTTATATAACTCTGATTGTATTCATCTGAAAGAAGAATGTCATGTACACCTTGAAGGACTTTAGAAAAAAATTGGGGTGAACTAACCCTTTAACACAAGTCACTTTTTGCAAGTTCAGACAACAGCAAACTGCCCTGTTTTCACACCAATCAAGTTAAAGGCAGTTTATCATTGCACATCTGCGGTTGCCTAGCTGTACCTTTGCTGTTTAAGGTAATGCAAGATATTTATCTATAAAATCTTGACATTAACATAAGAACATGTCAGCAACATACAAGATGCAACATTCTGATCAATATCTATACTTTTGAGGTTTCACATTACTCTGTTTACCAAAACATTGGTCAGAATTATTGAGAACGGATGCAGAAGATGAACTCACCACAAACGTTATCTTGTCATGCATAGGAACAGCTTCTTGTTCATTGAATAGAAACCTGGTTTTAATGGACATTGACCTTAGAATTCTTATTCCAGGCAATCATCTCATGCCTGGACTTCAAGTAAACGTTGTAAATGAACCCAAGATTAATTGCAAAACTAACAGTTAAACTTATCGTGTCTTCATTGTATTTTTTTAAATGTTACCAAACAAGAGGGGGAAAAAAAGAGTACAAAATGTCAAGCTTTATTACCGCCGCGGCGTTAAATTCAACCCAGTGAAATCACCACTTGGTGGCTAGGTTGTTACAATTTGCAAAATTGATCAGCAAGGCTGTAATTGTTAAGTTTTTACTTGTAAATGAAGATCAAATAATGAAATTAAATAACGATAGTAGTATTATCAAATTTAATCATATTCATATTAATCTTATTTATCATATAAGTGCTTACTGTTCCAGCTATTTACTGTTACAGTGAAATATTACAGAGACGACAGTGGATGAAGTGTGCCAGTATTTTAGATTATTACAGGAGGTGTACATTATGCCCATTAAATAAACAATACAACAGAAAAAGTGGATTTTTTGGTGGATCTATATGGGAACAGTGATAGCCTAGTTCTCTTTCGAATGGGAACTCACACTGCATCCTAGGACGTTAATGGGGTGACCAGTGTCTGAAGCAGGTGTTTAAAGGGATACTTTACCGTTTTTTCATATTAAACTATGTTATTCCCTTAACTAAGACGAGTTGATACATACCTCTCTCGTCTCAGTGCGTGCACTAAATCCCTCTGTCTTGTGGCGAAACTTTGTTAGCCCAGTTCATTTAATATGGGCCAAGCAGAGAAGCTACCAAACACCTCCACGTTTTCCCTATTTAAATACAGTTACTCGCGAAGTGTAACTCGACCTAGAACGGTGACACAAAACAAAACGTTGCGCTTTTCTAAGCGTGTAAAATGGATAACTATTTTGTATGGCGGAATACCATAGCAAGTGCTTGTAAGCACTTCGACTTGGCGCAGTAATATCTTCACTAGAGGGAGCGGGGGCCGGTGAGAGGATTTTTCCACGAGTGAAGATATTAAATGAACTGGGCTAACAAAGTTTCGCCGCAAGACAGAGGGATTTAGTGCACGCACTGAGACGAGAGAGGTATGTATCAACTCGTCTTAGTTAAGGGAATAACATAGTTTAATATGAAAAAACGGTAAAGTATCCCTTTAAACGCGACAATTGCAATTGTATTGACCGGCGACAGCCTATGACGTCACTAGTGCGACCGTGAGGTATAAAAAGTTAAATTTTTTAAGCTGTAAATTGTCTTTTCCATCTATGATTTAAGCTAATGATTTCATGCTTGCTAAATAAAACATAATACCTTTTTACAAATGTGCTTAAAGGGCCTTAAAGTGCTTGAACCCTGATAATTGCTGCTCACTGCTATATTTATTATTATTTTGACATAAATACATAGTTGAGTCATTCTATAATTAGGGGTACATTTCAAGTCCATGGGTTGTATTTATCATTTTTACTGAATATTAGCTTCAAATAATGATCACTTTTATATTTGGGCACATTTCTCTTTATTTCATGCAGAAAAGTAAACCAGTTCCATAAGTTAATTAGGAGAAAATGCATATGCTGTACTGGAAATTGCAGTTTTTGTGCTGTCCGATTTGCTTAAAGTCAAGTTTTGCCTTTCAAATTAACACTACAATACATGTTTTTGTGTATTATTTTCATAATTATTTGTTAAAAATAATCATTAAAACAAGGCAAATGTATTTTTAAAACTAATTCACTCGTTTATATCTATTAAATTATTAACTTTGTGTGTGTCTGAGAAATCTTTGTCAACTGTGTTACCCATTGACAAAACCCCTATAAATCAGCAATGGTTTGTTCCAAAGTCACATGTCCAACATCATGTGATGTCACATCCTTCAGTGGCGGGAATTTTAAATACAGTGAGGTAAGTTTCTACTCCTTCTCTTCAATTTTTAATCATTATTATTGTCTACAAACAGAGTAGATGAATTGCTCATCAACTGTGTTATCAACATGGTCTTGTGTACTTACTTTAGATATTATATTTACAAAAATGTAGAGAAAATGTATAAAAACACTAGTTGATCAAGGTAATGTGGGGACATGTTCAAGGTCGACAGTTAGCACAAGGCCCTAAAATGGAAGAAATGTCAACTGTGTTACTTGTCAACTGTGTTACCCATCAAGTGTAACACAGTTGACAGGGATTAACACGGTTGACAATGTTGGCTGGGTTTCTTGTCATAGTTTATGCCTAAATTGAGTATTGTTGCTAAAAACATTAATTAACTATTGTTATTACACAGGAAGTGTAATTACATAGTAATAGTTATTTTATAAAAATGTGATTCACATTAAGGGATTAATTTAACTAATCTTAACACTATTATATATTACACTGAATAAATAATTACACTCTAACTAGACTTTACTACATATGATTAAAGGAGCATTCCATAGCTTTTCAGCAAAATCTGTATTATCTCCAGAAATATACATGTATCAACAAACAAGGATTTCATGAAATATGGTTCATTTTTATATGATTTCATGGTTTGGAATGGTGGGTTTCTGCTGACATTTATTTAATGTGATCCCTATCAAGCAAGGTTGAAAAACTATAAATTGCTCTTAATCTTGTTTTAGGGAAATGAGGTTATCTGCTGCTGAGAAGCAGCGCCAGTACAGGGCTCGGCGTGATGCTGATCCTGAGAGAAGGTCTGCGTATTTACAAAAACATAGAGAGACGTGGCATGAGAACGAAAAGCTAGGAAAGGTGAAGACAGTGAAAGATTTAAGTGAGAGGGAGAAGAGAAGGAAACGAGCATATTGGAGAAAAGCCCAACACCAGTCCAGAGAGAGAAAGCAAGTGATAGAGAACCAGGTTACTCCACCCCTGAGTTCTGAAGTTGATCCACAGCCTCAGATGTCAAGGTAGAGATTTTGTGAACAACATTCAGAAAATAGTTTTAACAATATATTTGATTATGAAATTATGGTGAAAAGACTAGAGTAATTGCTGGACATCCTTATTCTGTCCAGTGAGATAAATGAAAACACATGATCAATGAAGTAATGCTTTGTGTATGATTTCAGACAGAGAATTGCTGGAAGGAAGAAAGTGCAGAGAAGGGAGTCAAAATTGTACAGGGAGATTCAGGCTTTGAGGGAATCACTCAAACAACAGAAAAGACAAACAGACAAATACAGAAAAAGATATGCAAGACTACAGAAAGATTCAGACTCACCCAGATCAAAAACCAAGCGCCTTTTAGGAAGGTTTCCTGTGCCTAGAGAAGTGCACAGAACGTTAGTTTTCCACCATGCCCTAGTGGACAACATCCGCAAAAAGTACGCCTCTACCAAACACAAGAAATCTAGACAGATAATTGCAGCTGTAGTGTCAGGAAGAATTTTGAAAAAATATAAGTTAAAAAAAAGATTTCAGGACACTCTAGCAATTTCGAGAAAACAGCAGAACCACTGTGAGATATCCATAATCTCCAACAAGATGAAGTACAGATCCCTATGTTTTAAACAGCATGACAAAGTTATGTCTTTCTGGACAAGGGATGACAACAGTCGCCTAACAGCTGGAAAATCGCAAACAATAACAAGAGGAAAGATAAAGAAACAGAAAAGGTTCCTAAATGACACCATGAAAAACCTGCATAGGAAATTCCTCATTGAGAGCCCCAACAACAGCATTTGCTACAGTTTGTTCTGCCGTATGCGACCCTTCTGGGTGGTCCAGCCATCCATTGCAGACAGAGAGACCTGCCTCTGCAAGGTACATGAGAATCTCTGTTATCTTGTAGAAAAGCTACATTCTCTCCGACTCATTGGAAGCACTGATTTGGAGAAAATGGCAGAGTCAATATGCTGTGACTCAAACTTGAAGGACTGCATGTACAATGAATGTCCCAACTGCAAAGTTAGAGACTTTCCAGTTGCAACTGAGGGGGATTTGCAAGCAAGTGTTTGTTTCACACAGTGGACAACAGAGAATGTTCTCAGAGAGAAAAAGAACAAGGAAGGTGAAAAGGAGAAAGTGTCTGTCAAAACAACAGTGAAAAAGACGACGGAGACAACTTTGGAGAACCTGCTAGAGCTCTTCCAGTGCCAACTTAAAAACTTCAGAAGACACCTCTTCAACATTAAACGGCAATTCACCTACCACCAGGAACTAAGGAGAAGTATGAAAGATCATGAATGCTTAATTCATGTAGATTTCTCAGAAAACTATGCTTGTAAGTACTCCTCTGAAATACAAGCTGTACACTTCGCTTCGAACCAGCAGCAGGCAACACTTCACACTGGAGTTCTACATGTTGGTGGAGTGGAAGAACATGTGTGCTTTGGCACAATCAGCTCATCAAAAGAGAAAGGCCCAGCAGCCATATGGACCCATCTTTCCCCAATCCTCGATCTGGTCAAGGCTTCCTATCCCAATGTGACTGTGGTGCATTTCTTCAGCGATGGGCCATGCACACAATACAGGCAAAAAGGCAATTTCTATATGTTTTGCACTAAGCTGCAACAATATGGGTTCCAAGCAGGCACCTGGAACTTTTTTGAGGCGAGCCACGGCAAGGGTGCTCCAGATGGAGTTGGAGGCCTCCTCAAAAGGACTGCTGACCGACTTGTCAGTCATGGGAAAGACATCCCAAATGCTGAGCTCTTCTTCAATGCACTGGTGGATGCACAGACCTCAGTAAAACTGTTCTACATAAATGAGAATAACGTAGATGAAGCCACAAAGAATATGCCACATAGTCTCCCGGTGGTACCATCAACCATGCGCATTCACCAAGTGGTAACAGTTACCCCAAGAAAAATCAGTTACCGAGATGTGAGCTGCCTTTGCTCAACAAGACAGACCCTGGAGTGTCAATGTGATGACACCAAAACGTTTACCTTTGAGGTTCAGGCAACAGCACCCACACAGAAGAATAACAGTGAAGACCTGCCTGAAATTTCTTGGCAAAACTCAGACATCATTGGCAAGTGGTGTTCTCTCAAATATGATGACGATATTTATCCTGGCATTATTCAAGAAGTGACTGAAACGCATGTCGAAGTCAAATGTATGCACCGGATTGGAGTCAACCGCTTTTTCTGGCCAACACGGGATGATGTCCTATGGTATTTGCACGATGACGTCATCAGGATGATTCCACCTCCAGCTTTTGTGACCTCACGTCGAGATCATGTGGAGATCGACAGAGACATATGGTCCAAGATCTCAGAAATGTGAACTGTCGGAAATCAAAAGAAACACGAAAGGAAAAAAGAAACTGGAGAGATGAAATAGACTATAAGTAGGATGTGTTGAAAAAGTTCTGTGAATGAGACTAATGTAGTATTAACAGCATTTTTTTTAAGTTTTTGTTTGTTTTCTCCATTGTTTCAAGAGAGTTAATTAATTACTTGTTGCTGACACTTGTCAAAATAAAAAGGTTTTATTTTAAAGAAAGGTTTCTCTTTTTCTCCTAATGCATCCCGTCAACTGTGTTACTTTATCTGTCAATTGTGTTACTTGTGATTTTTGTGTCATAAATCTTTAATTGTAGGATAAAATTGTATAAAAAATGATAAAAAGGACATCTCTAGAGTGAACAGTATTACATAAAGATGTTGAATAACTCTAAATTCAGTGTAATGGAGAATTATGTTGAAAAAATACCCATCCTTTATGATAGTATACAGAAGAATATCCGTTATTCAGTTTAAAATTCACATTTTTAAATCAGTTAGACATACAACCTCAAAACCCCTGGTGAATAGACTCAAGAACTTTCAAAAAAATGTTTTATCACATGTGTAGTACTTCATTTATGTCTTCTATGACACCACTTTTGTCTGTAACACAGTTGACAAAACAATGAATCGAATATTTATTTTCATTTAAATATTTAAAAAGTAATTTGAGCTTAAGCTTGGCAACTAATGAATTTAGAACAATATGGGGGTATATTATGGAAACAACTAGATTATTTTGCAGAAAAGCACACTGATTTCTTCACTTTTTTGTTGATCTGAAATGTACCCCTAATTATAGAATGACCCAGTTAAAGACACCTAATATAAAGTGGGACCAATAATTATTATATTGTTACATTTTCTGTTGAACATCCAGTTCACTCATAGCTACCAAACACATTTTGGCATTTGTTCCTTTGGTAAATCTAAAAAATAGTGCAGTTCACCGAATGTTGAGTGAGAAAACAAGCTGTTGGATCAGCAGATATGCATATATCTGCACAATGATGACACAGAAAGAATACAGGAAGGGATCGGAAAAAACACCCCCCATAACAGCAGATCTATCGCAAAGCAGGCTTGTGCACAGTTCAGAATTGAATTGAGAATGACTCCTTAATTCCAATTCAATTCTTGAATTTGAATTGAATTTGAACTGATGTCAAAAACAGTATCTAGAATTACAATTCGAATTTGAATTAAAGGAAGCAGAATTGCAATTTAATAAAAATGCAAAGAAATTCATATACATATTTTAAGTGAAGTGTTTAACAATGAAGCTTTACAGTATATGTCAGATATGATTGCATTATAAATGATATTAGTTATAATGATATTAGTCTACTTGTACAGATTACATTAAAAGGATATGTTTTCCCCCAGCAATTAATGTTAAAAGCTCTAGTCACAGACCAAATAATTAAGTTTGATTTATTGTAATTGTAATTTTGTGGAACATGATGGAACATGACTCCATTTCCCAGAATGCTTTACTTTAACCAAGTATTTAAAATGGTTGCTAAACAATTTGAGGTGGACATTTGTTTGAAAGCACAATTTGATGGGCAACACTGGACTTTTTAAGTTTCAGAAGTCCCTTACAACTTCACTCTGCACCTGTTGAGAGAATCTTTAGTGTTGCAGGAAAGATATTCAGACCAGAACGGTGCAGACTCAATGAAAAAACATTTGAGGAGCTATTGAGAATTAGATGCAACAGTGTTGCTCAGTAATTTTTTGCATTGGAAGAAATGATAACTGCATTTACAACAACTTTGTGTTTGTGTGATTACTTTGAAATGAAAATTACATTGGAACAAAACTAATTAAACAACATTGAGGGGGCAATTTATTTCAAGAATTTGATCAATATCTATTTTAGAACAAAATGTATGCAGGGTTGAAGAGTAAATATTTACGTGAAATGAAATTTCTGTTATTAAATTACAAAATTAATGTAATTGTATTTAGTTGTATTACTGAGGTAAAATGTTTAATTCAATTAGTTACTAATCAACTTAAAACGAAATTGCTTTGCATTGATAAAGTTATCCAAATAAAGTAATCCAAACCACATTTATAATGGGTAACTAATAACAGTAAGCAATAACATTTCCAAAGTAACCTTCCTAACACTGAATGCATGCGAGACTCAACACGTTCTTTCTGTTGTGTGACTGTGTGGAATTTCTTTTAATTGCCATGAATTTAATTCCACTTCCTGTCATTCCAATTCCAATTCAATTCAATGTCCTGTGGGGCGGAGTAAATTCAATTCAAATTCAAATTCATGAATTGAATGGAGGCCAATTCTGAAATTCAGAATTTTGCACAAGCCTGTCACAAAGACATATGGAATGCCTTTTTTTTCATGGGGTTGCATGTTTTTCTATCTATGTGTGCCTGGGCTACCTTTCTGACCGACTTAGTACTAGAAATGGATGTTATGTGTTCTCGTGAGCAAAAGATATAACGTTGCAGCTGATAGAGATAGGAACCCAGCACCACCTGAGCAAGTATCAACAATAAGTAATTTGATTATGATTACATAACCCTTATACTCTTATGATAAATGAAAAGACATTAGAAGCGATAATGAATGACAGGAGCTCTGACGCTGCATAAACATGTTAAGCATAGCTAAAGAAAACATTACCCTTTAAATAAAAGAACGTGTCATATATATATATATTTTGCAGCTAACATGTGATCCTGTTGAATGTGAAGGTTTATTTTACTTTAACCTTCTCATCAATAGCTTAGACAACATTTACTTACAGAAATACAAACAGTAGACCATTAGCTGTTCCATAGACACAACTGCATATCGCTCCAATTTAGCGCATATGGGTTGAATGGAATTTTATGTACCACAGTATGAGCAATAGCTTACACTAAAACTATTACTGATCACAAAAGTCAAAAGATGTATGCTTAGTAAATCACTCCACAAGACTATAAACATGATGCTTAGTTTAACTATATCGATTGTTCTTTTATCGTTCTTTTATCGATATTAGCTTTGCTAATAAAAACCAAAAAAATAAATTAAAATATGTAATAAAAAAGTTTTATGCATTTTGGCCATTGGTTTATACGACAACGGCATTTTGGGTGCCTGAAAACGCAAACTTCTGAAAACGGGTTTCAAAGTGCGAGTTTTTGAAAACGGTCTCCATGTAAACAACAAACATGCGAATCTATCTCTGAAGATGATGATGTCATGCACATGCGCATTACGTGTTCAGTCTATAGTGTTTCATCGCCATCTAATGGCCTGGCAGCAGAATACAGGGTTTTTAGTCGTTTTTAAGCATATCTTAAGTTTTAAGCATATCTTGAGCATATCTCTCAGTTTTAAGCATATCGTTGTTGTGTAAATGTACCCTTAATTTATAAATAACTGTATTAATTTCTCCATCATTTTCTAACAGATAAATGAGTTCCTAACATGAGTGCCCATAAAAGTGTTTTGAACACGACACATGCTGGTGCTTTTAAGTACTGATATTTTTTACCTCAATCAATGACAATAATTTATGCTTTCTTGTAGTTTTTATCTATTTATAAAACCCTTAAAATTTTAGGGGGAAGGGCATCAGCATAACCCTATTGTCACTGCTGTGTTGTAGAATACACACGAACAAGACGACGAAGGCAAAAGGCAGTCTTTTAATAATTCCAAAGGTGAATCCAACACAGAGAGAAGGTTACAACTTATTACACACACACGAGACCCGAAAATACTCAACTGAAACAAGGGAACATAAATACACTGGTAAATAAGGATAATTAAAAACATAAATAGATAATTAAAGAGGATAAAATTTAGACACCTGAACTAAAAAACAAATCACATTAGTGTCCATGACGACAGGTTGACAGTGCAAAATGAACACAAGTCCAAACAACAAAGGGAAACTGTGACACCTATAGTATAAGTATAAGCAAACTCATTTAAAGCAAGCTCCTCCTCAGTGGTTCTTCACAGTCCACAAACACAAAGATAAGCCCAAAGGATCGATCAGACATCCACATCAGCATCTAATTTCAGGTAAAATATTTTATGCATCATAACATCTATTCATTATAATGCCTACATTTATTACACACTTTGACAAATTGTGTAAAATAGTATAAATAACACTGGTCTACAGTCAAAATGATTCTGAAATTTTACTTTACTTGACTTTACTAAACTTTACTAATGCTGGGTCACTAAGAACAATAACACCTCTTTGACTGGATCTATGAATAAATCTATGACTGGATTTGGACAGTAATTGCTTTTTAGGCAAAACAATGATTGATGCAATCTGAAGCTGGTAATGGAGTTTTGCACTCCTGTCCTACAGCATCATGCTCTCTAATTTGTCAGTGTTTGATTTAGCAAAAACACACATAACTGTTAAGACAAAGTGAGTAGAGAATGCCTTGTACTTGTGTGAAGAGTGCAGATAACTCCAAACGGAGCCCATCAATCCTCGCAGACTATTGCTAGACAGTGAATAGGACTAAATTTGCCTTTTGTTTCATAATACATCTTACTTATATAACCATTTTGCTTATTTTTTTAAAGTGTTACATGGACAGGTACTATCTACATAATGTTCATAAATGTAAAATATAAAAACTCAAATATCTTGGAAATAGTAGTCAATCAGTTGTTTTAATCGTCAGATTTGAATTCCAAAATACATAATATTTGCACATTTTATCTCTAAAACAGACAACCTCTAAAAACAATTGTAGACCAGTGTAAGCATTATCTTTTGACTTTTGTGATCAGTAATAGTTTTAGTGTAAGCTATTGCTCATACTGTGGTACATAAAATTCCATTCAACCCATATGCGCTATTCATTTTTAATGTTCACTTAGGATGTTGGGGTTTCCAGAGAGCCCAGGCAATAAAATGTGATTTTGTAACAGAATAATGTTTTTTTTTTTTTTTTTTTTTTAAATGCAATATCACTCACTTTAGAAATGTTTTTACTCTACATGTTTGCAAGTGACATTTAGCTCCTAACACAGAACCTTGGGACAAGAACCAAAGTTTCCTAGATATAACCAAGGCAGAAAGTAGGGGTGTGCGATATATATCTCAGAGAGTGTATGCATACTCTACGTGATGTAGTCTTGTAGATTAGACTAGTGCGGGTGCGCATTTAGAGTGCACGCTTTCACTCCATGATTTAGTCTTTATTTATATAATTTAGTAATAAATATCACAAGAGTGCAGTTTTTTCTCCAAATATCAGCATGATAACAAATGTGATATTGATTTTATACAAGTTTAATAAACAAGAAGTTAATATTAAGTGACACCATATTGCCTGTTTTTGCTCTAACCAACGAAAATAGTTCAAAACAAAGCCACACACGGCGGTGTTTCCTTACTGAGTGAATCAGCTTTTTGAACGAATCATTTGACTAGGATAGATTAAGATTGTCAAATGTTTCTTTCCTTGAATGAATCAGCCGTTTGAATGAATTGGTTGAATCTCAATGATTCGCTCAGTGACTTGCTGCCACCTACTGGCGGTTTCAATTTCACATTTAAAGTATCTTTTCTTGTTTTAAATCATTTTAAATATCAATATTCAATATTTCAAAGATGAATTTTGTTGATACTGATTTCATTTGAGTGGTAACAGCCCTATTGTGTCTTATTTTTATAATTTAATTTGATTACATTTATGAAATTGACACAAAAGATGATGCATGCATATAATTAGGTTTAATATAAAATATAAAAAAAGTATTCTATTTTGCCACTGCAAAAATTTTTTTTGAGTAAAAACATTAATAAAATGAGTGATATTACATGTGTTTAAAATCACATTTTATTGCTGGGGTCTTGAGAGAAACTCCCAAGGGATTCTTGTAAAAAAAAAACTCTATACATTTAACTGTTTTATCTCAGAAAACCAAATGATTGTGAATACATAAATAGATAGATAGATAGATCGTGACAACATTTTTAGCTGTGCAATCCTTTTTTACTTTTACTTTAAGTCACTCTGGACAAGGACATTAACTTTAACATTAAGCATTAGCTTTACATATAAATCATGTACTGTACATGAAATGCAAAAAAAGGCAAACTTAAGTGAGTTGGAAACTGCAGAATTTAAATGCTTTATTACAGGTGAAAACTTATAATGGAAACCAGCAAGGTCATCTCAACTGATAAAGCTACAGTTGTCATCCAAGTAAATCCACAGGTGGCACAAAATGCTGTTATTTGTGATGATGGACAGCAGACCAGAGGAGTATATCACAATATGGATCTTGCTGAATTTTTCAAAGCACAACCAAGTGCATTGGGGGTAATGCATTTAATGATGAATTATAATTATGATTTGGGGAATACTTTTAGTATATAATTTTCTTTTGTTATGAAATGAATAGAAAATAAAAAGCTGTTGTCATATGTCCTAGATGTGTGCTGGTATGATTACCTTTAGACTCTATAGAGTATAAAACATTAATAGCTTCTTTGTGTGTGAGTATATCCAAACAAGAATACCGGTATGTCAAAATGCAAAAATGTAAACACTTGACCCATTATCTGCCCTCTCTAGACTGTCCAAATAATGATTGGAGTGGTGTGGTTCTTGTTTGGTATCGTACGCACCACTGAATACAATCGCTATTACGACGTTATTTCTGTCATTAGTGGCATAACCTACTGGGGATCCCTAATTGTAAGTTTGTAACTTTTGCTTTATTGCCTCTGATTTTAATTTCCAGAATGAACTTTGAAATGTCCTGTGTTTCATTCTCAGTACATCAGTGCTGGATCTCTTTCTGTTGCTGCGCGGAATAAATGTCACCTGTGTGTGGTATGTACATATAATGTGAGAAATCTGTGGGTTATAACTCTTCTTTTGTCAAATAGTTTCCAATATATTCATACACTATTATTCACACACAAAAAAATTAAATAAATAACATGATGAATTTATTTAAAAATATGTATCTTTACAAGTGAATTTCACATGGATTTTTAAGCTATGTAAAAACCTTTTGTCACAGTGTCTGGTTTGTGTTCCCTGGTTACCACTAGATGTCCTCCTTCCCCACGGTGTCTGTCACATTCTGAACTACATTCCCCACGATCCTTGTTTCCTCATTGCACTCAGCTGTCCCTTGTCACTAATCATTGCACTCAGCCTATTCCCCATTAGCATTGTCATTTCCCTGTGTATATAAGCCTGTCTGTTTTAGTGTTTGTCACGGAGTTGTTATTATATGTCACAACACTTCTGTTCTGTGTTTCTGGGCTGTTCTTGTTTGTTTCTTTTGTATTTGGACTGCTATGATGGATTTTGACCCTTGCATGGATGACTATGAGTTGGATTGCCCTGATATTAAAAATACTGTTCATGGATCTCTCTGTTTCCCAAGTGTGTTCCGTGACAGAACGACTCCGTCCAAGCAGAGATCCAGCGGTATAGGTTTTCGTGGCGCTTCTCCAACCACGAGGACAGAGAGGAGGCAGCAGAAATGGAATTCGCCAGTAGAAGAGGTCCCTGCTCGAATGAACATCTTTCAATGCCTGGCATTATGGACCCGTCAGACCGAGGAGGCTATGGCGGTCAACAGATCAGAGTTCCATTCGCCGCAGGTCCCGTTCAGCTCAGAGCCTGTACATCGCCACCCGAAACAGAGGAGGAGAAGGAAGACCTCCTCCGTGATTGTTCCGGTGGTCCCAGGTCCGGTGGTCCCGAGTCCGGTGGTCCCAGTTCCGGTGGTCCCGGGTTCGGTGGTCTCGACTCCGGTGGTCCGGAGACGGAGGAGGAGGAAAAGGGCCTCTTTAGCTGATTGTCCGGTGGCTCCTAACACGGAGACCATCCCGGAGGTGACTGCCGTCACTGACGCACCGCCCAGGCGTCCTGCTCTGCCCGCGGCACCCTGCTCTGCTGGCCCCGCCCAAGCGGCTCGCCCTGCCGGCCCCGCCCAAGCTGCTCGTCCTGCCGGCGCCACCCCAGCGACCGGTCACGTCTGTCGATCCAGAGACTGTTCACGTCACGTCTGTCGATCCAGAGACTGTTCACGTCACGTCTGTCGATCCAGAGACTGTTCACGTCACGTCTGCCGATCCAGAGACTGTTCACGTCACGTCTGTTCCTGAGCCGGTGGTGTCTGTTCCTGAGCCGGTGGTGTCTGTTCCTGAGCCGGTGGTGTCTGTTCCTGAGCCGGTGGTGTCTGTTCCTGGGCCGCCCGAGGGAAAGTCTCCGCCCTGGCCGCCCGAGGGAAAGTCTCCGCCCTGGCCGCCCGAGGGAAAGTCTCCTCCGCCCTGGCCGCCCGAGGGAAAGTCTCCTCCGCCCTGGCCGCCCGAGGGAAAGTCTCCTCCGCCCTGGCCGCCCGATGGGTCGTCTGCTTCGCCCTGGCCGCCCGATGGGTCGTCTGCTTCGCCCTGGCCGCCCGATGGGTCGTCTGCTTCGCCCTGGTCGCCCGATGGGTCGTCTGCTTCGCCCGTGGTGTCTGTTCCTGGGCCGCCCGAGGGAAAGTCTCCTCCGCCCTGGCCGCCCGAGGGAAAGTCTCCGCCCTGGCCGCCCGAGGGAAAGTCTCCTCCGCCCTGGCCGCCCGAGGGAAAGTCTCCTCCGCCCTGGCCGCCCGAGGGAAAGTCTCCTCCGCCCTGGCCGCCCGATGGGTCGTCTGCTTCGCCCTGGCCGCCCGATGGGTCGTCTGCTTCGCCCTGGCCGCCCGATGGGTCGTCTGCTTCGCCCTGGCCGCCCGATGGGTCGTCTGCTTCGCCCTGGCCGCCCGATGGGTCGTCTGCTTCGCCCTGGCCGCCCGATGGACTGTCGTCTCCGCCCTGGTCGCCAGATGGACTCTCGTCTCCGCCCTGGTCGCCAGATGAACTGTCACCCCTTGTCCCCGTTTCCCTCCATGGGCCTGGCCCCCCATCCCTCCCCCTGATCCTCCACCAGTCCACCTCCCGCCTGGACTCTTGTTTTGTCTGTCACGTCTTGGAGCGTCTGGTAGCCGCTCCGTAGAGGGGGGGTTATGTCACAGTGTCTGGTTTGTGTTCCCTGGTTACCACTAGATGTCCTCCTTCCCCACGGTGTCTGTCACATTCTGAACTACATTCCCCACGATCCTTGTTTCCTCATTGCACTCAGCTGTCCCTTGTCACTAATCATTGCACTCAGCCTATGCCCCATTAGCATTGTAATTTCCCTGTGTATATAAGCCTGTCTGTTTTAGTGTTTGTCACGGAGTCGTTATTATGTCACAACACTTCTGTTCTGCGTTTCTGGTCTGTTCTTGTTTATTTTGTATTTGGACTGCTATGATGGATTTTGACCCTTGCATGGATGACTAAGAGTTGGATTGCCCTGATATTAAAAATACTGTTCATGGATCTCTCTGTTTCCCAAGTGTGTTCCGTGACACCTTTAGTTAGCAGTGCTTAAACAGCAAACAGTTTTGCTTAAATTTATTTGGTTGATCCAACACAGTATTTTAAGATATTTTTTTTTATTACTAAAGTTATTTAAAGTCTTACCCAATTGTAAAATTTAAGCTTGTTTAAATTAATCATTTTAAGTTCTTGAATTTAAAATAATTAAAAGGTACTGGTCATTTACTTTTAAATTAGTAAAATTAGCTGTACATTAAAATGAGTGGAAGAGATAAGACAACTGGTCTTTTATAATAAAAAGATTTTTAATTTTTTTTTAACAATTGCAACTTAAGGACTGTCATCTGGAGAGCCCCCTCTGGTGACAGTCTTCAGTATGTGCTCTGCAGGGTCATCTTGGTTTATTTTCCCATTCAAAAGTTCACACTTACAAATAATTAAATAGAGTAAAAAGAATGCGTATTTGGATTGCTGTCTGAGGGGAGGGCTCCAAGCTCAAAATAAAGCCTGAACCCAAGAGTACTCCCCCCGTATCTCTGGTTAGGATATTATCCAGGCGAGTGTGAGGAGACGAGGTGTTGGAGGGATGCAAAAAAATGTTGAGGAACATAGGTGAGTCAGCTGTGTATATAGGCCTCCTCTTCTACTGATTGGATAGGCAATTTGAATGTGTTCCTCCCGAACTTTGTAAATAAAACATAATTTAGGGCCAGACTTATTAAACAGGGAAAATTAGAGTGAGAGCGTAATTCCAAAAAAGCGCAGATGGAAGTGAAAAGTTCTGCGCGAGATCTACTGACAATGAGCAAATGAAAGAACACAGGTCTACGCAGCTGGATAATTTCCATAATGACCAGCGCAATCTACCAATAGCAGCGCAAATTAGCGTCTGGTTTAAGACTTGCTTTTTTGGGTCGTAAATAATGGCACAAATACCAGTAAATTGAGCAGCAAAAACTCTAGTAAATCACCTTTACTCTCCTCCCAATACTCTGGGAGTACTCCCAAAATGTATACTCTCCTCCCAAAATTTTGTGTCTGAAAGGGAAACTCCTACAAATGCAAATGCAACAATGTCATCTGCTAAAATAACTGTGTCCACACCTTTTCAGCGCCTATTTTTCACTGCGTGTCTTTAGTCAATCCTGACCGTAGATTTTTAAAGCCAAAATATTTTTTTTGCTGGAGCAAGCTGTTAGTAAATCTGGCCCTTAGTGTACTGAAACAAAAACAATTGGATATTAAACGTATAGTCCTATTACTGTAAAGCCAAATGTAGTCAATAGTAAAGAAATCAGAGATAAAAAAAGATGCCAAATAGGCAAAGAATCTTTAGCCGATTCTAAAGATTTTATTGGTCATGTGAATCACAGTACTGATTGCCTACACCAGGGGTTTTCAAATTGGGTGAATGTGAGCCTCCCCTTAGAGTAGGTAAGGACATCCGAGCCCCCCCTTCCCCAAAATCCCATCCGCCTGCCCTAACCCACACACGCCTCTGCAGTAAATGCCATCTTTTGTGTGTTCCAGGCAATGAGTTTCAGTAACAACTGATAAAATGTAAATATTATTTTATTTCCACAACTTTCTTAAAAGTGCATTCATAAACAATTCTTTGCAACAGCAAAAAATACAGTTTTTGCAATCTGTACCCACAAATTCATAAACCGTGGCCATGCTTTCACAATCTAAAAATACATAAAATTTTGCATAACATTTTGCAATCAAAAATAAATAAAAATACATCAAATTTTCTTAACTGCGTCTGCATGCTTAAAGTGATTCTCAATTGTGCAGGTATGGGGTGGAATATACGATTATGAATGACGTGCATCAAAATCTTTTGTTTATTTGTGATAATCTTAGCACTTTATTATTATTGTCTAACCTATGTAAAACCTATGTATTATGACTGATATTTGACGAATTGCTTTGTTCCTTTTTTGTACGTTTCGGACAAAATCGTCTTCTAAATATGTAGCCTAAAATGTAATAATAATAATAATAATTATTATTATTATTATTATTATTTGAGTTTATAACTATAAATTAGTTCACTTAAGACAGTAATATGTTTATCATGAAATAATTTATGAATGCTTTATTTTTAAGCAAAAATTATAGGCCTATTTTATCCAAAACTGTAAAAGGTTAGGTTATAGCCTATACAAATAAAGCAAAGATAAATTATTTTATGACAAACATATTACTGTATTACTAAGTGAACTCATTTATAGTTATAAACTATATTATTATTATTATTGTTATTATTATTATTATTATTAGGCCTACATTTTAGGGTACATATTTAGAAGACGCTTTTGTCCAAAACGTACAAAAAAGGAACAAAGCAATTCGTCAAATATCAGTCGTAATACAGGTTAGACAATAATAATGCTAAGATTATATAAGATTATCACAAATAAACAAAAGATTTTGATGCACGTCATTCATATTAAATCGTATATTCCACCCCATACCCGCTACAATTGAGAATCACTTTAAGCATGCAGTGATTTTTAAGCATGCACTATAATTTTTGCTTAAAAATAAAGCATTCATAAGTTAAGACAATTTGATGTATTCCACTTAATACACAATAAAACAATATACAATAAGATTCATTAACAACGGTCTTCTGGTGTTCTTCTAAAATGAGGGCGAGCCACAAATCCGTGAGTACAGCTTACAAACCCGTGGGAACGGATTGCGAAAGAGTGGGCACGGTTTATGAATTTGTGGGTACAGATTGCAAAAACTGAAGGCACGGTTTACAAATCTGAGAGCGCGGATTAGAAACTCGTGGATACAGTTACTGTCACTTTAATTCAGCACGTGCAGCACAGCAAAAATAGGGGGACATGAGGGAGGGAAGCACGGTCATTCGAAAATACTACCGAGTTTCTACTGATACAAAGCTTAATGCTAATCGGTAAGTATCCCTTTAACAGTGTACATTCGATATTTAGTAAATTGCCCAAATGCCAACTAAACTTGTTTAAAAGACCAGGAATGTGTAACTTCAGAGTGTGTGATAGAGAAAAGCTCTACTCTTTTCACACAACACTTATATGCCTGGTTTCACAGGCAAGGCTTAAGCCTAATGCATGTTTGAGTTGTCTTAAATGAAAGCAACTTGCACTGACATATCTTTTAAAAGCCATTGTTTTTTTGTTTTTTTTAAACAATGTTTGATTCAACATCCATCAAGTTATGCATCATGAGGTAATATGCTTTGTAAAATCCTGAAAAAATTGTGTTAAGTTGACTAAACTCAAGATTTATGACAGTAAGATTCAAGTAAAATCATGACAGCATCAGATGACTAGGCTCAGGAACAGTTTCTATCCACAGGCTATTTCTCTCTTCAACAGTTAAATGCCTTCAAAGTGCAATACCACAATGTTTAGTGCAATTTCTTTGTAAATTCTTTGAGTTTATTCATATTATTATTCACAATACTGTAAATATCTTCATTATCAGTAAATGTTTATTCTGACTAAACCAACAATCTGTCTTTATGCTTTTTATATTTTTTATTCTTGAATTTTATTATGTGTCTTGTTATAGTCTTAATTGTTATATTATGTGTCTTAAGCCTTGCCTATTGAAAGCTTCAATACCAAGTAGAGTTGAGCCGGATACTCGGCTGAAACGAGTATCCGGTACGGATAAAGCACTTTTGCCGAGTACGAGTATTATACGAGTAATACGAGTCAATATCTGTGCTCGGATTGAATAAAAATCCTCATTGGGTATAGTTCGTTTGTTATCGTGATCAAAACCATTGATCTGAAGCTCAATGCTGATGCTGTCATGTAAATAGTTTTCTAATCAGCAATAAATAAAACAATTTCTGATCAACCCATATCAATTGCATGTTTAAAATAACATACCGGTTAAAGCCCCGCCCATTTCAAGACAACCCGACCCACTTCCGGGTTAAATCCCGTCCACTTCCGGGTTAGGCCCCGCCCAGTCCGAGTACAGATACAGATACAGATAATTCATATGGTTAACAGATACAGATAATGCTGTACTCGCTCATCCCTAATACCAAGCTCTTCTTCTGATTCTGACTTAACTCACAATCACTTGTTGTGTTTCTTCATTTTTACAAGTTAACCATAAACTCAATTTAAAGCTACAGTTGTTACAAAATATTTTAAGCTGTTTATGCTTAATTTTATAAGTAAAATCTGTTTATTTTAAACAAATTTGCAATATTATACCACTACAAGCTGTCACAAATTTTGTAGCAAAGCATTTAAATGGTGGTAAAAGGACCAAGAAAACTGGACCTCTAATTAGAAGCTGCTTCAGGTGCACAACTGACTTTGCCTAACTCATCTGATATTCAACAGTTATAAGTTTTAATAACTTGCACCTTGATCTCAGCTTTCTTAGAGCAATGAAACATTCCTCCTTTTACATGGATGTGGACTAAAGGGACAACCAAATCATTATCAATTAACATTTTTAAAAACTGAGTTCAGTGTGTTTTATTAAGTGTGCACCATTACTATTAGCCACTTTTCACATGTCATTTTTTCTTCCTGTAGGTGAAAGCCTCTCTTATAATGAATGTAATCAGTGCCATAACTGCAGGGGGCGCCATCGTTCTGGTGTCCATAGAGTTACGACTCATTGGCTATAATAGACGTTGCAATTCTTATAATAATGGTGACTGTTCAACTTTGAAGGTAATAAATGTACAATACTATATTAATGTGATCTGTTTACATTTGTTTTTGGTTTTTAATTGCTGTTTTATTTGAATAGTTCATAGTACACAAATGTGTCATCATTTACTAACTGAAACTATTTTTTTTTTTACTAATAAAGATTGTGCTGGTCATTGTTTTCCATATTATTACAATGACCAGATTATTTCTTCTTTTTTTTTTCTTCTTTTTTTTTTTTTATTAGACAAATTTCTTGCTTCAGAATAATGCAAAAAGCATCATAAAAGTATAATAAAAATTACAAAGTAGTCCATGTGACTGCTATGTTTCAAGTGTTCAAAAGCCTCCTTATAGATAGTATAATGCAATATTGAATGCAAACTCACTTAATATAATTGATGGGATATTATTTGTGAAACTACTTTCATATGATCATGTTGAATTTTTTTTTAGATTTATGATCTGGGGACCAGTGGGATATTGCTGGTGTTCTCCATCCTTCAGTTCATCATCTCCATCTGTATCTCAGGATTTGCCTGCAAAGCCACCAACAACACTGACTCTACAGTGGTCAATGTGGCACTAAACCAGGTAAATGATTGATGGTGCTGGTATTAAATATTTTTAACCCAACAACTAATAGTTATTTTTATTTAGAATTAAAAAGCCACAACCACAAAGGTAAAGCTAACAGAATGAAAAGGAAATACTGTATAAAGTGACCAGAATATGTTCCATTGTAAACTGTCTTTAACTTCAGTGGTCTGAAACTATAGGTCTACAATGGTCTAAACTGTACAATTTTCAATAAACTATCTTTGATTTTGTATTGTTACAATGTAGTTATGCTACAGAACATATCTCATTTACTCCTGTATTTAAAAAAAAAATGCAGATAAGACTGTATGAAACCAATACAGGAACTACTTATATGTCATTTCCCAACTGCTAGACTGTTTAATTGGGTTGCAGTGGGCTTTTCACTTGGTTATTTATCACAGTATACCAATAAAACAGTGTTTATGGTGTGTGGATCTTGTTAGTCTCTTGTGTACTAACATATTTTGTCTGTTACTTCCAGGGATACTAAGTCACAGTGAGGAGATCCTACCATCTAAAGTTTGCAGCTTGCAAGGGATTAATATATATTATTGCTTCTGATCACTCAAGCAAGTTTTAATTCTCTAGTGCTACAGGAAATTAACAGAAAAAAAGGTTACACTTTATTTTGATGGTCCACTTTAGACATTCTACTAACTATAAGTAACTTGTCAACTTCATGTCAAGTAAATTTCATTATAAAGTTACATATAGTCAGTCAAATGTCTGTTGGGGGAGAATCAAGATAAAGTATTAAGCAGACAAATACTCTAATGACTGGTATAGTTGACATGTAGTTGCAAGGTTACGTATAATAAGTAGAATGTCTAAAGTGAACCTTTGTAATAAAGTGTTACCAATTTTTTATTTTTATTAATGTATCTGTGTAACAACAGAGCAAGAATATTTGTGCATATTTTATAATTATTGGAAAATTGACCTGAAGAGTTTAGCTCCAGCCATAGGCGGTGATTTAGGTTTCTGTCGGTGGGTGTTCGCCCTCCATAAATCCCACACACAATGAGAAATGCACGTATGTCAAGAGCAAATACATTACCAATGAAATATTTATTTACATCTGCTTTCCATGAGCAAATGATAACTCATCTAAGCAAGGTGCTCACACTGACACAAACACATATACAACATCATGCCCCTTAAAACATTTTAAAATGCTCATTACTCAATCCTACTTAATTACACTTGTTAGTTTAAAGAGTCTTTTTCTTCATGTGCTTGATGAATTCATTACAAAACAAAAAGGTTTTCGTGTCTCATGAAGTGAAACACACAGACTTCACATTACCGACCAAACACATCACCAACCAAACAAAAAAACTTTCTTTATAAAAATATATTTCTATGACCTCAAGACATATTTATTCTCCCTGGCTTTTAACCCTCCTTAGTATGTTATCCTGGATTTCCCTTGATTTCTTATTTGTTTATTTAGGTTTTTCTTTGTCTTTTTTTATTCATTGTGTTTTTTTATTCAATAATAAAGGGTTAATTCACCCAAAAATGAAAATTCTGTCAGTAATTAATTACTCACCCTCATGATCCAACCCCGTAAGACTTTCGTTCATCTTCGGAACACAAATTAAGATATTTTTGATTCAATCTTAGAGCTGGATCACTCCTCCTTGAAACTTGCCGCACTCTTTGCGCACAAAAAGTATTCTCGTCGCTTGATAAACTGTAGTGACTTGGGCTATTTTAACGATGTCTTTATAACGTTTCTGGGCCGTCAAGTTTCGATCCCATAGAACCCTATGGAGGAGTGAGCCAGCTCTCAGATTTAATCAAAAATATCTTAATTTGTGTTCCGAAGATGAACGAAAGTCTTACGGGTTTGGAACAACATGAGGGTGAGTAATTACTGACAGAATTTTCATTTTTGGCTGAACTAACCCTTTAATTACTTAAAATGCAATTTGTCATTATGTAAAAAAAAAAAAAAAAAAAAAAAAAAAAAAGCACAAGCTTTTGTGTCATAACAGAATTGTGTGTATACCTGCTGTATTCACATGCTATCGGAATTATCGTAAATATGAGTTTCCTGGTTGAAAATTGGAAATGAAACGCTCTCTCAAGTCGTATTTACGATAATTTTGATACCCAAGTTCCTGAATTTGGCGGGCCATAAACTTTAAACGTAGTGGAGGGGAGAATGACTGTTGCTGTGATTGGTAGCTATGCTTTATTGTTTTTTTCCACAACAGCTACATCACCTTGTCATGTCATTAAAGTAGTGCATATTTACAAATAGGAATATCATCGTCATTGTTCTATGTTTCATACATGGCGAGTATAACGCAATGTCAATGAATTGTGTGTTTCATTTTATTCAAAATTAAACATCTTCAATACATTTTGGCTTTAATAAGAATACCCCATGAAATAGGTAAGAATAAACCTGGTGTCTCCCTGATTCGTCATACACTGCTCGGAGACACAAAGGTTGAGGATCCAAAATGCAGTATTTATTGAAAGGGGTTCTCCACAATCAAAATTCAAATACAGTCAAAGGTCATACACAAGTAAAACGATCCCCGAAAATCATATTGGGCGGGAATTAATAGCTGCATTTACACTGCAAGTCTTTATGCACAGATCCGATCTTTTGATCAGATCCAATTTTTTGGCCCGACTGTTTACATTCACTTTAAACAGGACTGGTATCCGATATCTGTGTTTACATTAATTCCCGCCCAATATGATTTTCGGTGATCGTTTTACCATCCACATGGTTGACCCTGATTTTGAATGGCCCTGATATTAAAATTATTTATATAATTCATGTCGGGTGGTCATGATTATTTCCCAGCATGGACAAGATAACAACTGTCATGACTCATGAATGTTTTGCAGCGCAAAATCTGACGGAACAGATATAGTCAATAAAACCTACATATTTTTAGTTTATCTACAGCTCAGATCTAGAATTCTGAAGTGAAATAAAGTCCAATATATATATTTTAAATGAATTTGAATGATAACTAGAGAGAGAGAGCGCTCGCACTTACATGAGTGAGAAGTGAAACTTGTGTTAATTACAGCGAAGTTATAACCTTATTGCCGTTTTACGGCAGTAATATCGAACACTCAATGGCTCTCTCTTCATCAGATTGTAACATGCCAGATTTTCAGCAAACAGTTACTTAAATTCTGCTCAGTACCTCATACAAAACTATTATATATCGCCAGAGAGGAGTGCAACTGCTACACATCGTCATGTGTGCATATCTATCAGCATATCTATCAAAATTTCTTTTTAATGTCCATTATGTTGTATATATTCCTTTTATATTTTCTATAACATGGTTATGTTTAGGTTTGGGGGTAGGGTCAAGGGATCTAAAATGTATCTATAAAATGGTAAAAGGCCAATTATACAAATATCTTTATGATATTTTAAGACATTAAGATTTGTAAATATTTTACATTTCTGTAGCTGTTAATACATAATAATATTTACGTTTAAATGTTGTCAATACGTCAATATTGTACCTTTCAGCATCTGGGATCAAACATAAAAATGTATGTTTTACTTTTGCACCTGTAAATGTTACATATTAATTTAATACCTATGTATTAAAAATGAGACCAGGCTGTAAAAACATGTTTTGGACGATTTATAAGCCCTTTTAAACTAGTGAAGACCATTAAAATGGCCTCACTAGTTGGTTGTCATAATATTTCACTATATAAGTGAAGATGTTTGGCGCTCACAACAAGTATAGCCAAACCTGTACACGCAAACATGCACACACTTCTGTCATTGGTATGTGTTTGTGGTCAGTTTCTTCCTCTACACGTTTTGATACCTCAAAAGTATAGATATTGATCAAACTAGGAAATAGTGTGTAGCTCACATCTTGTGTTTGTTATTAAAGGGAATCCAATTTGGTCAATGCTGAAAACTAGAAAAGGACATTTTATTAAAGTTTAAAAAGTGTGCACAAGTTAAGGATTTGTAGAGTACAAACAGTACCCAAAACAACAAAAGTACAGCTAGCAGGCTGAATAGGAAACCACAAATGCACCATGATAAACTGCCTTTAACCTGATTGGTTTGAAACTAGGGCAGTCAGCTGTTGTTGTCTGCGCTTGTAAGAGTGACTTATGTCAAGACATATCATCAGTTTCCACATTACCAGGGAATTGAACCCACAACCTTAATATGGATAGTGCCATGCTCTACTGTTTGATCTGCAGTAATGCTAGATTTCTGTTCAGTTCACATCTAGCAACCTTTCCTTATAGAGCTTTGTCCCTTTTTGCTTATTATAATATGGTGTATTAAATAGTCTTTGTATCGCTGTTGTTGATTTTTTTTTAAATGTGTGATGAGTCTACTGTGGACTAAGTAATTCTGTGCCTAAATTCTAAACAGAGTATCCAACATGACAGAGCAAATGATGACTTCTATTGTAACTAGGGCGGTCAACTAATGAAACCAATTATTGATTTAATCAATAGATAAATTAATTATTATATATAAATCATTAATTATAATAATATATGATTAATATTGAATAATTTAAAATGTTTGTGTTTTGAACACAGACACGTGTTGGTGCTCTTCACTAAAAAACGTTTGTTCAATGAACTTAAATTAAGAGGAAAATGTATTAAGTTGGCTCAACAAAACATTATTTGTTTAAATGAATTTCCAGCGATCTTATTCAATCAAACTTTATTACAGACTCAGGGTCCAAATTTTAAAACACACCCAACATATAAAAAAAATAATAAAAAAAAGTCTGTAGTTCGAGTCTGTAGTTCATCAAGTCTAATCTAAAGAAAGTTGCCTTGCACTTTTATATACATTTAGGGGGAGGGATTTACATTGAGGTTGAACAAAGCATGTAAATGAAATCTAAATTAAACATTTAATAAATTTGTAATACAACACTAAAGCCTCTGTAAGCTGGATGTTCTATAATTTGTCCACAACTGGGCAGTATAAAGTGGTGTACAATATGAACAGTGATGTCATCACTTTGTCTGAACAAGAGCTAAACTTACGCAAAAGTATATTAGCCTGCATAATACAACATGCAACGTTGCCGTTCAATGTCATATGCTCAGTTATACAATGTCCAAGATATTTTACTTTCGCACACACAACAAGATCCTTATCAGACCATTTAAAAACAGGAAAATTTAAACTCTTGTCCTCCTTCGTTCTGCAAATCATCACAACACTCTTACTAGCATTATATAAAATATCATGCTCAAGAACACAACATATGGTTAGAAGCTGTTGAAGACCAGCACTACTAGGGCTAAAAATCACAAGATCATCTGCATACATAATGTGGTTCACTAAGATATTCCCAACCATGCAACCAGTTTTACAGGCATTCAGGCATTTAGATAAGTCATCCATGTAAAGATTAAAAAGAACAGGGGACAAAATTCCTCCTTGTCGCACACCATTGCTGACCCCAAAAGGTGCAGAGACTTTATTGCTCCATTTTACTTGCATCATCTGGTGGGCATACCAATTTTTTTTTTTAAATGGTTCTCGAGCAAAAGCTTTAGATGTATCAATAAAACACTTAAGAACTTATGAGTTTTTATCTCTATACTTCTTTACTATTTCCTTTAAGGCATAAACGCACAGATCGGTAGTGTTTAGCTTTAAAACCAAACTGGTTATCTGTAGAGTTAATTTATCCTATCCATTTATCCTATCCAGCACAATCTTCTCTATAACTTTAGACAAAATACTGGCTACCACTATGGGCCTGTAATTATCTAAACTACCCACCATACCAGCTTTGTCCTTAATATCTAGTACTAACAAAACAGACAACATTAAATCTGGTAAAACACCATGAATCACAAAACCAGAAAAAAAAGAGCTAAAAGGAGAGCTAACCTCTTACTTACATATTTAAGATGTTCAGCAGAGATACGATCTAAACCCCTTGCTTTGTTATCAGCCAATTTGCTTATAGCTTGGTACAACTCATGTATCATAATCATTATTGTATCATTACCTTCAATGTAGTCAACATTATATAATTCATTTTGCACACAATTAAAAAGATCACAATAATGCTGTCTCCACAACTCCACAATATTATCTGCTCTAGAAACTCCATCTAGAGTAGGCTACATGGAAGAGATATCCTGCAATTATTAGGTTGTGAGATATTGCACACGTTACAAGTCAGTTAAACTGATAATCGCGTCAAAGCAGCTGATACACGGCACGACTGTCCTGCACGAATTTTATCCCGAGCAGGCGGCAATCACGTGAGCTTTTGCGCTAAACACAGAGACCGGAGCTTTCAATGTTGCAGGCAACTATAGCTTCAGATGATGACAGAAATGTGTGTCCAAATGATTTGTTGAAAAGCAGAGAACAGTAGCCATTCCTTTCAACATAAAAACTTGAGAGAGAGAGAGAGATGTGTGTGTATTTGTCTTTGTGTGTATGTGTGTGAACACAGCACAGATTTATTGTTCCGAAAGAAAAACCTTGTGCTTTAGCTCATGAAAAAGCAATAACACATGAATTGGACATGGATGAGTTTGTAACAGAATTATCTAAAATGAGTAGAAAGCTAATGTTGTAAATATTACAGTGATATAAGTAGATCTTTTTCAAGACCTGCGCTGTTTTCCTCAAATCTAAAGTTACTAAACTGATACAAGATCTGTTGTGTGGTAAAAAATAAAATAAAAATAAAAATAAATAATCTAAATATACATAAGAATGTAAAAAATAACAATGGCCAAAAATCTGTAATGTTATACTATATTAACAGACGTGAGGATAATTCTTAAGAAAAACAGCATTTCAGATAAAATGTAAATTTTTAGTTTGTAACAATTTTCTAAAATGAGCAAAAAAGCTGATGTTGTAAATGGTATAGTGACGTAAATAGTTATTTTAAAAGACTTGCCCCTTTTTTAATCAAATCTAAAGTTACTTAATTGATACAAGATCTGTTAAGGGGTAGAAAAAAAATACAAATGCAAAAAGAGAGAATGAAAAAATAAACCTATTAAACATATATATAAAGTTACTAAATAGTTGCAAAATATATACAAACAAACAACCCTAAAAATTGCCTTAAATTTATGATAAATTTAACTATATCAATAGACATGTGACACTAAAGCATTAAAGAACCCCCCAACATCCCCCAATCCACCCGGCCCACCTGGAATATCACTTGGCCCACCTTTCATCTCATATCTGGAGTCGGGCCTGCCACAATGTATAGAATGAACAAACAAGAAAAGACTGTCACTACTGACATTAGTATCGTTATTACTCACTGAGCAACTAAACTCATGTCACCGTGTGACGGAAGTGGAACAAAATAATGTGATGCGGTTCTTTCGGGGAAGCACTTCCGGTGCGACACCAGGCCGGTTCCGCTTCTGTGGCTGCGTTCCAGTCCAAAATTGTCATGCCCTTCACTTGCTAACTTCCCTCCGTCTCGTTCACTCGGATGTACATCATTGCGAGTGCCCACTACTGGCGGAAACTGCAATGGGCTGAATTGGAACGTCCTAAGCCCTTGATCACTTGGAATCAGCTATGTAGTTGATTTATTATTTACATTTGTTTTCCCTTTAAGAATTTGTTTAATGCAGCAATCCAAATGTATATATGGTGTTTGGGTTGTTTTCAATTAAATTTTTTTTAATTAATATATCATAGAGTTGTTTGTTGTGGTGGTGATTAGACGAGATATGTGGTGACGTCACAATCGTACTGCATTGTGGGACATATAGGTGCCTGAAGTGTACATATGAAGTAGACATGCTCCCTCGGTCAAAATCGAGGGAACGAGGGTCTGTCCATCTAAACTTCCCTCGTTCACTTAACGAAGTGGAACGCACTTTAAAATGGCGGCGGGGATTCCCCCGAGGAGAAGTGCTTAGGGAAGTTCGCAAGTGCGTGTCTAAAAGTGGACTGGAACGCAGCATGTGTCATGGCCGACCGGGATTTTCTCGGAGGAAACTAACGGCAGCTGTAGCGGGTGAGAACTAATTAAGGCAGCGATTGGGACACGTATCCCCAAAGGGGATTATAAAGTGGATTCTCGAAGACTGAAGGGCGAAGAAAGAGAGCGGGAGGAAAGCAGAGAGAGAGCAAGTGAGTGGTTCTATCAGAGCTTGGCTGATGAGGAGAGTACCCTTGTGATTGTGAATATCACTATCTTGGAAGGAGTTAAGTACATGTTTTACATCTACTACAGAAGTATATCATCTGTGTTCATTGGAAGCATATCAGTGTACCAGTTTGTGCTTACCTGTCCATTTGATTCCCTGTTTGTGTCTACGAAGCTGGTGATTTGGGGACACGTTCCCATTTGGGGACACCCTTCTTGATAAAAGCTGTGGGTTTGAGGACCCCGGTTTGATGGAGTGGAGGCTTAAATTCACTGTGAGGTATTGTGGAATTGCAGTGTCTGAAAATTGAAGTGCGCACGTGTGGAATTCTGAAGTGTTTGATGCATGTACGAGTGTGGGGAAGGTTGAACTTTACCGCCACTCATAATCTTTGCTGGGGATCGTCTGGCCCTATGGGGTGTTAGGAAATATTCTAATCTACTGTGTGTACAGTTCTGTGCAGGTGTTCTATCGACCATTGTTGTTCTGGAGAATGGAGAAACCCAGTCACTCATGCTGCTCTGAGTTCCTTACCCGAATACCGCTGTATTCTGAGTCCCCACCGCTGTTCCGGAGAACAGAGAAATCCAGCCACTCACGGCTTTCTGAGTTTGCTTGCTAGAAGACCGTTGTATTCTGAGTCTCCTCCGCTGTTCTGGAGAACGGAGAGATCCAGCCACTCGCGCTGCTCTGAGCTTCCTTACTCGAAGACTGCTGTAATCTGAACCCCCACCGCTGTTCTGGAGGACGGAGAAATCCAGCCACTCATGCTGCTCTGAGTTGCCTTACCCGAAGATCGTTGTATTCTGGTCCCCCACCGCTGTTCGGGAGAACGGAGAAAACCAGTCACTCACGCTGCTCTAAGTTTACTTACCCAAAGACCGCTGTATTCTGAGTCTCCACCGCTGTTCCGGAGAACAGAGAAATCCAGCCACTCACGCCGCTCTGAGTTTCCTTGCTCGAAGACCGCTGTATTCTGAGTCCCCACCGCTGTTCTGGAGAATGGAGAGATTCAGCCACTCATGCTGCTCTGAGTTGCCTTACCCGAAGACCGCTGTATTCTGAGTCCCCACCGCTGTTCTGGAGAACGGAGAAACCCAGTCACTCAAACAGAGAAATCCAACCACTCACGCCGTTCTGAGTTTCCTTGCTCAAAGACCGCTGTATTCTGAGTCCCCACCGCTGTTCCGGAGAACAGAGAAATCCAGCCACTCACGCCGCTCTGAGTTCCTTACCCGAATACCGCTGTATTTTGGGCTTCCACCGCTGTGCTGAAGAACGGAGAATACCCGTCACTTACGTTGCTCTGAGTTTTCTTACTCGAAGACCGTTGTATTCTGATCTCCTACCGTTGTTCTGGAGAACGGAGAAACCCAGCCATTCACGCTGCTCTGAGCTTACTTACCCGAAGACCGCTGTATTCTGAGCCCCAACCGCTGTCCCGGAGAACATAGAAATCCAGCCTCTCATGCTGCTCTGAGTTTACCTACCCGACGGCTGCTGTTCTGGGGAACGGAGAAACCCAGTTATTCATGTTGCTCTGAGTTTACTTACTCGAAGACCGCTGTATTCTGATCCCCCACTGCTGTCCTGGAGAACAGAGAGATTCAGCCACTCACGCTGCTATTGTTTTAAAATGTTTTAATGTTCAATAAAAGGAATCTGTCTTTCTTACCTCGTTGTCCTGTTTCGTGGTGTTTTCCTGGTGTAGCTCCTCAGAGTGGTACTCAGTAAGGGTGGTGTGTTGAAGGGATTTGCCCCCACCCTGGCCTGTGACACTCACACCACAACTCTCATGTTGCTTCCCACAGCCTATGCACAAGACCTACGTTTTAGCACAATGGTAACCACAGGATTCAAAACAGTACAGAAACTCTTCTAAATGTCAAACATAACAGAACAATACACAGTAAACTTGTATTTCCATTTACTGAAAAACAAAATATCCCTCAGGGGGCTTTCAATCTGCAAGATGCATATTAGAAAACAGAACATAGGTCGATATAGTTCTGAGTTCTAGTTGCTTTCACAATAAAGATTTGAGATCAAAGGTGCTTTCACAGTTTAGTTTGAAACAGTTCACATGAAAATTGGTGGAAGCTGTCATGCAGACCGGGGAGTGCACTGTGGTACCGAAACCGAGGGTACCTGTATAAGAGATGGTCTGGTTGCACTGGTACTGTGGTGCGATTCATGTGAATGTGAAAGCAATTCGATCTTGGGTCTGTACTTGTTCAGAAAGTGAAGCCCAATCAGAGTGACAAATGAATTGCTCACAACCAGTTTTCTCCTCAAAAGATTCAGTTTGCAAGCAGCAGAAATTTGCCTTTATGCATCTCACATACAGTAGACTCAAGTGTCATTCACTCTGCTGCACTGTCACGCAAGAGTTGAAGAAATAAAAGAACTGGATCTATTTGGATGCAGTTAATGGCACACACACACACACACACACACACACACACACACACACACACACACACACACACACACACACACACACACACACACACACACACACACACACACACATATATATATGGTTTGGCTACAATTTGCCTACAAAATCTTTAAGTTACCGGCCATTCAGAACTTCTACCAGCCAAAAAAAAGAAAAATAATTCACAGCTTATATATATATATATATATGTAGGCTATTGTCATGATTCTTGTGTTCTCTGTCTTGTGTTCTCTTTGTCTTGTGTGGACTTTTGTTATTTCCTGTTCTGTGCCATGTTTTGTAGTCCTTTGTATTTTTTCATGTTTATTAGTCTTCCCAGGTGTTTCTAATTAGCCCCACCCCCTTGTTATCTTGTTTAGCTTGCCTGTATATTTAAACC
Organism: Leuciscus idus; assembly: GCA_021554675.1. Classification (NCBI taxonomy): domain Eukaryota; kingdom Metazoa; phylum Chordata; class Actinopteri; order Cypriniformes; family Leuciscidae; genus Leuciscus; species Leuciscus idus. The sequence goes on from CM038629.1 coordinate 18,497,805, forward strand.
TCTGTGCTTCAGTTGTTGTGTGTCTCCATTTCAGTAGGTGACGGGAATGCACCTTTTAAGTTGGTTTGCCAACCGCCATTAAATCCAAGAAGAAGAAGAAGAAGAAGAAGAAGAAGAAGAAGAAGAAGAAGAAGAAGAAGAAGAAGAAGAAGAAGAAGAAGAAGAAGAAGAAGAAGTTGTTGAAGTTGTGTGTTGGTTGTTGTAACTGTTTGCTTTAAAATTTTACTGGTTCCTGTCCTGAATTCCATGTTCTGTTGTTTGCCCTGGATTACCTGTTTGTTTCATTAAGGCGCAGCAAGCCGACAAGAGACAGGCCTCTCGGTGCTTCTACCCGTTTGAGGTGAGAACACAGGAGGATACCGGCTCTACATGTAGGCTATAGAATCTAGCGAACGTGGTAGGTGTCGCCCAGCCCGCAGCTTTACAAATATCTGTCAGCGAGGCGCCACGTGCCTGCGCCTAGGAGGATGAAACACTTCTTGTAGAATGAGCTCGCAACCTGAGCGGAGAAGGCAAGCCTTGTGCTTAGTAAGCCAAGGCGATGGCATCCACTATCCAGTGGACCATCCTCTGCTTGGAGACAGCCTTTCCCTTCAGCTGGCCTCCGTAACAGACAAAGAGCTGGTCTGAGGTCCAAAGGCTTTGAGTTCTGTCCATGTACCATCGCAGAGTGCCGACGAGAGGCTGGCTCACTTGCGCTTGCAGGTTCACCACCTGGTTCCTGAAGGGAGTGGTAGGAACCTTGGGCACACAGCCAGGATGTGATGGAAGCCAATGCAACCAGCAGAAAAGTCTTCATAGACAGAATCTTTAAGTCTGCTGACTGCAAAGGCTTGAAGGGAGCATCCTGTAGTGCTCGAAGCACCAGAGTGAGGTCCCAAGAGGGTACGGAGGAAGGCAAAGGAGGATTTAACCGTCTTGCCCCCCTAAGGAACATGACGACCAGGTCGTGCTTCCCAGCAGACTTGCCTCCTATGGGGTCGTGATAAGCAGATATTGCGGCAGCGTATACTTTGAGGGTGGAGAGAGACAACCTTCGCTCCAACTCATGCTGCAGGAAGGAAAGCATGGCACTGATCCCACCAACACCACTTAAATATATGTTTTGATTGTTGACACTCATTATTAGTTAAAAATGATCCCTGCTTCAATATATTTTTTAGAAACTCAATCAGTATAGTTATACAGTATGTTATCTATGTAACTACTTTCATAAATGGGGATGTTGAATGTTTTGCAGAGTTTGCGGATCGTTGGTATATTGCTGGTGTTCACCATTCCTCAGTTCATCATCTCAATCTGTATCTCAGTATTTGCCTGCAAAGCCACCAGCAACACTGACTCTACAGTGGTTAATGTGTCACTGAACCAGGTAAATGATTTAATGGTGGTGATGCTATTGGGTGATTCCATGTCATATCAACCAAATTTTGGAAACTCCCCCAGCTCAAATCTTTGTTGTTAATATTTTTTTCTGAAGAAAGACAAAGATAAATAGTGATGAAAGCCCAAATCTTAAGTGTAATGGCTTTATTTGTATGCAAAGTGACCCACATATGGTTTTTGACCACTAAAAATGTGTACACAACTGACCAATTTACTCATGTAATAGGCATTAGGATCTTCATATCTCTGGGATTTAATCATATAGAGCCTTTACAGTGAACATACCAAAATAAAAGTTTGTTAAAAACCAAAATCTAAAATGATTGGTGTGATTGGGGTGTGACTTGTGCGCACATGAGCGATTATTAGTCAGGGCCGCTGCTAAGCTGTTGCTAAAGCAGTTTATCAGATTCACGCTTCAGTTTTGGGGATTTTTGTTTCTTTTCAGCATTTGTACTGACAACTCCATATGTTTATCCACGCATTGATTTGCACTACTGATATATTATGTTGTCATAATCATTTCTTGCTGTAATAGTGTTTTTTTGTTTTTTTAAGTTTATACTGCAGTGTCGTCTCTCCTAAATGTCACATCTGTTGAGCACATGTCCCCGGAAAACTTTGGCAGAAAAAAACTGGCTTGTTTGGTTCTTTTTGAGTCGGACATGACGGAAAAGCTGAATTTTATCTCTGCCTGTAGGTTTAATTTGTTCATTTCAAACCGGTTATTTAGTTCAATAACTTATCTGAACACGCTTGGCCTGCTCGTTCGCTGCTGCGAAAGCTACTTAAGATGAACTAAAGTTTAATTCTATTTGCTTAAAATAATGATTTGTTTAAAGGGATAGTTCACCCAAAAATGACCTGTCATTTACTCACCCTCAAGTTGTTTCAAACCTGTATGAATTTCTTTTTTCTGCTGAACACAAAAGAAGATATTTTGAAAAAATTTGGTAACCAAACAGTTGATGGACCCCATTGACTTCCATAGTAGGAAAAAAAAAAAATACTATGGAAGTCATTGGGGTCCATCAACTGTTTGGTTACAGACATTTTTCAAAATATCTTCTTTTGTGTTCAGCAGAAAAAAGAAATTCATACAGGTTTGAAACAACTTGAGGGTGAGTAAATGATGACAGAATTTTCATTTTTGGGTGAACTATCCCTTTAAGAATCGAACATCACTGTTGTAAATTACAGCCTTTCACTTACTTCTAGACCAGCGAGTTGCTGTGGGCTTTCTAGATGAGGCTTTTTACAGCCTATAAAATGTGGTGTCTGTGGTTCTTGTCAGCACAATTAAAACCTATATGAGTCAGAGTCTCATGGTTAGGTTACTAACATATCTTGTCTATTACTTCCAATGAATAATTTTGCAAGAATATTTGTACATATCTTATAATTACTGAAAAAGTATGCTTATTGCGCTTCTACATGAAGAAAGTTCAGTGGCCCAATGTTTTGTCATGTATTTTCAGATTCAAGATTTTGAATGAATTGCCTGGTTGTGCATTTTTTGTGTGTTGTATCTTGTTTGTTGTGATACAGTGGAGCAAAGTGAAAACTTTATGCATTTTATTTACAATAAAAAACAACTTAATTTAATTTATTTGTATGCACTAGTACTGAAAATCAAATGACATGATTGGTGACACAAAGACATGCACTTTTTGTGTGTGTGTGTGTCTCTTATGTTACTAAGCAATCTCTACAAATGACAAGAACAAAGGTACAGCTAGTCGAATGGAAAGTAAATATAAAGCAACCACAATGGTAAAGGTTTTTTTTTTTTTTTTTTTTTTTTTTTTTTTTTTGTGTGGTGTGAAACTAGGTCATTCAGCTGAAGTTGACTGACATCTACATTATATTATATACATTACATACATATTATATTACATTTGATCAGTTAAGCTTAGCTTAAAAAAAATCTTATCTATTTTCAGTTCAAAGTTACTTATAGTTAGTAGAATGTCTAAAGTTGGCTGTCAAAATAAAGTGTAAGACTTCCGGAATGGCACTGACACATGTAGCAGCTTAGTGTAAGTGCTCCCAGATGGTCTGGTGTTAATCCCCTTTTTATACTTCGTATCAACCAAAACTGAAACTAAACAACATGGAGGGGGACAAAGCAAAAAAGGCTAGGATTAAATCACAACTAAAGTAACAGAAGAGATGACTTCATGTGGATATTAAAAACTGAACTAACGGCCTTCCGAGATTCTCTTGCAAAAGACATGAAAGAACAATTGTGCAATCTTAAGCAAGAAGTCAACCAAAAGTAAAACGGGCTTGTCACAGATCTAAGCGCGACAGCAGAGAGGATCGATGAAGCAGAGCAGTGAGTGGCAGATTTAGAGGAAAATGCAGTTGAATTCCGGAAGGTTGTGAAGGGAATAATGGCCAAGAATTTGTGGAATCGATCATTAAAACAGAGTTTCACTTAGTGACCTGGATCTCAAAATTCAGCGGTGTCACAGAGCACTCGGATCCAAGCAACCCACGGATGCGTACCCCATTCGGTAATGGTATTTTTTCTGGAATATAAGACGAACAACTTCGTTCTCCACTCTGCATGGAGTAAGAAAGAAGTGCACTGCAATGGAAAAAGGATTTTCTTTGACCAAGATTATCCACCTGAGATCCAACAGAAAAGAAAGGCATTCACACCGATCAGGAAAATTCTCAAAGAGAAAGGAATCAAGTTCCAAGCCACCGCCTGCAAAACTGAAAGTCTTTCTGGAGAACGGCCCAGTTACATATAATACAACGATGGAAGCATTGAAAGACTTGAAAGAAAAGTGAATGCTGGAGAAAATGCAGATATGTAATGGCTGACCATTTTCACATCTTTTGGGACTGTAACATAATTCACACCTATTGGCAGGATCTGAATAGAGAGATTAATGTAATAATGGGGTTGAATCTGGTATGTGATTTTAAAACAGGGCATCATTCTTTCAGAAATAACAAATGAGGACATATATCTTTTTAATTTATTACTAGCAACTAGTAAAAAGGCCATTACTAGGAAATGGCTCAAAGAAGATCCCCCATCGGTATACGAATGGCAAGAAATTGTAAATGATGTGTACAATATGGTATCTCTGTCTTTTTTTATTAAGAAAACAAACTGAAAGAATGTCTTCATACTGGTAGAAATGGTTGAAAAGAGATGAAAATATTACATTGGTTACCTAAGGTCCCCCATGATATATGAGGTAGAAAGTGAAAAAAAAGAAAGAACTTGTGAACCATTTTTGACTTTTAACCAATGGACTGTGTTGGATGTGTAGCCCTTAACATAATTGTACAGCTTTTTACTGTACTGTACCATCATTTGATCGAATCATGTGGTCATGAATGTAATATAAGCTATCCCCGGTGACCAGTGTATGTCTATGTATGTGTGTATTTACTCGGAATATACATTTTGTGTGTACAGGTGTACACAAGAGTATGTAAGGATGAGTATGTGCATATGTATTGTAAATGTTTTTTTTTTTTTACTTGTTTTGAAAAAAATAATAAAGTATAACCCAAAGCCCTTTGAATTTTAGGAGGAAGGGCATCAACATAATCCTATAGTATAAGTATAAAGCAAACTCATTTGAAGCAAGCTCCTCCCTCAGTGGTTCTTCACAGTCCACAAACACAAAGATATGCCATAAGAGCCATCAGACATCCACATCAACCTCTCATTTCATATCAGGTAAAATATTTTATGGATCAGTTAACATTATATATATATATATATGTGTGTGTGTGTGTGTGTGTGTGTGTGTGTGTGTGTGTGTGTGTGTGTGTGTGTGTGTATTTATATACAAGTTGATATACATCAATTATAAAAAATTTAAAAATTTTGACAGTGATAGTTTTAGTGTTGCTTGTTGTTGCTTATTTATTGTTATACTTTGGTGCATTTTTTCACGTTTTGTTATTTGTTTGGATATTAGGCTACAAAAGATACAATCAGGCAAAATATTTGTGAAGAATGTAGATTTTATCATCTGATCTTTCAGAAGAGAGGAGAAACTCCAAAGGCATCCTTGTCAAAAAATAAAATAAAAATACTCTATACGTATATCTTAACCCCTTTATCTCAGAAAATAAAATGATTGTGATACAAGTATATATTATAGTGACAACATTTTTAACTGTGCAATGCTTTTTGTACTTTTACTTTAATTATACAGTGCAGTCTCAGTTTTATATCACTCTGGACAAGGGCATTAGCTAATGCTTTACATATAAATATTGTACTGAACATCAAACGAAAATAAAGCAACCTTAAGTAAGTTGTGAACTGCAGAATTTAAATTATTAATTACAGGTGAAAACTTATAATGGAAACCAGCAAGGTCATCTCAACTGATAAAGCTACAGTTGTCATCCAAGTAAATCCACAGGTGGCACAAAATGCTGTAATTTGTGATGATGGACAGCAGACCAGAGGAGTATATCACAATACGGCTCTCGCTGGATTTTTCAAAGCACAACCAAAGGCATTGGGGGTAATGCATTTAATGATGAATCATAATTATGATTTGTGGAATATTTTTAGTGTCTCATGTTCATCTGTGATAAAATGAACAGAAAATTTAAAGTTGTTGTCATATGTTCTCAAGTTAATATGTTTGTGTTGGTCTGATTGCCTTTAGACTGTATAGTGCATAAAACATTAATATAGATTATTTGTGTGTGTGTCTAAACATGAATGATATGCCATCATGCAAAAATATAAACACTTGACCCATTTCTGCCCTCTCTAGACTGTCCAAATAATGATTGGAGTGTTTTGTTTCTTGTTTGGCATCGTACGCACCAGCTTTCTCAGCCACCGTTATTTCCCAGGTATTCTTGTCATTAGTGGCATAACCTACTGGGGATCCCTTATTGTAAGTTTCAATTAATTGTTTTGCTTTTAATGATTTTAATTACTTGCTTGCTTTTAATTACCAGAATGAGCTTGAAATGTTCTGCGTTTCTTTCTCAGTACATCAGTGCTGGATCTCTGTCTGTTGCAGCGCAGAATAAACTTAATTTGTGTGTGGTACGTACATTTGCTTAAATCTGTGGGGATAACTCTTCTTTTGTCAATAGTAGTGTATGTATATATTGTTTCTAATGTATACACTACACATTACTCAAGTAATTGTTGTGCAATTTAAACCAACTTTTGTGTGAAGTTTCTGTGAGTACAAATCACTTTCAGTCATTTGTTATTTGAGTAAAGACTGCATGCAGTAGGGTACAATTGGGGCTAAAGGGCCATTGGGATTTTATTTTCATCCCTTAACACCAAACAACACCAAAAACCAACATAACACTTTCTTGAATCTAGATTTTGCTACCTTTACATTACATGTTTTGAATTAAAACTATTTCTTTTCACAAAACATATTTTGCAATCATCATACATTTTGGCACCATCAAAGAAATAAAAAAAAAAAAAAAAAAATCCACAGATCTTCTACAACCACAACACTTTCCATGGTAAGCTCTCTTCAGACCACATGGTCTGAAACTTGAAAGATCAAGACATATGACTCATCAGTTTACAGAGTTGAAAACTGATTTCAGGGTGTTTTTACAAGTAGTATTACTGTCATTTTTCAAATTTTTTTCTGTAGGTGAAAGCCTCTCTCGGAATGAACGTGATCAGTGCCATAACTGCAGGGATTTCCATTGTTCTGATGTCCATAGAGATAGCTCACAGCTCATTGGTCAGTCAAGTTCTCACAGTTCTCTCAAGGAAATCTGTTTGAATTCAAAGATACTAAATGGACAATGTTCAATACAAAAAAAAAAAAAAAACTTTGTTTGTTTGTTTTTTACTTTAATTGTTGTTTTATTAACTTTAGTTCACCCAAAAATTACAATTGTGTCATAATTTAAAGTTATTTGTATAAATAAAGACTGATGGTCTCTCTTTTCCATACAATTATAATAACCAGGGACTGGAAATTTAATTCTTCAAAATGATGCAAAGGCACGATAAAAGTATAAAAAAAATTACAAAGTAGTCCATGCGACTTGTGTGCTATGTTTCAAGTGTTCAAAGCCATGCCCCAGTATAATGCAATATAATATTTAGAAACTCATTCAGTATAATTGATGGACTATTATATGTTAAACTACTTTCATATGATCACATTGAATATTTTTTAGATCTATAATCTGGGGATGAGTGGAATATTTCTGGTGTTCACCATCCTTCAGTTCATCATCTCCATCTGTATCTCAGGATTTGCCTGCAAAGCCACCAGCAACACTGGCTCTACAGTGATCAATGTGGCACTGAACCAGGTAAATGATTTACAACATGCTTCATTGTACACTACATCCTTTTTTCTACTGCTAAATTATTGAATTGTGTAACAGTGTTGTGTAACTTTTCACTTCATTGTTTATCAAAATAAATCCCATAAAACAGTCTTTATGGTGTGTGGATCTTGTTATGGTGTGTGGATCTTGTTAGTTTATAGTGTACTAACATATCTTGTCTGTTACTTCCCAGGGATACTGAGTCACAGTGAGGAGATCCTACCATCTAAACATTGCAAGGAATTTATATCTCTTATATTTGCTTATATATTATATCGCAAGCTTCCTTATTATTATTTTTCAATCTGTTCAAGTGTTACAGGAACTGAACAGAAAAAAAGATAATTGAAAATTGAAAGTGCATCAAATGACTTGTTTAATGCTTGTTGACACAAAGACACATTTGTGTCTCTGGCGTTTCTTTTTTTGTTTTAAGCTAAAATTAAATAAAATTGACAACAAAGACATACCATTTTATTTTAATTTCCGTAATACACCGTTTCCGTAAAATGTTTCTCCTTCTTTCTATGGGATTATTTTTGTGCCTTTAAAATTGAACGAACTTTTCAAGAAATGAATGAAAATATAAATTGAAACTTCATAAAATGTCTTTGAAACCATTAAAAAATAAATCGCAGGCAAAAAGTTTGACTTTGTTTTTAATACGCTGCATGTTTTACTGTTTTCTCTTTTTTCTTTCGCTGATCTGTACATACAAATGCACTTCCAGAGTTTTCATTTACACTTCTGAAGTTTACGTTTACGCTCCCTGAGTTTTCGTTCGCCATTCAGGCACATAACTCTCGTGGGGGCGGGGCTAACAGCGGTGTGTTCTCATTGGCTACTGAGTTTTTGACTGATAGATGATTGACCTGGAAGTGAAGACCTCAGTGTTGTGTTTACACGTGAGCGCATGTAAGCGGCTTCCCATTTAATTTTGGTGATATAAAGTTAGGAGTTTTGTTTTTTAATTGTATCTATATTTATCTTCTACTATTACTATGTCAGCATAAACTTTCAAGAGCAGTATTTGTCTGCGCGAGAGACAATGAATGTCTAGAGGTATAATTGTAGTAGGCTACATTAAAATACTGTATAATAATGAATAATGTCCAATTCTTTCTGAGAATATTTGTTTGATCCTGATCATGTTAAATGTTATTTTTTAATGCATTGTAGGCTTTGATTAGAATGTGATGTAACAATTTAAAGAGAACACTAGTGTGGTATATTTTCAGCCATCAAGAAAGTCTCACTCTAACCTGATAATCAGAGTTAGCAACCCTGGCCATCAAGCTGCCCATTGTTAGCACATATACTTACACCATCACAATTAATGATCACTTCATTCTGAAGAATTCACACAATATGAAAATTGCAACCAGATGGTACAGACCTTCAAGGATATTTCATTATATTCTTTGTCACGATACATAAGTATGAAAGTGAAAGTCTTGGATGTTGTGACAGTCCGACCTCAGTATTCTCATAATACACATATAGTACTAAAAATGCACAAGTACATAATATACAAAATTCTTGTAAAATTCATATATATTTGAAATTATGCAATGATCATTTAAACAGTTCTTGTTAAAGTAAATGTAAAAAAGCAATGACTGGGTACATTGTAATGAAGTATACACAAGTCTAAACAGATACTCCAACCAAAAAATGAAAATTCTCTCATCCTTTACTCACCTTCATGCCATCCCAGATGTACTAAATTATTTTCTTTCTTCACATTAACTCAAACAAAGATTTTTCAGAAAATATTCCATCTCTATCCATATACAGGTAGATTTAGTTTTTTTTTTTTTCAAATAAAGAATAAAACTGAATCATTAGGCAGGAGACCGTTATCTGCTGTTATCAGTGGTGTACTTTTTTTGGTGACAGATTCTCTTCTACATGAGTTCCAAGACCTGCTGTCAGCTGCTAGTTCTCGCCTCCATTCTGAGAACACCCCACATTCAACATCACGGCATTGGGGCACAAGACTAGACCCATATGTCCAAAATGTGTGTGGCATTAAGATCTCCTTTGAGATCTGCCTCCCTCCCCTTCCTCTTCTCTCATGTAGCATCCTATACACAGTCATTTTATGTCATTCTGTTTACATTTATAGAGGGAAGAAGACAAATATCTATCTAAGAAGTCAAATACGGAATAGGTATTCGCTTGTTCTCGTGCGCTCTGTCGTCAAGTCTTGCTACTAGTCTTGTCGTTGAATTTAAACTAGACAGATGACTAAATTTGAACCTTGTGATTAACAATGAAGTAATCATTAAAACAAAGTTTGCTTTACCTGGTAACAGAAGGGTTTGTCTATGAAAACCAATCAAATTGTGGGGAAACGATATAATGCAGCATGACATTTTTGCCATACCTCCTTATTCTATAAAAACTGTTGTATTCTTTTAGTTGGTGGGAGTCTCAATGGAATTTGTCTGAGATCCTCCGGCCTTGCTTCTTGGGAGAGATTCCCTGAGAACTGCTCGGGAAGATCTCCCGGCCGTGATTATATCATTTAAAGGACATTTACTAAGGTCTGCTTGTCAATTATTCCTGCACAGGAAGAAAGCTAGTTAGGGAAGCAAGTTAGTTAGGTAGACTATTTATTAAGCGTTGATTGGAGACGTTAGGGAATGTCGATTGGAGACAACCCAGTAGAATAGAAAGGGAATGTCGATTGGAGACAACCCAGTAGAATAGAAAGGGAATGTCGATTGGAGACAACCCAGTAGAATAGAAAGGGAATGTCGATTGGAGACAACCCAGTAGAATAGAAAGAGAATGTCGATTGGAGACAACCCAGGGAATGTCGATTGGAGACAACCCAGATAGTTAGGTTTAGGGAAAAATCTATGACAAACGTTGAGGCAAGGCAATTATCACTAATTATTATCATTACCAATTTGTAACGGTCTAAATGTTACCTGGGTTTTATTATTGTATTTTCACTGGCTATTGCCTAAAAATAGGTATTTGGGTTAAGTGTAATACCACTAGGAGCCGCTTGAGGGCACTAGAGCATGGTGGCCACCAGATATAAGCCTGGTAACCCATAGATATCATATATAAAGGCTAGATGTCTCGTGCGCGCTGCTGGCCAATGGAGGTCGTCATATCTTGCCACAGTGTGCTCGCTCACTCGTTTAACGGTGCATGTACTTTTAAATAACCATAACTTGCTAAATTTTCTACCGATTTTCAAACGGTTTGGTTTGTTATAAACGTCAGAGATGTAGTTATGACACTGCATACATATGAATAATTATAACATACATGTTCAAGCATTCGGAATTATAGCCACGTTAATAACGTTTGTAAGAAATCAAACCGTTTGTAAATCCGTCAAGATTTCAGCGAGATAAGAGGATTTGTGTGCATGCTGATCACTCACCTTAATTCACAGCTTCACTGTGACAAGATGGCCGAACGGTGATGCCGGAAGTGACGGCGCCATAAGACATCTAGCGTTTATATATGATATCTATGTGGTAACCCACGAACAAGTCAGTTCAGTTTGGTAGAGGGAAACTGCATGGTTAAACTAATGCTACCTGCTTACTAATTTGAAGTTCTGTTTTTGAGAACTTGTAAAGTTTATGCTCAGATGTGAGTATTGGCTGACTGTGCTAATGTTTTGGTATATTTGTAATGAATAATGACGGATGTTAGCTATTTTGCTTTATTTTGTAGAAAGAACTTTTTTTTTTTTTATCAGCCCATTGCTTCAGCCAAAGGTTCATTACATATTTCATATAAAGAAATAGCTGACAAATTAATTCATTCTGAACCAATATTTATTTATTTATTTATTTTGTACTCACTGTTAATGTCTGTAACCTTTCATTTGTAATAATAAAAAGACATGAGCAGACATGTGAATGTCTAGAGGCCTGGGAAAAGATCCTTTCACAAGGAACAGAGGATGCCGGGGAACATGCCAGTGCCAGCTGGTATAAATGAGGATACTGATGCTCCTGTTGAGCCCAGACAGGGGAGGATTTCCTCTTTCTTGCTGGCTCCATTACCAGGAAAAAGGAAACAACATTACCACAAAAGCAAACAAATCCAAAAGGGCAATCCAAAATCAAAAAGCAGTCCAGTCCAGATCCAAAAATCCAGAGCAATCCAAATAATCTTATCTAATTAATATAACAAGACTATAATATAGCTACTATAATTATTAATAACAATATACTATAACTATTCTAACCTGATAATGTAATAATATACAGCCCTAACACATATATGACACAATAACGACAATGACAATGATAGTTATCTAACTCTCTGACACTACTACAACTGCTTCTACTACTCCTGCAACACCCACAAGGTGACGCGAGTTTCGAACCGCCTTTTATCCGGAAGCGACACTCGGACCGAACCAGAGAATGTCTAATAGGAAGAGAATTGGCACTCTCTGGTTACTTCCGGTTTCTGGACTGGCTGCAGTAACACGTCTCTGTCCATGCAGGGGCGCTCGCAGGCGAGTGCAGAATGAATGGAGGTCTATAACGCTAAACCATCAAAATCCACTTTTCTCAGGATAACATTTTTTGTCTAGTAATTTGAATGTTGTATTCGAAAGGAGATGCAAAGAAATTACACATTGCTGGGTGTTTATTTTTTAGAGTCACTTATTTGCTTTAAAAAGTCTTTTAAAATGTCAATGACGTCATACACATCGTACGACCAGAGATACTGCTTGACGGCAATCCTTCAGTCGCTTTGGTGCTTTCGCACTCGGCACTTTCTTTTCTCTCAAGGCATCGAAAACACAGCTGACACAGGTAAATACACGTGCTAGAAGAGTTTTTGTTTTGTTTGTTTCTGGTCCCGCTTCGGATGCCACGATGCCATCAAGCGGTATCTCTGGTCGTAATCAGTCCTTCACTGACCAATCAGCGTTCATTAGCAGAATGCTAGCGTGTTATGGGCAACAACAACTCAACTTGGAAGAAATCGAAAGGACATAAGTACTCGTTCATTCAACTTTCGACCTATAACCCATGTTGAACTTGCAAAACCTACAATAAAATCTGAGATTTCTCAACGGCAATCGGGTGAAAGAGACAAATTTAGCCGTCTAGCCCCATAGACTCCCATTCAGTCTGCACTCGCCTGCGATCACCTCCAGTGGAATTATAATGGAACTGCAACCAAGATCGATACAATGCGGCTAATAGGAAGTGTCAAGGCTCTCCGTAGACGGGCTCTGACCGAACCGATGACTATCCACACAAACCGAAGCCTCGTTTGTCATTAGTCACGTGATTTTCACGTTAACACAAGCCTCGAATCGCGGCTTCATCTGGCACGCCCATTTTTTCTCGATACAAGCTCCGACGCCTCGGTTCAAATGTCACATCACTAACTATGGTCATTATATGAGCATCGTTTGGATGATCCACTACACATCTCCGGGAAGCGAGAAGTAGGGATCTGGGTATTACCATGCTGCAGCGAAGCTCCAAACGCCATTGACTATCTTCATCTCACACTCACTGGATTATTGGATTATATCATTGTGTCGCTCTCAAATAACTTTGTGGATTTATACTCATCTCATCACAATCATCAGTTCAGCTCATCTAAAGCCTGGACATTGACGATAAGTTTCATTTATTATATTGTATCATTTATACAGAGACAAAGACTGCTTGTTTGCTAATATTAATTATTGGAGCATTTATTTATATATTATATATATATATATGGGTGTTACAGGATGGCGCCCAAACAGGGACGTCTTTAAACAAATTATTGAATTCTTTATCATCAACTATATGACAAGAAACCTGAAACTTATCCAACCTCTGTAACATTTGGTATGACATGGCTTTGTAAAACACATCATTGTCATTGAATTCATCAGCTTGCATGACCATATACACATAGGGATATAAGTATGAGAGATTGCTTTATCATTTCTTATTTTGTTATATTTTTGTTGCTAGATCTACCAAATCTGATAAATGAAGTGAAGATGGCCCTGAAGCCTCAGTGTTTGTCAACGTCAATGGAAGGTGGAAAGGGTTTGCCACAGAGTATTACTGTACAATTTGATTATTGCAGAGATATTGTAATATTTACTGAAATCATGTATGATAATTATATGTAGAGACATAGTAATATTATTGCTGTAATATCAGGAATTAGGTGGAAACAAAGCTTTAAGAGCAGGCACACTATTTCCCTATTAAAAACATAAAATCTGTATGAAATCTATATAAACAAATGACACTTTTTTTTCTACTATATATTTTCTACTAATACCATACACAGTTGCATACTGTTGTCATGTAAAACCCATAAAGCCTGGAACACACCAAGCCGACCGTCGGGCAGTTTTTGTGCGTCAGCCGACAAGTTTTCTCAGTGTGTTCCACACCGTCGGCTGAAATTGGTCCTCGTCTGTTTTTTTTTCGGCCGATTCGACATGTTGAATCTTTGTCGGGCCGTCTGTGAAAGAGGGAACTCTGATTGGTTGTTCAGCTTAGTGAACGTGTCAGTGCACGAGAATAATAGCAAAACAGCGAGCAAAGTCAAAACGGTACAGATAGAAGGCTGTTCTAATGTTACGTCATCTTACCTGAGTGTTCCTTGGCGAATATTTCAATATTAACACGAGCGGAGTGGATACGGTTTGTGTATCTGCAGCATCGGTTTCCCTTTTTGAATGATAAATATAGATGAATATATCTGCAGAAATAGACAGTTGTCTCATTTACACTCAAGTGCAGAATGCGCATTCTAGCTAACAGTCGGCAGTAGTTCTCTCTGTGTGCTCAAGTGCAGCTTTTTACCCCGATGCGAGGCGACAACACAGTCGGCTTTCATCAGTGCTAGTTCGTCGGCGTCGGCTTGGTGTGTTCCAGGCTTAAGACTTTTTACAGTATCATATGTGACACAAAAAACTCCTATGTGTTCTTTTTAGTATGAAAGTGGCCATAATCGGTCTGATTTTGTATAGTACATGTACTGTATTTACTTACATGAAACACAGAAGGTAATTCTGGCTGATTTAAGTAAGGAAGCTATATGGTTGCTATATATGAACCATACAGGTTTTTTTCATATGGGTTAAATTAGCAACAGGCTTGTGTATCCCCTCCAGTTCTACTCAACCTGGTACAAACAGGATTCGAATCTGCGCCTCGGCATGGGAGTCGGGCACGCTAACAAGGATGCTAAAGACCGCAGCCTCTAGCGTCAGTCGCTAATGCACCTCTTGAGATCAGGAGAGTGAGGTTTACCTGCACAGCTCTTGTTAGCTGGCCTCCATTACACTTGCAACAGAGCATATCAAGCTACAGTTGCGTTCGGAGTGTAAGGCAAAGAATGCAGTGGTCAAGTGCAAAGACTGTTTGCCTAAGCAGTACACCTGCATCGTCTGTGACTGAGCTATACACCGTATACAAGTATTCCACAGCAGAAGCACCATGATTTCAGGGTTTCACAAGGTCACAAGACTGTACCTCCTACCATCATGAAGGTACTGTCTTATTTCAGTTTTTAAATAATTACATTCACATTTTAGTAATTGAAAATGTATTTTAGGATAGTAATTTAACTACAAGCTGTCACTGACAAACTTCCATTTTGATGTGTGTAACAAAATAATGTTCAGCAGATTATAATACCTCCTTTGTAATGCAGAGGGAATTTGTTTTCTGACAAAAAATGACATGTAATGTTTTTATTGAACTTGTAAAGTTCTAATAAGTGCAGACGTTATGCGTGTAAAAAGAGGAAGCAAAAGGGAGTAAAATAGTAAGTAAAAGCAAAATCTTAGCGGAGCGACCTTGACGGCCACACTGTGGCATCATGTTAGTCTGGGACTAGGCTTGTAAAAATGCATCTAAATGTGTCTCCACATAACTAATAACTGTGATTTATGGATTATTAATAATGCCATACAGCACAAACACATATGCACAGGACAGTTGAAAGTTTAATGAGTCCAAGAGTCTGTCAAGTCTGCTCCAATAATCCTGGAGTCACTCAAGCCAACTCTAGTTGTCTGTTAAGTCAGCTTTAGTCACTCCAGAGCCAGCCAAGACAGTTCCAGTCACTCTAGACTTGGGTGACCATATTCCAGGACATGTCTGGCCGGGATTTCGAGATCGCCCAAAATATCCGGGATACGGCTTTTGCTTTCTCGTCGCCATTCTTTTTGTTTACATGCACACCTTTTGATTCAGTAGGACTGAATTAATTCCGATTGGTGAATCTAAATGTAGTGTTTACATGAACGCTAAACAAGTGATCGGTTGATGTGCGTTCTAGTATTGCTAAGAAAATTCCTGTGTTTTCGTCTCGATCGGGATCCGTGTGAAGCAGAATGCATGACCTGCAAAGCTGGCACGTACGTGTCAGTGTCAAATAATGTAAACATAATGAATGGTGACTGTAGAAAGCAAAACCCGAATCCCGGGCATTTTGGGCGATCTCGAAATCCTGGCCAGATATGTCCTGGTTAAACAGGACGTATGGTCACCCTACTCTAGACTGTAGTCCTTATTCATTACCTTTAAAGGTACAATATGTAAGAATTTTTTAATAAAATATCCAGAAATCACTTGCACAGTGTGATATATTTCCTGCAGTTGTGTACTTACAATATCCCAAAAGTTCCCAAAGATTTTTAATTTCAGAGAAATTCCAATTTTAAATAATTGGCCGTCCCGGAAAACCTGTTCACTTGTCGCCTGTCACTGACGTAATATCCGCGTTATCCCTGGTTTCCGCTCAAGTACTGCCATAGTAACCATGACGACAGACGTGGACTTCTGTGCATAATGAGTGTAGTCTCGCGCTGAAGTCCCGTGGGAACTCAGTTGTAGCCGGAAAAAGTGCGCGTGATTTTTTTTCCCCAAACCACTTCAGCGGAAATCCCGCCCTGCAGCTGATTCTAAGGTTTTCATTGGTCATGTCAATCGTCACTGTAACCTAAACCAATTAAATCAGCTGCAGGGCGGGATTTCCGCTGAAGTCGTTTGGGGGGGAAAAAATCGCGCACATAGTGCAGGTGGGAGGAGCGTCGTGTTCCGGCTACTACTGAGTTCCCACGGGACTTCAGCGCGAGACTACAGCTAGCCGTCTAAAACACTATTTAGGTGAGTTTAAACAATGGCTAAGTTGCTAAACGCATCTTGTTGTCATGTAAGGGCCCTGTTCATGTTGGACAGACATTTTAATTGCATTTTGTGTCTGTTAAGAGGCACAAAGACACTATTTAGGTTAATGCCCCCATAACTGCCGTTTTAGCTGAATGGGAGCTCTGGGCATTAACTGTAACAGCTCCGCGTTGCAACCACCGATCCGGTTCGTTTTTTTTTCTCTAGACAGTACTCACAAAGGTAAAACGATCAAGATTAACTTAAAAATTCACCGGAGTTCTCCTTTAACACACTCAAATGCAGTTTAGTGTGATAGTGTAGAGCAAGTGAAACCGCTGCGTTACCTCACAAGTTTCATTCGTCTAATACACGTCTAATACACTGACCTGTGTGAGCACTAATACAGCACTTGCGTTTGGTAGAATTAAATCTCCATTCCTTTATATCCGTGGGACTCGCGTGTGGCGCTGAAATCATGATAAAAACATCAGTGTATTCACTCATCCATAAACATTATTAGATCCATCGGTTTGACAACAAGTTCTATAATTCCGCAGGAAATTTTGCGTCATCAACTTACGCCTTTGTTATTGTAAGAGGTTAGCGACCCCTAGCGGCGAAAAAAATTACATATTGTACCTTTAAGTAGGCGATCTGTCCAGAAGATATGGCAGGTGCACAAATTAACTCTACCATATGTTGCAGAACAAGTTACCACACATCATTATCAGCTGGGTCTCTTATTTGATCAACTATTAACACTAGCAGCAATCTCAGGAAACACCAGTTCTGAACAGCATGCCCTCACATTGCTTATCATGTGCATCATTGCCTAGGTACCTGAATTGAATTATCCTTCTATTCAGTTACACATACAAAAAGATCATGCCAAATGCATGGAGACAAGCCAGGCTGGCAGACATGGTAATGTGATAACTCATTGAACAGCAAATCATATTTGACCCTTTTTTTTCTAGTGCAAATCATCTGCTTGGACATTACCGTTATATGACAGCACAATCCTGCTTGGTCCCTTGGCAAGTGGGTCTGCCACAAATGTTGGTCTATCAATTGTACAGAATCTGCAAAAGAAGGAACTGTTGCTGAAATTTTCAACAAAAACCCCAATAGAATGCGAGTCTATATTATCTCCGGCAATGGCACACACAATTGCTTTCCTTATCTTCACCTCGAGGTCTTTGAGATCCATTAGCAATTGTGCCATCAACAAGTCTTGTCCAAAGAACTTAAAATCTTGTTCTCTGCAAAGGAGAACAAGTTGAATACGGTCAGTGGTTGATCGATCATGAGGCAAAACAATAATTTCCTGCTTCACTGTTCCCTAAACAAATAGGAACAGTGTAGTTGAAGCTTTGTTGAAACACTGTTTCCCTCTGATCTGTTTTCAAAATCTGAGTGTTCCAATTGCACAGAAGTTCATCCACTTTAATCTCATCTACCACTCTTTCTATGTCTGTCTTAGGGACTCCAAGTAGAATACCTGATTTCCTGTAGTCCTTCAATGAATGCTTAACAGATGCAGGAAGCAACAACTTTACCGGCAATTTAAGATAAAACAGCGCCAGATTTTGTAGAAACATGTCATCTACATGTTCAGGGCGAATCTCATCTATAGTCGTTTCACTTGAGGCAGCAGCCTCACACCTGTCCTCAGAGTGGACCACAAGTGTTTCCTTGGCTCTCACTTGTTCCCTGAACAATAGTTCAATTAGACTGTGCTCTGTCTTTACTTTATAACATCTTGATAACGCTTGACAGTGTGCTGTCACGAATGTGGTTGCTGGCAAACAGAAGACGACCATGAAGAAGAATGTGTTTCCAATATGAAGTTTAATAAAATAAAATAAAATAAAATAAAATACTAATACAATTAATAGGCTGGGCAACACACACTAAATGCAACTGTGATCAGACTAACACTGAACAAGAGGAACTAAATACACATGATTAACTAAATGACAAACAGCTGTGATGATGTTTAGTGTCCATTGAAACTGATGAGTGGCTGGAAATTCAAACAAAGGAACACATGTGATTAATGAAAACAAACTAAAAGTCCATGAAAACGAAGATAAGAATGAGTATCTGTGACATGTGCCTTTTTGCATTGTTGGACAAGTTACTGCTGTGCCTCTTTCAAATGGGTTTTTAGATTTGAAAAAAAAAAACAGTCAAGTCCTTACACTGCATAGAGCAACATTAAATGTGACAAGTCAAATCAGTACTGCAGAGTTGTGCCTCAGCAAAATGTTGAGTTTTCTATTTATAACATGATATAGTTAAGGAATATAACACGACCAATGGAGCTGTTTTGCCAAATATTGTCACGATTGCAAATGTTACATTGATTTTAGTTAAATAAACAAGTAGTTAACTTCTTTCTTCCAGACCATATAATTTTTTGTTTTGTTTTTTCATTTCAGGTCATCACAGCCTGTGCCATCCTCCACAACATCTGTCTTGGGGTTGGTGACATCATGGCCCCGGAGGATGAGCATGAGGAGGATGATGCGGAGGATGATGGGGAGCATGTTTTGGAGACGGTCAGTGGCTGTCTGCAGAGGTGTCTGCCCTGGACGAGGTTCCCATTGACCATGAATATTTGTAACAGGCAAGTCAGAGAACTTTAAAGCTATAATGGCCAAAACCAAAAATGAATGTCCATAGAATGGGTTTACATGTTGACATTTTTTGATGGTTTGATTTGAGGATGCGAGTTAATTTATTTTATTCTTCCCTCTTTTTGAAATGATCTCAGTGAGATGGCAGCCGTCGATTGAGTCAGCCCTGCAAACCTGTTGTTAGACAATGCAGTGGACAGTTGAAATTATGCACTCAAACACTCTGGAGACCATCCTAGATCATGTCCCACCCACCGGCAGAGAGGCCTTACCAGGGTCTCTATTGTGGAGCCCACCCGGGTCCAGCAGCTCCACCAGGGTCTCCCTGCTCAGCTGAAATCTTAATTTATGTACTGTTCATTTAAATTATGTTGTCAGATGATATTTAAGTTATGTTGTAAATGGTTATTTATTATTTATAAAACGTTATTTATCTATATAATTCATTTTTTCCAAATGTTATTACAAAATATTGTTTGTTTGTTTTCAAATTGCCTGTCAAACCTTTCATTAAAAAAAATAAGCAATGTCAAGAACTATTCCTTTTTATTTCATATCCCAACACATCAAGTTATTTAAAAAATAAACAATGCACAGAAATGGAACAAAAATAATGTTTATTATTCATTTAAAATAAACTGTACACAAGTTTGAAAACAAAAATACCTCATTTAATATAACTTAGATTGCAAAAATAAACTTTACAAAACTAAAGTTTCCTCTTTTAAATATATACATAAAAACAAACAAACAAAAAAATCGATTTCTCCACCATACGCTCAAGAAGAGTAAACAGCCTGTCCATCCTCTCCCTGCTCTCTCGAGCTCTCCTCTCCTCTGCCTCCCTTTGCAGAGCCATGTCCTCTCTAATGAGGTTCGGCATCTCCTCCTCATGGTCCCGCTTTCTCCGTGCTGGTCCTCCTGCTGGTGGTGGTGCGGGTGCTCCTGCTGGTGCGGGTGCTGGCTCCTCCTCACTGTGGCCACCCACTGCTGAACTTGACCCTGGTCTGTCCTCAGGGATTGAGGCGATGTGGACAGGGGGATTGGTAGACTCCCTCTCCTGTCCCAGGACACTTGCAATCCTAAGGCAGAGCAAATTAACCATGTTACCACAGCACAATACATTTCAGCAAAGATGTGTGTATTAACTTTCTTACTTTATATTTTGTTTTAAGTTGTCCCATTTTTTCTTTGCCTGCATGGGGGTTACCTTCCCCTGCAGACGCATTTTCTCCAGAATTGCTCTAAAAAGGCAGAAAAGGGTATTTATGAAAAATTATAACACAGGGGTGCAAATGAAATATTAACATTAGTACATTGTTAACACTGAAAAATGACACATCAGGACATGCATTCAAAATAGTTTAGAAATCATATTTCTGGATACTCAAATGTGGTTAAAGGGATAGTTCACTTTGAAATTAAATTTTTATATGTTTTAGCTTACCTCAAGGGCATCCAAGATGTAGGTGTCTTTTTTTCCGCAGTAGTTTCAATTTTGATATTTTTAGGTCAAACCGTTCTTGTCTGTCAGTCATATAATGCAGGTCTATGGTCACTGTCTCAAAGAGCATGCACAGAGTCCAAATTAAAACAATTCCCCGTCGTCCAAATTAAACAATTCCCCATCGTAAGTACACATTGATGGCCTAAGACACGAAACGAGCGGTTTGTGTGAGAAAACGAACAGTATTTATATCGTTTTTACCTCTTATACACAGCCATGTCCGAGTGATCTGATCTGACGTGTGCGCAGACTGGTGCATAGATATATACACACTAGATGTCGCCTTGTCTACGGCAGTTCATTGGAACGAATGTCTTTAAGGCGACATCTAGTAAAGTAATTAGCACAAGTTTTGCGTCTAACCACCTGACAAATAAAGCCACCCAATGGTAACAAAGGAGTTAAGATGAAGTTTATAAGAAAGAAAAACTTTCGCTAGCTATTTAAGTAAATGAAAACATAATAGGGTGGTTCTTGCACTTTTGGCCTTAAATATAACTAGTCTAGTTTAATGATCCATAAGAGAACGCACTTACATTATAAGACAAATTGGTGTTTTTTGACATATTTTGCGATCCGCACTGAACAAATGTAATTTCAATCACATGTAAATATTTGATTATTTAAAATTATGATATAGGCTACATAATTTCTTAACAGTGTAAGACCACTTTCACACATAGTTTTACCAATTTATACCTATATTGCAATTACCATATATTTGTGGATTAAGAAAATTAATTGTCATGAGGCCCAAACACAAAGCTGGTGGAAATGACTGGGTGTTGTGGAAATGAAAATGAATGGACGTCCATGTAGAAAAACAAAAAACATTTATTTGAAACCCATTTAACAAATCATTAGTCATTAGTCTGTTTGGTTCCATAACCAGATGAACAGTTACAGTCTTACTGTAAACAACTTTAACCACAAATAGTCACATGAAAAAAAGTTACGCATAAATTGTAATTGTAACATTCTAATTGGTTAGATGAACACTGTTTTGAATTTTGGAATACTTAAAAAACACCTAAACTTTAGTCATGTCAATGCATTGTAACATGAACTATAAAGCATCTTGAGCATGCACACGCTGTATGTGAGTTAGTTTGGTATTGTAAAATTCTAATCGGTTTCTTAGATGAACACTGTTCTGTAGAGAACATTTAAAAGACACCTTAAACTATACCATATCAATTATCATATAACATGAACTGTAAAGCACCTAGATCACGAGGGCTGTGCGTGTATGAGAGAGAGAGAGAGAGAGAGAGAGAGAGAGAGAGAGAGAGAGAGAGAGAGAGAGAGAGAGAGAGAGAGAGAGAGAGAATGTGATTCAAGGCCAAATCTTGCAGATTTGTATCTCTCCTTGTCTCTCTTCAGTCGCTCTTCATATTTGACATGGTCCAATATGCATAAAGCATAAATGTCATTTCCACCTCACCTTTGTCATTTCCACCCAAGAAGGTAATGTGGTGGAAATGACAATCCTACAGTATTTTGTAAAAAAAAAAAATCCAAGCTAGTATTACAGATTAGCTATGAATTGGTAGCTAGCATTGCATGCATGCAAAATACATCTATTTGTGTTAAAAAAATCTATTTATTTACAAACTCATTTGATGTTACGCCATGTTTGGAAATGACATACAATAAAAATATTTTCATTTCAAGCAATATTTAACTTACCTTGAGTTTTCTTCTCCAAGTTGCTGAAGAAATTAAAAATCTCCTCCATGTCAGACATGTGCTGTGATGTCATTGTTCATCTCCATAGAAACTACCCAAACAATCTTTCAAAAAAACGTTTTAAAAGGGACATTACAGCGTTGTGGTGGAAATGACGGCAATACTGTGGGACAACTACATTTTGTATATAACATCACATTAATAGTTGTCTGACCTTAAATACCTCAATTATGTTTTGATTCTTTTACTGATACTTTATTCAGTCATATTAAAAAAAAAATAGATAAATCATTTTTTTACACTTCTTTTTCATTATTGAAGATCAGAAGTCTGGGTGTGGGACAAGCACAAAACAGCAATATTTGCATGTATAATGATGTTTAAAAAGGTGAAAAAATCATCGTAGACTACCGGTAAAAAGTTCCTAAAGTACTTTCATTGTAAATGTAACTATGAAAGTGTGAATTTTTCTAAATTAAATGTTTTCTATAAAATATGATCAAAGGACATGAAAGTGCCCATAGTCTAAGAATTGCCCAATACTTACATTTAAAAGTGAATTTTCCCTCCACCACCGAACTCGAGGACGCCATTTTTTCAAATGAAAATGCTGTCGTCACCGGCGCGCAATGACTTATGGGGTAGGATAGGCCACTAAGGATCCGTTTTTGTATCCTTCCTTTCACGGGGAAAGAAGGGTGCCTTTGGCGTCACTTTTAGCCTTCGTCGCGCCGCAATGACGAACTGGCCTTCGAATACGGCCTTCGTAGGATGCAGAACTGAATTGGGACAGTCTTCATTGCGCCGCGGTGACGCAATCGGCCTTCAAATGCGCCCTTCGAAGGATGCAGTCTTTGAATTGAATACACTGCATTCCTCAGATACTACACTGCATTCCTCAGATACTACACTGCATTCCTCAGATACTACACTGCATTCCTCAGATACTACACTGCATTCCTCAGATACTACACTGAATTCCTCAGACACTACACTGCATTCCTCAGATACTACACTGAATTCCTCAGATACTACACTGCATTCCTCATATACTACACTGCAGGTTGCCGTGCTGCATTGCCTTGTTTCATGATTGTCAACAAATGCTGCACTAACAATCAGTCCTCTACATTTTTGAACTCTCAACCTATACTGGCTCAGAATCTTTGATGCCAAGGTATCAGACTCATATTTCACACCTCTTTGCAAATTAAGAAGCTGGTAAAATATATCATCGTCCAGAACAATTGTTTGATTCTCCACACCAACGTCGATTGTGATGTGTCCTCGAACTGTTACCCTAACTTTAGATGTTTTGCAAAATGCTTTACACTGCAAACATCTAGTCATCTGTGTCTCGTGGTTTGACAGAGGGCAAAGTGTGGAACTGGACAAAGATATTCCACCCGAACTTCTGTATCTACTATCTCTCCCTCTAGACTTTCTCTATGATCTATTGCTTCTTGTGCACAAGCACCAAGATCACGAATCACAGAAATTCGTCTCCGAAATTCGGTTGAGGCAAAGTCGCTCATTAAACAATCTGACAGACACATTTTCAAATTCATACCACTTCCCAATTTGTACTGCTATTTCGCCCCAAACAGACAAATGCATGGTGGTTGTTGAATCAGAAACTGTGTACGTTGTTTGTTTCAGTCTGCGTCGACTTCTGGTCACAGTCTCCTTCTGTCAAACCAGCTCCAAAATCTTGACCTTCACAGAAACCTTAAAATTAAGAGACAAAACAAATCAATAAAGGTATAATGTTTGTACAATAAAAATATAACATCTATATACTAGGGCTGTCAATAGATTACATTTTTTAATCGCGATTAATCGCACCCTTTTTGAGCGATTAACTGCGATTAATCGCACACTTATCGTGAAATTAAACATACACTATTTATTTTGTTTAACATGTTTATTTTTGTCATCATTTAACAAAATTGCCATATCTAGCAAAGAGAACCATCAGAACAGTTTCAATCTCAATTCAATTACCTGCTTGCCAAACTAAAACAGAACATCTTATTTTTCTAGTCTGCATTTAATCAGCTGCTAAGGAATACAACATGTTTATTTTTGTCATTTCACAAAATTGCCATATCCAGCAAAGAGAACTATACCAGAACAGTTTCAATCTCAATTCAATTTTAAAAGTTTTCAGAAGACATTTAATATTGCAAACTAGACTGCCTAGAGACCAAATTCAGAATTAAAAGTCACTTTAATATGAACATTTATCATCAAATTAAAAAGCAAATGACCTGAACATACATTTGGACAGGAAACACACTGAGATTTTACAGATCTCATCTCAGTTGATTCTAGACAGGTATGAACTTAACAAAAAAAGACACAGAAACCGCAGTATTTCATCAAATTATTCTAAAATCAAATTATCTGAACTGAAGAACAAAATTCATATCTCTGTAGGACAACCATTTTTATGTCTTTCTTTCAGAAGTATCTCGGGCAAAGTTAATACTTAACTATTCCTGAGCAATGACTAATGACAATGACAAATATCTCGCTTTCTCTCCATTTAACCCATTATCCAGAAAATCTTGGCATGATTGTTGATCTTGACGGTAGCTCGAACGATGGGTCGGAGGTGGCAATCCTGATCACTTATTTCAGGCCCTGGTCAGTTATGATGCTGACTGGACGGCAGTCCTTAGCAATCCACTTTGCTGTGGAAGTAGTAAGCCTGGCTGACGTTTGACTATTCACACGCCGTGTTATACACTGATCCAGTGTGGGTTGTTGCACAAGACTCGTCAGATTGCTAGTAACGTTAGAACCTGTGATATGTTTTGCTTTTAAATGATATTTTAAACTCGATGAGCTTCGATGGTAAGCCAGTTCTTCCTTACAGTGTATGCACACAACTTTGCGTTTATCCAGAGTGCCATCCAATTTTCTTTTAAAAGAGAAATTTCCGCCTACCAGAGTTACTGCTTTCGCCATTATAGATGCTGATTAGACTCCCGCCGCCCAATATCATCAACTGCGTGACGCAAATTACGTTAATGACGCACCTTTGTGTATTTCGGTATTTATTTATTTTTTTGGTAATTTTTTTGCGTAAAATTATTTTAACGCGATAAGGATTTTTTATTAATCGCATGCGTTAACGCGTTAACGTTGACAGCCCTACTATATACATTATTATAATTCATTCATAACAAATTATAAACACAACCTCAGCCAATATTTCAAAAAAATTGAGTAAGTATGAAGTTCTCTAACAGTTTTAACATTTTATATTTGAAACATACACTTGTTTTATTGTCCCAATTAGGCAAAATCCATTTAATAATTTTAATGGATACAATCATTTACACTTTCAATATGACACCCTATTAATAAACAAAAATAATAAAATACAAAAATTATCTGCTAATATAAATTATACATAGCATTTAATTATGATTTTCATTTATTGAAAAGTGTCATGAGGAGAGTTGGAGAGAGAGAGAACCCAAACGCAAAGGCAGATCAAATGTCTCTTTAATAAACTCAGAAGCGCTGATAGGCAAAATCAGAACACAGGTGCCGACAGGCAAAACAGTTCAAACAGAGAGTCTCTTTAAGGGAAAAAGGCAACTGAAGAGAGTCCGCAGGCTTAGTACAGGAAATTCCCACAAGATGCGGAGAAGGGTCCGGGTAGAGGATGAGTAGCTTCAAACAATAGTAGGAACCGACAGCCAGAGGCAGGCAAGCAGAAGATGATCAGCAGTAATAATCAGGAGACAGCATATACCACACTGGACACGACAAGACTGGTAACGATAGAGAAACATCAGGTACGTAACACATTTCAGGTAATACTCTGGCAGGGAACAAAGGAAAAGAGGGAGAAGAAATAGGGAAAGAAATCAGTAGGAAGAGAGAACAGGTGAGAGCGTTAACGAGATGATGAGATAGAGAACAGCTGAACGAGAGAAAAGAAACGGGGAAGTGGTGTAAGGAGGAAAAAGACCAGGAGAGGGAGCAAGAGGAAGAGGAAAGAGCCCGATTCATGACAGAAAAGATCTGTTACTTTTACATCATATAAATATAATACATAGCTATTGTCACTTAATGTAAATCAAATATATAAAAAAAAGAAAAAAAAGCTAGTCTTGTAACTTACAGTAAATGGAATATACCACTAAAAAAAAATCTTGTTTTCACTTGTTTTTCACAAAATAGCATCTAATAGTTACTACATTTTCTATAACATATTTAGCTATTTGCACTAAATGTTAATATCTACTACCTTTAATAAATATACAAAAAAGTGACCTTAACATTTATTTTTTAAACAAGTAAAAAAAAAACGCAATCATAGTCACAATAAAAAACATTAACAATTCATCCCATAAACAGATGTATTGTGTATTATATTTTACATATTTTTACCTTGACTACAACAGGCAGGGATGTAGATTTTCTTCTACAAAAGCATTGCTTATTCACACTTTTACATCAAAGAGTAAAACATTCCAAAAGCTGTCATTTTGACAGATATCTTTCATTAAAACTTTATTTTAGACTAACAAAAAAGTTAACATACCACAATATTCTTCAGAACACCTTCAATTAGCTAACATCTTTCTACAAACTAAACTGCAGAAAAACGAATAAAATAAACCATATTACAAGACTTACCCTCAGAAAAAAGCAAATCATAACAGCCCGTGTATTAATGGAACTCTATCACAGACTAAACATTTTAAATAATGTACATTACACTGTGACAAAGTGGCCAGAACTGCATTTGATAAAATGTGCACCATAACAAAATACTAGGCTCAATATTACTTAATTATAGAGACATTTTAATCATCCACAATAGAAAAGCCTAATATTGAACACCTATACTCAACAGAGAACATAATACCACTCAGGGGCATTGCCATCATTCAATTAAATTTCAATTAATTGATCCCCTCAAAGCATGTTTTTATTTGGACACCCTGTCTTAAAGACATACATAAGTAATCTTGGTCAGGCCTAACATTTTTACATTACACTTATCTAAAATATTAAAACCAAACACATACTACATCTATACTAAACTGCCTAATTTAACAATTAAACATAAAATCTTTGTTAATCAATAATTCACTTACTTGTCCTTCTCAGCACAGGAAAACTCATTATGCCGATGCGCATCAAATACCACAACTCGGCTATTCCGGGCAGCCTCCTGTATCACTGCAGTGAAATATTTGGACCCACTGCTACCTCCTTGCAGAACTGGCGAGACACTGTGCAAAAAGCCCTCTACTTCACAACATACTGATTTCTTCAGTGTCCCCATTGTCACACCTACAGACATATATAAATGAACAATGCATTTAAAAGTATACAAAATAGTACGAATTCATAAAGGTACTTATACAAATTGAACTATTCTAAATAACATTTCTACAGTGACTATGACCCCTCCATTCAAAAAAGCTAAATCGTCGGGAAAAAATACTCACACTTGTATTGTTCATGGTTAAAAGTTACCACCATAAAAATTTTAAGAAAATATGCAAAAATACAAAATTATAAAGATGTTTTTATGTGTACAATCTACAAATCTGCCTCAATAAAGAACAAAAGTGCACAAAAATGAAAGGGTGACAGGAAAACTCGGCTTGAAATATCTGCTCACTAACTAAGAAATAAACAAAATAGAAAATATATTGCTGTACAGGCATCTAATCGCTACCCCATGGTATTACAGATAATTTACTTACATTTTTCCACACATGTACATCAATTCGATATATTCCAAATATTTTTGCTCTATTTTTAAATTAAATATTGCATGAATTGAAGCACTGCACACAATCATTTATTTTTATAATTTTTTTTACAT
The DNA here is from genome assembly GCA_021554675.1 of Leuciscus idus. Taxonomy (NCBI): domain Eukaryota; kingdom Metazoa; phylum Chordata; class Actinopteri; order Cypriniformes; family Leuciscidae; genus Leuciscus; species Leuciscus idus. Next base: position 18,526,353 of record CM038629.1, read on the forward strand.
TTTAGACAAAATATTCCATAATTTACAGATCCATATTAATTAGAAATATGACATAGAGACTTCCTGTTAGTGACCAATGGCGTAAAGACGTAACTCCGGGAGCTCCTGCAGAAACTTTTAATAAAGTCTATCAGGGTGTTGTCTACCGACGTGGTGTGTACAGATTTCGGTATCATAGAGCTTTTTTGATTGTATTAAGTGCCGTTATGCCTCCAAAACCTAGAAATACGGACAACCAGACGGTATCGAGAGCGCGGCCTAATGCAGGGGCTACATCCCCGGCCCAGCGTGATCCTGTCGGACCGCCACCTCACGACGGAGATGGCGTTAACACCGCTAGCACCGTCACAGCTCCGAGTATGGCTTCTGCGGACTTTAAAGCCGAACTTCTTGTTGCTCTCCGAGAAGAGATGGTAGGCATTTTCAAGTCTGAGTTACAGATGGCAATGACTGAAAATTTATCCAAAATAAAGTCAGAATTGCAAAGTGTGAAAACGGAGCTGACGGCTAACTTAGCCGCTACAAAATCTGACGTGGGTGAGTTAAGGGGGACTGTGATTGAGATGGAGGAATCGCTGTCAACTTGCACAGACGACGTGGCGTACCTCAAGAGTAAAGTGGAGAGCCTGTCTAATAAAGTTCTGGCTCTTGAGAATAAATGTGAAGATCTAGAAGGTAGATCTCGCCGCAATAACATCCGAATAATCGGGTTATCCGAGCAATGTGGCACGGTTACCGCGGCATCTACCTCTGATCTGCTTAAGGAAGCGCTTAACTTGGATAAAGCACCTCTTATTGATCGTGCTCATCGATCCTTAAACCCCAAGCCCAAACCCGGAGAGCGGCCACGCCCCATAATAGCACGTTTACATTATTACGCAGATTGTGTCGACATCCTTCAGCGTGCCAGGACCCAGCAGCGGATCAAGATTGGGGATTCTATAATCTCCATCTTCCCGGATCACACAGCCCGGACGGCGAGAGCGCGCGCTGCCTTTAATGATGTCAGGAGACAACTCAGGGACATTCCAGGCATACGGTATTGTCTGATATATCCTGCTCTCCTCCGGATCACAACGAGTGGAGGGGTTACAAAGGATTTCACATCCCCTGGAGAGGCTGCGGTTTTTATCAAAACCCTTAAATAGTTAAAGCTGATTTTGAGTGCCAGCTGCCTACAAAATGACTTTGAACGTCCATGTAACATCAAAGTAAATTTGACTTTGAGACATAAGTAAAAGTGGCATAAATATTTTATTATTTTGATATACAAATATCTTTCTCAGGTTCCCACAAGTTGCACTGTTCTAGTTGAATGTACACCCTGTAATTTAAGTTTAAGTTACACATTTTATTATTGTTGTGCAGGAGCTCCTGTGGAGTTTGGAGAAGTATGAAGATGACTGTTAGGTCTAATACACGAAGTTTAGTTGTTCTGCTAATGACTCCTAGTGGAGTCTGCACCGGTATCCTATCGTTTGGAGATGAGGTAATAGTAGGTGCGGGGGGAGGGGGGTTGGGGTTTATCTACTATTTTTGGCTTTTTTTTTTTTTTTTTTTTTTTTGTTGGAGGTCGAATTGTGGTTGCAGTTTCAGTTGTGATATAAACTAAATATGACAAGTATTAAAGCTTTAAATGCGAGATTTGTTAGTTGGAATATCAAGGGTTTGGGGAGTGCTGTCAAACGCTCAAAGGTGTTTTCTCATTTAAAGCGTTTAAAGCCTGATATTGTTTTTCTGCAGGAGACCCACATGCGAAATAATGATCAGACACGGTTGAGATGTCCCTGGGTTGCGGAAGTATTCCATTCCAGCTTCAATTCTAAAGCCAGGGGGGTCGCCATTCTGATTAGTAAATCAGTTCCATTTACACAAACCAAAATCATTTCTGACAAGAACGGCAGGTATTTGATCATTTTAGAGACTATATACCAGGTTCCAGTTCTACTTATCAATGTATATGCACCAAACTTTGATAATCCTAGTTTTTTAAATAATCTGTTTAAGAAACTACCATCTTTAAATGATGTACTTTTTATATTTGGCGGGGACATGAACTGTGTTGTGAATTCTCAACTAGACCGTTCTAAAGCCAGCTTGAATCAGTCACAAATGGCTAGAACTCTAAGTAGTTTTATGTCCAACAATGGCTACATTGACCCCTGGAGGGTTCGTAATCCAACTGGCAGACAATACTCCTTTTATTCACATGTAAACCAGACATTTTCCCGTATCGACTATTTTTTTATTGATGCCAGACTGATGCCCAAAGTGACAGATACTTGTTATCATCCGATTATTATTTCAGACCATTCGCCTTTAACCTTGGACATTCAGTTCTCGTCTGAATCTCTTTACCCCACCCACTGGAGATTTAACATATCTCTTTTGTCTGATGAAAAATTTCATAAATTTATCATAAGTACAATTGAGGATTTTATATCTCTCAACCAATCTGAATCGGAACCCATTTCTAAGACGCTCCTGTGGGAATCTTTAAAGGCCTACTTAAGGGGTCAGATTATTTCATATTCCGCTCATTTGAAGAAATTAAGAACGTCAACCATTAAAAAATTATCAGCCGATCTGGAATCTGTGGATCAACAGCTTGCCACATCCACGTCTCCTGATTTATTAAGGCGGCGTGTGGTATTAAAAACAGAATTAGACTTGATCACAACTAATGAAGCAGAGCGGTTACTTCTACATTCTCGGGCCAAATACTACGAATATGGAGACAAATCTGGAAGATTGCTAGCTCACCAATTGCGTCGACAAGCAGCCTCACGTTTAATACCCCGTGTTAGAGATGAGTCGGGGATGTTGGTGGAGGAACCTGACCTTATAAATTCAGTATTTTCATCCTTTTATAAATCTTTGTATAGTTCTGAATCTCCATCGGACTTGACTGATATGGATGCATTTTTGCAAGACCTAGACTTTCCGGATATGAGCACAGATGCAATTAATCAGTTGGACTCTCCACTGACTACGCAAGAACTTACATTGGCTCTACAAAGTATGCAAAATAATAAGGCACCTGGGCCAGACGGGTTCCCGGTTGAATTTTTCGAAGCATTCCATAATCAACTCATCCCGCTATTACATGCTGTTTATGTAGAATCTCTGTCAAATGGCTCTCTCCCTTTCACTTTGAGACAGGCTTCTATTAGCGTTCTTCTGAAAAAGGGCAAGGATCCCGAACTCTGTACTTCTAATAGACCTATCTCTTTGATTAATGTCGATACAAAAGTTCTTGCGAAAGCTTTGGCACGTCGTCTAGAGAAGGTGCTCCCAACAATTATATCTCAGGAGCAGACTGGCTTCATAAAAGGGCGTCAGCTTTTTTATAATGTCCGTACTTTATTAAATGTTATCTACTCGAAAGGAACCGCTGCCATTCCAGAAGTTGTAATCTCTGTTGACGCAGAAAAGGCGTTCGACAGAGTTGAATGGAATTACTTGTTTGCAGTTTTGACGAAATTTGGTTTTGGTAATGTTTTTATATCATGGATACGCCTTCTCTATACATCGCCCTGCGTCAGTATCACAACTAATAATGTTCAATCTAGTTATTTTTCCTTAAACCGTGGCTGTAGACAAGGTTGTCCCCTGTCTCCTCTCCTCTTTGCTCTTGCAATAGAACCTCTGTCCATTTATTTTAGGTCTTTCCCCATTTTTAACGGCATTACGCGTTACCGTGTCGAATTCAAACTTTCTTCATACGCTGATGATCTGCTATTGTATATCACAAATCCTGTAGGGGCGTGCCCTGTTATCCTTTCTTTTTTTCATAGATTCGGTTCATTTTCGGGATACAAGATCAATGTCTCGAAGAGCGAATGTTACCCGGTGAATGCCCTAGCAAAGCAGCTCTCTCAATCTGATATTCCCTTCAAACTGAGTTCTTCGGGATTTAAGTATCTGGGGGTTCATGTGGCCAGGTCCTACAAAACTCTTTATGATGTAAACTTTTCTCCCCTATTAACTGAGATTAAGGCTGATTTCCAAAGATGGGGTTCCCTCCCCCTTTCCCTGATTGGTAGAATTAATGTGGTTAAAATGAATGTCCTCCCAAAATTCTTGTTTCTGTTTCAGTGCCTACCAATATTTTTATCTAAAGGTTTTTTCAAAAGCATTGATTCAGTTATATCTAATTTTCTGTGGAATGGTAAGACACCTAGAGTTAGGCTAAAAGTACTTCAGAATTGCAAATTTGAGGGTGGCCTCTCTCTACCAAATTTCAAAGTTTATTATTGGGCTACGAATATAACTAAAACCATATTTTGGCTAAAATTGGTCAACATACCTTGGTGTCGGTTGGAAATACAATCATGTCCCTCGTCCTCTTTACTGGCAATACTGGCTGGCGTGGCTTCAGTCAACCCCTCTGGCTTTACTAGCAACCCAGTGGTAATTTCCACATTAAAGATATGGTTTCAATTTAGAAAGCATTTTAAATTTCTTACTCCCACCATATCAAGTCCACTGTTGAGGAATTATGCGTTCAAACCCGCATTTACCGATCCAATTTTCACTTTATGGCATGATAAAGGTCTGAAATGTTTTAAGGATTTTTATAAAGACGGGTTTTTTTGTTCTTTTACAGATCTAACTAGCGAGTTCGGCCTCCCACCTTAACATCTTTTTAGGTATTTTCAAATTAGGAACTGTGTAAAATGTTTGTTTCCTAATTTTCCACAAATTCCTCCTGAGCAGACATGGGACAGTCTTTTACGGTTGAATTTTTCACAAAGATCTTTAATTTCAAAAGTCTATGGTACTATCCGGTCCTATGATGATCATTTAAACTAAACAATTCAAAACGAAAAGAAATAGGCTACTCTCTGATTATGTAATCCATTAAGTGCATTTCTCAGGCGCGTTCACTACAGAGATGGCAATCGTCAACTTCATCTTTGCAGCCGACACTGACACAGAAAACACTAGTTTATTAAGAAAAATTGCGTGTAACTGGATTTACAAATGCACATCTTGCTTGTTGCACGCAAACATATTAGGCCTATGTCAAAGTAACGTGATATTATGTTGAAATATTGACTTGGGCTAATATCTCGAAATAGCGAGATAAGGTTGTTTTTTTTTCACCTTGCACTTCCGTAGTATTCTAATTAATAAATAAGAAAATGATTTAAGACGGCTAATGAAATAAAAGCATTTTACTTATATGCGACGTCTGACGTGGCATGTTAAAACTAAAACGTATTAATTAATTAATTAATTAATTACATTTATTAAAATGTATTACATGTATTATTTTAATAAACAATTAAAAATTATTAAATATTAAATATTGAGAGGCCAAGTTTTGCTCATTTATATTTCGCAGCTCCCCCTTGTCAATGATCTAACACCCCCTCAGCACCTACATTAAAAATGATTTGGCTGGCGCTGCCCCTGATTGGGGCCCAAGGCCTAAAAGGGCGCAGAGCCCTATTGTTTCTCTAAGGATTATTTGTTTTTGTTATTATTATTATTCTTTCAAGGTTTTTGCCACTTTTGGGACTCTTAAAATGCTTGGAATATCTTGAAACTATGCACACAGCATGGGTGGGCGTAGGGGATGTTAGTGAGTGCATGGGTGGGCGTAGGGGATTTTAGTGAGTGGGTTATGGGTTGGAGTCACATTGTTAGTGGGTGAAGGGAGAGAGTGTGGTTTACAGATGGGTATATACAGATGGGTATACATGTGTGGAAAGAATGGGGTGGGTTGAGGGGTAGTTGATGGGAGGGGTGTGTAGTAGAGGTCTGCACGGGCTTTAAACTGAAGCCCGAACCCGGCCCGTACCCGCGATCATTTAACCCGACCCGACCCGACCCGACAATTACATTTACATGTTAAGCCCGAACCCGACCCGAGGTCCACTCTGTTTCTCACAACAAATACCATTTTTGAAATATGTTGTATTTAATGATTGCTTGAAACGGTAAACAAATACATGTAGGCACAGCGGCCCTATAAGCACAGCAGTAAGAGAAAAACTTACCAATCACGTAACTTTGCTGTGGTCGAACAGCTAGGTGTAACAGTCACACATTTCTCTGGAACTCAAACTTTAAACTTTAAAAAGTTCACGCAGTGTTGCAAAACTATTTACACAAATATATCCTTCTCAGTATGAGTTATGAAGTAAGAGAACGGCGTCGACAGTTGATGGTTTCAGCGCCGTCCTCCTCTGATTGAAAGTTAGTCCAGCTGCACTGAAGTTTCTCTCGCTGCTGCTGCTACTTGCAGGGATGCTGAGGATACTACGGGCCAGTTTTGACAGTAAGGGGAAAATATATATATATATTTGAGAGAGAGAGCCTGTGTGTCTGTGTAGCCAATGTACATTGCACATCTGCGCACGCATGTAACGTTACTTTCTCTCTCTCGCGTGCCGGTCACCACAACACAGCAAGCAGGCAAAGCACACGGCACGCAAACTATATAGCCTATTTAGTTTTTCTTAGTTACAAACCCGAAACCGACCCGAACCCGAGGCTGTTCATTAAAGCAGGGCTCAGTAGCTTCGGGACTTCTTCGCTGTATTCTCGCTTTTTGCTCGCAGGTTTCTCTCTAGAGCTCCCCCCACAGCTTCGGAATAGATATTTGACAACACTGTCGTAAAAACTCGTTGTTGATTCTCAGACACCAGAGGCTATAGATCAACGACATCAAAGCAGATGGGACGTTCTTTAAAACGTCTTCTTCATTCGGGTTCGGACAGCGTGAGGGAGCGCAATAATGACAGCATTTTAGCAGATTTCTTTTGGCCGTAAAGCAATTGTTTACATCGCGAGACCTGATATCACGCAAGACTTCCTGACGCGGCGGCCGGCGGCCCGCCGGCTCAAAGTTGCAAGTGCGTATTTTCCGCTCACGGGCACCAGGGGGGTGCGAAACGACCACCATTCAACCCGAAATAAGTAATATAACCATTCCAATGACTCCGAAGCTGTTCAGTTAAGGTAAAAAAAGTTACTTAGTTCACCTTTAAACATTAACCCGAACCCGACCCGAAATCCGAAACATTTTCGGGACCCGTCGGGCTCGGGTCGGGTAGCAGACCTCTAGTGTGTAGGGGTGTGGATGGTTGTGGGGGGTATGAAGGCTGTATGGGTGTGAGTTGGGTGAGGAAAGTGTGGTGGCATGAATGGGTTTGTGGGCGGGTGGGTGTATGGTTGTGGAAGGTTTGGGTGAGGGGGTGTCGATGAGGAAGAGGGGGAATGTAAATGTAGGAGTGCCACAGTGCAGACGTTTTGGTGTAGTGCTGCTGTGTTTCTGTCTAACGGCGCTGATCCACTTGTCCGTGCGACACTTCTGTCGCGCCGCGCTCCACTATATTCCTATGGGTGACGTCAAGCGACTTTGTCGCGCCCGCAAAGCATTCCGGGAAGGCGGCGCTTCATTTGAAAAAATGCTGCGCGTCAAAAAGCTGGCCGATGCCCATCTTTATGCAAATGAATTCCGTCAGACGCGACGCGTCTATCCAATAGAAGTAGAGCATATGGAGACGGAGGGAAGTCTCTCGCAGGTCCTCTGTTCTGATACGCTACATTTCCCGCTGGGTCAAAACCACGCCCATAGCGGTAAACCCCCATCAACGTACCAATGTGGGGAGGCGTCGCGACACCACGCGACAGTCGTGTCGGACAAACAATTTACGTGTTGTAAATTCTAAACATAGAGCAATCTCTATGCCCTCTATAACTTTAAACAAAGGAGGTAGCTGACTTGTTTAAAGTTATAGAAATATTTTTTATCGGAAACTTGCCAGGATTCAACAACACATTCGGTATTATCTTAACTGTAAAATTGTCAGAGCAGAGAACAGAGGTTGATGAAAAATAAATGTGATTTTTACTTTATAACAAGTGTTTAATTGATATACAAACTTCAGCAGCACACAATTGATTTTGAAGCTTTCGCTTGTGTTTATAGTTTTGAAGGAATGTGTCCTTGGATATAACTAAAGTATATGTAACCTAATAGAACAAAGTGTTCTAACAGAGAAGACAAACAAAATGGTATTTTTTAAATACAAAATGCAAAAATTGAATACAAAAATTTATGTTTGTGTGATTTCTGAATGGGACTCAAAGTAAAATAAACCTGTATCAGATTATGTGTATCGTGTTTTGTGTCTTAAGATATTGTACAGTTTATCTAGTTTTGCGATTGCATATGACATTAAATTGGTCATTGTATAGAGACATTGTTTCACTTATAATTTGTGAACAAGTCTATTCACAACTGAAACACTAATTAAAAATAAAAAAGCTGACTATATTTGGTCAGACAACTATGGTGAATGTGTTTGTTCAAACGATATTTAAATCTGAATCGAGTCTGGGCATGCTACAGATTTATGTTGTAATTTATTAGTGTAACTACTTGAATAATTTTGTTTAATACTGTTAAGATATTTTATTAACAACTATAATAATTTAGGCTGTACTATCTAGCCAGCCTAACTATGATGCTAAACTACCCTGCTATTTAACCTTATCTGTATATGGAACATGGAATCTGATTAATTCGTAATTAGGTAAGATATTCATCAGCTTGGCCAGGCTGAGAGAAAACAATAGGTTACTGTCGTAACCCCGGTTCTCTGAAACATCGAGTGGAGAGATCCACCTATGGGAAGGGCATCCGTACCTGACCTCTGCAGAAGCATCCAATTGCACCAAGTCTGGCTAGACAGACAGAAGCGCGCAGCCAATGCCAGGTAAGGCCACACCCCCTTACCTAAGGCATATAGCTGTCAGGCGCGCTGCTATTCCTCAGTAAGTATATTCGCTTCTCGTGCGGCAAGCGGGGCGAAGCTGGTGGATCTCTCCACTCGATGTTTCAGAGAACCGGGGTTACGACAGTAACCTATTGTTCTCTTTCATCATCTCGTTTCGAGATCCACCTATGGGAGAGACATGGACAGCTCCCCGATTGCCCAATACACTCACAGTGAGGTTCTGAAGGCCAGAGAAGGACGGTCACCTCAGAGAGGCGGTGCCTGACACGTCCCACAAACATGACCCTGCAAGGGTGACGCCACGCTAAACTGCTGTGGACAAGCAGGGCATGAAACATGCATGAGACCCATACATGATAATGGCCCCCGCACCACCAATGCACATAGCTAAACCCAAGAAGGAATGCGAATGCTTGGTGACAGGAATGAACATGGCCAGCCGGCCCATTCACTCTTCGTTGGTTAACCCAACGGGGCTGTGGGAAAGGGCTAAGAGGACCCTACCCCTAGGACCGAATGTGCCACCGAGGTTCTGGTGACATCCAACCGGTAGTAACGCTCAAAGGTATGAGGAGAGGCCCAGCTGGCCGCGGAGCAGATGTCTTGCAGTGGCACTCCCCTGAACAAAGCCCAAGAGGCGGCTAAGCCCCTTGTAGAATGAGCTCTGATGCCCCCTGGGGGCTGCACTCCCTTTGCTTCATAAGCCATAGTATAGCGTCCACAAGCCAATGTGAGAGGCATTGCTTTGAAATGGGACTCCCCTTGTGCGGGGGAGCCCTTGAAACAAAGAGCTGGTCGCTCTTGCGGAAAGCACTGGTCCTGGTCATACATGCTTGCAGAGCGCGACCGGGACACAGAGCATTCAGCCCCTGATCCTCCGAGGAGGCAAAGGGTGGAGGGTGAAAAGCGGATAGCTCCAAAACCTCCGAAGTGAACACAGGGAAGCATTTCGGCATGAAGGCCGGGTTAGGCTTAAGGGAAACCTTATCTCCACTTAAGGAGAATTTGGCGCACGAGGGTTGAACCGAGAGTGCATGTAGCTCACTGACCCGTTTAGCAGATGCCAAGGCCGAGAGCAAAGCTGTCTTGAGGGACAGCAGCTTAAGGGAAATACTTCCCAGAGGCTCAAAAGGATAAAGAGACCGCGCTTCCAGCACCATGGAGAGGTCCTACCCTGGAACAGATCTCCTGATGACCGGCAAAGAGCGGCGTGCACCCTTCATAAAACTGCGGGTTAGAGGGTGCTGCCTGACGGTGGAGCCCTCAAAACCCACATGACAGGCTGAAAACGCAGCCAGGTAGACCTTAATGGTGGAAAAGGACCTGCCTCTTTCCATGAGGTCTTGCAGGAAACACAAAATATCAGGCACCGAGCACTGATAAGATGTGAGACCACGCCCATCACACCACCCTTCGAACACTTGCCACTTCCAGCCATATAGGGATCGTGTGGAAACGGCCCTGGCATTCTGAGTGGTGGCGATTACACGCGGCGGGAGCCCCAGTGCATTTAGGTTCGTCCTCTCACAGGCCAGGCCCAGAGAGTCACCCTGTCCGGGTGGGGGTGGTAAATCTCCCCGTTGGCTTGGGACAGTATGTCCGTGCGAGGGGGGAGGCGCCATGGCTCGGCGTACAACAGAGGGATTATCTCTGCCAGCCACAGGGCTTTGAGCCACCTGGGTGCTATCAGAATGAGAGACAGGCCGTGCTCTCTCACCCTGGCCAGTGTGAAAATATCAGGCACAGGGGAGGAAAAGCATACAGCAGCACTTTGGGCCATGGGTGGGCCAGTGCGTCTGCCCTGAGGGGCGCGTCCACGTCCTTTAGTCGAGAAGAACATAGGACAATGGTGGTTTTCGCGCGAGGCGAAAAGATCTACGGCTGCCTGTCTAAATCTCATCCATAACATCTCCACTATCTGCGGGTGAAGACGCCAATCCCCTTAGATTGGGTTTCCCCTCGATAGCAGATCCGCGCCTCTGTTCAGAATGCTCGAACATGAGTCACGCGTAATGACAGAAAAATCCGTCTGCTCCACACCAACAGCCTGTAAGCTAGAGCGTGGAGTTTCGACGAGCGCATGCCGCCCTGACGGTTGATATAAGCCACTGCCGTGGTATTATCGCACCGTACTAGAACGGGATGTCCCTGCAGGCGAGGCAGAAAATGATTCAGAGCTTTCCAAATGGTAAAAGCTCTAAATAGTTAATGTGCGCTGAACGTAGTCTGCTCAGCCACAGACCGTTCACCATTCTGCCTTCCTGGGTGGTTCCCCAGCCTGTTAAGGACGCATCTGTCGTCACAACTTTCCGCATCGTAACCGTCCCAAGGGGGTTCCCCGAGCGTAAAGTTCTCGCTCTCCCAATGGCGCAGGGCCGCCGAGCAGGCGCGCGTCACTGTTACCGAGCGGCAGAGATCGCGAATCGGGCTGAAATGTAGTGACAAAACCCATTTCGTGAACGCTCTCATTCTCAGGAGACCCAACGGCACAACTTGGATAGATGAAGCCATGAGACCCTGCAGCCTGAGGCATGTGCGATATTGTACTCTCGCCCCTTCTCTGAACTGAGACAGACAGTTCATCAGAGAGCGAACGCGCTCTTGAGAGAGACGCGCTCGCAAGGAGACTGAGTTCAATTCCAAGCCCAGGAAAAAGACATTCTGACTGGGAGTCAGATTGTTTTTGCTCGCATTCACCTTGAACACGAGGGATGTGATGTGCGCGAGCACCCGGCCGGTGTCCAGCGACACCTTCTCCTTCGATTTGGCTATGATGAACCAATCGTATATGTAATTCAGAATTCTCAGCCCTGATAGTCTCAGGGGCGCCACGCCCGCCTCCGCACACAGACAGAAAGTTCGGGGACTCAAATTTCGCCCGAACGGAAGAACTGTGAATTCGTAACAAATGCCTTGGTAGGCGAGACGAAGATATTTCCTGTGTGGAGGGTAGATACTTATGTGAAAGAAAGCATCTTTCAGATCGACTGATGTGAACCAGTCGTTCTGCTTTATGGCACGGGCGAGAGAGCCTTGTGTCACATTCTGAAATTGTATTTCCTCAAATGTTTGTTCAACATTCGAAGGTCCATATAGGGCGGGGGGCACCACGCCTTTTGGAAACATAAAAATACCAGGAATAAAAACCATGGTTTATAAGATTGGGTGGCACCATCTGAATCGCTCCCTTGTTTAGGAGGGAGGAAATTTCCTCTTTCAGAATGTGTGAGGCATTTTCTTCTGTGTGAGAAGAGAGAACGCCGTTGAAAAGTGGAGGTTTTATTGCAAACTGCAGCCTGTAACCCTAGGTTACGGTACGCAAAACCCACTCGGGCGCTGAAATGGCTTGCCAAGCCGCTTCGTGACTCGAGAGCGCCCCCGCTCGGGCCGGAGCGGGGGTGTATGGGCCCAGCTGGTTCATTCGTGATGCAAAGGCGCCATCTAGTGGGCACACTAGAGGCGACATGCAGGGGTTCGGAGGGATTTCTTCCCTCTGCAGTGAGAAGTTTTCTCTGCGGAGAGAGGTCTTCTCTCCAAAACAAATTCATTTGATTCGTAACTTTGTGTGTTTTGTGTTGGGCAAACACTGGGGCCGGAGCCTTTATTGACAGAGTGAGGGGAACATAGTGTGGTGTCCACTGTGCTAAACTTTCCCTCACAAGGCCTGAAAGTGGGCGGAAAACACACATATCTCCTGAACACATGAACTGGGCAGTCTTAAGTGCAGGCAGAAAAATAATATCCGCGGAGAGAGATATTCTCTCTGTAACGGATTTATTTAATTTGTATGTTTTAAAGTGTTATTTAGTTATGTGTGTGTTTTGTGTTGGGGAACACAGGGGCCGAAGCCTTCCACACACAACGTCCACTAAAAACACACTGCAGGCAGAAAAATAATATCCCCGGAGAGAGATACTCTCTCTGTAACGGATTTATTTAATTCGTTTGTTTTAAAGTGTTATTTAGTTATGTGTGTGTTTTGTGTTGGGGAACACAGGTGCCGAAGCCTTCCACACACAACGTCCACTAAAAACACATGGCTGGGCAGCCGCAACTGAGCTGTGTGAGCCCAGCTAGTTGATTTGTGAGGCAATGGAGCCCTCTTGTGGACGGACTCAGGGCGACATGCATGGGATCAGAGAGATTTGCTCTCTATGTTGGCAGATATATAAATCTGCACGAATTCATTTGATTCGTTTGTTAAATGTGTTGTTTAGTAATGTGTGTGTTTTGTGTTGGGAAACACTGGGGCCGAAGCCTTTAATAACTGGGTGAGGGGAACCAAGTGCGTGCAGTGTGGTAACACTGCTACGTACTTTTCCTCACGACAGCCCCGCTTGGGGGTACACACAACGTCCACTAAACGTCCTCGTGGCCCGTGAACGCGGGCTCGATACTCCCAACGGTCGAACAACAGGCAGGCCGCTTGCGTTCGGGGCCGCCTTCCTAGGAAGGCATAATAAATTGAAAGCCTCAACACGTAATCGTAACACATCAAGGCCCGTGAGACCGTGTTAACAGTCTAGCGGGACGCTCCAGTTTTAAGAGTTGTTTCCTCAGACTGGGCGGTGGTCTCAGCGCTTACCCGTCGTAAATATTCCTATCCTGGTCGGTGGCGCTCTGTGGAGCTGGCCACACAATGTTGAGACGAACGGCCGCTCGCTCACAAACTTCCAGGAGGATGGACTGAGGCAAAGCCGCGTGACCGCTAGCCTAGGGAACGCTAAAAGGACCGCGTCATCCCCGTCGCCGGAACCGGCCGGTTCGTCAACGAGAGTGAGGTTTTCCCGCGAAGATGTCCTCTTCAGGGAATGCGGATTGGGCTGATGTCAGCTCAAATATTTAGAGAGGTGGCGCTTCGGGAGTCCCCCGGTAGTGCGTCATCATCACCGTGTCCCCCATCCGAGTCAGAAAGGCCGAGCACGGCGCGCTGGGTCGTGCAACTAAAAGCCGGCTTAGTAAAAAGCTACATGTGCAGCAATTACAATGACCGCAATTCTCCGGGTTCTCCAAAGCTTCTTGAGCGTGTTAAGCTCAAGCAAACAGCGCAGAACGAGAGGGTCCTTAGCGGCGATTATTAGAGCACCACACGCGGCCGGGCAGGCTCGTCGTGATAGGCTGTTCCCCGGAGAAGCGGCTGTTTAGACGGTCACATAGCCATGGGTGGGCTAGCGGTGAAGAACTCGGAAAAATCCGTGGCGGGCAGCCATGTAAGGAGGAGCAGGTGAAGGACAGCGAGAGCGCGGGCGCTCCGGATGCAAAAAACACAGCGGATAGGCTGAAGAAACGACTGTCACTCACGTCTGGCGGAGGCTGATCTGGCGATATGTCCTCCTGAAGACTCGAAAGTGAGCAGCGTAACGTTAATCCAACCGAACTGTGTCAGTGCAGAGATCGCGAGAAGCGAATGTCAACTGAGGAATAGCAGCGCGCCTGACAGCTATATGCCTTAGGTAAGGGGGTGTGGCCTTACCTGGCATTGGCTACGCGCTTCTGTCTGTCTAGCCAGACTTGGTGCAATTGGATGCTTCTGCAGAGGTCAGGTACGGATGCCCTTCCCATAGGTGGATCTCGAAACGAGATGATGAAAGAGAACCAGCTGACGACCAAATTGTCCAGGCTGGGAGACCAGCTTGACCAGCGAAGTCAGGCCGGGAGACCAGCTGAACACCAGCTAAACCAGGCTGGGAGACCAGCTTGACCAGCTAACCCAGGCTGGAAGACCAACTAAGACCAGCCAACCAGCTTAGACTGGTTTTAGCTGGATTTTTCAGCAGAGAACAGCCACTTAAAATGCCTGCCATGCATTCTCTTTCATGTTTAAATCTTTATATGAAAATTCCCATACAACACCTGTTTTTCCACTTCAATGATCATCCGTTGTGTAGCCATCTTGTTCCGAATTTAGTTCTCCGACCACCAGCCTGTCACATTACATGCTGTGTAATGTATTTCACATAAAAAGATAGTTTGGATATAATGTTGACATATATTAATTTATTTGTGTGATTACAAGAATAATAACCAAAAATATTCCCCATTGATTGTTGCATATTTGCATTTTTCTTTTTTGGAGTAATCTGTTTGGTTCAATTTTATTGACAAACCTTGTTTATTGTATAGCCTAATAGTGTTTCTTTCTCTCTCTGGCACTAGAAATTGCATTGAACAAAAATTGTGCACTGCCCAAATATGACAAATGATATATATTATTTTAAAATATATAATATTTATTTTCTGTGTTTTTTGTACATAAATATCTATGCACTTGAGATTTTAGCGTGTGAACAGGGCTTTTATTTTGGTGTGGTGATGTGACGTCATAAGGCTGCGCCCGTGATTCGGCTGAACAAGGTTTGTGTTTTTAACAATTCAATGCGTTTAAATCGGTTGAAACAGTTTAGTATATTTCATCGTTTTTGCAGGCGATTTAAAATGAATGAATTGTTAATTAATGTAACTTTGTAAGGCTTTATTGCCCCTTTATTTAACATTAAGGAACGTGATTCTATGGGTAAAACGCATCCACACACCAGTAACAGAATAACGAGTAAAGTCTCGTTTCGCTCTCTGTATGGTGAATCAGTTTATCTTAAACACGAGTTCAGTCACTGACAATTTAATGGAAGAAACTGTGCTTTTGAGTCGATTGATTCCCTTAATGATTCACTGATTCAAAACAGTGAGTAAAAAACACCTGTAATGACCGTTTTTAACAGACCAACTCCCCAATTGTTTTTATGAAAGCAGTGACAAAATATTTTTTATTTATTTATTGGGTGACATGAGGACTCCAAAACAAGCAATAATAGTTATTGTGGATTAATGACCTAATATGCACATTTGTGTCCATTACAAATTCAAGTAATCATCTAGGCTACTGTTTAAAAATGTGTAAAAAAAAACAAAAACAAAAAAAAAACGTAAATAGCCAGCAAGCATCAAATCAAGACATTGTATTAAACACTTTAAACAGACTGATTTATTGGGGCTTCTTAAATCACAGTTTTGGTGCAAGTTTAAGATCAACAAATAACGTATCATTGATATTTTGGCATTTCTTTCTAATGTTAGCTAAGCACTAAGACTGGATCAAATGATTTTTGCAATGATATTTGAGTTTCTGCTATTAACAGGTGTGAAAAAAGAAAAGAAAGAAGAAAGTGACATGTGAAGGCTCAATATGGTAACCCATACTTGGAATTTGTCCTTTGCATTTAACCCACCCAAGTTAGTGCACATTAGGAGTTGTGAGTAAATAGCCTAGGGTACGTGTATAAATTAAGTATACTTTGGGCTTAAGATAGATATACAGACAGCTCCGTGTGTGTTCCAAAAGCTTTCCTGTAGCTCAGTGGTAAGAGCATTGCGTTAACAACGCAAGGTTGTGGGTTTGATCCCAGGGGATTGCACATACCTTTGTATACATGTATAGGATAACGCAATGTAAGTCGCTTTGGATAAAAGTGTCTGCCAAATGCATAAATGTAAATGTGTGTGTGTGTTCACTGTAGTGTCTTGTTTTTCCTTAATTCTCCTCATCTCTCCTCAAACACACAGACAATCTCCTGGTGAAGCAACTGAGATCCACATAACATATGATTATAAATATGGCATTTATTAAAGAGGAGAATGAAGACGTGAAGATTGAAGAAACATTCAGAGTGAAACAAGAAGATACTGAGGAACAAACAGGTTGGTTTCATTCTCAAAACTGAACTCAGTCATTTGATTCTTAAATGTCCATCTCTACAGAAATGAATGATATTTTTGAAAAATTGTTGTCTGAGACCCGGACATTATTTACATTTACATTTATTCATTTAGCTGACGCTTTTATCCAAAGCGACTTACAATTGCTATATATGTCAGAGGTCGCACGCCTCTGGAGCAACTAGGGGTTAAGTGTCTTGCTCAGGGACACATTGGTGTCTCACAGTGGATTCGAACCCGGGTCTCTCACACCAAAGGCATGTGTCTTATCCATTGCGTGGGTCTAATGACATTTTGCTTGACCACAAAGGAGTTTAGTAAGTCTGTAAACAACTCCTAACACATGATTTGAATCATCCACGTGAATTAGGGGTGTCAAAATTAATCGTTTCTACGATGCATCGCGATGCAGACGAGGACGATTCGGTATCGGTTCAGTAATAGACCATAACCGGTTATAATGTACTGACGCTTTTCTTACGTCATTTGTCGCGTACGTGCTTTGTTGTGGTAGCATACAATGGCAGAGGGAGGTGAGACGCGAGTGAGAGAAAATTAAAAATGCTCCAACTACTTTAAAAGCCAACATCTGGGCACATTTCGGCTTTTATGAACAACGTGGTAAGCACGTCGTGGAGAAGACGCGCTGTGTACGCTCATGTCACGCACAAATAGAATATGCAGGAGGTAATACCACTAACTTGATAAACCACGTTAGCCGTTTTCACCCCGAGCTGTTATCGCCCGGCAGAGTCTGACTGCTTTAGAGATGCGCGGATGAGCTCCGTCACCCGAATCCACAGCCAAAAACAAATCATCCACCCGCCCCAATAACTTTCTCTGATTTAAGTATCCGCACCCGATGGTCAAATTACAATTATTCTGTGTTGTTACGCGTGATTATAAATGGATGATCATCACTTTCAACAGCGGACTCGGCGACGGTTGATGCGCGCATCTTTAATGGTAACATAATACACTGATTTAATGAGCGCTGCTTTTAAATGAACATTTCTTTAAAACAAAATTTATTTGACAGATTTTCCTTTTCTTAGTGTCATAAACAAGCTTTAATCCCTTGAAACTTAAACTGGAATGTCACTGTTTCTGTCACTGCAACTTCCCGAACAGGCGAGCACATGCGCGCACACATCACTTTTGAAGTAAAATTTAAAATTGAGGATGCGGTGCATCGTGATGCATCGTGATATCGAATTGAACCGGATCGATGACATAATAATCATAATCGAACCGAACCGTGAGACCAGTGTCGGTTCACACCCCTAACGTGAATGTCAGACAATCAGCACTTTAAGTCTGACAGAAAATCAACATAGGACTTTAGAGATCTATACACGGTAGCCAGATTTTTTTTTAAGCACAAGTACTTCAAATTAAGTTGCTTCCACTTCTTTTCACTCCCAAGTTCAAAGTTGTTTTGTTGCAGTCTTTTCCCCTCCGCTGTCGGGAGAGCAGGTCATAGTCACAGGGGAGTTAGAAATTGCATAGGGGAGGATTTAAAGGCCCCCTGAAATCAAAATGTACGTTTTTCAGATTTTAGTATGTATTTAGTACATTGACAAATAAGGTTTTTAAAAGTGTGGAAAAAAATATATGGAGATATAATTAATTTTGAAACAATTTTTTTAGTTTTACTAAGTGTTAACAATGAGATTATGTGGTTTTTACAATCAATTAACACTGCTTATGTCTTCTTTTTTTTACAAAATGGACAAAACTTGTCACCAAAAAGGTTTAACGGTTTAACCATGAATATATTTAAAGGGATACTTCAGGATTTAGCATTAAGCTTTGTATTAGTAGAAAACCTGTAGTATTTTCGAATTACCGTGCTTTCCACCCTCATATCCCCCGAGACGAGAGATTTATGTATTTTTTGTCTGGAAAAAATCCTCCGATGATGCAAAAATCGTCATTTTGCGTCATCGGAGGATTTTTTGGTCAGAGGCTAAAGACTACAGCCAGTAGGAGGGGCTGTCCCGCATGTTTTCAACCCGCCCATAGAGGGTGGGATCTCACTCACAGAATGCACACATAGTGTCAGCCATCTTTTTTTGGAACCTAAGCTAGCAGGCTCTTGTTCTGTGGAGAAAGCTGAGTAGTAGGGGTTACCATCCTCTTTTTCCCGTCGAGATCGTCCAAAATGTCCGGGATTTGGCTTTTGCTTTCTGCAGTCGCCATTCATTGTTTACATGCACACCTTTTGTTTCAATCTAACTGAATTCACTCCGATTGGTGAATCTGAATGTAGTGTTTACATGAATGCTAAACAAGTGATCGGTTGATGTGCGTTTTAACATTGCTAAGAAAATTCCCGCTCCTCCGTGAGAGATACGAGACCAGTGCGTCTCACACGCTCATCAGTAATCACGCCACCAGCCTCGCGCCGTTCTCCCACGGCCCTCAGCCTCGTCCTGCTCGCCACAGTAAACATAATGAATGGCGACTGTAGAACGCAAAAGCCGAATCCCGGACATTTTGGGCGATCTCGAAATCCTGAGCGAACGCGTCACGGAGACTCACTAGTAGCCTAGCCTTGTTGTTTAACTGCTGCGCGCTCTTACCGGTAGGCGTGGCTTGGGATTGACCTCCTAGGGCAGCGAAGCAAGTGCATTCTGGGAGTTGTTGTCTTTCATCCACATAAGCCAAAAATACATTTTCTGGCTTTTCTCAGTCTAGAAAGCTCCAAATTCAAAAATAATTTCACATTTCTTCTACATAAATGACCTATTTTAAATACCCATTCATCTTTCCAGAGTTGAAGTATCCCTTTAAAATTATTAATTTGCAGATAATAATTCATGAAAAAAATCTGATTTGACATTGATGTTGAGATAGTATGCAGGAAATGAGAAGAGGGGAAATATTACAAAAAAAAGAAGCCTTATCTGCTTTATATTTGTATTATTGTAGTTACTTTCGTTATTTAAAACAATATTATTCAATTTAAATATTTACTATATGGGCCATTTTACAGAATTGGTTCAAAGTCAGAGTTGGAAACGTCTTGAATTATTTTTTGCATGTATGCAAATTGAATTGTTTTCCTGAATATTTAAGACAATACACAGACACAAATAGCTACAAAAGCACATTTTATTGTTAATATATTAATGTAAAAATGTACGTCAAACATTAAACATTTTAATTGGAATTGGAATGCACATATTTACATACAATTCATATTGTTAATGATATTAAAGTAATTAAAACATTGAAGCATTCAATTGTTCTTGGAACAAATGTTTAAATTGTTAACAATGAGATGGTATATATTCTTGAAAGTCATCCAGTCTTTAGAGCATAATCTTGAGGACTGTGAATTTAGAGGTTCTGGCTCACTAATGGTTGTTGTATGCACGTCATCTTTAAAGTAGAAGATTTTGTCTGGTTCTGATGCCAAAAGTGATTCCTGATGTACCTCATCCACTTGGATGTCATAGGTGTCACATTTAAAGACTATATTGTTTATGGTCCTCAACTTCTCTATCTGCTTCTGTTTTGCCCTCATCCATATATGCCTCCTTTTTTCTTGATCCTTTTGGCCAAGTTCAACCAGGCGCGGATTTATGGGCACGTGCCCACCCAGATTGACCGGTGGCCCACCCAATCAGATTAATAAAACAATTTCATTTGAATAGTTTCCTGAGGAAATTGATGTACAGTAGCTACGAAAAATAGCTACAAAAGACAAATATTATGTCGGCATATCACACGTCACTCCAGTGATGCTATCACGCAACACCGCGTTAGCTCCGAAACTTTCGGACCGAAAGTGGCGCCAGTTTTCCGTAACCGTTAGGTAGCAGCGGCAACCTAACTGAGCTATTTCTGCCCACTTTTTATGTTGTAATGTTCACCGTCTCCTGCTTTGGCATTTGTTTACGTTTTGTGGATGCACTTCTGGCTCTGTGTCTCGAAATACAGCTGAGTATATTTCCATAGCATACCTGTTTTCTTCTGTCATGATTCCTTTTAAAACACAGAATCAGCTCGTTCTCCTGTGAAATTTTGGGTCGGCCACACGTTCTCCGTGCACGCACTGACTTAACAGTGGCGTAACTTTGTTTTAAAAAGTGGGTGGGACAGGTGGGGTTGGGGTTGCTAATACAATGCTAAAATCAGATATATGTACAATAACATTACGATGTCCAGCAATCGATTTAAATAGTAGGCTACATGGGGTTTAATTTGTCGTTTAATGAGAAGTAGCCTAATATATGTTGTCAGTGCCGAGAATTTTCGTGTGAATAAATGCATAGATCTGCCTATTTGACCAACGTGTATCTTGATGGTCCAGTGGTAGAACTTTCGCCAAGCATGTCAGAGGTTCTCGGTTCTAATCCACACTCGTATATACATTTATGTATGTATGTATATACATGTATATATTTTCTCTTCAAAACCGATTATGTTCATCAGTGGTTGTAATCCACACTCGTATATACATTTATGTATGTATGTATATACATGTATATATTTTCTCTTCAAAACCGATTATGTTCATCAGTGGTTGTATATCAAGCAGGGACACGTTTGTGTGCATATGTTTTGTGATTTCACCAGAACGAATAGAGTGTATCCGCAACGGCTTGAAGCTTGCGTCCGAGTGAAGACAGTGCAGCGTGTGCGCAAGCCACACGAGAAAACACTGTATCCGCGCCACTGATCGCAGCGGCAACGAGCACTTTGATCACTTGATTTAAAAAACACATTTCAGCGCCAGATCGTCTCTTATTTAAAAAAACGAACAAAATGAATGCTCTGCCAGTAAACTGGAGATGTTTTGTGCCGCGAGATGTTTTAAAATGTGGTGGGGGACAAGTCCCACCTGCAAATTACGCCCATGGACTTAATGTTGTGATAGTCTACATGCGAGTCACGTGTAATGACAGACAGATGACCTTCGGGTTTAAAGCAGGCAGGAGGGCTGACTGACATGAGTACAAGGCATAGGCCTATTTCAATTCACTACCGAAGTACTGATCTGCTATAGTTGACATTTATCAGGCGTGTATATAAGCTTAAAAACCGAGGCCCCTCCGTATATTCACCAGGCCCACCTATTAATGACGTTCTGTATCCGCCACTTGAGTTCATTACACTATTGACAGGTGTTCTTTATTGCCATTGAGTTTTTTTTTGGTAACTAAAAACAAAAATAAAACTATACCATCACTACTACTACTACTACTAATATAATATTGGCAGGTGTCGCTGTTAATCACTCAGTTTTCTTCATTTACTAAATGCAAAATGGAGCCGATTGTATGCGCAGTGTTATGAGACAGTTACTATTATAGATAGTATTATAGTAATAATATAAGTAATACAAACAAATTACACTTTTCTCTTCTTTAGGCAAGTATATCTTCTTTTTTAACCGGATCAGATTTGATCCTTTCCCAGTAGCGAACTGCTTGCTCCTTATTTGATAGTCACCTACAAAAGTAAAAATTTGTAAAAATGATGTAGTAATATACTCTGCACATTTCCTATTAATAAAATGTTGTATTTATTTATTCCAGATAAATACAAATATGACCAACATACATTGCTGTCATTCGGTAAAACCAGTAGGTCATTCGGTGTGTCCAAATTTTGGGTATTACACTTTTGGAAATACCAAATGACAATATTTTCAAACAATGCTCACAGGCTGATATCTAGATAGCTTGCTAGCAAAAAGACAATCAAACATTTTATATTTAGTACAAGTTTTTAAAATATTACAACATTTTCCGTGTTTTATAGCGGTTGTACCGAATGACCTGATATTTCGGAACACGCATATAAGCAAGTGAAAACATGAATTTTTTAAATAGTTAAGAGAGAGTTACTAACTTTGCTTCATGACTTGGTTCTTTGCAGGTGTCTGAACGTCACATCCTGTCACATCCTGTCACATGATATTGACAGCATGACTTGATCCAAAATTGTGCCTTTTACTTCGAATGACATCAATGAAATTCATTTTTCCATAACAAAGCAACGACTTCTACACATCATTTTTAAACCATTTTGCACTATGTTGATATAAAAAGTTATAAAATCATGCCAGAAGAAAAAAATATATAAATTTACTACATTTAAATCAAAAATTAAATTGTATTCTATCTATACTGTATTGGCCTTTGGACAGTTAAACCGAATGACTTTTTGACACTTCAAAATCTTCAAAATACCTTTTATATGTAGTAAAATATAATTAAAACCTTTTGGATTCAATAAAATAGATCAAGTTGTACTAACTTACATACTTTGGATGTCATATCTTTGTTTTATTATTATTAATGACCCGTCATTTCATTGACTCATGAATAGGTTAGCCTCAAGGTTATGAATAAGCTGGCGTGATCCAAAACAATGACAATTTGCATTTAGGAGTTATAAGCATTCAAAACTTAGTCTCTTCCACTAAAATGGATCATAGATTTTTTTTTTACATCACCACGGACTTCAGCTTCTCATCACATCTTCTGTCCAATCAAATTCTCTCATCACATCTTCTGTCCAATCAAATTCTCTCTAGAATCTAATGTGTTCTGCGTCTCCCGCCCCCTATGCTGTAAACACCACCTGGCCAAAGCGACCGTGGATGTACCTGTACGTTCGGTAGTACACGCATGCTCAGTATCAGCTGCTCATGCTCATCACTTCTCAGTGAACTGTTGGAGTTACTGGAGTAACATGTACTCCGGGATATTGTTTGTTTTTTTGAGTCGGAGGGACTGTCAGGCACGTCCGAAAGCGAGTAACTTTAGAAAACTGTTGATCAGCGCTGACTTGATGCAAACTGTTTTGAACAATTCACTTTGATTTGGTGAACCGGTTCGACAGGTTCACTAAAAAGAACCGGTTCAAAAGAACGATTAGTTCACGAACCGGAAATCATTATTGTTGACCCGTCACAAAGCAATAATTGTGTTCGGTTGCTCAAACGAACGAGTCCGTTTTCCAAATGTACGTTGGTAAAGAATGAAATGGCTAGAATTTATTCACACATCTACTATTGAATCCAGCGTATCATCAGCGCTCGCTGGCTATTTGAAAAGGGGGAGGAGCCATTCAATGTGTCCCGACTTAGCTTTCTTTCTGTTTTCCTATGACAGGGAATCTCTCGGTTACAAATGTAAACTTGATTTCCTGAATATGGATCCACATGGATGGATTCCCTGGATGCTGAATACCTTGCCAAATTCCTTAGATTTCAACAAAGAAAGTCATAGCAGAAACAAAGTGATGATGGAACCACATTATTTTATTGCATCAGTGACTCAATGCCTCAGAGAGTGGAATGATTGAATGGAGTGATGAATTGACATGATTCTATTCAGGCTTCAGACATTCGTCACTCTGGGGAAGTTCCCATAGTGTCAGCTACTGATGCAGCATCATGTCTCCTTTTCAGGGAACCAAGGTTACATGCATAACCAAGATGTTTTTGGTTTTGTGCTTTACATGCCTATGGTTTAATGTCTGTTGATTTGTGGCATTAAACTGGGGTTAACTTGTATTTGTCTCTTTTCACTTTAGACCTGATTGCACTGAAAGAGGAGAGTCAAGAACTGAATGAAAAGGAAGAGAAAGATCAGTACGAAAAACACCATGACTTAATAACTGGAACAAAAACTTATCGTTGCTCACAGACTAAAATTACTTCCTCACAAAAAACTCAAAAGGCAGGAACTACAAGTCATTTCACCTGCTTTCAGTGTGGAAAAAGTTTCAGACAACATGGGAAGCTTAAAGTTCACATGAGAATTCACAATGAAGAGAGCGCTTTTACCTGCCAACAGTGTGGCAAATGTTTCAACAGAAAAGAAAACCTTAATTACCACATGCGAGTTCACACGGGAGAGCAGCCTTTTACCTGCAATCAGTGTGGAAGAAGTTTCAACAGAAAAGGAAGCCTTGAAAGCCACATGAGAATTCATACGGGAGTGAAGCCTTACACGTGCCCTCAATGTGGAAGGAGTTTTACACATAGACCAACTCTTAATGCCCACGTGAGAATTCACACTGGAGAGAAGCCTTTCACATGCCCTCAATGTGGAAAGAGTTTCGATCAACATGGGAACCTTAATGCTCACATTAGAATTCACACTGGAGAGAACCCTTTCTCCTGCCAACAGTGTGGAAAAAGTTTCAGTCGGAAAGGAAACCTTCAAGTCCACATGAGAGTTCACACTAGAGAGAGCCCTTTCACCTGTAAACAATGTGGAATAAGTTTCACTCAAAAAGGAAACCTTAACATTCATATGAGACTTCACACTGGAGAGAAGCCTTACATGTGTCTTCAGTGTGAACAGAGTTTCACCTATCAAAGAGACCTGAAACGGCATTTACAAACTCATTCTGAGAAAGAATTTGCAATGTTCCTCAGTTTGGCAAGAGGTTTACAAAATTAAATTCTTCCTTCTGAGTCAATGTGCAAGTGATTTTTATTTATTTTTTAAATTGCTCAGTGTACAAATGTATTTTCCCATCACACTTACAGATGCACCTGAAAATATGTAGATTTTCTTTTCTTTTTTGACCAGTTATTTTCTGCAAATATATGCTCTAAATGACACTGTATTTACTTTAAATTTGGCAGAAATTCTATCTGTAGATTTTAGAAGAAAACAAAAATTTACATTTTACTCAAACGCATACATATAAATAGTATAGCCAGTTTTGCAGTGCTCTTAATTTTTTCCAGAGCTGTATTTTGGTCACACATGTGAGAATACCTTCACAACCGGTTCCTCGTGTGAGGTTGAGGTAAACTACAAAACTGATCTACATTAAATATGAGGTCCTCGAAATGTCAGTTTTTCACCATGCTTAAGCTTAGTTTTGAATAGTTTCAATAATTTACAGTTCAGTTACATCTATCACTTTTTTAACAACAATTTCTGTCCCTTTACAGCTAATGACACACAAATGAATCCAGAGAAGACATTTAGACACTTTTTGCATAAAGGTGAAAAAGGTATTCTTCAAACCAACACTAAAATTTCCTGAAATCCTTCAACAAAAACAAGAGATCCATGTCGCAGTCTAGTCAGTTTTCGTGATTTTACCGGGAGTGTTTGTGAGTGTGCTTAAACTCGCTCTAGACCCAAGTTATGGACAGCTTCACAATCGGTCATATTCTCTGCTCCCTTCCTGTATATAGTTTATTCCACTTCATATAATTTATTCATCATGCTGATAAGATCATGTGAAGTCTTCATTTTCTAATAATAAAAAGCATTAAAATAATTATAGATGGTTTTATCTGTGTAGCCAGAATATGGCATGCAGTTTCCCCGAACACAAAAACATTTTATGTATTCTATTAATCAATATTATTTATCATTATTACAATTTCATGAGCATTAATTGACAATAATAATTCTGTAATGAATTCCTGTTCATTTTATAATTTCTGAGTAACATTGAACAGTTTGTGTAAATAAACATTTATGCTATTTCAGATGCAACTTTTGTTCCACCTTTGTAGTGTAAAGATGGCTTTTGTTAATGCTAAACTTTTATTGGTAACAGTCTATAGTATTCTGATTGATTTAAGTAATTGGTTAAATGTAAGTATTTGACATTAAAAAAATCATAAAAATTGCACCAATGAAGGGGAAAATAAAAAATGACCCTGGAAATCAATTGCAAGTGGCCCCTAAATAGAAAAGTTTATTTCTGACCCTGGCATGGGGTAACGTCTGGCAGTTGCAGTTTGTATTTAGGTGTAAACTGCAGAAAATAAAAAATAAACTCAAATGTTTTGGGAGAATTCAAATAGGGACATTATCTTGTTGATGATTGACTGGTTATCCAAAGAGATTAATGTTAAAATAAATTGAATGGTTTTAAAATCTTTTTAGTTATCACATTTTGGATTCCAAATGTGTTTCTGGCACTGCCACCTTGTAAAATTACTGTTAGTGTTACTGGACACTTTTATTGACTTATTTAACATTGTTGCCTTCCATTGATGTACGTTTCATCCGTTGCTACACAGTGGAGTTCTGAGGGTCAGATGCAGTATTTTATCGAAGCCCTTCAGATACAAAGCGATTTGCGCTACACTGGCCAGAGCAAAGTAGGTGGAGTTCTCAAAACTTTTAACTATCTTCTTCTATACGTCTAGTTATTTTGATAGTTTGCTGCTGACCGAAAGGAGGAACAACAATGTATCTGTTCCCTGCTAAGAAACGAGCGATAGCATTAGTCCTGCTAATGAGAAAAAGAAAGAGAGCAGCAAAAAGAGGTTGTGGGTACATGAAACCCTCAGGTCCAAAGAACAGTTTGGGGAATTCAGGCTTGCGAAGGGGCTCCGTTTCCACAGCGACTGGTTCCAGGTGTACTTTCGGCTCAGTAGGGAGCAGTTTGACAGTTTGCTGGGCAGAGTCAGACCTAAAATCTCAAGGATCCATACCGAGAGCCAATTTCTCCAACGGAGCGTCTGACAATTTGTCTGAGGTGAAATGTGATAAAAAAAAATCGACTCCTTTTATTTCATAGGCTACATACACAATAGGCTATATTTTGTCATGTCCTGTGGTCATGTCTTTATCCCGCTCACGCCACATCAGTTTCTTAATTGGAGGTGGTTAAAAGTTTTGCTGTTTTAATTGTACTGATAGTTATATTTTACTGAACATTATAATGTCATTAATTTCAGATACCTGGCAACTGGTGATTCCTACACCACCATTGCTTCTAGTTACAGAGTGGGCATCTCTGTGACATGCATTGTACAAGATGTGTCCAAGGCCATTTGGGACAGCCTGGTGGATGACTTTCTGCCTGTACCAAAGATTGCTGATTGGCAGGAGATCGCCTTTGGTTTCAAGGAGAGGTGGAACTTCCCCAACTGTGTGGGTGCAATGGATGGGAAGCATGTGGTAATCCAGGCACCACATAATTCAGGCTCCCATTATTTTAATTACAAGGGAACATACTCTGTTGTACTTCTGGTGGTTGTGGATGCAAGGTATCTTTTTAGGGTGGTGGATCTCCCAGAAGATGCTCCTCTCCCAGGCGCTGATCACCTGGGACCCATGCCTCATGTCTTTGTGGGTGATGAGGCTTTTCCCCTCAGGTAAGTTATATTGATTGCACACACACACACACACACACACACACACATATATATATATATATATATATATATATATATATATATATATATATATATATATATATATATATATATATATATATATATATATATTATATATATATATATATATATATATATATATATTATATACATACATACATATACATATATACTGTATATAGCCCACACAATTCTGGGCTTTCCAGAATTTCCTCAATATGACTGACCTTGGCACACGAGGTACATTACATGGTGGTTTAATCTTTAAAAGCAACTCGTCTATCAATTTTGTAGACCTACCTATATACCAGTGCTTTTCATGGTTTTCACTGTTTGACCACAGCCCTGTTACAGTTCTTGCTACACCCAGAAGTACTGAATGCATGTAGTCTAGCACAGACCCTTCAATGACATCAAAACTGGGAAGCCGACACAATGCACTTGGTCATTTGACACCCATAACAGGCTGTCCTGACTCTAATGCAGCTTCTACAAATTCATTAGTCTGTTCCTGATTGCGAAGCTGGAGGTCTTTCTGAAAAGGATATGCATGAGTAGATCCTCTGCCCTTTTCAACCCATTTTCCTTTGTCAGGGCAATAGGAGCAGCCATATTCACCATTAAACTGTTTGACATTCTGTATTAAAGGTCTAGCAACCGAGTCACTCATTGGAACTAGAGGGATTACTTTTGTATTGATAGAAACACCTTTGTTCTTTTCCCATGTGACACCAGGATCCTCTAGTTTTCCACATTCCTCTACAAAAGGAACCCTTACCTTGACATTTAGCTGTGATGGTGTGCCAATTTTTAAAAAGTCCCCTTGTAGTATTTGGCCCCTTTTTTGCACCATTAATGAGTTGCCGTTGAAAATGAGACAGGATAATGTACTCCTTTGTGGACTGTGGTTTGGGGATGAGAAGCCTAATATGAGAACATTCTTAAAGCTTTCTGATTAAAAAAAACATAACAAAAAACATCACAAATATCACTGACAGATGTTGATGTTTCTGTTTGCCTTTGTACCAATTCGTCTGCAATTCCTGGAATTTTCTAAATATTTTTTATTTGATCTTCCAAGGAGAGGTATATGAAAAAATTATTTGTGAACCTGCTGGCTTTGTCATAAGTAATGTTGCATTGAACACAATGGTCCAGTTCAGCTGACATTATTTTATTGCACTGGTCACACACATAACAGATTCTCATAATGTCTTTGGTATAATCGAAAGCTTTGTCCTGCATACCGAATCATTACCACCAACAACATTTAGAATTTTCATAACATCCTCAAGACAGTCATTGGTCAAATTGTGTTTGAGCTTAAGTGTCAGAAGAAGTAGTTGGGTTTGCTCTTTAGTTTGACCTGAATCCACTGGATCCTCTATCTGAACAGGACTGGAAGTGCACTCTTCATCAGGAGTAGTTAGCTGGATGTCTTCTGGGATGGTGTCTGGGAATGGCTAATAAATATGGGAATCCTGTTAACATTACATTAATACTCTTCGAAGAGATGTAGCCTAGAGTTAAGTTTAAGTTCCAGATCATTTGGTTCTTTCCCAATCCCATTTATACTCTTCTGCCCTGTAATTTCCTGTCTTCTCTCCATTATCCTTTCTGCAATAAATTAAAAATGGCAAAAAAAAATTCCTTAGTGTGTGTATATATATATATATATATATATATATATATACACTCACCTAAAGGATTATTAGGAACACCATACTAATACTGTGTTTGACCCCCTTTCACCTTCAGAACTGCCTTAATTCTATGTGGCATTGATTCAACAAGGTGCTGAAAGCATTCTTTAGAAATGTTGGCCCATATTGATAGGATAGCATTTTGCAGTTGATGGAGATTTGTGGGATGAACATCCAGGGCACGAAGCTCCCGTCCCACCACATCCCAAAGATGCTCTATTGGGTTGAGATCTGGTGACTGTGGGGGCCATTTTAGTACAGTGAACTCATTGTCATGTTCAAGAAACCAATTTGAAATGATTCGAGCTTTGTGACATGGTGCATTATCCTGCTGGAAGTAGCCATCAGAGGATGGGTACATGGTGGTCATAAAGGGATGGACATGGTCAGAAACAATGCTCAGGTAGGCCGTGGCATTTAAACGATGCCCAATTGGCACTAAGGGGCCTAAAGTGTGCCAAGAAAACATCCCCCACACCATTACACCACCACCACCACCAGCCTGCACAGTGGTAACAAGGCATGATGGATCCATGTTCTCATTCTGTTTACGCCAAATTCTGACTCTACCATCTGAATGTCTCAACAGAAATCGAGACTCATCAGACCAGGCAACATTTTTCCAGTCTTCAACTGTCCAATTTTGGTGAGCTCGTGCAAATTGTAGCCTCTTTTTCCTATTTGTAGTGGAGATGAGTGGTACCCGGTGGGGTCTTCTGCTGTTGTAGCCCATCCGCCTCAAGGTTGTGCGTGTTGTGGCTTCACAAATGCTTTGCTGCATACCTCGGTTGTAACGAGTGGTTATTTCAGTCAAAGTTGCTCTTCTATCAGCTTGAATCAGTCGGCCCATTCTCCTCTGACCTCTAGCATCAACAAGGCATTTCCGCCCACAGGACTGCCGCATACTGGATGTTTTTCCCTTTTCACACCATTCTTTGTAAACCCTAGAAATGGTTGCGCGTGAAAATCCCAGTAACTGAGCAGATTGTGAAATACTCAGACCGGCCCGTCTGGTACCAACAACCATGTCACGCTCAAAATTGCTTAAATCACCTTTCTTTCCCATTCTGACATTCAGTTTGGAGTTCAGGAGATTGTCTTGACCAGGACCACACCCCTAAATGCATTGAAGCAACTGCCATGTGATTGGTTGATTAGATAATTGCATTAATGAGAAATTGAACAGGTGTTCCTAATAATCCTTTAGGTGAGTGTGTATATATATATATATATATTTTTTTTTTTTTTACTGCTCAGCATCTGTGTTTGAAAATTGCCTTATTCAATATGTAGTGCACTCATTTGGCGTGTCCATTCAGTTTGTGTACATTGGCTGTCCAAGATTTTTGCTTTAATACCTAGTGATTTTTTCTATGATTAATTCAATGAGATATTATGATGGTTATCTCATAAGACTGCATACAGTGGAAATTATAATTTGGAGAATGATCCCTCTGTTTTAAATTTTAAAAGAATGCTTTCGCTTGCTTACGGTTTCTGAAACTATGGCTCCTTTTCACTAAACTTTTTTTTAAACTAAAAGCATGCACTCAAACATACATAAATGTTCTTTAGTAAGTTTTAAAAAAAGTTTAGTGAAAACTAGCCATATTTTCAGAAATTGACACTAAATGATCTGAAATTATCTGGGTGAACTATTCCTTTAAAAAGGACAAAATAAGGTAATTAGCTAGTGTGAATTTGCTTTTTTGATCTACAAACTCTATGCAGTCTGGCTTTTTAGCAAAAATTCTGACAGCACTTTTTTAAAAGTGCTTTCTTGTATTCATAATAAATCCAGTAGGAGATTATATTGTAAATGTGTTTATTTATATATAGTTAATGCACATTTCTTATTTTTAGAATTATCCACAATCAAGGGAGTGTATTGTTTTGTGTGTTTTGACACAAACCTTGAAAACAGACAAATAAGATAGTTATTTGTTACTTGTTATAAAGGATCAATTAATTTAAAAGGATAGTGAAAGTTCTGTAATCCTTTACTCACCCTCAAGATTTTCTTCCCTGTTGTACACAAAATAAGCTATTTTGAAGAATGCAGGTACCCAAACAGTTGATTGACCACATTGACTTCCATAGTATAAAACAAAAATACTGTCATTCTTCAAAATATCTTGTGTTCAACAGAACAAAGAAACTACAGATTTGGAACAACAGTAAATTTGCATTTTTGGGTGAACCATATCTTTAATTAATTAATTAAAGGGATGTATCAAATGTAAACTGTGCAAATTACCAGAACCATACCTTATGACATTCCTTGATAACATTCTCAAGGTCTTCTGCTGCCTTAATTCTGAAAAAGAAAAAAATATACAGTACAGGCCAAAAGTTTGGACACATTACTATTTTTAATGTTTTTGAAAGAAGTTTCTTCTGCTCATCAAGCCTGCATTTATTTGATCAAAAATACAGAAACATTTTTAATATTGTGATATATTATTACAATTTACAATAATTGGTTTTCAATTTATTATACTTTAAATTATCATTTATTTCTGTGATGTAAAGCTGAATTTTCAGGATCATTACTCCAGTCTATCACATGATCCTTTAGAAATCATTCTAATATGATGATTCATTCTCA
The DNA here is from genome assembly GCA_021554675.1 of Leuciscus idus. Classification (NCBI taxonomy): domain Eukaryota; kingdom Metazoa; phylum Chordata; class Actinopteri; order Cypriniformes; family Leuciscidae; genus Leuciscus; species Leuciscus idus. Next base: position 18,558,261 of record CM038629.1, read on the forward strand.
AAGTTGGAAACAGTTCTGCTGCTTAATATTTTTTCATTAGCTGTGATACTTTATTTATTTATTTATTTTTTAAACTTTTTTGATGAATAAAAAGTAAAAAAAAAAAGATTAAAAAAAGAAAAAAGAAGCAAATGTTTTAAAAATAGAAATCTTTTGTAACAACAATATACACTACTGGTCAGTAATTTGGGGTCAGTAATTTTTTTTCTTTCTTTTTTTAAAATAAATCAATACTTTTATTCAGCAAGGATGTGTTAAATTGATCAAAAGTGATAGTAAAGAAGATTTATATTATTAGAAAATATTTTTTTATTTTGAATAAATGCAGTTCTTTTTAACCTTTTATTCATCAAATATATTAGGCAGCAGAACTGTTTCCAACACATAATAAATCAGATTCATGATTTCTAAAGGATCATGTGATAGACTGGATGTCACGTGACACTGAAGACTGGAGTAATGATCCTGAAAATTCAGCTTTGCATCACAGAATAAATGATAAATTAAAGTATAATACATTGAAAACCAATTATTTTAAATTGTAATAATATATTCATTAAAAAACATTAAAAATAGTAATGTGTCCAAACTTTTGGCCTGTACTGTATACAGTAAATACATTTTTTTTAAGTGATCTAATAAATTTCACACCACAACTATTATACTCCTATATTATACTGAATCAAGAACATGCAGAGAAATCGGACATACAAAAGTACACCCACCAGAACAGCTGATTGAGGGAAAATTGAAAGGCGATTGGTTGGTGTTAATCGACCTACTGTAGCAGTGGGAGATAATGTTATCCACACACCTTTTTTTTTGTGCCCATCTTCATATGGTTCTTGGAGGAATTTCCTCTTCAGCATCAGTTAGCTAACGTTTATACGAAATCCTTTGTCGAGGCTCGCTCATTGTGTCTGTGTACGTCACAGCAAATCATATGTGACCTATTGATGAAATTAAGATGACAAAATAAAGAGCAACATTGAGGATTAATCATAAAACCCAAAGCGTTAACGTTAAACATTTGTAATAAAGATAGAATGTTATTTATTGTGCCATCTATGCTTACCAAGTAGTTTTCTAGGGAATTAAAAAAATGCATCGTCTGGAATCCGTCCCTTAATGCGGGCACATTCCGCATGCGCAGCCCAATGCCTTAGTGATGATATAATAAAACTGTAAGATTAGATTTTTAAAGGTAAAAAATTTTATTTAAAAGAATCCTAAAACAGTAGGCGAAAAGTACCCGGATGACCTACTACTTCCGGCGAGATTCTGAAGTGCGCATACGATGGACACTTTACTATCCCATGATGCCACAGGAGAGAGGAGTTGTCGTTATATTTAAAAATGGCGGAAAACGGTGACGCGGCTGTTTTCAAGTGTAAGTACTTTAGAAAACACTTTTTGTTTCTTTGTGGTTAAATTGTATTTGTTTAACATCATATAAGTAAACGATTGACTTGTTAAAAGTTTAAATAATGTAAATTGAGGATGTCCTTTTCCAGCCAATTCAGAAAAATTATAGTTTTATCATTATTATTACGGAGTAGACTGAGCGAATGTAAATCAGCTAGCTAACACTGTTTTCTTTAAACAAAGACGTTCGTTGTTTAGCAGTTTAATGAGATAGTTACACAACTTAAGTAAATTAAAACGATTTTATTTCTCCTTTACCAGTGTTGATATTATGAAATATTTGTTGGCTACATAGCAAGCTATTGTTAACAAGTGTACCTCAGCTTGTCTATGTAACATTAATAGATTGACCATGGTTCATCACATGTTAAATTCTGTGTTGATTTTGCAGGGGCTGATGAACACACCTTGTTCTAATAGAGTGGAGAGTGGCTAATGAAGGTTGACAAATTTGTTTGTCATTATCATTATTGTTGTTGTTGTTGTTTTTGGTGCAGTTTACAATAGCTTGTGGAATTTTTGCAGATGTACATTTTACACATTTTCATATTTATTAACATATGATATATATATATATATATATATATATAAACATATAAACATATGTACTTGTACATTGTACTCAGGGCTGTGATCACGAACGGACGGGGGAGTGGGGGGTTGAAAGGGGTGCTTATACTATCTTGCACTGGGCCCCACCTCATGCTTGGGATGGTCCTGATTGTACTTGTACACTGAATCTAAACAAGGAATGGTCTGCTATGTAAATGTTTTTCTGATTTACAGTGTTGACTTGTTTCTAATACATGAATTTCTCTCTTACAGATGTCAAAGACTCCATCTCATGTTCCCCTCTCACATGCTCCTAAAGTAAGTATTAGCTGCTTTTTATGTATTGTCTGTGCCACATGCTATTATGTCACATACTAAGCATAACTATTGAAATAATGACTCTTCTAATATATTTTTTAACATTTAAATAATAAACCATGAAATTAATTAAAATAATTGTAAAGAAATCACAACAGAACAAGTTGTACTTCATACCACAGCTACATGCAAACTACTATACTGTATATTAAATCTCTGCATTAGATAAATTTATATTGTAAACAATTGTCCAGTACTATTGCTAACATCCATTTACCATATGCATTTTAGCCTGTGCAATCAAATGCAGATGTCCTTGATGTAAGTTATGCATTTTAACTATTGTTTTTATTTGATTTTTTACATTTCAAATATACTTGTCAAGTCAGGAACATTATTCATAGCATCCTAGTTATTTGAACATGACTGTGGTAGATAAACAATAGTTCACCTAAAATTGATATATCTCATATCAATTTACTCACCTTTGTGAGTAAAGAAACTCTCTCCCGCTCAAAGTTTCTGAATTCTATTGGTCGGTTCACCCAGTAAAGGTGTGGACTACGATTTCCTTAAATGACGATGCTTTTTGTCTTAGTCGTATCTCCGTCTTCTCGCCTTGTCTTAGTCTCGGGCTCATTCATTTCTATCTACGAGTGAAATGGTCTTAGCCTGAATTTCCGGCAACTCTGCTTACAAGTAAACTGTTTTAACTTCCCGCGAACGACACGAGCTCCGGAAGAACCGAAAGAATGCTTCAAACTAACGGACACACCGAGGACGGACACTCATACGCACTCTTCTGGGATGGTGTCTGGGAATGGCTAATAAATATGGGAATTATGGGTCCTGTTAACATTACATTAATACTCTTCGAAGAGATGTAGCCTAGAGTTAAGTTTAAGTTCCAGATCATTTGGTTCTTTCCCAATCCCATTTATACTCTTCTGCCCTGTAATTTCCTGTCTTCTCTCCATTATCCTTTCTGCAATAAATTAAAAATGGAAAATATTGTGATATATTATTACAATTTACAATAATTGGTTTTCAATTTATTATACTTTAAATTATCATTTATTTCTGTGATGTAAAGCTGAATTTTCAGGATCATTACTCCAGTCTATCACATGATCCTTTAGAAATCATTCTAATATGATGATTCATTCTCAAAGTTGGAAACAGTTCTGCTGCTTAATATTTTTTCATAACTGTGATACTTTATTTTTTTTATTTTTTTTTTAAACTTTTTTGATGAATAAAAAGTAAAAAAAAAAAAAGATTAAAAAAAGAAAAAAGAAGCAAATGTTTTAAAAATAGAAATCTTTTGTAACAACAATATACACTACTGGTCAGTAATTTGGGGTCAGTAATTTTTTTTCTTTCTTTTTTTAAAATAAATCAATACTTTTATTCAGCAAGGATGTGTTAAATTGATCAAAAGTGATAGTAAAGAAGATTTATATTATTAGAAAATATTTTTTTATTTTGAATAAATGCAGTTCTTTTTAACCTTTTATTCATCAAATATATTAGGCAGCAGAACTGTTTCCAACACATAATAAATCAGATTCATGATTTCTAAAGGATCATGTGATAGACTGGATGTCACGTGACACTGAAGACTGGAGTAATGATCCTGAAAATTCAGCTTTGCATCACAGAATAAATGATAATTTAAAGTATAATAAATTGAAAACCAATTATTTTAAATTGTAATAATATATTCATTAAAAAACATTAAAAATAGTAATGTGTCCAAACTTTTGGCCTGTACTGTATACAGTAAATACATTTTTTTTAAGTGATCTAATAAATTTCACACCACAACTATTATACTCCTATATTATACTGAATCAAGAACATGCAGAGAAATCGGACATACAAAAGTACACCCACCAGAACAGTTGATTGAGTTAAATTTCCGGCAACTCTGCTTACAAGTAAACTGTTTTAACTTCCCGCGAACGACACGAGCTCCGGAAGAACCGAAAGAATGCTTCAAACTAACGGACACACCGAGGACGGACACTCACACGCATTCTTGCTCAGCACCAAAGATCCATGCAAGTATTATTTCTATCGAGATTTAAATGTGTTTAAAGTGTAAGTTGCAGGTTAAATTTTTCACGAAGATAATGCAATGTGTTTATTAAACATAAAGATAAGAACCGCCCACCATTGTTTTTTATACCAAAATGCTGATATAATATGAAAAGTTGGCACTTTTAACAGTGGTTTTAACCGCTCCCGCTTAATGGGGCGTGACGTCATAAGAGGAACTCACTAGTAGAGTTACCGTACGCTAGCAGCTATATTCGCCTTACATAACTTCAGAAAAGTTGGTTGTATGTTTTATTTGATAAAAAAAAATTATGGATAAAATAACTCCATTGTAAACATACTCGTGTGTGCTGACTTCAAGGGGACCGTGATCCAGTGCCTGATATGAGAATAAGCTATTCGCAAAACAAACGGGTTCAGGCACGTCAGATCAGCCGGTCGCAGGTCGAGCTGTTGCACTAAACTCCAAAACGTGTTCACCTCACGGCAGCACATACTCTCCACTGCTGATAGCCCACACAAACACAGTGATGGGGACATCGATCTCTCTTTTTCTTTTCTGACAGTAATAATCTCCGTTAATAATCTGCGTTAATAATCTGTTACAAAGAACTTTATTATATTAAATATTAATCAAATTATTCACACCTTCACAAAATCCAAATATTCAGTGTAAGAGTAAAAATGACATAACATTATTTATAGTAAGTTTATTTGATTCACAGCTTATTTACAGTTTTGACCTCGACAACCCAACTGCATTTACCGCAAACAGTAAACTAAAAGATTGTTTTGGTTGAATCGGTTCAAAGGAGTCATTAGTTCGCGAATCGGACGTGTCATTAGCGGACTTGTACACGTTGAGTGATTATCCCGGCAGTTAGGACATCGCACAAGATTTGTCAACACAGAAAACATTTCATCATAGTTTTGTTTTGTTTACTGAAAGTGTTTCTCATGTCAGCTGAATGGGCGGAACGCTTTTCAGAGAAGATAAGGCAACGTAATTTTTTTTTTTTTTTAGCACAACACCCAGCAGTAATTCAGGAAAAAAAATACCTGAATGCTCCACATGAAACTTCGGTCTTCCGATCTTTTACCATCGTGTCAATTCTCAATTGATTTTGATTAATATGCGCGAGGGAGCGAGAGAGAGCAAGATAGTTTGAAGACGGTGAGGGTGCGTGCGCGCGACCGGTCACTTGTGTGAGAGACACGTGAGTGACAGGAGGGAGAGCAGGGAAAGGAAATGCAGCTGAATGAACACGCTGCGTGTTTTAAATAGCATAAAAAAAAATTGTTATAACGAAACGCAATTTGTGGCGGCCGGTGTTGATTCTGTGGCGCACCGCCACGAATTAGTCTATGTGTGGGAAACACTGGCATCGATGAGACTAGCGATTGGTGCCTGTGCAGTGTGTGCATCTCTACAGCTCTGATTTGGACTGACTTACTGTAAGTAAATAATGTCTTCAGTCGTCGTCCCTCCTTGCTATTCTACATGACGGAAATATTTTGAAAAGACTTGCTTGTTCCGTTATATTATCCGGGTTAAGTTTGCACCAGGCTAGACTAGCTCTAACGTAGCTAACGTTACTCACCGGGACACCTGGCTAACCCTCCACTAATTCTCCTCACACCAAGCATTAATAACTCTTTGAGTGCCATGGCTCCCCTCTCTCATGCCTGACCAGTTAAAAATTGTAGGGCTGTGGTCCATAAAGAATTTGATGGTTTCCCACATCCTCAGTCGTTCTCCAAATAGCCATAATACAGTAGGAATCTAGCAGAGTATGGGTTGCGAGTTCCTCTTGTGACGTCATCACCCAGTAACTGAAAAAACACGCTACCTTTGAAGAAACCCCAATAAATGTTATTTTAACGCATTTTAAGACAGAAATAATTAAATATATACATATAGAGCACTTTAATTTACACATTAATTGGCTGTGGTGGTTAACCTGCAACTTACACTTTAAGGTTGTCTGCCCTTGCTTTAAGGTGATTTGATTCTTTGCTGGCTCTCAAAGGTTAACTGTTTGTGATATTTTGCCATTCTGTGATCTGTTCTTTCTTTATTTACTTTTGTTATTCTGTTTATATATACCGTATTTTCCGGACTATAAGTCGCTCTGGAGTATAAGTCGCATAAGTCAAAAAATGCATCATGAAGAGGAAAAAAACATATATAAGTCGCACTGGATGTGTAAGTCGCATTTATTTCGATATTTATTTCACAAAATCCAAGACCAAGAACAGACATTTAATCTGGAAAGGCAAGTTATTCAACTACACAGTAGCACACAGAACAACAGGCTGAATAGGTGTCCGGTATGTTAACGCAACACATTAACAATTATTCAGCTACACAATAGCATAAAGAACATATACCGGGGAGGCTGAATAGGCTAAATTAACATAAGCCAGCGAGTCCAACAAGCAAGTTACCAGTAAACAAGTTCACCAAGCTCCCGCGATCTCATTCCACATCACTGAATCCACTGAATTTTCTTCATCCTTGGCAGGCCAGCTGACAGTCTTGCCTGGGCCTGGGACAAGATAATCTTAGATGGCCCCCCCCACGCCCAGATCTCTCCTTTTCCCTTGCTCTTCCTCTCCTGTTCCTCTCCCCTCCTCTGCTCTTCATCTCCTGTTCCTCTCCCCTCCTCTGCTCTTCATCTCCTGTTCCTCTCCTCTGCTCTTCCTCTCCTCTGCTCTTCCTCTCCTGTCCTCACATCTCTCTCTGCAAAAGACAAGTGACATGCATTGACAATAATGGTTAACATTAACCAACTACACATAAGCTGTTGCCAAATACACTCTTCATATGTATTGGAATTCTGACACTAGCAGGAAATAAATCAATATTTACCATTGTATTTTAGGCTACTGCTGGTGTGACGTTTAGATTTGAACTCCAAATGCCATGCGCCGAACTTTCCTTCTCATCTATGTTCTTTTCAAAATCATCTATGATGTCTTTAAAGTCCAGTTTCTTGGCAAGTTGACGCTCTATGGAGAGCATTGCCAAACCATTGAGCCTCTCCTGGGACATGTTAGAGCGCAAGTAGTTTTTTATTATCTTCATTTTACTGAAGGCCCGCTCACCTCCAGCCACAGTCTCAGGCAGAGACAGGAAAATGCGCAGCAGGACACACAGGTCTCCATAAATGCTCTGTAGTCCCATTGTATATATGGCATTAAGTAGGTCCAGAGGTCCAAGACCGTCTTCAAAAGTTGCACTATATATTTTCTTTAAGTGCTGAATTTGGTCTTCAAGGGTCTCTGTGAGGTCATTCTTATATTTCTCAGAGAGCTTTGAGCATGATGCACTGATGCTGTCCTGTGGCATATCTCTGAATTTCCACAGGACGCAGAACTCGTCACATATCTGCTGCATTGATGAGAACCGTGCATGTAGTTGAGAGATTATGCTGTCCATTGCAACATGAAACACTATCTCTGAATAGGGTCTCTTGGCTTTGCTCCTCTGTCCCTTGCTTTTCTGACTCATCAAAGAAACGTTTCCTCTTTCTCTGTCTCATTTCTAACTGGGATTTGATGCCCATGGACCTGGCGACAGCAGTTGCCTCTGTCAGAAAACTATCCCATGATGCACGCATGCAGGCAATCTCTTCCTCCAGTTCCTTTATATTGACAGCTTGCACATCAAGTGAGATGGTTGAGGACTGGCTGGTAAGGTTTCTATCCTCTATGCATTGTAACACCTTAACCCAAAAAGTGAGGAGCAAAACTGCATTAAAGGTCTGAAAGTAGGTCTTTAGACCATGTGCTTCAGCTTTGGCTTCACTGGTGAGGTTACCTGTAGTGATAAAGGTGTCTAATGCCTAGCCTGACTACGTCAGACTTCGTACTTCCGCTCAATTTCATTTCGCTTCTGTACTCAGTCTGAGACAGCGTCATAGCTTTCCGTTTTCCACCGGCCTGAAAACAGCCGGGCCAATCAATGAACAGAGGGCGGGCTGAGAGCCGTGACGTAGACGCTGATTGTACCGTGGATGCATAGATTTACTTCACATAATCTGCAAAAGTCGTTCACAGCCATGTTCACTCCGGTGTTTCGCTCGATGGTTTTTGTTTTCGCATTATACGTGTGTTTACAGTGGAAGTTCGATGCGGCTGAGCATGCGCATAACACACGCCATAACCAAACGTTATGTGATTGGCTTACGGGTAACCAATGATTTTAAACTTCAGACAAGCGCCCCCCCGCACAAGAGAAAACACTTCTCTATTATGCCATTCCAGACTCTGTCTACGAAGCAAAGCGAAGTAGCAGAGTTTGGTATTACCAGGCTATCTTTTTTTTGGAATACTTTATTTTCAGTTTTTCAGTTTACACAAAACAAAACACACAAAAAAAAAAAAAAAAAAAAAAAAAAAAAAAAAAGCCACCCCTCCCCCCTCCCCAAAAGGGTGCTCCAATATTCATATAATGTAACAATTTCTTCGAAGTCAGTCACAATCTAATATCACATTATCCACATAATCTAGATAGGGTTGCCAGATTTTAATAAAGGTATTGTATCGCTTTCTAAGGCTATATGTAATTTTTTCTAAAGGCACACATCTATTCATTTCTAAATACCACTTAGTTATAGATATAGGGGAATCAGACTTCCATGAGACAGCAATGCATTTTCTAGCCACTGCCAGAGCTATCTCCAGAAAATGTTTCTGAAACCTGTTTAATATTTTATCAATTTTCCTGAAGTTCCCCAGCAAACAAAACTCTGGGTCAACCGGTAATGAAATTTGTGTAATCTTAGTCAAGACACTACAAAAGTCAATCCAGAAGTCTCGCACTTTTACACACAACCAAGTACAGTGTAGGAAGGAGCCCACCTCTATTGTACAGCGGAAGCATGCATCAGATAGCTCAGGCTTGAACTTATGAATCTTCTCCGGAGTTAAATACAGCTGATGGAGGAAATTATAGTGGATAAGTCTATACCGTGCATTAATAGTGGCAGATAAACTGTCTTTACACAACTCTGACCAAAGTTGGTCTTCAATTGTGGTATTTAAGTCTGATTCCCACTTTCCTTTAGACCTATACAAATCAGGTTTAGGACATTCAGATATCAGCAAAGAGTACACTTTAGAAATAAGCTTACATGGTCCACTTTCTTGCATCAATTTCTCCATTTCCGTGAGCTTGGGCAAAGTCATGCTGTCGTTCAAAGTGCTCCTCAAAAAGGATCGCAATTGAAGGTAACAAAAGAAAGTATTGCTGGACAGGTTATATTTCCTCCTCAATTGTTCAAAGGACATGAAAAGTCCATCCTCATAACAATCCTCCAATGTGTGAATTCCACTGTGATGCCATGCCTTCAGGATCTTGTTATTTACAGTCATCGGGATAAGTTCGTTTTGTTTTAAAGGTGACTTTGGTGACAGTCTTATCTCCTTGCCGATGGTCTTATGTACATCATACCAAAGTTTAATAAGGTGTAACAGAATTGGATTATCAGTTTTTCTTGATAAATTTCGGTAGTTGTATTTGTACACAAATTCGCTGAAGGAGTTATCTTTCAAGGAGTGAAATGCAATATAAACCCAGGATGGAATTGTGTCTTTCTCAGACATAGACCAAAGAAATCTCATTTGGGCAGCAAAATAATACTTTCTAAAATTGGGTAATTGTAGTCCCCCTGACTGATAGTCCCATGTTAATTTCTCCAAAGATATCCTTGGTACCTTGTTGTTCCAAATGAACTGTCTTACATTTTTATTAAGAGTTTTGAAAAAGTTTTGGGGTAATGGAATAGGCAATGATTGAAAAAGATACTGCAATCTTGGTAGAATGTTCATTTTAATGCAATTAATTCTCCCGATCAAAGTGATGGGGAGACTAATCCATCTGCGTAGATCTTCCTCAATTTTTTTAAGTAGTGGACAATAATTCAATCTATAAAGATTTTTTAAGTTATTATCCACAACTATACCGAGATATTTTATTCCAGTTGGGGCCCATTTGAATGCGGATGCACCTTGATACGCATGATAATTAAATGTTGTTAAGGGGATTATTTCACTTTTATCATAGTTTACTTTGTATCCTGAAACAGTACTATAGGTGTCTAATAAATCCTGCAATCGAGTGAGAGAGTGAGAAGGGTCTGTTAAATATAAAAGAACATCATCAGCGAATAAATTAATTTTATGGGTTATCTGTCCAACCTTGAAGCCCTTTATATCAGGATCCCTTCTAATTGCTTCCGCCAAAGGTTCAATAGCTAAGGCAAAAAGACTCGGAGACAGCGGGCATCCCTGTCTACTGGATCTATGTAACGAAAATGGGGATGAAATTTGTCCATTAGTAGTAATCTTTGCTTTGGGGTTATAATATAGGGTTCTCACCCAGTTAATAAATGTATGTCCAAAACCAAATTGAGTTAACACCTTAAATAAGTAGGGCCATTCCAGCCTATCAAAGGCTTTTTCAGCGTCTAACGCCACAGCCACTGTGTGGTCCGGCCTTGATTTTGCTAAATGAATTATATTGAAAAATCGACTTAAGTTATTGGCAGATAGTCGTCTTTGGATGAAGCCGCTCTGATCGGAATTAATTATTTTTGGTAATACCAGGCTAAGCCTGTTTGCTAACACTTTAGAGATCAATTTATAATCTGCATTCAGTAATGAAATAGGCCTGTAAGAGGCACATTTTAGTGGATCTTTATCTTTTTTTAATATAACTGTGATTATAGCGGTCGTGAAGGATTCGGGAAGCCTATGCGTCTTAGATGAAAGGTTAATTACATCCATAATCAGTGGGGTGAGTAAATCTTTAAATTCCTTATAGAATTCAGGTGGGAAACCATCCTCTCCTGGGGATTTATTAGACTGAAGTGAATTGAGGGCTTTTATAATTTCTGCCTGCGTGAAGGGGAGGTCCAAATTTTTTTTATCTTCTTCACTAATTTTTTGTAATTCGATTCTAGATAGAAAATTGTCTATATGGGTCAAATCTCCAGGCAACTCTGACTTGTACAAATTTGAATAAAAGTGTTTAAATGTATCATTAATTTCTATTGGACTATATGAGATAGAGCCTGTTTCAGTTTGAATAGCATTAATACTTCTAGTGTTTTCCTCTGCCTTCAGTTGCCAGGATAATATTTTATGTGCTTTATCTCCTAATTCATAATACCTCTGTCTAGTTCTTAAAATGGCTCTTTCAATTTTGTAAGTGTCTAATGTATTGTATTGGAGTTTTTTCTGAACTAAGGATTGATATGTGTCAGAAGAACCATTTCTTTGGTAATCTTTTTCTAGGGATAAGATTTCTTTTCCTAATTTGTCAATATCTTCTGTGTGTTTCTTTTTCAGGCCTTTTGTATAGGAGATTATTTGCCCTCTCAAATAGGCTTTCAGTGTATCCCATAAAATAAAGCTATCGGGGGAGGAAGCACAGTTTGTTTCACAAAACAACTTAATCTGGTCTCTTATGAATGTGCAAAAGTCAGTTCTTTGTAGGAGAGTGGGATTAAGGCGCCACCTATATGGTGTTTTGGGTTTATCTGGAAACAAGATAGACAAAGTCAGTGGCGAATGATCCGATAACGTTCTGGATAAATATTCAGAGTCTAATACTCTATGGAATAATTGGGTGGATAATAGGAATAAATCGATTCTAGTATGGGATTTATGAGGGCATGAATAAAAGGAATAATCCCGGGTCTGAGGGTGCATCCGCCTCCAAATGTCTATTAAATTTAGATCTTTCATATATGTTTGAGTGGTCTTGGCTGCCTTTGAATTTGAAATGGTCTTTGTTGATTTGTCCATTATAGGATCTAAGCAAAAGTTGAAGTCCCCTCCTATAAGTATATTTTGTTGCCCCCCCGCAGCCTTTAGAAACATATTTTGCATAAACAATTCATCATCATAATTAGGTGCATATAAATTTAGGAGTGACCATTGTTCTGAGAATATTCTACAATTAACAAAAACATAGCGTCCTGAGGAGTCAATATCAGTATTAAGTATTTCCAAAGGTGTATTTTTATTTATTAAGATGGCTACCCCTCTGGCTCTTGAATTGAATGAAGATGACACTACCTGCCCCACCCATTCTCTCTTTAATTTTTTGTGTTCCTGCGCAGTGAGGTGAGTTTCTTGTAGGAAGACTAAATCTACTTTTAACTTTTTAAGATATGCCAAAACCCTTTTTCTTTTAATCGGCCCATTCAATCCTTTAACATTAAAACTGACAAATTTCAATACTCTATCCACTAAGTTCTTTCTTATTTATGAGCTTCATTCGACCTCTCACAATAATATTACCATAAGCAGAGCATATGTAAACTTGTAAGCAACAAATAAATGGAGCACCCAAACAAAAAAGAAAACTACCCCAAAAACAACATATAGAACCCCCTAGTGCCATCTCCAAAAAGTGTGGCACACCTCCCTTCATCTAGAAAGGCCTTGTATCCGTGAACAACTAATTTAACTTAAATCTAAGGTCTTCTGCCCCCCAGGGGCTCTCCGCTATATAATATAGAATATTATATAAAACACTCTAACATAGAACTGACTGTAATAAGATAACCACTCAAGTAGGTGAACATGGAACAATGTCGAAAATTGTGGTGTCTTACAGTTTGCGCAATGGCTAAGATTAAGAAGATGCATCAGGTCACTTGTTAACTCTTCTCTTCAATTTTCAAGTGTTCTCTCTCACAAACGCTGCTGCTTCTCTTGGCGTTTTAAATGTTTTCTTTTTCCCATCTGAGAGCGTTATCCTCAGGGTAGCAGGATAAAGTAAAGCAAACTGGATACCTTTGGACTTCAGCTCTTTCTTTACCCGATCATATTCCTTTCAGCGCTTCACCAAGTTGGCACTCAGATCAGGAAAAAACATCACCGGCGAGTTCTCATACAATATGGGACCGTTGCTTTCCCTGGATAATTTTGCTGCCGTACGGAGTATCTTCTCCCGATCCTGGTATTTCAGCAGGCGTATCAACACAGCCCTCGGCCTTCCCTCCGCGGATGGTCTTGGCGCGAGCGTCCGATGTGCTCGCTCTATTATTAGCGGCTCGGGAAAGTGCTCTTGACCCAATACAGTCGGAAGCCAATTGGCGAAAAAAGTGACCGGGTCACTCCCCTCACAGCCTTCCCGCACGTTAAGAACGCGGATATTGTTGCGTCTGCTGTAGTTCTCAAGTGACTCAACTTTCTCCATCAAATATTCGTTGTCTTTTGTCAACTTGATCACCCGCGAATCCAGCTCGGTGACATGATCCTCCGCTGCCCCGATGCGATCTTCCGCTTCAGTGACGCGGGATGTCAGACTATCAAGCATAGATTTTAACCCCGATATGGATTCGTTAATCTCTGCCGTTTTGGCGTCCAGTTTATTGGAGAGGGCTAGGTTCCCATTTCGTATCTCTTGAAGTATAAGAGCGTTGTCCCCGGTAGGTTGTGCTTGTCCGTGCGCCATCTTGCTGATGCTAGCTTCTTGCTGGTCTTCTTTTTCGCACGATGAAGTATGTACACTCGTCGAGTTAGTTTGCTTATTTCTGGATCTCAGATCCATTACGCGGCAGATAAATCAGAATAAAAGAGTAGTTTTTCTTTTTTGAAGGGTTAAGAGTGTTTTAAAGAATAAAGTCTCGGAGAGCATCAAGGAACGCGTCCTTCTAGCTCAGCTGCATCACGTGACCCCCCATTACCAGGCTATCTAATGCCTGGATCACACCGGGAAAATGTTTTGCCACTGGGTGCACTGCCTCTATCCGCGCACTCCATCGTGTGTCAGACAAGCTGTGCAGAGAACAACCCAAAACTCTTTGTAAGATTTCCCATCGGTGAGGGCTGCCTCTGAATAGGTTGTACAGCTGATTGATGAAGCCAAAGAATATGTCTATTTCTGGGCAGGCCCGGGCTGCATGGACCCCAACTAGGTTTAACGTGTGAGATGCACATGGTGAGTATGTGGCCAAGGGATTTTTATTCAGTATGCGAGCTTGCACTCCTCTCACTTTTCCTGCCATGTTAGCTCCATTATCATAGCACTGACCCCTGTAATCAGCTATATCTATCCCATCTTCACCTAGTGATTGTTCCACCATTGTGGCGATTTCCTCTCCTGTCTTTTTTAAAAAGTCCTTAAATTCAAGGAAACGTTCATTTATTTCCCACCCACCCTCAGGGGAAGTTTGACTGACATACCTCAGCAACAGTACATTTTGCTCCAAGTTTGACACATCTGGGGTTGCATCACACATCATGGAATAGAATGTTGTTTCTTGCCTTTCCCTCAAAATAGTGTTTAGGACACGCTGAGCACAAAGTTCAATAAATTCGTTTTGGCTGTCAGGTGAAAGATAATGAGCTTGGAGTCTCTTTCCCTGTTGCTGGTGCTCTCTAATGTTTTGTAAATGGTCATTTAGGATACTGTCATACTTTGCCAACAGCTCAATTATGCCAAGAAAATTTCCATTGTCTGGCTCATCTAGTGTATTTGTGCTGCCCCTGAATGGCAGATTCCTGAAGGCTAAGTACAGTGTTACATCCAGCAGCCGCTTCAGTAGTGCTTTGTTTTTTCGATTTCTGTCTCCATCAATTTTTGTTGTTGGTTGTCGATTCCAGAAGTCTGTAGGACAGAATGTTGTAGGTTCTTCCATTTCCAATAACAATGTTTGTGTGCACAGTTTCTTTCATGTTCTGGAAATCTCTCATAAAGCTTTCTGTATTTTATATTCGATATTTTCATCCCATCTGTGGAATTTAGTGCACTAGTTGACTTTTTCTCTACTTCAAAGGAGAACAGCAAGCATGGTAGGCAAAATAAGGCCTTTTTTGAGCTGCTATATACTTTCCAGTCCCTATCGATTTTTTTCCCTTCCATTGTGGGATGTGGAATATGTCAAATAGTTTGGGAATTCCCTGCCCTCTGCATCTGCTGGCAATTCCTTCACTCTATTCACTCTATCAGAGTCGGTCATTCTAGTTGGCCATAATGCAGGATCGCTGAAATTAAGTGTCTATCCATCCTGCTCAGACTCTCCGACGGGGCAGCGGGCCCCTCCCGCATCACTGTGACTCTCTCTCTCTCTCTCTCTCTCTCTTCTCTCTCACTGGTAGCCTGACTCTGTCCCTCTGCTCCAGGGCAGCAGGCCCCTCCCGCATCACTCTCTCTGTCACCTGACTGCAGCTGGATCTCTCTCCTCTCTGTCTCATCCTCTCTGACGGAGCTATCTCAAAGATAACGTGTTGTGTCAGGCTTTTATACTAGAGATGCACCAATTACAATTTTCAAGGCCAATTCTGATTTTAGCCGATTCCGTTTTTCTAACCTCTTTACAGCAGACTTCTATTTTATTTTTTTTATAAAACACCATATACTTTTACCCAAACTGAATAATAAAAACACATTTAAATGGGTACATTTTCTATAAATGTCTTAATTTTCTTTTCTGACATAGCCTACTGCAGTTCTTGTTAAAACACACTAGACATGCAAAATCTGTGCATTTTGGGCACTTTTTGTGTGAAATCATATTTATTTTTTGTCCATCAAAAGTGTGCTTTCACTTTAATTAAGCATGAGCAGCGCAGCAAAAATAGACTCGGATCTGGCCCATTATCTGTTTACCGATGCCGACAGTGACGCATTTCAGCCGGCTTTTTATTTCTCATCTCCATAAATATATCTAGTAGTAAAGCTAATGCAAGGGCTATAAATCAATGAATTCTTTGCTGATACTTCCTCGTCATCATGGAGAGCGCAGTTCGCACAGCTTTCTCCTTTCCACAAGCGCTTGCTCTCCCGTGGCGTCTGTTACTATGCAACCATGAACATAGGCGCGCCTGGAAAAACGAGCACGCCGCGTCGCTTCTATTATGAGCTAATATCCAAAATATTTCCATATGTGGCTCTTTCCTCCTTTCTTATCAACAAGTGGATTTACAGCCACCACATCAGTAGCACCGCCGGTCGCCATGTCTCAGCGCTTTTATGAAGAGGACGCAACTGCACGCGCTTCGGGCATGCACGCGCATCAAGTACCGGGTTTGAGAAAACCTGGTACTGTGACGTTTAAAACATTTTTAGTAGCAGCTACCGACTTGGTACCGAAGTACCGGCTCTTTGACAACACTAGTTACAAGGTTCATAAACGTTGGCTGCGCTGTTTCTTACCTTGCTCTACGTTGACTTTACTAACGTTAGTTCCGGGTTTGGGTTCGGGTTCGGGTTCTTGACCACTATTTCAAGGACAATTAGGAAGAAAACAAATAAAAAGCTTTTATGTAACTCAAATATTAGATATTTTTTCCACAAATATGTCTATTTTATTTATTTTTTAACAATTATTCCATAATTTAATGAGGGCCCAGTTCTGATCCTCTTGATAAGAAGATCGTATGGTCGGTTCGGTGGACGAACGGATTATTCGATGTGAAATAAATTCTGTAGGTTATTCTGAAATTTTATCTATAGCCTATCTGTATATTCATAATTGATTATAATTCGTTATGGTTAGTTATCTATATATATATAGAGATACAAATATACGGGCTGTGTATTCCCTTTTTGGGCGATTTAAAATGTGTAGGTAATAATTGATCATAACCAGTATGATTAATTATTAATTATATATTCCCCTCATTTGAGCTGATTCGCTACATTCGAAACCGTTAAAAAAGTACGTTCTATATGAACTAATTTCGGACAATACTAAATCAACCATGTTGTTACTGTCACGTGACTTACCAGTGTCAAACGCAAAAAGGAAAATTTACTAGAAAATTACAGTTAAAGGGTTAGTTTACCCAAAAATTGTCTTCATTTATTCACCCTTATGTCATTCCAAACTTGTAAGACTTTCGTTCATCTTCGAAACAGAAATTAATATCTTTTTGATATAAAATATGAGATATGTCTGTCCCTCCTTTGATAGCTAGACAACTACCACTTTGATGCTTCAAAAAGTTCATAAAGAGATCCTAAAACTAATCCATATGAATTGAACGTTTAGTCAACATTTTCTGAAGAGACATGGTAGTTTTATTTAATGCCATGTCAGCATCTGTGTGGAAAAAACGGAATTACAAAAATTCAAGTGTTACATTTATACAATACAAATAAAAACCAAGCAAACAGAAAAAAAGTTTTCTGAAACAAAAATCAAAATGAAGTGACCCACTGCCTATGTTAATGATGGTGCTGAGGCTCTATCCTGGAAGAAACCTCTCCCAACCAAAGAGGATCTTCCACTACCGCCTTTCACAAGCCAGAAGTGCAGATTCTTGCTGCACAATGGAGAATCTACCAGCGGGTGATTGGAGTGAGCCCTGCAAATGTGGATGCTATTGTTAAAGCAACAGTGATCCTTCATAACTTCCAGAGGTGGAACTCCACTGTAGAAGCTCCTGTCCCACAGGAAGAACTGAACATCCCTGCACTTACACGTGCAAGGAGAGTGGGCACCAACAACTCCACCTGAGAGGCCGTAGCTGTACGGGAGTCTTTCAACAGCTACTTTTCCTCTGCCGCTGGTGAAGTGCCCTGGCAACACAACATAGCCTTATGTGCTCACCTGTCATCTCTGCACTGCTCGCCTGCTGCTGCTGCTTTTCCTCTTCAACATACCACAAAGGCTCTTTTAAGAGCCACTCACTTATTCTTGAAAGATTTGATTCCTGATTAAACATATATATTACATTCACACGTTACATTTTCCATGTCTGTTAATTGTTTGAAAAAACATTTTTAAACTGCATAGTTCATACACTAAACAATGATTAATCACTGTAACATCTGAATCAAAACACGAATCATGAACTCAGTTCTTTTTTAGAATAAAACATTTATTCAAACATTAAAGCTGACACTAAGGAACAAATTATATATATATATATCAAGAATTTATATCTCAAGGAAAACTCAGCCCTGTGTAAAGTAGTCAAGAACTCGATTTCAACTTCACTCCTTTTTTCACATGACAGGTGTCTGAGACATGGTGCCAGACTCAAAAGAAAAAGCTCCTCTTTACCTGTAGACTGGTTGAGCACATTCATCAACTGATTCTCAAACTCATCATTCTGCCCCTGCCTTTTTTGTTCTTCATTGATCCCTGTGGTGCTGGCATAGCCTGTTGAGTGCTGGGTGTTGCAGGGACATGGGATACATGAGGTGCTGAGGTAGATGGGGGCTCCCAG
This sequence comes from Leuciscus idus, assembly GCA_021554675.1. Taxonomy (NCBI): domain Eukaryota; kingdom Metazoa; phylum Chordata; class Actinopteri; order Cypriniformes; family Leuciscidae; genus Leuciscus; species Leuciscus idus. The sequence goes on from CM038629.1 coordinate 18,576,816, forward strand.
GATACACCAGCTACATCAGTCAGGTAAAGGGTAAAGGTTTCAGTTGGGGCACCAGGTGGTGATGACTGAGCAGCCAGGGGTGATGAGGTAACCTGGGGTCTAGTTGATCTCTCTTCTAGGGATGGGAACATATTGGATGAAGTGGCCCTCTCTCTGACATGAGGCTCCAACAAATTAATTGTTGTGAATGAGTCACCAGTGGCAAGGTAGCTGCAACAACAAAGGTAGACTAATTAAGTTCAAAATTACACCCCTAAAATATATATAATACACTCTTGCATAAACTTTTATATACTTCGGGGTAAATTGCTGCTGCTGAAAGAATCAGATAACTTGAGGCCAAAGTTAGAGGATTAGAAGCTAAGCTCAGTGGTCTGCCTCAAAATCACACATCAACAGATACTGTGCAACTGATGAGGAGTTTAGATTCTACTCGATTCCCATCAGAGAAAGTATTTTGGACATTTTGGGAGTCAGCTTTCCCCTCAGCATCCAAGTTAGTCTACTGGAGTAAAGCACAGAGGATGAATGGGAAAATGGATATTGATAAACCAAGTCCGTTTTTCCCTGGAGAGATTGCACCCAGGAAAGGGACGCAGGAGGTTTCTTTGGAGGGGAAAGGCTTCATCCCCCACAAACACATGTGACAGTGGACTACAGTGCTGTGAATACACAGTCATCTGGGAGATCAAGGTTGCCATTCCTCAGGGTTTCACCAAAGGCAGAGTTGGCCAGGGTCCCGCCATCACTTTGACGTCCATATCTACCAAAATCTATTATACGGAACAGATATTTGGCATCCACAACTGCAAGAAGCACAAGAGAGAAGGTCTCCTTGTAGTTATGAAACAGAGACCCTGAGTAAGGAGGAGCCTGGATGACAACATGTTTGCCATCGATGGAACCCAAGCAGTTTGGGAAGTTACATTGCTCTAGAAAACCTGCAGCAATCTTGCTCCATTCCTGCTTTGATGGCACACGCATATAGTCATCCAACAGGCACTCCCATATAGACTGGGACACTGCCCCAACAATGCGTGTCGCTGTGTAGACACCCACATGGTAGCTGTAACTTATTGTTGTGAATGAGTCACCAGTGGCAGGGTAGCTGCAACAACAAAGGTAGACTGTAAAAACAGCTGTGTGGTATTTATAAGAAAATGTATGTTAAACAAATAAATTGTGGCTACAACTACAAAAAATAAGTAATTTTTTTAATGAAATTTAATTAACGCCAATTGAGCGTCTGGCACGTTATGCGCAAATTATTTTATTTGGTGCTTTTTGTGCATTCACGCGTTTGACGCCCGAGTTGAAAAATCTGAACTTTGGCGTCTGTTCGCGCCGCGTTAACCAATCAGGAGCCTGCTTGCTGCTGTCACGGGGTGAAGTGATATGATAAACTCATAGACAGTAAAAGAAATGGACACAGCGACCCCATTGGATTCAACGGAGAAAAGTGAAGTCAATTAGAAGCACTCACTTCCTGATGGCTGAGCGTACTGCACAGACTCAAACTGAGCTTGACGACGTAGGTGTGACGTGAGCAACCGGTCTGACAGTTGTAAGTCTTCTAGTAGCTGTGCCAAGAGAAATATGAATCACCGAATCTTGCAGAGATGGCGAGCGTGAGCACGAGCAACTTTTGGTAAGTATTCTGATTATTTTGTCATTTTGCATAGTATTTATTCAATTTAACATTTAACACCAGTACGCCATATTAAGTTAATGCATACTATTAAGAAGTTATGTAAAATGATATTCAAGAACTTGTGATATGAATTCATACCCAATAGGTATATGTAAGGAGATAACATACTAGGCACAGGCTAATTATTGCTAACTAAATGCTAGTTAACATTAGTAATTAAACTTAAACAGTAAGTAAACTTAAAATGTAAGTTAATGTAAGTTAAATGAGTCATATTTATTTAACCGCCCAGGGAGTGCATATTTTAAATATAATTTAAGCACGATGAAATTAGGCATTGGTAAAGATAACATGCTTGCTGCGCACATAATTTACATGGGCTGTTTCTCAAAACCAAGAATGCAAAGAACGGACTTGTGTTCTTGGGGAGAACACTCTTGCTAGTTGTTCTTGGAAGAATGAACTCACAAGGTGACGAGCACACAGAACGCTGTTGACAGTTTGAGACGATGTGTTCTTGCTGGTATTGCGCAATAATACCCCCGCACAGACGCCGTCTGCAGTACCGAAACATAACGCGATTTAAATAACGGTTTAAACGGGTTAAATAACGGGTTTAAATAACCCAAACATAACTCCTTCCTCGAATGCCGAAATGAATGCTGGGATATTTCTGCCGTCAAGTTCACACAAGTTACCAACCGCTGCATCCTCTGTAAAATGGGCGTGTCAAGAACACTTCCGGGATTTTTAACCGTTCTTGCCAAAATGCAAACTTGTGTATTGGGACAGTACTTGGGCAGCGAATGATGACGTTTCACAAGTTCACAAGAACACAAGTACAGACAAGAACGCATATTGAGAAACGGCCATGGTTAATTGATGCACATGATGTTGTATAACGTTAATGGTCGCCGAATATAACCACAAAATGGCATTAACGCAAGAGAAATGGACGAATCAGTCATATAAAAATGACCACAATCGCTTAGATGCCATTCTGCTCCAGTGTATCAACAATGTCTGTGCGGACAAATTTAAACTTGGTTTAAAAATTCAGTACGTTAGCGTTAGACATTTTAGATATAGAGTTCATATAAGATTAGTGATTTTGCTGTTATAAACATTATTATTGCCGCTCGAGAAACATTTATGTATATTTAAAATAATAATAATAATAATAATCTGAATTAACAGAATAAACATAAGAGTATAGATAACAGTATTGATAAACAATAAAATCATAAACATTAAAATACATTTAAATACACCCGAATTAGCAAAAAAATTACTTTTTATTATCAGTTCCTTTTTCAGATGCAATTGCTTTTAATGATTAGATGTCAGGTGATAAAATCTTTTTTCTTTTTTTTATATTGCATGTTACGTAAATACCCTTTAAACATATGTATTTTTTCTGCTTACTGCTGTGTACTTATGTCTTTATGTTTGCTAACCTAATTGTACTTCACTTGGATAAACCTTAACCTTAAAAATCATTCTTATATTTACAAATGATCAAATCTTGGATTGTCCATTTCTCAAGGCAGCTAATTAAAACATTAGTAAAAAAAAAATATATATATATATTTTCGCATTTTTTCTTTAGGTAAGCATGAAGCAGTAAGACTTAAAGCAACACAATGGAACTTTTCCTCTGCGGCCCCCCTACAGGTTGGAAGCGGGATTGTCCATTACCACTGTCGTAAATCATTTATCCTACCGCAGTCTACTGACGCACGCACGCCCACTGTTTATCCAGCACCGGCTTTGGAATAAACGATGTCCACAGACAAGGTAGAGTATGATGTATGATTTTATGAAAGTATGATGTATTGCGACATCAGAAACGAAGAAAAACAAAATAATGACTATTGTAACGCTTGCCGTAAAGCAAGTCAAATTTGTAGTTTTCTTATGTCTCATTAAAACTACAGAAACGCGACCCGATCTGGCAATCTTACATAGTGTGGTTATAGCAGATAAAGGACCGCAAAGCGGAGGCATAAGTGCCTTTCACCCTGTTACGACTTGATGAACCACTGGAACGATTTTGGAAACATTATTTTAAGGTAAAAAATTTTACATAGTGTTGCTTTAAACCAGTCCTTCTTCATTATTTTCTGTTACGCCCCACCTAGGAAGAAGTAAACATTTTGCGCCCCCCAACTCTCCGCCACGACTGTAAATAGTATCATTTGTATATAAAATTGTTATAAGTACACCTCTGCATAACATTGTATCCTTATTAACATTAAAGAAAACAAAAAAAGAAAGAAATATATATCAACTTACAACAAAGAATAACTTTATTAACATTGTTTTTTAGTCTGTAACAGAAAAGACTTAAAGTGCATCAATTTGCCTAAAAAAAAAAAATCAATCCTTATTTAAAGTGTACGTTTTTTTTGACCATTTGATACTGAAAAATAAAATAAAATATAATCAATAAATAATAATAAATTCAAATTGATCAGCAACATTACCTCAGGAGCACAATATATAAAACACTTTGACCTATAAAACAAAAATGAATAAAACAATTTGTGAAAATAAAATAAAATATAATCAATAAATAATAATCAATTCAAATTGATCAGCAACATTAACTCAGGAGCACAATATATAAAATACTTTGACCTATAAAACAAAAATGAATAAAACAATTTGTGCTGATTTTTTTTTCATCAAAATGAGGAAGTCAGGATTAATGGCTACAATGAGCACGTTTTGCAGTGCACAGCTTTTCGAAGCGGGGTTTGAAGCATGATACTGCAACTCTCAGCTCCTGCTCAATGTTTAGCTGGGACCTGTACTTGGTCTTCAGTGCAGCAACAGCAGAGAAGCCAGTCTCACAAAGATAAGATGTTGCAAAAGGAAGAAGAATGCCTATGGCCCTCTGCCCTAAGAGTGGATACTGCCTCTCTACACTCAGCCAGAATTCACTCAGTGTCTGTGATGTGAACCTCAGTCTCAAACAGACGACATATCAATGAACTGGTCCTCCTCTGCAGAGCTGAAACCAGTTGGAGCTGGTGCATTGAAAGGATCTCTCACCCAGTCATATTGGGAACTGTTTTCAGGGAAGTACTTTTTAAAGAATCCCATCAGTGATGAAATATGCTCCTTAATATATGGAATCACTGAGGTGGCATCATAGTCAGTAGTGTCAACAAATTCATGCAGGTTCTCGAATGAATCAGTATTTCCTTCATCATGTCGCCTGCCCCACATTGTAAGCTTTCGAGTGAAAGAGCTGATCTTGTCTGTGACCTGAGGCAGGTGTTTATCTTTCCCTTGAAGCTGTAGATTTAGTTCATTTAGCTTTCCAAATATGTCACTCATGTAGGCCAGTTTTGCCAGCAAGTTCTCATCACTAAATTTTTCTGCGAGGTCATACTTGTGCTCCTGCTCCAAAAACATTCTTATCTGCTCTCTAAGCTCAAAAACTCGGGACAAGACTTTTCCTCGTGACAGCCACCTTGCTTCACTGTGAAACAGCACAGCTTGATGTTCAGCTCCCATCTCCTCACAGATAGCAGAGAAGACTCTTGTTTTTAGTGGTCTGTTCTTTATAAAATTGACTACACCTACAATGTCAGTCATAACCTCACTTAATTCAGAGGAAAGTTGCCTTGATGCCAGTGCTTCTCTGTGTATAACACAGTGTGTCCACTCAGCATTAGGTGAGGCCTTCTTGATGAGTGCCCGAAGTCCTTTTCTCATCCCTGCCATGGTCTGTGCACCATCACTCCAAAAACCAATGCAGTTCTCCCACTTTAGCCCATTCTCAGTCAGGAAGCAGTCCAGCATTTTGTATAGCTCTTCAGCTGTGGCTCTGTCTCTGACATATTTACAAAAAAGTAGATCCTCACACAGGGAGTTTGTCATGTCAAAACGCACATAAGCGATAAACAAACAGTCTTTGTTGCTGTCAGTTGCTTCATCGAACTGTAAGGCAAAACGTTTGTCTTTTATCTACCAGCTGTTCTTTAAGATCGTTCGCAATGTCATTTATACATCTGGCGACAGTGTCATTGGACAGAGGGATAGTTTTTATTTTTGCAGCACTTGCGTCATCCAGCATGACAGAGAACATGTCTAATGCTGCAGGCAGTATCAGCTCCTCTGCTATGGAGTGGGGTTTTTTGCACTGAGCAATTTGGTACACCACCTTATATGATGCTAACAGTGCTCACTGGTTTACTGAAGTAGCATTCACAAAGCGAGACGATTGTTGGCAATATTCGGCACGTTTTCGCTGAAAAAACTCAAGCGGCTTATCAGCGTGATTGGGGTGTAATGTCTTTAAGTGACGCCTTAATTTATTTGGCTTCATGCTGTCCGCTGCCAAAAATTTTAGACACCGTAAACATACCGGTCTTTCTTTGTCTCCCACCGTAGTCACAGTGAAGCCAAGCGCAACATACGCTTCGTCATATTCCCTCGTCTTAGCTTTCGGGAGACTTACGTTTGTCTCATTATCTCCGTCTCTCTCCGCCTTTCTTTTCATCCCTGTTAAATATTTTTCCATGGTGTCTCTTTTTTTTTGATCAAGGTCTCTTTTATTTTCAAAGATAACAAACAAAAGATATACAATACACACATGAGATAGTCAAGTCTAGTTCCTGTCCATACAAACAACCCAAACAGCTCCCCAATGCCCCCCACCCACATGTACTGGACCCCAACAAATTTCCATGCATCCAGACATACTCAGATATGAGTCTGCAGATTCATATATATATAATTCAAATATCTAAATAAATAAAAGAAAAAGACATCATCAATAAATAATAAAAAAAACAATAAAAAAACCACAATTGGGTTACATAGATATATTGGTAGCTGCCGTGCCTTCTTCAAAGGAAATAAAAGGCTGCCAAATTATATAGAATTTTCGAGTGGACCCTCTTACAGAGTATCTAATTTTTTCTAAGTGAACATAACTCATAACCTCCCTGATCCATTGGCCATAATATTGGAGGGAGAGCATCTTTCCATTTAAACAGAATAAGCCTCCTAGCCAACAAAGAGCTGAAGGCCATCATGTTTAGGTGGCGCCCAGAAAAGGTGGCATCTACCGGAGCCACACCAAACAATGAAATCAAAGGAGATGGATGAATTGTTCTTCCACATATTTCTGAGAATGCCTCAAAGATGGACTGCCAAAAATTATACAGCTTACCATGGTGTCTCTTAAGGGTTTGTTATCTGCACTTCATATCTCCTGCTCTGTGCTGTGTGCTCTTGTTCGGTGCAAAAAAAATCCACTTCCTGAAAAAGCATGTTCCCCGGGTCTCGCGCGCCCCACTATTTGAGAAGCACTGCTTTAAACAATGGTTGGTGAACATGAGACGGAAGGACTGGAAACCAGCAACATCATCTCATCTTTGCAGTGCTCATTTTGAAGAGAATGACTTCACCAAGGACTCAAATGTGAAAATCTGCCTACCTAAATCTGCTTGCTTTTTTTTTTTTTTTTTTTTTGCTTGACCAGCTTGAGACCGGCATAAGCTTTGCACTAAATAACACACAATACCTTGCTGGCAGCTTGCTGTTATCAAATGTGTGTACAATAATAAAGTGAAAACATATAGTTAAGTGAAGAAAGGAAAAGGAGAAATTAAATGCTACAATATTCACAGTGTTAGATAGGTTACTGGTGAATGCTGGAACAATAGTACGCTCCTACAGACTCAAGCTTTATTTTGGTGGCAAAATCTGAATACACAGTTAAGCATTTGACTGGGCATTTTTATTGTACATTCAAAGAATATTAAACATTTTATTTGACATCCTCATTTGATAGTAGACATCCTTTTGTCAACATTGTTATGCAAGTAGAAGTTAAGTAATTTTAGTAATAATCAAAATAAACAGAAATGAACTGATCCATATCCTTTCTTAAAATTACATTAACATACTTAACATTCATATAAGACTGAGAACACGTTTCAATGGCATCTAGAGTAGTATGGTTCAACAAACATAATTATATATTTTTTTTAAATCTGTATTTTCTTATCTTCATTATTTTGGTTCTTTAGGGAAATCTTCGCCTTTAGAGCACAGCAGTCCCAACCATCTTCTCAACTCATCTAGTGAGGTCCAAGGGTAAGAGTGTAAGACGCAAGATTTTTAGCAGTAATAATACAGAGGTAAGTGCCCCTTTGTTGTCCAAAATGTCAGGGGACAAAAACGAGGATTCCCCAGTTGACAACTGCCACTTTAGCGTGAAATCTGCTGCCGATTACAGCACTGCCACCCTGACTGAAGATGCCAATGGGAACATCCTGCTTGGCAATGACATCTGTCAAGCTGACACTGCTATAACAGTGGATATAAATAATGAGGATCACAGTTATGCAGCTTCAACTGCTAAATATGCTAAATGTGACAACTTCCGGGAAGATCACAGCTACAACCTAGAGTCTCCAAGGACTTTGAAATGGAAAAATCAGGCCACAGAGCAAATTCTACAAAAATACAGGAAAAGGCTGAGAAGACAATGCCAAAAGTCCCAGATGTTTAAAAAGAAAAGTCTGCACCTTAAAGGGGGTCACAAAAGAACTCAGGAAGAAGCTGTTAATATCAAATCAATGTGCCTCTTTGCTTGAGTCAATTAATGAAGTACCGAAACACATCTTGCGGACAATACAGTAGGGGAAAAAGTCAGCAAACTACTCAGAGGAGCTGAAGCAGTTTGCCACCACACTGCACTTTTACTCCCCAAAGGCATATGAGTATGTTCGTGACCAGTGGCGGCTCTAGACAAATTTTACTAGGGGGGCCAAGGAGGAGCCAGTGTTTAACCAGAGGGGCACATTAAAAATGGCAACACATTTTATTTAAAGATTATAAACTTTATTTTACTTTAAAATCATATTAACATTCATTTTGTACAAGAGTGAGTGCAGGTGCAAAAGAGGTAGGCCATAAAAAAATGAAAAATACAGTTCAGGGTACAAATACAAGGTGTCAATTCAATGCGAAAATAAAACACCAGGGTACAACAAAGGGAACAACAATGTGCCATTTCCTATTTATGGAAGCCTCACTTCTGTGGACAGTTGAGTCCACACTTAAGTTTTTGAATTGGCACAACAATTGGAACAATTGAATTTGAATAAAATATAGATACACTACACTACACTACACTACACTACAGCAACAGGATACGGCGGTTGTGCTGTCTGGAAAAATGGTCCACAAATACATCAAGATCCAGAGCCTTGGCCCTTCTGGACTCTATGCTCAGGACACCAAGATCACTAAGTCTCTCATCAGTGGTGGTGGACCGCAGGAAGGTTTTTATCAGTTTCAGTGTGGAGAAACTGCGTTTGCAAGAGGCTGAGCTTACAGGAAGGGTAACAGCAATCTTGCACAGTCTAAAGAGCTCAAAGAAAACTTCCCTGTATGGCTCAATAAAACAAACCAGCTCAACTGTACTGCATGGCTTTTTAACTTCACCACTCTGTATTTTTCTGTCCAAAACTCTCTTAAATTGATGGAGCTCATGCCCTAAATCATCAATGTCTGCATTAAACAAACGGCCAAATGAAAAAACATCGCTCTCCTTTAAAAAGGAATCACTCTGGGGGCTGAGAGACTGTATGCTTCTCATGAGCTCACAGTTGGTATTGGAGAAACGTCTATTCAACTCATTGAGCATGCTGTCAATTACAGGATAGAAAAATGACGTACGAAACATCTCCCTCTGACCAACAGTGCTTAGTGTGCAGTAGCCACTGAGTCTATAGCTCAGCATTTTCTGACGTTTTGCCTCTTGAGTTGTTGCAGAATCACACTGCTCACAAATATTCAATGCTTCATCCCACAACTTATCAAAGAAAGACTCCTGCCTGTGGTCTTTCAATGTCTGGACTAAAGCATTTACTAAGTCAACAGCTCTTGACAGATCAACAGTTTGAGACTGTAACATGTCAGACAGTAGCTTTGTCTCCCCAAACAACTTACGCAGAGTAACAAGATGCACAACAAATTCTAGGTCAATTTGAGCCAGAAGACCTCGGGCCTCAACAGTTCGTTCACCATGACGTTCTAAAGCAATCTCTTGCAGTAGTCGTTTAAGAGCAGGTAGAGTGTCCATAATATTACGTAGGGCTAGAAATCGGCATGCCCAACGTGTGTCGCTTAAACGTTGCAGCTCTCTTGTTCTGCCATACATTTCTCTTTGGAGAGAAAGCCATTTTGGGTGCACATATGAGGCAGAGGTAAACATATAAAGACTCTGCAACAAAGAAAAAAAACTCCTCTGTTTCTGGGACACTTTTGACTACATCAACTAACACTAAATTGAGACAATGTGTACTACAATGGATGTAGAAGGCAAATTTAGCCTGTTCTTTGATCCTTGCCTGAACCCCTGAATGCTTACTGCTCATAACGGCAGCGCCATCGTACGCTTGGCCTACAAGGTTATTTTTGTAGTTCAGGCCATAACGTTCCAGTAAGTGCACTATTTTTCCAGTAAGCCCTTCTGCATCTAACTTCTCTGCAGATTCAAAATGGAGAAAACTCTCCTTAATGGCCCCATTGTAATAGTACCTGAGTGTGAAAGAAATCTGTTCCCTTTTTGAAATATCCTTTGTTTCATCTGCCATGATGCTAAAAACCTCACTGTTCTTCACTTCTTCTATGATTTCAGACCGAACCATTTCTGCCAAACAACCTAAAACCTCATTCTGGATCATCTTGCTTGTATACTTTGCATTGTGAATGGAAGTTAATCTTCTCTTAACAAGTGGGTCGTGGTTAGCAAGTGTTTTAAGAATTTCCCTAAAGTTTCCTTTGTTATTGGACTCTTCAGATTCATCGTGTCCTCTTTGTGCAATGTTTTGTGTAGCTGTAAGTAACAGCACTTCCCCAATTGTTTTAATGTATGCCCGATTTTCTTGTACTTGTTTAGTGTGTTCTTTGTCAAGAACATTTGCTAGTGTTGCATCAGTTTTAACAGCTCTTTGGTAATCCCTCCATGCTATCATTGCACACTTGTGTCGTTCAGACTTTGCGTGTACTGAAAACCCCTCATCTCTCATAGTTGCTTTTTTCCAGTTTCTAAAACCAGGTGTTGAAACAAAAACAGTGTCTGGGGCATTTGGTGTGCTAAAATGTCTACATGCATAGCAATATGTGGAGTCCATCATGACAGAATACTCAAGCCATGGATAAAGATTATACCAGTTTGGCCTGAAGCTCCGTCTTCTGTCCCCCATCAAAGTGGTTGGGAATATATTCAAGTTGGGCTGTACTGGTACATCATTCTTGGACTTGCTGATGTCTGTAGAAAGATGTACATTAAACATAAGGCACAAATTACTGCATTTATTTACTTATGCATGTATATCTGCATGTATTGTAGGCCATGAATCATGTATTTAGGCCATGTATTTACTTTAAAAAAAAGAAACAGTCATTTTGACAAAAAAATTATAATAATTACAGCGAAAGCACCATTTTAAGGACACACACTCACACAGTAGGCCTACAAAGAAATTATAATTGCACTGCTTTGCAAATAGTAAGAACCTTCTTCATCACAAACCTGATAGTGCAGTACTTGATCCACATGGATCCACTTTCTGTCCCTCTGGCTGTTCCTCTCTCTGTCCCTGAATGTTTTCTTCCTCCTCAATCTCTTTTTCATGCTCCTGACCCTCTTCTTCATGCTTCTGACCCTCTTCTTCATGCTCCTCACCCTCTTCTTCATTCTCCTCACCCTCTGGAATTTCCCTTTCTGTGTCAGAGCCCTCACTTTCATCACATGCCCTCTCTCCAACCTCCACCGACTATCCCTCTTCCTGCTACTCAACTCTCTCAATACCTTGATTTGTTTCTCTCACTTTTTTGTTTACTGGGGCAAAAAAAGATGCAATGTCCCTTCCTCGTTTCATGATAACTATTAGAAGAAGGAAAAAAACGTAGGGCCATGCATTACATTTAGCTGCCTAACCATCCCTCCCTACTGAACACGGGCAGATAGCCTGTTGATTACTTTACTCAGATGTATTTGTTATCGCAATGCAACAGCCAAGACGCATGGAGTTACGTGGATAAAATCACAACATTGAGTAGACCTAGCAATGATACTGACATTTAGATTTTCGCTTCTGCTTCGATAAGTTTGCTTGGATATGATTAAGTTTCTAAACATATGGAGACCAGACATTTACAAACTTGATTTCATTATCAGTGTGAGGAAGAAAAGTAACACGGTTATGTCCAAGAACAACAAGTAGCTTACGAGATGAAATAGTTTTGTTACCTTCGCTCTGTCCGCTCAACTGGGCTCTTTCTTGCAACAAAATGATATCTATGAAAAGTTTCAGTCTGGATTCAGACCGCATCATAGCACTGAAACTGTGCTCGTTAAAATCACAAATGATTTACTTTTAGCTTCTGACCAAGGCTGTATCTCAATACTAGTTTTACTTGATCTTAGTGCTGCGTTCGATACTATAGATCATACATTACTCTTAAGGCCAATTTATACTTCTGCGTCGAGTGTACGCCGTAGTGTACGTCGTAGGCTACGCACGTAGGCGACGCCGTCGTGAGCATTTATACTTCTGCGAATGTCTGTGTTGCTCTGCAGTTACACCGCCGAAACGCTAGTTGGCGCGGGTGGGTTTTAATGTTCCACTGTGTTTACATTCCTCGCGGCTGTTTTGAGTTTAGGTTTCTACGAGCAATGGCGACTGAAGGAGTCATACAGATGGCTGTATTTCCACACTTCTTCAAGCAATCTCTCGGTCACTTGGTCTATTTCCATGGCTCTTCACTGATCTTCGGAATTTAAAAATGGCGTGCGGGCGGTGCAGAGTGCAGAAGATCATTCCGGAAATGCGTAGGTGGAAACGCGATGCTATCCAGCCGACCAATCACAGATCTTGCGGTCCGCGTCGCCGCGACGCGTAGTTACATTTTTGAGGAGGTGCGCATCAGGGTACGGCGAAGGGTACGACGTATGGTACACGTCAATGCGTATGCTACACCGTACCTTCTACGCGCACCCGACGCAGAAGTATAAATTGGCCTTTAGATCGACTACAAAATTATACTGGTGTTCAAGGACAAGCACTAAGCTGGTTCAAATCATACCTATCTGACCGCTACCATTTTGTCTATTTAAATGGAGAAAAATCGATCATAACTCCAGTAAACTATGGAGTGCCGCAGGGATCTGTGTTAGGCCCTCTGTTATTCTCAATATATATGATGCCACTTGGAAATATTATAAGGAAACATGGAATTAGTTTCCATTGTTATGCTGATGACACTCAAATATATATTTCATCGGCCGGATGAAAACGCTAAATTTTCCAAATTGACAGAGTGTGTTAAAGATATAAAAGATTGGATGACGCGTAATTTTCTTTTATTAAATCCAGACAAGACAGAGGTAATACTTAACGATTCAAAAAACCGCACACAAAACCTCGCACAATACAACTTTAACATCATAGGAGGTCCTGTTACTTTATCCTCTACAGTAAAAGACCTGGGTGTTATACTCGATTGCAACCTGTCTTTTGAAAATCATATTTCATATGTTACAAAAACAGCCTTTTTCCACCTTAGAAACATTGCTAAGCTACGTAATATGCTATCAGTTTCTGATGCAGAAAAGTTAGTTCATGCATTCATGACCTCGAGACTGGATTACTGTAATGCTTTATTAGCTGGTTGTCCTGCATCCTCAATAAACAAGCTACAGTTAGTCCAAAATGCCGCCGCTAGAGTTCTTACGAGATCAAGAAAATATGATCATATAACACCGATTTTATCATCACTGCATTGGTTACCTATAAAGTTCCGTATTAATTACAAGGTATTGCTACTGACTTATAAAGCCCTAAACGGCTTAGCTCCAGTCTATTTAACGGATCTTCTATCGCCCTATAATCCATTGCGCTCTTTAAGATCACTAAATTCAAGGCTTTTGGTCATACCTAGGATATCCAGAACCACCAAAGGAGGGAGAGCATTTTCACATTTGGCTCCAAAACTCTGGAATAGTCTTCCTGATACTGTTCGTTGCTCAGACTCACTCTCCCAGTTTAAAACTAGATTAAAGTCGCATCTCTTCAGCCAGGCATTCATATAATCCTACAGTTCAAACTACAATCCGGCCTCTAGCTCATAAATGCCAGAGGAGAACTGGCCCCGACTGAGCCTGGGTTCTCCCAAGGTTTTTTTTCTCCATTAGGTCACCTGATGGAGTTTTAGGACACCATTAGGTCACTTGATGGAGTTTTAGGACACCATTAGGTCACTTGATGGAGTTTTTCGGTTCCTTGCCACTGTTGCCTTTGGCTTGCTCAGTTGGGGATATTTTGGGGATATTTAAATTAATTTTATCAATTAATAAATTCCTCTTGAAACAAACTTTGTTGTATTATTTTAATTTAATACTGTGAAGCTGCAATCTGTATTGTGAAAAGCGCTATACAAATAAACTTGACTTGACTTGACCTTCGACTCTTGCAAAAGAAGAAATCGTAGCTCCTCTCTCCAAGAGTAGTTGCTGAGCTTTCATTCACCGAGCAGCACAGCAGGCAACAGTGTTTGGGTGCGCTGCACTAATTTACCCGTGTAGAACGTTGCGTCGCATTAGTTACGGGTTTGGCGCTCGCGGGTAAAATCATATTACAATGTTTTTTTTTGTTTCGTTTTTTTACAGCGCGGGGGTGGCCACAGGGGTGGCCAGGGACATGTCTACAGAGGCACGGGCCTCCCTAGGCCTCCGTGTAGAACCGCCACTGTTCGTGACAATTTTCAAAAGGCTCTGCCACACAGTCACACCATCCGCAATTGGTACAGCAGCATCTCAGCCGATCCTGGATTTAATGTGGCGTCTTTCACAGCACTACGATGTCATGTACAGGCAAACAAAGAGATAGGAAAAGAAACTGTCTGTGCCCTAATGAAGGATGAAATGTACATTCACAAGATGACTGAATTTGCAGGGGACCTGTTCCATGGCTATGTGGACACATTGGGACTGGAGAAATTGACAACACACTGGCAACGAGTCATGGAAAATTCCTATAGCATACTTCCTCATCACAGGTATGGATGGAAAAGAGAAGGCAAATGTCATAAGGGAGAGCCTTAGCAGGCTTCATGAGGTTGGTGTTAAAGTTGTCTCACTTGCGTGTGATGCCCCCACAAGCAACTTGAGCACGATAAGGGAACTTGGTGCTGACCTAAATATCAACAACATGAATCCCTACTTTTTGCATCCTGAGAACCCTGCACATAAAGTACATGTGTTCTTGGATGCATGCCACATGCTAAAGCTTCTTCGGAATGCCTTTGCATCTTCACTGGAATTTGAGACAGAAGATTAAGTGGAAGTACTTTGAAGCCCTCAATGAACTTCAGGAGAAAGAAGGTCTGCGACTTAGAAACAGGCTAAAGATGGCTCATATACAGTGGAGGAAGCAAAAAATGAAAGTTCACCTGGTAGCACAGCTCTTCAGCAGCAGTGTGGCAGATGCCATGAAGTTCTGTGAGCAAGGCTTGAAGTTAGAGGAGTTCAAGGGTTGCGCTGCAACTGTGCAGTATGTGCGCTCTGTAGATGCAGCTTTTGATGTACTGAACAGCCGTAAAGGTTTAAAAGCCCCAATCAAGCCAACAACTAAAGACCGGGTTGAGACCATTTTGAAGCAGACAAATACTCTATTCCATGGGTTGAAGGTTCAGCAGTACAACAAGATGGTGCCACTTTACACAACAAAAAAGAAGACTGCCATATATGGCTTTATTGCTAATGGCAGAAGTGCACTCAACTTCTACCATGATCTTGTTGAGAGGGCCAATGCACCATGCAGATATCTTATGACCTACAAACTTAGTCAGGACCACTTGGAGCTCTTCTTTTCTGCCATAAGAGCAAGGGGTGGGCACAATGACAACCCCAATGCTAGGCAGTTCAGGGGATCATTCAAACCAAGTGAAAACAGGCACAGGCAACTGTTTGCTTCGAGACAACACTTACATTCTGAACTCAACACCTGTAAATGTTGCCCGCAGAATGGAAGTGCAGTTAGTGGAAGTGGGTGTGCCTGAAGAGGACACCATTCCTGACCTCCCAGATGTATGCAGTCTTTCTGAATACAAAGAGGCAGCGATCAGCTACATCACAGGATTTGTGGTTAAGAAGATGAAAGAGAAAATCACCTGCTTGCCTTGCTCACAGGCATTGACAACTGATGGTGCTGCACATGATTTCATTCATCTAAAAGACCATGGTGGTCTGCAGAAACCATCATCAGGCATGGTGTCTGTGTGTCTGGCCACAGAGAAATGCATTCAGAGAAGGATCAAAACAAATGGAGGTGAGCTGTGGACATGGAGTCACATTGACCATTGCAATCAGGTTCTTGCAGATTGTGGCGATAAATATATTTTTATAATATACCAAATATACCATATGTTTGATTCATGTGTTGACGTGAACCACATTCATGTTCTGGTGAAGATGGCATCCTTGTGGTATTGTAAAGTCAGATTTAATCACTTTGCAAGAAGGAAAACTGAAATGGCAATATCTGGCAAGATGGTTCGCAGACAGCTGACTAAATTGATCCATTTTTATGGTGAGTAATTTCAGTATATTTGTCGCTGTCACCTGTTGCCACCTATCAAATTTATCTGAAGCATCGAATCGACTGATCCTCCTGAAGTTCTGTTGCTGCAGGTGATAATTTACAGTCCGCATAAACAGGACTGAATCATTGACTATACTCTTCATAAGCTGTTTGATCACAGGAAGCACTTGTGAATAATTCAATGTTTTACTGCACTTCCATGTAAATAAGTTTATATTACCATGGTAAAGTTTAAAATTGTAATCGTCCTTTAAGTTAATAGTTTGACAGTGTTGTTCTAAATACAGTTTGTACTCAAGAGTTTTAAGTTTAGAGTACATTATGAGTTTTGTAACTATCAGTTCCTACATTTTATACTTGGCTATGTTCATAAATAAAAGTAATACCAAAAAACTTTAAGAAGCATTCCTTTCATTTGAGTTTGATAAAATTAATGAAATGTATGTTACGTCTATGTAAATGTTATATTTTTGCTGTATTGTTTATATTTTTGTTTATCTGTGTTTTGACCTGTCTGCATTTGTCTTGTTTGTCAAGTATGTCTTGTCTTGTGTCCCCACTCATGACCTGCACCTTGTCATGGTTAGTGGGCTTTCAACTGAGATAGGCCATTTACTGTATGTTGAAATGTTTGTTGGATCTGGTGTGTAAAAAAAAAAGAAAAAAGATCTGTTCCTGTCTTTGGTTCATTGGAGATGCTGAAGAGAAAGGAGAATGAAGGTGAGTAAATTATGAGATAATATCTTTGGGTGGACTAATCCTTATTGCATTTTTTCCTGTGACAGATCTGCAAACTCTCTCTTAGTAAAACCACTGTTTTATGCTTCTCAGATTCATGCAACCTGTCCAGTAGGTAGCATCAGTTACCTCACACCTAGTCCTGCCAGCCCGTGACTCACCACAATGTGTAGTTCTCATCCATATCGTTTATGTGATTCTTTGCCTTAATATTAGAGTATCTGTTTGTAAATGAACAACTGAAAAAAAAAAATCAGATTCTAAAAGGCCACACAATGTATTGTCATTTAAACCTGCAATAGGTGTAGTAAGAAAGTAATAAGTTACACATAGACAAGATGGACAGGTCAATACTGATTAAATAATGATAAAAATGGCATCAACTCCTATGTTTCCTTATCCTAGTTGATCTGAGACAAGAACATCTTCTGTCTTCATCCCAGGAGTATGAGAAATTAATTTTTTTAAGTAATGTATGCTCTCTTTGACAGACAGAAGACAATAAAACCTCATGTAATGTAAGGTGGAGGTCTTTATGTTGAGCCAATACATTTACTCTGAAATAAAAAATAAAGAGACTTAAAAGTTCAAATATATACAGTATTCATTTATACAAAAATAAGAAACAACCACATACAAACTCCTGACTACATTCACCGCGGGGAAAAAATTTAGGAAGTCAAGTATCAGGTGGAATGGTTGGGGTAAAGCAAGGGATTTAGAGAAGGAGGAAGAGGAAGGGACAGGAAGAGCTGTGACAGAACAGTGTGATGGCTACCCTTTGTACATTAACAAAAGAGTGCACATTAATCATCACATAAAGTATAAAAATACTGGACTACTTGGTGGGAAATCTAAATCCAGCATCACCCTATGGATTTTGTCTTTCAGACACCAGGCAATATTTTTTAAAAACATATAATTTCCCAGAGGGGTGAAATGAACTCCATCATGCAAAAATTGTCCAGGATCTCTATGCTTTATCTGAGGATGATGTACAATATTTCCACCAAGAGTTCAAACAAAGGAAGACATCACACTGTTAACAAAGCGCCGGGCTTTGTCAATTTTCTTGGGTTGAGAAGACCTCCACCAGCATCTCTGGGTGATGGCAGAGAAGATGATTTTCATCTGTGGGAACTGCCGATGGAGGTCTTGCAAGTCCTGCTTGATCCCTGCGACAAGCTTAACGCTTTTGATGGTCCCAAGGTCGTTGCTGCCACAGTGGACCAACAGGACATCTGGCACAGCTCTTCCTCAAAGGCACTGATGGAAGAAGGAGAGGACATTTCTCCAAACCCTGCCACCCCAGCCAAACCACCGGACCTGGGCATTCAGACCAAGGTTGGTCCCGATGGTCTCCCTCGCATGTTTTTCCCCACGGCGAATGTAGCTGTCCCCAATAATGTATATTTTGGGCCCTGTTGATTGTAAAACAAAAAGAAAACATATCTAATATCTATATCTAAAATGAGGATAACAAAAAAATAAGACAATGACTAACAATCCATTCAAATGGAAATCCATTCAAATAACAATCCACTGTTCAAATGGAACAGTCCATTCAGTGTGTTGCATTAATAAATAGTTGCTAACATCTTGAATGCATGTTAACAATAAATTATAGGATGCTAACCTAGCTTAAACAGACTGCATGAGCTAAATATGAAGTTGATTTAGCTGTCCACCAAATTGTGATAGTTATTTAATTACTTAATTACCCCCTTAGTTACTGTTGCTAAGTCCGACAAACAAATGGTCAAACACGACCAGCGCGACGGATTGCCATGACGGGAAGAGGTGTACCTGTGCATGTCAGTGACCTTTTTTGGAGCAATACCTCCGCGATATCCTCCAGATCGAGGCAAAAGGGGTTACAGTATGCAGTGGAGGGATATATTCAAAATATAAAAATACGCAATGAAGGAGACACGACTACTATCGAGGCTAATGCTTACCGCTCTCAAGCGAAATCTGAGAAACCCCATGACCTCAAATACAACCAGCACAGCCTTGTGGACCAGTCATGCTCTTGCACTGCCGGGTAAGTTCTCTTTCATATGTTATGGTCTATTATTGTCTATTGCGAGTAGCTATTTTGTTACAAAACAAGGGTATGTTAGCTAGCTAAACCTACATGTCATTCAAAGCCATTCAAAGCTAACTAACATTACTCTGTTGTTTTGAGAATAGCCGTTTTGAGAATCAGAATCAGAATGTTTTATTTCCATTGTTGATGAACAGAATTCACAAATAGGAAATTGCTTTGAACAGATAATATAATAAAATGAAATAGATAAAACAAAATATAAGGCATTCAGATATCCATTTTATTGTATTATATTATCTGTTATGCACCTTTAACTAAGCCAAAGCTATTTCCTAGTTGTGAATTATGTTAATATTATTAATTAGAATTACGTAGCCTTACCTTTGAGCAGACGTATTTATGCTTCGTAATGTTCGACACCTTTAATTGGGAGTGGGGCCGTCCACACTGTTTTATCCATTGTAGGCACCGCTCGCGTTGTGTTTTCGGCTTTGGGAATGGAAAGAACACAACTCCTCCAGACAATCTCTCGGGGTATCTAGTGTCCGATTTACAAACGCTGTGGGCACACCGCTTCACCATCTTGCTTGGAGTCAATGTTTGTCGGACCTGCTCACATAGTAACGGTTGCTATGATGTGTGATTGGACAATGGCCGTTTTGGGGGAGGGGCCGGCGAGAGGTCAATTGTAGTAATATGAGTACTCGTATTTTACAGTATATGATATATTAATGTGTTACTTTTTAAATATGACTATGTGGTTAGTAGTTGTATTTACCTTATTTTAACGAGGTACTGCAATCAGCAGACATCAAAACGGAGGAACGGAGCAGACAGAGGCCACTTAATAAAGTGCAGGGGCGAGTGCTTGCGATTGATTCTGCGAGAGTGAGGGCAGGGGCTTCATTTCGCGGCTTTACTTCCTGCTCACTACTGCGCAGGTCTGGTCCCGAGATCGCTACTGCGCAGACTCAAGTCTCAAGATGTCAGCGCCATATCAGGACACTGGTGGCTTCACTTCTCACCAATGGAACAGAGCGCAGGGGCGTCGTCCATCTTTTTTTAATAAAGAATAAAAAACATTTAAAATCAGTTGTAGTGGTAGATGTATTTTATTATCATGACTGCGGAGATGCTGCTATTAATAATACAAAAAAATAATAATTAAATGGAAAATAATGTCAGTGTATTTACAGCAGTAAAATGCAGCATACACATGTTATGCTTACTAATGGAGCAGTAATACTCATCCAAAAACATCAGATATAATACACTGACAGAGAACATTTTAGGAGAATGTATATGTTTGAAAAGTAAATATCGCTGACAATACACACACTGTTTACTCTGTAGGGTTTTGAATACAGTATTTATTCCTATTTTTAATGGTGTTACCCTAGTGAAAATAATATACTTAAATGTATTTCAAATACATTTATTTTGTCCTAAGTATACTAGTGGAACTATTCGAAGTATACTTGTGGAACTATTCGAAGTATACTTAAGGTACACTTTAAACATCTTGCATTTAAAGGGATAATGCAATCCTTAGATACATTTTCGTATATATATATATATTTTTTTTACTAGGTATATTGAGCAGCTACAGTGCAGATCGATCCAAACTCCATTAAAAAAAGAAAATAATTTTAAACATCTTTTTCCCTTATAATTTTATGGACAGGCCTGATGACAAAACATGAATTCAAGCGTACAGTAGCTGACACATCTGCTTTCAGAGTGGATCTCTGATTGCTCTCTTATGTTCTTCTCAATGATGCATGATAATTCATGAGTGACCACCAAACTCTCAATATGATAAAACTGAGGATAACTGGGAACAAAATTGAGGTGTCTTTCTAATTTATAGCCATGTAATGGAACTTGTGGGAATAATGGGGCTTCAGGATGCTTACAAAGTTCTCGAGATACAACTTGTGGGCACTGGAGCAAATTTCTAAACCATGTTTGAGGCCACACAAGATCTTGCAAAAACCCAGCTGTGGTCTAAGGCCTCTCAAGTGGTCTCCAACGGAGATGAATGTTAAATGTGCCCCATGCCACTGTTTTAACTGAAATTAACTTGTGATACTTCTTTCAGGATTCTTTGATGGATAAAAAGTAAAAAAAAGAACAGCATTCATTTAAAATAGAAATCTACACTATACGTAGAATCCACAAGGAATATACACTACCATTCAAAAGTTTGGGGTCAGTAACTTTTTTTCTTTTTTTTAAAGAAATTAATACTTTTCTTCAGCAAGAATGTGATAAATTGATTTTAAAAAAAGTGATAGTAAAGATTTATATTGTTAGAAAATATTTATATTTTGAATAAACGCTGTTATTTTTTTACTTTTTATTCATCAATGAATCCTGAAAAAAGTATGACAGTTTCCAAAAAAAATATAAGCACAACGGTTTCCAACATTGATAATAATCCAGCAAACACAAAAACGTAAAAAAAAACAAAAAATAAAAAAAAAACGTTTTTTCACATCGTGAAAAGGTTGTGATAACGTTTTTATCCTACGTATTTAATACGAGAGATGTTTTTTTTTTTACATTATAAATACGTTTTTTTTTGTTGCATAAACTTTGTTTTTTAACGTTGTTAATGCGACGTTCTTAAAACGTAAATATCACGTCTTACTTTCTGGACGTCGTCTTGGTTATAACACATTCACCCGAAATCACCAAAACGAGGTTTCCAGGTTGTGCTTTGGATGTAAATTACCTTGAACCTCACACACTGCATGTGTTCTACATCGGTCTTTTGTGATTCCATTGTGAAGCGTAGTCGACCCGTTAAAAACATTGAAACGTCACTGGACAAGAAATATAAAGGTATGTTAATTCTTAGGAACTGATTTTACTTAACTTATTACATTAAAAGTTATGGATTGATTTATTAATTCAACATTAAATAACTACTCAACTTTTCCTTCAAGCAAAGGTGTCCAAAAAAGAAAAGTGTACTCAAAAAAGAAAAGAACTCATATCTCACCAAAAATGAATTTATTAATACAAAAACATAAACCAATATAGCAATGTAAAATATATTAGAACTTTTATTATATTATATATTATAACCAATATAGCTAAATAAATTTAATCAACAGAGAAAATACATTGTATAACAAAAGTTAATTCCCAATCATGTTGACAAAACCAACTATACAAAGAACATACAGATACACAACTGCAATAAATGCTAAAAGTATTGATATATGAACAAAAAAACTAAACAAAAAATACAATGTTGATTAATAGGGCTGTAACATATGCGATATGAAACCAAAATCTTTAAAGTGAATTTCGTTTTGTATGAATTGTATCTTATTTTTAATCAATGTTTCATCAACCAATTGACTGGATTTAATAAATAAGAAGTAAATATAGCAGACAATAGATAATCACGACACGGAGGCGCCGGCGCCTAAACATGAGCTCGTCTCATAAATGAACCGGAAACTCAGCTTATAAGGTAGCATACTTGCCTCACAGACCTGAGAAATATATCTATATTGAAATATCTACTTTTAAACAGAACAATTCAAAACGAAAGAAAACAGACTGCTCTCTGCTTATGTAATCCGTATGAAATGTGCATTTCTCTCTGGCACGTTCACAACTGCAAAGATCGCTAGTCAGCATCGTCAACTTCATCTTTGCAGCCGACTTGACAGAAAACACTTTTTAATAAACAATTAAAATGTCTCCTTGCTATATTTGACATATTCATAATCATTACTTTACTGCCGGTTCTTTGTGACAGCTTTTAGGTGCTTTATTGGCAGAGCCACGCTTACAAACATGAACGCGTGACTACTGCATCAGCACCGAAAACATGGATATTTTATTAGACAAAAATCGCACAACCTATTCGATATTCTATAATTAAATACTCAGTGACTCATCCCAACCAAATATAAAAAAATTTTTTACTTGTAAGCGTCTTTTTTTACATGTTACGTGTCATGTGACTACCTTTCCATGTGACGCGAGCTAGTTGAAGAAGTGTTAGAGCTTTGGCTATTTATTTATTTTACTTAGGTATATATTGTTAATAATTTGCATAGGCCTAGTTAATATTGTTCTTTGGTGTTCAGTTTATACAGGTTTTTCAAATGTTATTTAATAAAAATATATTTTTTTCTCCCAAAATATATTTTTTCCACCGAAAACTGAATTAATTACATAAAAACTACATTTAATTAAAACAACAACAAAATGCCAAAACTAGCTACACTTTAATTTTCTTCTTCGCTTTCAGAGTGGAAGAGGGGAGGGGACTGAAATTTAAATCATTGCAATTAAATCAGTTGTTTGTGTCTAATACCAGTTATCACTTCGTCACCTTAGTGAAACAATTAATTTGTGAAACAACATATAAAAGTGTACAAAAAGTGAAAACAAGCAGCTGTTTACCGGGGGGAGAGACACCGCGGCGAACGGATATCGGTGAGAAGCAAATTATTTAATGTTCAGAAGTGATAGCTGTGTAATCTTCTTTTTATTTCTCCCCCCGTCATTCACATAGGTTTATTTTGGAGAAGATGGGGCTCGAAGGGAGGGTTTCCCACGCCCAGGCAAAAAAAAAGTGGGACAAAACCAAGTACAAGGTGGGAGACAAGTATGGAAATAATTGTTTATGCACATTTTAATGTAACTTGTGATTTTTTGAAGTAAGCCTTGAATGTAAACCTGACAGACTTGGGCCTGCTTCCAGTAAGTATAGATGCAGTGTAGTGTACAATAGTACTAATACACTACCGTTCAAAAGTTTGGGGTCATTGAGAATTTTATTTTTTATTTTTTGGAGGAAAGAAATCAATACTTTTATTTATCAAGGGATAATTAATTTGATCGAAAGTGACAGTAAAGACATTTATAATGTTACAAAAGATTCTATTTCAAACAAATGCTGTTCTTTTGAACTTCCTATTCATCAAAGAATCCTGAAAAAAAAAAAAACATTGTTTTCAACATTGATAATAATAATAAATGTTTCTTGAGCATCAAATCCTCATATTATACTGATTTGTGAAGGATCATGTGACACTGAAGACTGGTGATGCTGAAAATTCAGCTTTGATCACAGGAATAAATTACACTTTACTATATATTCACATAGAAAACAGCTGATTTACACTGGAATAATATTTAATACTCTAACTGATTTTTGTTGTATTTTTAATCAAATAAGCGCAGCCATGGTTAGCAGAAGAGAATTCTTTTAAAAGCATTTAAAGTCGTACTGACACCAAACTTTTGAACGGTAGTGTACATCATCACAACTTTTTGATCTTCACTGTTTAGGAATGTAAGTGTCCTGCCACAGGTCAAGGGACAGAGGATGGCAAGGCGACGGCAGCAAACTGGCCCTGGTTTGCCCTCGTGGACGAGGCATTAGGGCAGTCTGCAGCAGTCTCGCCCCCTTGCCTTATTGCCTCGATTCAAGAGGAAAAACCAGGGCCAAGCACTGCACAAGAGGTAGATGAAGGAGACATCAAGCAGCAAACTGGATGAGGAGGGATTAGAGATTGCTGTCTGACGCCATGGCATTCTCCTTATGGCCTTAAATATTTAGGAAGTTTTCAACCACCAACCGGGAAGACATTTCTCTGCATTCCCTAACTTTGACAGAAACATTCTGTCCAAGCTAAATTATAAGGACTTATGGCAATGGATGCGTTCCAGGCTGAAAGACTGGAGGGCTGTAGCACTTTAATCAGTGACTTGCCTGGTTTTGTAATGGTCCAGAGCTTTGATCTCTGTCATAGAATGCTTACTTGGAATGTTGGTTTAAATGTTGTTTAAATTGTTAATTGTGTTATGTACAGACAAGGAGTAAATATTTAAATAATGTCTATACACTAATTGTCCTTGTATATAATGATGTTAGTACTTTTTGGTTAAAGAATTTGTAATGAATATTCTTACTCCATTTGCAGAGATATAGTAAACAACACCTTTTCATAGTATGTCATATCGCTTATTTTATACAGTACCTTAATTATGGTCTTACAAGTATGTGTTTGCACACTTTTATTTGCACACATGTACAGTTTTTTTTAGAAAAGCACACATTTCAACCAAACACACATTTACAACAATATGTACAGCTGCTACTGACATGCCCCCTGAGTGCATCTTCAACAACAGCATCATCATCATCATCGTCAAAGTAGTTACTGTATTAGAAATCTGGGTCAGTTAAATACCTCCCTGAATCATATTACAAATCCACATCAATATCCCCAAAAACATCACTAATGGTAATTAAAATATCCTTTGCATGGTCCAATCTAAACACAGGAAGGTTAGCAATAATGTATGACAGGTCAAATATGTATTGACAATGGTTCAACACTGCATCCACCAGTTGCTGACTGAATCCAGTGCAAGCTGCATGTGAGGTGTACAGTCGATTAGAGGAATTGATTAAACTACCCCTGTAGTCATTCAGCAAATCTGCAATCAAAGATTTGTCATTTGATTCCACATGCCTAGATCTCTGATTAATTGGTTCATCTCCAATCAGTTCATAATTTGGCGTGGGTTCTGTACATGTGCCAGATGAACAAGAGCAAACAGTCTGACAGTATGTACAACAGAAATGGCGTGGCTCTACATGGCTGGGTTCTGCTTCAAAATGTGCAGAGAGATTTCCTAAAACATGCGTTTTTTCCAACAGCAAGCAGTTGTTTTACCTCTTCATCCACCTTGAAAAACTGTCCGGTGTTGTAGAGGATGGCATGTGATGGTTGACCATGCCTTCCAGCCCTGTACATTACCACATGTGAAACACTAGGGAAATTCAACGCCATCCCCAAAGCTGTAGTTGCAACAACTACCCGACACTTCCCTTCCCCCCTCAGTGAAGCCAACACTCTGTCCTTGTTTTTGGGGAGGGTTTTGCTGTGGAACATGCCAATCAGGAGGTTGTCACATCTGTAGTCCAGATCACAGCCTGCCCAGGCATGTCCTTGCAGTTCCGCCTTTAAGTATGAGAAAACTCTCCCCACTGATTTCAGCGTTTAGCAATAAATGAATACAGGTTGCATGGTTGAGCCCTTGCCTTTTGCATGTTGAACTATCCAGTCTAGGCAGTTCATGTGATGGCTGGACACCTTGCACAATCCAAAACGGATGTTTGTCTTGTTGGGTCTAGCGATGATTTGAACGGCATTGTCCATATGGAGTAGTCTGATGACTCTGCTTCTGGACTTGATGTCAGCTGAGGCAGTCAGCGCCAAAACAGGTGTACCTGGGAGTATGAAAAAATTACAAGATAAACACTTGCTCCATTTTATAACGTACCAAACAAGTTGTCAAAGTGTTTGTGTTATAGGCTATGGCAGGGAGGACTTAATGCACAGCACTATGAGCATGAATGCACTAAATCCAGGTAATCACACAATTCTGTTTCACTACAGGGTCAGTAACTACTCCTTGCAGCAGAGATTATCCATAGACAGAATATTGATGTTATAATAGCATACAAATGAGATATTCCACAACACGTTAGGTAGAAGCAACACAGATTCACAAGATTCCTCATGAATCTTATATCATAAATTTAAATGACAAATGACAACATTAGCCTAAACTATCGAGTATGCAAAAACAGCCCTACTTATGTTGTTTAACTGGTATTTAGTGCTAACTTACCATTTGTATGTGACATGGACCTTGTCCTGGTATATGGTCGAGGCTAGCATTCGTCGCCATTTGTTGTTTAGCAGCCAGGACTCGGGGCTTCTGAACACCAGGCTCAAGCGTCCATCCAAAATGTCTCGGTCATCGTGCACGGCCGGGCTGCCCAGCACGAACTCCTAACTTTTCTGCCTCCTTCACTTGGTCCTCCATTAGTGCAACAAGAGGGGAGACGTCAACAACTATCGGCTTAGCATTGATAGCGTTCGCCTTAGCCAGCTCTTTCACCACTAACGGAGCGAGCTGGTAAATCAAGCTTTTCCCGTGGGGAGGAGGGCCACAACATCATGGCCACCAACAAAACTCAACAAAGACTGTTCTTGCTCCGGCTTTAATTATGGATATTCTTCAGCGTTGCCACAACGGACTGAATGGCTTCGCTTGCATCTTTCTCTGATGCCATTACTAAACTACAACTCAAACTAGCGCAAAACATCACATCATCGTTCTCAGCTACTCCCTCTGTTCGCTGATTGGACCGGTAAAAAATTTACCGGAGAAAACCCAAGAATATACCACAAACCCAGATGGAGTACTGAAGACAAATGAAAATTGAGTGGAAGTACGTAGGAGCGCGGAGCCAGGCTAACAAAGCTGGGAGCACTAAATGATATGCTTTTAACATTTAATGAAGCACATAAACAGTACCTGAGATTATCATTGCCACACCTTGTGTTTGTTTTTCCAGCCCCAATTTTGCAGAAAAAACATTAATTCCATTCAGATAGCAACAAGCGCTGCCATATTTTGCGTCTCAGAAGGAGTGAGAAGAAGCTAGCTGCTGCAGTGGAAGAATACAACAGCATAGCAGATCCATCCCAGAAGCTTGCCCTTACGAAAAATAAGTTTATTCAAGTGTGCTATTAGTATACTTCTTTTAAACAAAAAAAATAAGAAAGTATACTTTCAGTCTACTTTTTATGTACTTCTCAGAAATATATTTCAAATTGCACTTAAGTATACTTGACTTATACTGACAGAAAAGTCTAAGTATATTTGGCCTATACTTGTTGATCGAGATATACTTAAAAGTATCATTAAGTATTCTAAGTATTCTTGGCTTGTACTTGTGTTTACTATTTTGATTGAGTAGATTATTAAATACTTTTTTAAAACATAATATTACACACTCTTATAAACTAACATGTTCATATTTATATAGTAACAAGCTTTCGGGTGGAATAGCTTATAGAGTAAATAAAATAAGCATGGAACTGAACCTGATCTTGTCCACAGCGATAATAAGAATTTAAAGTTTATTCAAGTGTTCTATTAATATACTTCTTTTCAACTAAAAATAAGAAAGCATACTTTCAGTCTACATTTTATATACTTATCAAAAATATACTTTATGTACTTCTCAGAAATATACTTAAATTACACTAATGCTGGGTACACATCAAAAGATAATCGGGCTGATTTTGGGCCGATTTCTCCCCTTCCGACAATCCTAGCTATGTCCCGATTATCTTGATGGTTTAACAGATTATTTTATCAGATTTTCCCTTGGTGTGAGGTGTGTTAAGAGTGTCCGAACCTGCTCGGAAGAACGTCGGAGCCGCTCCGATCGCGAATCGTAAATATTAAACATGTTTAATATTTACGATCAGAAATCCTGATGTGTGGGGGGAACTCCGAGGACAAACACGCGCACGCTCTGGAGATTATCACGTGAAACGAAACAATATCCAATCAGAAAGCGAGATGATGGAAGAAACGGTCATTCTCACACACACACACACACACACACACACACACACTTGCAGGAAGCTTAATGTTAAGATTTAGTATTCATAAGTGTAAATTTCGAGGAAACAAGCCTTTGTTTTTCATTTTAAGAGCAGACATTTTACAATACCTAAACACAATATTGGGTTTGAAAAATAAGAAAGCTGCAAAGTGCGTTTCAATCTGTAAACATTTTCAAATTTTTGTTTAACTTTTAAGTTTGTCACTGTTTATGTATATGTCTTTTTATGTTTGTTTATCGGCTTTACTCTTTGTACCCCCCTGACTGTAATTGTATAATTCTTAAAATCAATAAAAAAAAAAAATTAAAAAAAAAAAAGCTGAGTGTTAAGGGTTCAGTGATGTTCTATAGACTAGAGGGATTAAATAACTTTTTCTAAAGAGACAATAAAGACAATAAAGAATGAATATATTTCTGTATAAAATGTTATATATAATGGTAGGTACAATGGTTTTTTCACGTGAATTTTCTGTGAAAATCATTCCAAACACTATCGCAATTTCTTCCTGCATATCGTCCGTCATGCTTATTCTGAAGTCTCACGATATTTTGCGAGATTTCCTGTGTTCATAGTCGAGACTCTGGTTGAAAATCTGTTTGTGTGTGGTGTGCTGTCTTTGTCACATCATGGCAGACCACACACTATAGGAGCAAAACGCTTAAATCTAGGATTTTTTGTCCTCATGTTTGTGGTCTGTCACATTTTGAAAATCTTATAAGATGTAAAAAATCTTTTGGTGTGTACCCAGCATAAGTGTACTTGACTTATACTGAGAGAAAAGTCCAAGTATATTTGGCCTATACTTGTACTCAATCTTTTGATCGAGATATACTTGAAAGTATAATTAAGTATTCAAAGTATACTTGGCTTGTAGTTCTGTTAACTTTTGAGTAGCCTATTAAATATACTTCTTTTTTTTTACATAGTTTTTCATATAGTCTTATGAAACTTACATTGTTTGAAAATATTGATTCAAATATTGATATAAAACAGATATGTTTCTAATTCTGTGTTTTAGAATTTTTGTTTAGGCTAGTCCACTGGTAGTGTACTTTGGAATTTACTTGAATTCTACTTTACTCTTTCCCCACCATTGACTGAATTTTCCAGATATCCATGTTTTCACTGTTTTACGGTAGGGGGCGCTATGACGCATCTTCTAGTACAGAATCTCCGGATCAAAACACAGGAGAAGAAGAAGCTGAAACAAGTGATAGATGATTGCTCACTCAATGTAAAATAACGTGATCATCAAACATTAAACTTTTAATTTGCTTAATATTACCAAATGAAATGAAGCGTAACCCATGAAGAGAAAACGACTGTGAAGCTTTGGGGGTGTTGGACTCGATCTACTCCATCTGTGTTTTGATCATCGTTCTCAATCTGATCAAGGATGAATTTGTCTTTGACAAAAAATTTATTTTCTCAACTTTTTTGTTTAAAATTTTGCCTTTCTTTGTGAAACTTACCAACATTCAAGTGTTGATAAAAAAAGGATGCATGAAGCTAATAAAATGTTTTTAAAATTAAAGTACAGTTAAAGGTATTTTTCAAGTATAAAAAATAAAATTTGAACATAGTGGTATAGACTAGGCCTACTGCAAGTGCAAAAATAACATATAAGTAGTATAAAACTACTAAACTAGTAGTTTACTGAAAGTATACTTCAAAGTGTACTTACATAAACTAAAAATTTGCTACAAGTATTAAAATAGTAAACTACTAGTATTACCCATAAGTCCACTTGCAGTACAAATGAGAAACGTAATTATGAACTAGTTGTGCACTTAAAGTTTACTACTGTTACACTTATAGTACACTTAAACATATACTTTTATATACTAAAAGTGGGCCAATTTAGTCCCATGCGGAATTAAAATAGTACACTTACAAGTTTACTACAAGTACATATTGACATTAGTATACTTACTGCATAAGTATACTTGAACATTACTTAAGTATACTTCATAACATGAACTTGAAGTATACTTCTTTTTCGTAAGGGTGGCTCAGTCAAAGACTTCTTTACAACCGAGACTGTTGCTTGTTCTTGGCAAATACCTTACTTTATTTGTCTTCCGGGAAACATGTAGTATCTTCGGCTGCTTCCGAAAGGGCAGTACTAAATGAAAAAAATATAATTAAACAAAATAAGAACATTTTGGGCATCTTCATCCTCTTAATGCGTCTTGTTTCCTTCTGGAGCATCAGTAAATGTTTGAACCTTTTTCATTAGTTGTGCTTTTCTTCATTAGTTGTGAAAAGATGGATCTCAAAATCATACAGTCACTGCTGGAAAGGGTTAAAATATAAATACAATTTTAAAAAAGGGTTAAATTTGCTGAAAAAATGAAGAATTTGCAGGACCTGAATGACTTTTCTGTAGAACACTGGGCAGTAAACTGCTCAGGACAAACAAAGGACAAACAAAAAAAAGTCATGGATCATTCAGGTAACGGCACAGTATTAAGAATCAAGGGTATGTAAACTTTTGAACAGTGTCATTTTTATAAATTCAGCTATTTGTTTTGTCTTGTGGACTATAATGTAAACATATTTAAAGTAAAATAGCTTATTCAGGACAGCACTAAATAAAAAATAATGTATAATATATTAATATTTATAAAAATATTATATTTTGTATCATCCCTTATTTTGTTAAAATTGTTAACATTTTTGCAGATTCTTCAAAGGGTATGTAAACTTTTTTAGCACAACTGAACATATATATGATCTCTGCTTTATTAACTTATAATAGGTAAACCAGACTTGTCACTTTTTAATACTGTGATATCTTGTAAATGTTTTCTGCATCCAAACATTGAAGTTCTGCCTTTTAGACAGAATCTCACACTGTTTCATTAGTAATTATTAAAATTGTATATATTTTCACAGTATCAAATATATGTTGTATTTAATATTCTATGCACTTTTGTGATTTTTTTGAAGAAAAAAAAAATGGGACTTTTATTTTGGTCTGGCGATATGACGTCATAAGTGTGCACCGCACTGTTGTAATTCGGCTGAAGAAAGGTTGGTGTTTAAATGCATTTAAGGTGTTTATATGAAATCATGCTGTTCAGTCAATTTCATAATATTTACAAGCTCTGTAAGATGAATTTATTATTTATTGTTACATTGTAATGCTTTATTTAACATTAATGAACGTTATTTTTGTGAGTAAAGCGCATCCACACGAGTAACAGAAAAGGTGCGTCTCATTTTGCTCCCAATATCGTGAATTAGTTCGTTGTACACACGAATTCGGTGACTGGCAAGCAGTAATGGGAGAAACGGAGCTTTTCGACACTCCCGAGTTAATTGATTCGTAAAATGAATCACTGATTCAAATTGCTCGATTCACCGCACGCTCACGAGACCTGCTGGTCAAAACAGTGTAAATGTTACGAGAACAACATGTAATGAAAACTTAAACAAACCAACTGCAAATGTTGTCATGAAAGTGTAATCTATTAAAAATAATTTTCAAATAATTTAATATAGAAAAAGTCATAACTCATATGAAGTGTGTAATTTGTAGAGCTTGTTTTGAGTATATTTGGCTAATCAGGCCATTTAAGGCCATTGACTGTGACTATGACTGACTCCCTTACCAGTGTGCGCAGACTACTGAACTAGGGAGCGGTTTGAGTTCAGAGATTTAGTTTTGATTTTGATTTTTTTTTCTGTTATTTATTCTCATCTTAAACATGACATTGTCCAAACACACAGAAAAACTCCTGGTGAAGCTGCTTACCTGAGATCCACGTGACACTATTATAAATATGGCATTTATTAAAGAGGAGAGTGAAGACATGAAGATTGAAGAAACATTCAGAGTGAAACAAGAAGATACTGAGGAACAAACAGGTTGGTTTCATTCTCAAAGCTGAACTGATACTGTTTAAAATCTCTAAAGAAATTAATTATTTTTTTGAATGTAAGAAATATAAGAATGTCATGAGTGTCAAACTAAAGTGGTTTTATTTGACATAGATGAGGAGAGACATGTTGAGATCACATGACCAGACAAATAGTCTACTATTGGGTCATTCCATGTCAAATCAACCAAATTTCGGAAACTTCCCAGGCTCAAATTTTTTGTTTTGTTAATAGTTTTTCTGTAGAAAGACAACTATAAACTTGAAGAAAGCCAAAATATTTAATGTCACAGATGTATTTTTACTGAGTAATCCACTATTTTGTAGAGGGGGGTCAAAATGACAATTTTTACCTGAGATTTGGAGCCAAAGCCATCTTTCAATTACTTTAGAAAGATGGCAGCATTATTATTTTATTTTTTACACAGAGATTGGTAGATGTAGCCTATTAGTAAAATCTGTTGACTTTAGCAATCTTTGTCTCATTATATGGCAACGGGGACAGTTAAATTTTTTTTTTGAAAAAGCACCTGTGTTTTTTGCCTCGAGTTTGCATGCCTGTAACTCAAGAAGTATTAAAGATATCTTAATATCCTTTTAGATTCTGGTTCTTAAACATTTATTTTGGTATCTTCATTTTAAAGGCCCTATATGGTTCAATCCCAGAGATATGGAGATCTTAATGCGGCTGCACGAGTAAATTGGTAAATTGTACACCGTTTCAGTGGTCAAAAACCATATGTGGGCCACTTTGCATATAGCTGATACTTTTTTCTTTTAAAGAGGAATATCTGAAGAACAAATAATGTTGAAACTAGAAATGTATCATATTTTTCATAGAACATACCCGAGTGCCTTAAATATTATATTCCAAAGTTTGCATGTAGATTTTCCCTTGATAATAATTGGTTACATTTATATAGCGCCTTTTCTGAGACCTCAAAGCGCTTTACATAGATGGGGGAATCTCCTCAACCACCACCAATGTGCAGCATCCACTTGGATGATGCAACGGCAGCCATATTGCGCCAGAACGCCCACCACACACCAGCTTACTGGTGGAGAGGAGACAGTGATGAAGCCAATCAGTATATGGGGATGATTAGGAGGCCATGATGGAAAGAGGCCAAGGGGCAAATTTGGCCAGGATGCCAGGGTTACACCCCTACTCTTTTTCGAAGGACATCCTGGGATTTTTAATGACCACAGAGAGTCAGGACCTCGGTTTAACGTCTCATCCGAAGGACGGTGCTCTTTTGGCAGTATAGTGTCCCCGTCACTATACTGGGGCATTAGGACCCACACAGACCACAGGGTGAGCACCCCCTGCTGACCTCACTAACACCTCCTCCAGCAGCAACCTGGTTTTCTCAGGAGGTCTCCCATCCAGGTACTAACCAGGCTCAGCCCTGCTTAGCTTCAGTGGGCAACCAGTCTTGGGCTACAGGGTGATATGGCTTTGATAAAAATGTTATTTAATAAGAGAAGGTAGAAAAGGGAATGTCGCTACAGTTATGACTCATTTCTGGCATTACCATAGTATTTAATTGTAATATTGAGTGATATTGTATATTATCTAAAGAAAGTAAAAAATATATATGTTTTCTTTCTTATGCTTTCAGGTTTTACCAATTATGATAAGACTTGAATTGTAATTACTATTATAACTGTATAATTATTACACCAATATTATGCATTTTAATGAATAAAGAGAAAATGAATAATTTAATTATTATATATTGTGTATGTTTAACGAAGATAGAAAATTATGCGTTCTTTCTATTGTTAGAAAGGTTAGTCTTGTATTGATAATGATTTATTACTGCTGTGTGCCCAATGATGGAATATAATACTTTTTAATGAATGATGGTTTTAAAAAAAAAAACATAAATATACATTAAATTACAATAACATTTTTTGTGTAATCTTAAATGTAAATATATACAATATTTTCAAGAGAAACATCAGATAACAGTCTATGAGTAAAATGGGTAAGTTTTTAAATAAATCACCACTGAACAGCAGCAGCAATGTACAGAAACAACAAACAAGTCCAACCAGCAGAAAAACAAGCCTTCCTTCAGTGGAGATCAGTGATGCTTTATAGGGGTGCACGATTCAGAAAATTTCACGATTCGATTCGATACCGATTTTTAGTCTCAAGATTCGATTCAAAATCGATTTTCGATTCAAAAACGATTCTCGATTCAAAAAACGATTCACAGTATGTAAATGTAGTTGACTTTTTCCTGTGTGATTGCAGTAGACATACAATTTAAAAGAAAATAAATAACAAATTAAATGAAGTTTGATATTACTTTGTCTTCATAAAAACTTTTGCAACTAAACAGTGCAAAGTGCCCAGCTTTGGCCAGCTTTCGAATACATTTAATTCAAGTTTAAATTAAAACTTAAATTTTTTTTTTTTTTTTTTTTTTTTTTTACATTTAGCTTTAAAGTGCTGTAGTCAGATTAAACAAACAACACTGCTAAATGTAGTTTAAGGAGTAGGCTATTGACGGCAAAATAGGCTACAGAATATTTCGTTCTGTATTGACAGGTGCAATTAAAAAAAAAAAAAAAAAAAATAATACAATAAGCCTACATTATATCTGCATTTATGTCAAAACCTAGACTTTCAAACATCAAAATGTCATTTATTAATATGAATATTCGTGTCAAAATGACATATAAACATTCTATTTTGCCTGGAAACGCTTCCAACACGCTTGCGTGTCGCGAGAAAAATAGGCGTTGGTTCTATTTCTAGCATGTACACGTTTTCCGCACGACTCGGGCCACACCTGAGACGCGCGTGTCACGCAGGCTGTGTGCAAGCTCTAACCTGTTAACATGGGAGCCGAAATAAAAACAGACACGCCACAAAGCCAGCCAGCCAGCCTTCCTTCTGCTCCGCTTCGCTTCTGCTGCACTTCTTCTTTTGGCTATGACAAGAGTGTGCAGGCGTAAGTGTGAATTCGATGCAGCGCCATCTATGGGAATGGCAAGCTAAACTCATTTCAGGACAATACCAAAAAATGTATATTTAAAAAAAAAAAAAACAAAAAAAAAAAAACAAGAATCGATTTTTGGAATTCTATGAATCGATTTTAAATCGGTAACGTTTGAATCGCGATTCATATGTGAATCGATTTTTTTGCCCACCCCTAATGCTTTATACTCTTCTTTTCCTTGAAGACCAATCCCGACCGAGCAGTCATCAGCAGAGGGCAGGGCCGGATTAACCATACGGGCAACTGGGCAATTGCCCAGAGGCCCAAGACCTCTAAAGGGCCCAGGGCAGCAAGGGCACGAGCAAAATACTGTATCTGGTAATCTCCCGCTTTATATTAAACAAACTTTCAACACGGGCTTTTGCGCTGCACAGAGAGACGGTGCGCTGCCTATGACTTTGAACGTGAGTTGAGAGCGGTTGAGAGTCAGTCTCATGCGGACTGACCAATGAAGAGAGGGCCTCAAGTTAAGACCAAGTTAAGACCCTCTCCTCATTGGTCAGTCCGCATGAGGTGGGTCAAAGGTTACACCGAGCGGGTTACGTGACGTCAGGCGTTGCTACAACAGAAAAAAATCAGACATGGAGAAGCTAAGTGGGAGCGCGAAGCGGAAATTAAAAAAGGAAAAGGACATCAGAAACGCAGAAAATTTTAAGTATAAAATAGGTAATTTCTTCACTCCTGTTAATGTTGCCGACAGTTCTGTTAAGTCAGTTTCCGTCAACGACGAGGACAACTCAGCTAGCCAGGACTTTTCTACACCGCCAGCTTACGTTTACAGCCCGGAGAGCGAAGAGCCAGCAGCAACTTCAAGCAACAACCCAGAGGCAGCGAGTCTGATCGTCACCGCCGGCGCCACCTGAGCCGCTTGTCGAGTCTGGGAGCAAGCCCCTGCATCTCAACGCCTCTACTCCCTGGGGATCCTGCACTGTGGGGGGCCGTTACGGAGCGGCTCCGGGAAGAAGCGATTTACCGAGGGCCTGCAGCTTTCCAGAACCGGGCCGCCAGCTTTCCAGAACCGGGCCGCCAAGTATCCTGCATCGGTAAGGGAGTCCGGACTTGGAAGTAGGACACGCTCCCTCACCAACGATTTGCTTCACTGCCGGCTCCCAAACAATCAAATTGTGCCAAGGGAATGGCTTCTTTACTCGCCATCAACTGGATCAGTTTATTGTTATGCCTGCAAACTTCTGTCATCCCAAAAGCATGCATTTATCATCGGATTCTGTGATTGGAAACATCCAGAGAGGGTTAGTGATCACGAAAAGAGTGCAGAAAATAGACAAAACATGCTGTCTTTATTGCACAGATCTAAATATGCATGCAGAGTGGACGCTTCTCTTGCCCGACAGTGTGAGTCAGAACAGCAGTACTGGAAAGAAGTCCTCAGACGTGTGGTGGCTGTTATTACATTTTTGGGAGCGAGAGGACTGCCATTTCGAGGCGACAATGAACTGCTGGGCTCTGCGCACAATGGGAACTATTTGGGACTGCTTGAATTGATAGCGGAGTTTGACCCCTTTTTAAAGGAGCATCTTGAGAAACATGGCAATAAGGGTAGAGGTAAGCCATCTTACCTGTCATCCACTGTGTGCGAAGAATTTATTTCATTAATGGGTGAAAAAACTAAGCAAGTGATTGCAGAGGAAATCAAACATGCAAAATATTTCTCGGTAATCGTTGATTCAACACCAGATTTAGCACATGTAGATCAGCTCACATTTGTTTTTCGTTTTGTCAGTGCAGATGGCAGAGTAGTGGAAAGATTCCTCGGGTTTGAGCCCATCCACAGCCACACAGGTGTCAGCCTAGCTGAATCTGTGATTGAAATGGTGCGTCGCTTGGGGTTAGACTTGTCAAACTGTCGTGGCCAAAGTTACGATAATGCTAGCAACATGGCTGGCAAATACAGCGGGCTCCAGGCGCACTTGAAAAAACAAAACCCGCTAATTCATTATACACCGTGTGCTGCCCATTCTCTGAACCTCGTAGGTGTTAACTGCGTTGATAATTGCTGTGAGGAGGTTAACTCTTTTTTTGAACTGCTGCAGTCTCTGTATAGATTTTGTAGTGCATCAACACATCGCTGGAATACAGTTTTCAATAACAGCGAACATAACATTAAATACACTTTTAAATCCCTCAGCACCACCCGATGGAATTGCAGAGCAGACTCCACAAAAGCTCTCAAAGAAAATTACGGGGCAATTAGAGATATATTAGCCAAAATATCTTTAGACTGTGATGAGAAAACAAACTAAACTCGAAGCTGCTGCATTGGTCGCAAAACTTGATAAACTGGAGACGGTAATAATGACTATGCTGTGGGACCGGGTACTACATAGATTTAAGGCAACAAGTGACCAACTCCAAAAAAGTTATGTGGATTTAGCTACTGCTCTTGGCCTTTTGCGCTCACTGCTTTCATATGTTGGCACTCTACGAGAACAGTTTTCAGAGCTCGAAAAATCAGCACGCGCGGTCAGTGTGACACTGAACGTGTGAGAAAAAAAAAAGAGATTTGCAGATGAGTCTGCTGATGACAGCAAAGTAGATTTTAATGACAGCAGTCAGAAATTTAAAGTTGAAACATATTACGTCATCATTGACAGACTTTGTTCATGCCTATCCAAGCGCATAGAAGCCTACACACATGTGTGTGACCTCTTTGGGGTTTTATTTGAGAGGGACTGTGATGATTGTGATGTGCGTGTAAGAGCTGCTAAGCTGAGCTCCACTTATCCAACAGATCAAGGCCCGGTTTCCCAAACCTTATGGGACGGTTCCCGAAACGTTCGTATGCTAAGTATATCTTTTGTAAGTCACACTTTCTTAAGGTTGGTCTGGACCACTCTTAGCTTCACCTTATCACTGTTGCAGGTCTATATGAAAATAATTCTGAAGTTTTAATACACCCAGACAGTGTTCAGTTAGGCTAATTCAAGTGTTTTCATGCAAAGAATAAAATTGTCATTACACTGATTATTTTTTTAAATTATATTATTATACAATATTATTAATTTAATTAAAACGCTCTTTTAAAGGCCAGTGAAAGCATAGGCTACTGTCAGTTAAGTCCTATTCGGACGCTAGTATTGTTTCTCATGGGCTCGTCGTTTTTTAAACATTTACAGGGGTAAGTCGGTGATTTTAGTGCCGTCCGAATCCATAATATCAGTGTTTTTCTCACCCAGCCCGCGTAAAAATCCCTGGCCAAATTAGTACCTTCTGTTTTTTGACAAACAGGTCGTGGTAATTTAATTGCCGCCTGAATCCATATCTCTGAGTTTACAAGAGATTCGAAATTCACGGTTTAAATCCTTTTTGATCACTGCCGAGCACCGTACGCAAGATGTAAACTTTTATTACTGAAATGCTGGAAAGTATTTCCAAGAACAATATTTCATCGCAGCTCCACCTCAGCGAACAAAAATGGGAAAGAGAAGAAGGCATGTACATTTTTGAAAAGGTTATTGTGGCAGCAATATATGTTACAATTTTAAAATATGTAGGCAAGGTTATTATAGGCTATTATAGTTTGGATTATTTTTTATAATATCCAATAATCATAATAAATGCAATTTCAACTATTTCTGAAGTGCTTCTCTAATAAAGAACACCACTTTCTCACATAAACAGCCCCTGCACGAGAGAATAATTGATTCTCGAGCCATCGATTTCAACCAATTCAGCACCATCGCCACGGACAGCGCCGGGTAACGTCGCACGTAAGAAGGTATATCTTAAGCAGCTTTCTAAGGTATAGTTCGGGGAATACACTTAGGAACATAAACAAATTTGGTAAGATATATCTTTCGAGTCTTCTTAGCACGCTAAGAGTGAGCGTTATCTGGAAACCGGGCCCTGGATAGTTCCTTGTCAGATGAACTTATTCAGTTCAAGCACTTTGTGCAGCATGAGACTTCACCTGTACAGCTGCTGCAAGCTCTTGACAGACATGGACTTAAGACAACATTTCCGAATGTTTATGTTGCACTAAGACTGTTTTTAACCTTACCTGTGTCTAACTGTGAGGGCGAGAGGTCATTTTCTGTTTTGAAACGGGTTAAAAATGAGCTGAGGACCACAATGTCACAGACACGGCTCTCTGCACTTTCTCTCTTAGCCATTGAACATGAACTTGTAAGTGGCCTTGATTTTGAAGATATTATACATCAGTTTGCACAGTCAAAGTCCAGAAAAAAGCCAGTATAAGATGCCAAATGAAAGCAAACATGCACTTCCTCCTTATTTAGGATTAAAATTGTGTGTTTTGCCAGGTTTTGTAGTATTTATTTTTTATCTTGTCTTCTAGAGAGAAATTGTGTCACAGACACGGCTCTGGCACTTTCTATTTGAGCTATTGGACATGAACTTGTTAGTGGCCTTGATTTTGAAGATGTTATACACCAGTTTGCACAGTCAAAGTCCAGAAAAAAGCCATTGTAAGATGTGTTTGCCAAATGAAGGCATTTCAAATTCAAACATGCACTTCCTCATTATTTAGGACTAAAATTGTGTGTTTTGCCAGATTATGTAGCATTTATTTCTGTCTTGTCTTGACAGAGACAAGAAATTGACAGATTTCTAAATGTTTATGTAGCACTAAAATGTTTAACTGGTTAATTGTGCTGTGATATGTTGTTGTTCTATTTTAAAACAAGTTAAAATGAGCTTAGGATAAAAATGTTTATGAGCAGATAATAGTGATAGTGCATTTTATTTATTTATTTTTTCCTTGAGGTGCCAGCTTTATTAAAATGCTGTAAATTGTTGTGGAGGGATAACTGGCAGATTTCAAATTGTTTGTGTTGGACTAATAACTTGATTGCCTTGTTGAATTCTGAGGAGACAGGGTGATTTCTGCTTAAAATGAGCTGAGGACCAAAATGTTTCTTGATGTGTTGTCTGTGGTCTTCTGTTATAGCTCTATCAATTCAATACATTTCTATTGGGAATAAATGTTGTTAAATAAACGATGGTTTGAAAGTGGTTGCTTATTTATTCATTTTTGTGAAAATGGAGGATATTTCCCTCCCTCTCAATGTAGTGGGTCAATTTTACCAGATTATACAGATGCTGATGTGTTTTGTTTTCATAGCATCATATGTGAGTGAATGTCTTTGATAGGGGACATAGTAGTGCATTTGTAGTTCTATGAGCATTTAAATATTTGTAAATCAAAATACACCTGATGACAGTTAGAATTTGAAGTATTGAGTATATTTACTGTATATTACAGTAATATATTCTGTATATGACCATATTATGGTGATCCTGGGGTCGTGATGATGAGGCCCTTGAATATTGTTGCCCAGGGTACAACAAAGTGTTAATCTGGCCCTGGCAGAGGGGATCACCCTCACCTGGCTTTACCTGCACAGAAGGCAGAGAAACGACCACTACTGCCAACTAGTGGCTTGACACACATAACATACTAAAATATTAAATAAAATTACACTGTAGGTCGTAACATGTGCTTCAGACACCAGTTACACTGATGCTGATCCCCATAGCAACGATCCAGACACAGTTTCTCACTCCCCTTCTCAGGGAACCATGTTTATGTTTTCCACTAAGCTGGCGAACGATCTCAGCTAAACACTCCTTATGGCATTGATCCTGCCTTTTGTTCACACAGGGAGCGTTCCGGGACTGATCCCGGCAATGTTACTAGGTCCTCATCCCGGGATCGATCCCAGAATCTGAATCAAAATGTGTTTGCGTTCACATATAAGGCACAATTTTATGGCAATTTTATGGGATCAACTTAAGGGGCTTAAGAAGCATTAGCAGTTTTATGTTGTTGGTTTTGAAGCTTTTATGTATAATTGTTTTGATATCTGTTGCTTTGTGCCATTAAACTGGGGTTAACTTTCATTTGTCTTTTTTCACCTTAGACCTGATGCTG
Source organism: Leuciscus idus (assembly GCA_021554675.1). Classification (NCBI taxonomy): domain Eukaryota; kingdom Metazoa; phylum Chordata; class Actinopteri; order Cypriniformes; family Leuciscidae; genus Leuciscus; species Leuciscus idus. The sequence continues at coordinate 18,618,176 of CM038629.1, forward strand.
AAAGAGGAGAGTGAAGTACTGAATGAAATGGAGAAGAATCAATATGAGATTCATTATGATTTCATAACTGAAGAAAATTCTTTTAGTTGCTTACAGAATGACAATGAAGAGAAGCCTGTCACATACCCTCAGTGTGGAAAGACTTTTGATCAAGATGAAAACTTTAAAGCCAACATGACAATTCACACTGTAGAGGGTCCTTTCAACTGCCATCAGTGTGGGAAAAGTTTCACTCAAAAAGGAAGCCTTAACAGGCACATGAGAATTCACAATGGAGATAAGCCTTACATGTGCCCACTGTGTGGAAAGAGTTTTAATCAACATGGAAACCTTGAAGTCCACATGAAGCTTCATACTGGAGAGAGGCTGTTCACCTGTCAACATTGCGGAAAAAGTTTCAACCGAAAAGGAAACCTTAATTACCACATGAGAGTTCACACTGGAGAGAGCCCTTTCACTTGCCAACAATGTGGAATAAGTTTCACTGTAAAGGGAAGCCTTGTTAGGCACATGAGAATTCACACAAGAGAGAAGCCTTACACATGCTCTCAATGTGAAGAGAGCTTTGAGCAACATGGAAACCTTAAAGTCCATATGAGAATTCACACTGGAGAGAAGCCTTACGTGTGCTCTCAGTGTGAAAAGAGCTTTGATCAACATGGAAACCTTAAAGTCCATATGAGAGTTCACACTGGCGAGAAGCCTTACACATGCCCTCAGTGTGGAAAGAGTTTTGATCAACATGGGAACCTTAAAGTCCACATGAGAGTTCACACTGGAGAGAAGCCTTACACATGCTCTCAGTGTGGAAAGAGATTCACTCAAAAAGGACACCTTGAAGTCCACATGAGAATTCACACTGGAGAGAAGCCTTTTACCTGCCAGCACTGCGGAAAAAGTTTCAAACGAAAAGGAATCCTTAACAGGCACATGAGACTTCACACTGGAGAGAGTGAGTTTCAATCAGCATGGAAACCTTAAAGTCCACATGGGAATTCATACTGGAGAGAAGCCTTTTATATGTGATCATTGTGGAAAGAGTTTCAGATATAACATAACCCTAAATACCACATGAGGACTCACTTAAGAGAGAACTGTTGTCATCAGTGTGGTTCCAGATACCTTAGGAATCACTTAACACCGAAGAGAAGCCTTTCATGTGCCATCACTAAGGAAAGACTCATTTTGGGAAAAATATGCAGTGTTCTTCAGCATCTATGTTTATGCGCATAATGCTGATATTGCATTAAAAAAACGCTGGATGGAAACGCCAAGATGTGCATAAATTCAAAAAATGAATTTTGCCTCAATGCCTCAAGTATAAGGCAATTGCTTATCAGATAAGAAAACATGCATAAACTATGATGGGAACACATTTACTGAATAAATTCATTGATGCGCATCAAAAAAGTCGTGACTGTTTTACTAGCGGACCGATCTCGTTGCACAGCATCTGAAATGAAGTCTGTCATCAAAGTGGGTTGGTCTTAATAAGTGCAGGGCTCGAGACAAGGAGCCATTGGGTCCTATAAGGGAAACAGTGCCAAATAATGCCACAAAAGAATAAATGTGTTTTAATTATCATGTGTTGTCACGCCTGCCCTACTTTTAAGGCATCAACATTTTCATCCATCTTGTGGATGTCCTGGGAACTAAGGTTCACTTAAAGTAAGAACTGAATTGCTTTTCCAACTTGAGAACTACATACAGTCACAAAGAATTGTTCTTTACACAGAATCTGAGCCAGTGTCACAGACCATAATAATGTCAGCATCACTTGGCCAATGATTATAGTTTGGCCTCCTTCTAATGCATCTAATAAACATTGGGCCTCATTCACCAACCGTTCTTACGAAGAAATGTGTTCTTAAACCCCACTTGTGCACTTTTTATGAAGATTCTGACATTCACTAATGTTTTCTTATTTTGGATTTGTTCTTAGCTAAGAACAAAATCTACGCACATTCAAGAGCACTCTTACACACATTTGAGTGATGACAGTTTGCTCCAAATAATTGGTTACTGCATTTTATTTAATTCTACAGTCGTTTACAATGACAGTATTTTACCGTAATGTATTTCTGATCATTTGTTGGAAAAAAATCATAGTATGCACAGAAACACTAACACTGCAATTTACATCAGCAATTAAGCTGATTAAATCAAATATGCCTCGTTTGGCATTTACCTGTTGCAGTAGAATTTCTATTTCAGAATTACTGAAGTTCTTTTTTCGTATGGTGATCGGTGGACCACCACCGTCTGTGTCTTTTGGACATTCTCCAACTTTTCTTGCACCCGGCCCTGAAGTGTGATGTCCTTATATGGGAATTTGTGGGGCAGTTTCTTATGCTAATTAGGAACAACTGGCACGCACTTTCAATTACGAAGACGTGGGATTCATCAATTCTAAGAACACAGGTGCGAACAATTCTGTTGTTTAAGAACATGTCATGAATTCGAGACTTTTCAAGACTTTTCTTAGGAAGTTTATTAAGTACAAAATTAAGAAAATTCTTAGGAAGATATTGGTGAATAAGGCCCATTGTCGTATGTCTTGACCACACCCAATTTTTCTTCATGAGTAATATCTAAGAGATAAATTTGTTGAAAGGCAGCTTCACATGGAATTAAATCGGTGGTGTTGAATTTCATTCTTTCTCATGTAGACAACAGATTTAGTAAGGATTATGTGATATTGCATTTTTGGCGGCCTGTTTTAATTTTAGTTTTGGTCTAGTCTTTGTGTCAAGCTGTCATTTTAGCAGTGGCGGTTCTAGGGTTTTTCTGTAACAGGGGCCATTAAGGGGCCACATGTTACATTCAGGGGCCACATGTTACATTCAGGGGCCAAGTTCAGGGTACATTCAAGCACACAAAATAATTTATTTAGTACGGTGCAAATAAATTTCGCCAGTCATTCCTTTTTCAAACGCTCTAATAAAAAATTATGAGCCAGTAAAGTTCTTAATGATTTTTTTCATTTATTTATACTGTGCATAAAGGACACAATGCATAAATCACACACACACACACACACACACACACACACACACACACACACACTGCACTTCTGTGATGTTCTGATTTGCAATGATCTCTAAAGCCACCATTTCTGCACAGTGCTTTTTTCCCATTAGAGAACCCTGATTCTGACCTGAATATAGACATTGGGGCATTTGAGAACGAAAAGTGGCGACAAGGGTAGCAAAAAACAGAGTCTATAGAGACAGAATACTCCAGCCACGTAAAGTCTTTGTACCAGGTCTCAATGAATGCTCTCTTCCTGTTCCCGGGCTGTGTCTTGGGGAAGGACCTTGAGGACAGGTTGCACTGGACCATCTGCTCTGGACTGGGAAATGTCTGGAGAGAAGCAAAAAAAAAAAAAACTTCTTTCTGAATTCCACCTTTTAAGTTTCATAATCATGTCGTCGCTTATAAACAGTAAATTATTGTTAATCAATGCATAGTTTGTTAAATGTCCATTGAGAACTTCAACAGGATGAAAATATAGGCATACCATCAGGTCCAGGTGGAGCAGCACCGAGCCCTCTGCTAGGCACCGGGAAATGTCTACAAGAAGCAAATGAAAAACAATTAAACATAACCACAGAGTCAGTACCACATACATTGCCTGTAATGTTTCTCTCATCTTATTTAAAATATGCACACAGTAAGAAGATAGTAGCTTACCGTTGGAAGCAGCACTATTTGGGGACTCTGGTCTGGGTGGTTCTGGAGATTGTGGGTTGAAGTCATCAGGTTCGCTCTCATTCTGGCTGTCATCATCTGAGCCTGTGCCTTCACATAGAGCTAAAACAGAAATATGTGTCACAAAAATTATCCATGCTTCTATTCAACATGCCATCTGACAACTATAAATTTAGTTCTGTTTAAGAAATAAAATAATAAAATGCAATCCATACAACATTAATCATGTTAACCTAGAAAGGGTAACAATGACAGCTAAAGTTGAACTGTATACGTTACTTCACATCAGCCAGACATCAGCGAGGCATGCATTCTTCTGAAAATTAGGTTAATATGAGCAGTTATTGCTAACTTTTCTGGTACTAGCTGCTAGCAGAAACATCCATTTTGGCGTCATTATTTTCAGACCCTCAGCAAGCAGTACATTTCTCCTCATTGCAATTTCAATGAATACCATTTAATACATTGCATTGTGTGTCTATCATCTGGCTTTGCCTACATCATGTTTTCTCTGACCTGGTGAAGAGGGGTTTGGGCTACCCTGGTCCTCAGCCTGCGGTTGTCGACCGTCCTCTGCTGCCTGCCGGTTAATTTTGTAAAAAACCTCTGAATGGCTCCCTGTGCCTGTCCCTTTTTTTTCATGCTCACTATATCTGCCAAACATGATAGTTAACATTATCACAAAGGTCTAATTACATACAAGGCGGTTAGTGCATGCAAAAACTCTAAAGCTAGCGCCACAGACGTTTGATAAAGTTAACTATAGAATCTTTGCTAGCTATCTTAGCAAAAACATGTTAACATTGCTAACAAGTTTAGTGGATTACAAGTTTATTGGTTTACTTCGACAGTGCTTCCAGTGCTCCTTCCACAATTTAGTTAAAGTACCTAAAATAAGTGAGAGCAGCAGCTAAATATCCTTTCATATTTTAATGACAACCAACACAAGGATCTGTGACTCACCAAGAATTGTCTTCGAGTTGGATAGATGGATTCTTTCTCCCGCCTACTGGCATAACGTACGTCAGAGAATGTTCTGGTATCGCTCAAGCCAAAGCCATTCACAGTCAAAGTTTCAAGCAAAGATAATAGCCGTTTCTCAATATGCGTTCTTGTCTGTACTTGTGTTCTTGTGGACTTGTGAAATGTCATCAGTCGCTGCCCAAGTACTGTTCCAATTCAAAGTTCACATCTAGCCAAGTCCAGTTCAAATCCCTGGATGTGTTCTTGAACCGCCCCTTTTAACGAGGATGCATCGAGAGGTGACTTGTGCGGACTTGAGACAGCCAGGTATCCCAGAATGCATCTCACACCAACCAGCAAGCGTCAATAGCAGAGGAGAAACCCTGCGTAATTTAAAAATACTGCTGTAATTGTGTCACGAAATGTAGTTTTAAGAGTATTTCAGGTGAGAATGTAGTTGTTTAAAGCTCAAATCTTTGGTTTATTTATAAAGATAGCGCCTATTTGAAAATTTGATCTGACGTTTTCGGAGTTGTGAGAACCAGGCAATCGGATGCTCGGCGCTCATGTACCCCGCCGAGAACAGCCTTTCCTCGGCTAGTGCTGCTGACGTTTGCCGCTGGCTCGGATGTCTCTAGTCTAGTGGTTTAACATGAGATATAAATCGTCTTGTGTATATCTAACGGGCGATTTATTTATGTATTTATTTGTCTCATTAATCTATCATTTGTTCCCTGGCAAAACGTTTTGGCTGAGGGCAAAGTGAAGTTTCATAGCTTTATTTAGTCTATTTAACTTTAACGTTGTAGCCTAGAGAGCTGACTTAATTATGTTTGACTGAATCGTTTGCTTTATTATTGTGTAGCTTCTTATACCTTTTAGGCTACTTATACTTTTATAATGGCTATTATTTATCATTAAAACTGACATTTCACAAAAAAGGTTATGTCATTTTATTTTATATATTTAAAACATAAAATATTTTATTATACATGTTGCCTACATTCTCTTCACTGTATGTACATATATAATAAAATAAAATGACACAACCCTGTCTCTTTTTGCTAAATGTTAGTTTTAATGATCAATTTTATAATGTGTTTTTTTTATGTATCATGAAATGAAAACAAAGAGTCAGGGTTGTGTTTTATATTTCGTGTTGTTATAAATATATGCAGTGAAGATAATCAATTGCGTTGCCTGAACCACATTTGTGTGGCCATTATGTTTAAGATTTTTTTAAATGAAAATGAAAAGAGGCAGAGTGGTGGTTTATAACATATTTTGTCTTATTTGTAGCCTAGATATACATAAAGAGATAACCAGAGTAGCCAGAGCGAGCTGATTGATGCTATCAAGTACGCCGCTGTTCCATTTGCAGAATTATCGGACTTGCGTCCTCCCGTCCTCGGGAGTTCGTTCTCCTGAGTCGAACTTGTCAAGTCCGAACTACCAAGGACTCAAGTCCGAAGTTTGCGTACTTGGTATTGAGAAACGGCTAATATAAAGCCAAGACCTCTGCTTCTTCTCCCAAGTTGCATCGACACATTACTGCCGCCAATTGTTTGGGGGTGGAATTGCATCTGTGATCGTTGTGAAGAATTCTCCGGTTGCTCTTCTCGTCGACGATTGATGGAACGGGGGGCCAATCAGATTTCAGCAGGGGCCAGGGCCCCTGTGGCCCCGCCTCTAGAACCGCCCCTGCATTTGAGTTTTTATTAGTTTTAGTCACGTTCATACTCTTTAGTTTAGTCAAGTTTCAGTCGACGAAAACTGACCCATTTCAAACAAGGTTATCTTATTATATTTAGGGCTGTGATGGCAGTTTTTTTTTACCACCGCGTGATAATGGATCAACTACCGGCGGTGGTTGGGGGGTTGTTTTGAAAAAATTTAAGTGTTTGTTTGAGCAATTCCGTCAAAGAAACAACACACTAAAGCATTGAAATAAATATCAGTAAATAATGGTAACTTAAATAATATAATAAAAGTTAAATCTATTTAATAATTTTTTTTTTTAAAGACGCGTCATATAGCCTACCGCTCTGCGCTTTGAGAGGGATGTGGGATACAAGCAGGAAAGTGACAATCGATCTCTTTTCTGATATCTTCATGTTTTCTACTTGTTGTAAATGGTCTGAAGAGCGAATTAGGGCAAGACATTTAGGCTATGTTTGATTTTGCGCTGCCAGAGAAAGCTAAACTAAAATCACCCGTGCGTGTGAAACGCGCTTTACAAATAAGCTTGACGCGCCTTACCATGTCTAATAACAAGCACAAACCGTGTTAAAAAGAATTTGACATGCAAGTAAAAATGTAGGTTTTGTAGGTTAAAAATGTCCTACAGCGTTTTTCTACTTTACCACAGTAAAGAATACAAATATAATAGGCCTAATTAAAAGCGAACCAAGGAAGAAACGTTTATAATCCCCTTAGAAAATGGGTGAGATGTGAGTGAAGATTTGGGAAAAGAAACGAGATTCCACACAGGAATGAGTCACGATTTTTTAATATTCGATTAGTTTATTTAATAATAGAATATCAAATAGGTTGCGATTATTCTCTAAAATAAAATCTCCATGTATTCGGTGCTGATGCGGTGGTGACGCGTTCATGTAACCAGAGGGTGACACTGCCAATAACGCACATAACATAACTGTCACAAAGAACCGGCAAAAGTAATGATTATGAATGTGTCAAATAAAGCAAGGAGACATTTTAATTGTTTATTAATAAACTAGTGTTTTCTGTGTCACTGTCGGCTGCAAAGATTTACGCCGGTTTCACACTGCATGCGTTAGCAGAGCGTAAGCAGCGCGTATTTTTTTCAGCGCCCATGTTAACAGATTAGAGCATTCACACCCCACGCAGAGGCGGCGCGGCAGCGCTTAGCAGGAGCAGAGCAGGAGCAGCAGTGCCGCGATAGTTTCGGCGCCCAGTCTATTTTTGCTGCGCCGCTTACGCTGAATTAAAGTGACAATGCATTGATCATGGCCAAAGTACACTGAAGTTTTACCCAAAAAGCGCATTGATGATATCTATTGTGTTTTAAACAGTCAATCAAATGACCAACAGCAATTTAAAAAGAAAACAAATGTCCAAAAACAAACTTGTTGCCCGAACAATAAAAACAAAGATGAACCAAAAGTTATATAAATTAAATTATTAATAAAATAAGCTTCTTGACAAGTCTTTTCTCTTAAATGTATTTAAAAACTAAATAAAGCAATGCCAACTCACCCATTATAGAGTACTCTGTCTGTAGCCTACACACGCCGCGGTTCAGCCGCGTGTGACAAACGCTGCTAGTGTGAAAGCAAAACGCGCGTGTCCTGCTCCCGCTCACCATACGCACTGCTCCTGCGCTGCTTACGCTCTGCTCGCGTGCAGTGAGAAACCGGCATAAGTTGACAATGCCGACTCGTCATCTTCGCAGTGAACGCGAGAGAAATGCACATTTCATACGGATTAGCCTACATAAGCAGAGAGTAGGCTAGTCGATTTCTTTTCGTTTTGAATTGTTTTGTTTAAAAGGAGACAATTCAAGCTTTCTATATGGAATAACTAATGGAATATTGTTAAATTCGCTGATAATCGGGGGACCAGATCGCAAACCAGAATTCAAAGCCGACAAAGCTTAAATGTATGGGCTCACGCACAACTCTCTCATTCGTTGTGAATCCCAATGTTTCCATAGCTGCGATGTAACATTTAATTGCTAACTTATTATTTCTTTTGTAAACAAAGCTTTGTGCTTCACTCGTGTCATAATATTAACGTAAAACAGCATTCACATACAAAAAATTTGTTTTGGCGGACCATCGTGGAGGTGCGGTTGTCAAGTTTACCGGCACAGCCCTAATTATATTATTTTTACCTTTACAGACTCAAGAATACATTAATTCCAGACATGGAAGACACTCTGATTTGGATTTGAGTTTTTCCAAATGTCGTTTCTTCTTTTTCTCCCAAAGACGAACCCCGGCTGGCCGTCCATCGGTCCCTTTCTGTGTCAGACTTAACTTTGTTTGTTGTCGTTTATCTTCTAAATAATGCCGCGAGTGGGGCTTGAGGAATTGACCCAAAGCGACCTGATGCAGCCCCCTGAAGTGAGACACAGGAAACAGAAATACTACAAAATAATTATAATAACGCGACTAAACGAGACGAAATAACGATATAACATTGTCTCGTCTCGGTTTGGTCAACGAAAATGAAGAGACATTTTAGCATAGTTTTTATTTTGTAAACCACATTTAGTCTCGTTTTTATTCATCAACAATATTGCATTATACATTTAATTGTAGTCATCGTCACGTGATCAGCATTTACGTTGCGTCTCGTCTCATTTTCGTCACGTGATAAACATTCGTTGACGAAAGCAACACTACTTCTATAGTTATTTTTCTTGTTGACTAATGAGTTTATGAGCATTGAATGGCTTTTCTGAGGTAAATTTGACGTTACGTGACATAATTGTTCTTAAGCTGTTTTATGCAAGTTCTTTCCAAGGTCGAAATGCTTATTGAGCGACCTGTCAGGCCACATTAAAGAGAGACAAAACGGCATTTATTGCTTGTATTTCGTGATAAAATTGACAATTTGAAAGCTGAAAGTTTGTTAGTTGTTTACAAAAATTAACAAACACATTAAAAGTGACAAAATAAGTACAAATCTTACCGTGATTATGGATGGCTGTTGTAGTTTATCCACGTTGTGTGCACGTAATAGACACTGCCTTCCTGCACTTTTGCAGTACCTTGGATGTTCATTCATTGACGCGTCTCCATCGTTTTCTATCTCTCATGCTGTCCTCGTTGTTGCAGTTCGTCGTACCATGGACATTTGTCTTTTTCTTCTCTGGAATTGCTACACTTGCTTAGAGCATAGCGCACCTTCATGTAATGTTGCCGAAGTTTTTATTATTTTAACATGGCACTGTGCAGGAGACCGCTCAAATCCCCTCTCCTTCATCCGTTCCCTGAACTTGTTGAACACATCAGCATGCGTCCTCTCTATAGTAGCTGTAATATATAGGCATCTGCCCAAATATCAATCAGGCAGTGTGTCTCTTCGGAGCTCCAGGTCAAACCATAACTCATTTAGCAAATGTTGCAAACACAACACTTTCCCATAATGCAAATGCAACTTCGACTACGGGAGCCTGTTAATTTAAAGAAGTGCAGTGTTTTCTGCAATTGGGTTTGGGTCATGTTCACACCTTAACCCTCAAGCCTCCTTCACATAGCATTAATTATGCCATTGTGGACAAATTTGGGCATGAAGGACTCAGGTGTGATCCAAAAAAATGTTTTGAATAAATGTTGTAACACAACTGGGCGGATGGTATCCAGCTATCTGTTCCAAATTAATGAATCCTGACTTTCATGGATGTAAACACATCTTTACATTCCGGACTAGATCTTGAGTAAACAAGAACTTTTGTTTTACGACCATCCAACGTAACTCACAGCGATCAGCGCCGCTATGTCTGAAGCCTCCCATGGCATTATGACATTTTATGGCACCCTAGGAGCGAGTCCAGAGACACACGCGGGGGACAGCGTGGCGTGACATTCCACACAAACACACACACACCAGCACACAAGCCTTTTAGGCTCACACATGGACCTTTTCGACAAAACTACCTCTAAATGTATTAAATGTATCTCTTTTTGTGCTTCGATGTCTTCACATGTCATATTGGAGTAGCTATAATGTTTATGGTGTGTTAATCAAACTCTATATGCGCGTAATTATGAAAAATCCTATATCTCTGTGTTCCTGACTTGAAAAATTATAGTTTGTGGTGTCCTTATAATCGTAAAAACCCGACTGTGTCGAATTTCGACGACAAATTACCAAAAGATGCATTATTTCAGAAGTACCATCTTTCTGAGTATAAATTTTCAATTTTGTCAACTTTGTTCAGGTGTCTTCACGAGTTAAACGAACTTAAGTCTAATCATCTTTTGGCAAAGTTTACATTCGTGTTAACCGTCGAGTTCTCGCATCACCTGTGTCTGAAGGAATTCCGGAAGCTGCGTCAGCGGACAATTTGAACTCAGCTACGCACAAGAGCCAGGTCAAAAGCAAGTACTATCTTAAATCGCAATCTAAAAATGCTGTTATTATCCAACGACTTGGGGTCTCTTGCAAAGTTAACTGTTTGAAAATTGTCACCTTTAGTTTCACTTCCTCTCACTTGCTCTCTCTTTCCCTCTCTCTCGTTATTATTCGTTATTCGATTCCTTTGTTTGTTTTGTACTTTTGTATTGATATATATATATATATATATATATGCATATTTACTCTGTGTGAATCATAGTTATGTATTCCTTAGTTTTGTTTTATTAAACCCTATAATCTTAATGAATTGAATCTGCTTTATTGATCACCAATTCGAAGTCACTGAAAGCTTATGATCTAAGCTACGAAGCTTTACCTTCTGTTACCATTTCAGTAACCTAAATTGTATAAACACAGGGAAGATAAATTTTCACGACCAGAAGATTAATCTTCCTTTAAGTTTATAAGCAGGGTGAGTTTTATTGAGTTTTGATAAGGAAGTCTCGCGGGACGAAGATATTGTTTAGATAACTGAAATTAATTCTGGTAAAAATGACCTTGACAATTGATCAAATATTCCCTCTTTGGGTAATTTAATCTGTGTAGACGATAAGCAAATAATATTCATAGACTCATGAGTTAATCATTCCCAGAAGTGATTGTCGCTACAATGTTATATCACTATTTTTCGATAAAATAAAAACTATAAATTTATGCCATTTTTGGGGTATTTTTGAATTTATTTACCTCTAAAAGTACCATATTTGCGATGTAAATTATGCTTATTTTATGTTATACTTAATATTTATTTCTCTCCAGAAAAAAAAAAAGAAGAAAAAAATCCAGTAAATTCAGACAGCCAAAACCTTAAAATGTGGTGACATATATTGTTATAAAAAAACAAAAAAAAAAACATTTTTAAACCAATATCAATAGCCACTAGATGGCTGTAGTAATCAATGGCTGCATATCGGCTGAACTATACTGGGGCGGTTTCTCGGACAGAGTTTAAATTAAGCCAGGAGTAGACCTTAATCTAGAATAGTTAATCAAGATTTAAAAAAGGGCTTTCAAAAACCCAGATTAAGTACAGATTACTAACAGCTGGACTATGGAGGCCTGAACTAAAATAAACTAGGTTCATTTAAAACCACCTGTGCAGATTTGTATTAGCCAGATCGAGGTTGCCTATAAAACATGGAATGAACCATGAAAAGCTTAAAATTGTATGGGACTGAGAAGCAAAAAAAAAAAACACAACAGCAGCAGAAAAGAGAGTGCGATCAAAAAAAAACTTTACAGAACATGAGATAAGTCTTTTGAAGCAAATAGTTTCAAGAGATCCCATTATTGAAGATAAACAGCACATATCAGCTGTGGAATCCCCCCCCAAAAAAAGAAAATTATTTTTAATGAATTCAATGCAGATGAGTACACATCTACAAGAACAATACAACAACTTCAGGTAAGAATCATTAGCTTAATTACCTTACTGTTGTTGTTGTTGTTGTTGTTGTTGTTGTTTTTAAATCACTGTCATTGCAGTAGTTATTTGATAATACAGGGGTTGTGTAAGAAAAAAAACTGCTGCTGAAGCCCGAAGAGAGAGATTTAGGACTGGCGGAGGACCTGCCAATAAAGACACTGACCTGTTGGATGACTTACTGACAGGAATAATGGAGAGCCAGCAACCTTTGGAGAACATACCAGATGATGACCATCTAGATAGTTCAGATGATGGATAACACACACCTACGTTAAGGGTCCCACTTTATATTAAGTGGCCCTCATACCTGTGAACTTACATGGTTACCAAATATGTACTTAGTTGATGGATAACACACACCTACGTTAAGGGTCCCACTTTATATTAAGTGGCCCTAATACCTGTGAACTTACATGGTTACTAGATATGTACTTAGTTGATGGATAACACACACCTACGTTAAGGGTCCCACTTTATATTAAGTGGCCCTAATATCTGTGAACTTACATGGTTACCAGATATGTACTTAGTTGATGGATAACACACACCTACGTTAAGGGTCCCACTTTATATTAAGTGGCCCTAATACCTGTGAACTTACATGGTTACTAGATATGTACTTAGTATGTAACTAGTACGCAAGTATGTAACTGTAGTAAAGCTTAACAATGTTTATTAACACACATTACACTCAACAGTTTAACAGATTCTGAAGTAAAACTTCAGTGTACCTGCTAGGGGTCGACCGATTAATCGGTCGGACGATTAATCGGCCGATTTTTTTGCATTTTTTAACATAATCGGCATCGGCCAATATCCAGTATATCAAGCCGATTATTAGGCGGGCGCATCTGTGGGCAGCCTAGTGTTGTTGTTGTTGAACACGTGTTCGACGCACGCTGCGCCTAGAGTCATTCTCCTTCTCCAGCAGAGTGAGCAGACCTCATCCAGTGCCTAAGGAAGGAGCTAAGTTCCTTGGAGAAAACTCCTTTATATTTAATTAAAACCTTTTGATACGTTACTGCCAACTTCGAGAAAAAATATGAATAGGTGACATGACGTTTCGGCTTCTTTGGATATTAATAGTGTAGTTGAGGTTGCATTACATTTACATTTATGCATTTGGCAGACGCTTTTATCCAAAGCGACTTACATTGCATTATCCTATACATTTATACATAGGTATGTGCAATCCCCTGGGATCGAACCCACAACCTTGCGTTGTTAACGCAATGCTCTTACCACTGAGCTACAGAAAGCTTTACCACAGCAGAAGGGTTGCTATCATGTCACAGTAAGTAACGTAGACTAACCGTGTTCCGTACAACAACGATGTTCCGTACAGATGAACTTTTGCCGCCAATTGCTGAATAAATACTTCCAGGTCATAAACAATATATATATCTGTGTCGTCTTCATTTATCCCTCTTTCATCTCCGATCAAGACAGAGACACTCCAGCCGTTTGTTCCTGAGATATTTGAGTAAGTTTGCTAGGTGCACCCACTGCGCATGAAAATGCCCGGTGGGCAAGCTAACACTTCAAACAGCTGCTTGGGTGGGGAGACAACTAGAGCAGCGAAAATGTACATTTCGATTTAATTTAAACTTTTCACAGTATTACAGTCTTTATTAAATTAATATATGTTATCACAATTTGTTAAATATATTACCTTTTTGTTGATTAAATGCTTTGAAATGGGAATTTTTAAACAATTGCGGGTGATGACTGTTTGGTAAAAAAGGCAGCACGTCTGTAAGGCACGTCTGTCATCCTGCGATAAAGGGTCAATTAAGTTAATGTTAACATAACTTGTTACATTAATTATTTTAACATTAGTCAACAAATTAAACATTAACTAAGTTAAATCTACTATGATGTTATTTCATAGCCAACTTTTCATAAAATGTAACATGTTATTTAACATTCACTTAAAAGTTAAACACAATGATAGGATATTCACACATATTTAATAAGACTTCATACATCAAATGATTGTTTATAAATTGTTTTTATTTACACAGTTGTAACGTTAATGATATATATTTTGAAGTGAATGTGATTTTAAAAATGTTATAACATATGATAATTTTAAAGGAAACGTAAAAACCAAGAGATGTCAGGAAAAAAAATGCTGTACACAAAGCATATCTTAGAGCAGGCAGTAGAGGAAGTGAGAGCAGGAGCAAGTTTGAGGGCCACAGCAAATAAGTATGGCATTCCCCACACCACTCTACAAGACTACAAGAAAAAAATATATTCCCACAACCCCCATCCTAATTCGGCCCTGACACCCACAGAGGAAGACGCCTTTATTTCTTTTATTTTCTGGATGGCGGATCATGGCTTCCCAGTAACAAGGTCATTAGTAAAAAATACTTGTGACTGGGATAATTAAGGAGAGTGGCAGAACAGACAGCACCACTGTCAATTTAGAGAAGGGACCAAGTGATGTCTGGTGGTCCAGGTTTAAGGCCCGCCATCCGGAACTGACCTCACGGACGGCAGACTCCCTTGACAGAGCTAGAGTGCATGGTGCTACACCAGAGGCTATTGAGTTTTTTTTTTTTATATATGAGGCCCTCTATGTGACGCACGGCTTGGATGAAAAGCCACAGCTCATCTTCAATTGCGATGAGACTGGCTTTGGGGACAAGCCGCGGTCTAGGGAGAAGGTCCTGTGCCAGACTGGGAGGAAACACGTCTACCAACAGCAGACGACGACCAGGGAGCACATCACAGTGCACTGCTGTGTGAATGCAGCCGTGGACAGCATTCCACCTTTCATCATTTACCCCGGCTGCCTTCCAAGCACTGCATATAGGCTGGATGGGCCCCCCAACGCCCTCTATGGAATCCAGGATAAGGGATATATGGATTCGGAGCTATTCCTGAAATGGCTACACCATTTTATCCTGTATGCCCCTAAGGAGAGACCACTGGTATTAATCATGGACCAACACGAGACACACGTATCAAAAAATGTAATCATGTACTGTAGAGAAAATTTGGTTGAAACTATTTGCCTTCCTGTCCACACCACACACATCCTTCAGCCGCTGGATATTGCGGTCTTCAACCCGCTGAAGACTGCATTCTCCACCTTGGCTGCCAGGCTGGGTCTGGTCCGAGGGGATCTAGTCGTGGGGAAGAAGCAGTTCTCTTCTCTCCTCAAGAGTGTGTACCCCACTGCTGTGACAGCCCAAACCATTAAGGCTGGGTTCCGCAAGGCTGGAATATTTCCTTTGTCCAGGGGTGCTGTGGACACAACCCAGGTAATTTTAACATTAATACAACGATAATTAATCCTCTAAGCTACATGCTTTTCTTTTAAGTTTGCTAATGAGTTTTACAAATGTTTTACTTTCTTAGGTGGTGAGAATTCTCCCATCTGCAGATTCATCCAGCACTCACGCCACACCATCCAGCACTCACGCCACACCATCCAGCACTCACGCCACACCATCAGCCACACCATCCAGCACTCACGCCACTCCTTCAGCCACTCCTTCCAGCACTCACACCACTCCTTCAGCCACACCATCCACCACTCAAACACCTTGCCCCACCTGCAAAAGAGCAACCCCTAAAAATTACCTGGTGGCAGCAGGTGTAATCCCCGAGAGTCTGGCCAACGTCCATATGTGCCCCGCCCTGGAGAGGTCAGAGAAAGTGAGGCATCGCATTCCGCTTCCAGCCCGTGTCATTACCAGTGATGAATATTTCAACCTGCTGGTAGAAAAAGAAGCAGAGGAGAAAGAAAAAGAAAAAGAAGAGAAGAAAGCGGAAGGAAGAGATGGCAAAGAAGAAGGAGGAAAAAAGGCAAGCCCAGGAGGCCAAAAGACAAAAGCAGGCACCGCCTATGATTGAAGAGGAAGGAGAACACTGCGCCATATGCAGAAAAGTGGTCCCACCTGGCTCAGGAGATGACACCATAGATGAATGGGTCCAGTGTGACCTGTGCCATTTATGGTTCCACCTGGAGTGTGCTGGGGTGGAGGAAGTGCCAGACACTGACTGGCTTTGCCATAAATGTTGTCTGTCCACATAAATATTACACGTTATACACAGTTATTCAGTTTGTTAGATGTAAATAGTTAAACACTCAGACACAAACACACACACACACACACACACATTGTAAATGGTGCACACAAAAAAGGTTTAATGTCTAGTTCTGTTATTTTTTTAATCGGTTGGTTAAGTTAACGTTAGATGTAAATAGTTAAACACACAGACACACAAACACAGACACACACACAAACAAACACAGACACACACACACACACTGTAAATAGTGCACACAAAAATGTTTAATGTCTAGTTCTGTTATTTTTTTAATCAGTTTGTTAAATGTAAATAGTTTTAACTTTACGTTAAACACACACACACTGCTAATTTATGTTCTTACGTTTTTTACTTCGATAATAAAACGTTTTTTTTTTTTAAATCAATGCAAATTGTTTGTCCTTCTTTGTCTTCAGAAAGATATGGTTACTCACTAACGTTTCACGTGGTTAATGCTTAACTCACGTGCCATGATTAACATCAGGACACAATCATGTCTAACTTGCATAACTAACATTTTAATCAAATAAAAAGGTACTCACCTTTCTTATTCACTTAAATTATGTTTTCTTGATCAGTTAAACGTCCATTTTCGCGGTTGAAATCAAATTATGCCCTCTGTACGGAACATCGTTAACTCCTATCATCTTCCGTACACAGGCGGAGGAGGTACTTTTTCCCACTTTTCTCAAAAACTATTGGTCTAAAAGACATCAATCAAAGTGTGGACCAATCAATGGGTATTCCCCCAGAGAATGATAACACAGCGTCGTCGCTAGGGTTGGGTAGCTACAGACAGACCCGGTGCTAATACGGCACTGGTGCCTTAACGACCGTTATTTACCGGACCGAATATCAATGCGGATTTCTGTGCTTCATTTCGGTGCTACTGTTATGCCTGTGCTTCTCTTGGATGCTCTGAAAACGGACGTTAGAAACGTGACGCTAGTCAGCAGTTAACTTTAGCATACTGTTAGCTAGTAGCTGGATTAAACACGGTTAAAATGCTGGCCAAACAGTGTAATGTGTGACTGTATTTCACTGTAGACTAGGGGTGGAACGGTACATGTATTTGTGTTGAACCGAAACGGTACGGGCGTCACGGTTCGGTGTATAAATGTACACGGAGAATACATGGTATAAAAATAAATAAAACTCGCGCGCAAATTAATTAATGTAATGCGGAACTACTGTTAGATACGCGGGTTCTTTGGGGACACCTAATCTGTAGACACGCCTTAGCTCTGAAGCAGGCTGCAATGTAAAGATTGCAATGTTGGAATATGGTGTGTGTGTGAGAGGGAGAGGGAGAGAGGGGCGCGGGCGCGATCGAAAAGTCGCGTGTGTTTAAAGTCGCAAAGTGTTTACTTATATTTGTGTGTGTGTGTGTGTGAGAGGGAGAGGGAGAGGGAGAGGGGCGCGATCGAAAAGTCGCGTGTGTTTAAAGTCGCAAAGTGTTTACTTATATTTGTGTGTGTGTGAGGCGCGGATGCGATCGAACAGTGGAAACATAAAAACATACTCCGTCATTTTGTTTAAACAAGACATCATTCAAACTGCAAAGTGTTTAAGTTACTGTTAATTAAAATTTTAAGGAAAACAAATATATTAATCTGAAATGTAGCAAATAAATTTTCAATTCATTCAGGTACAATTACCAAACATATCTCAAGGTCACAACAAGTGCAGATTGGTCAAGTGTTCAATACATGTTTTTGTTGAGAAATCTTGTCTATCTTTAAGTAATTATTTATGTTACATTTTATCTTTCAAATAGAGGTTAAAAACAAGCACATAATCGGCCAAATATCGGCCAAAATAAATCGGCAGCATTAATCGGCCATTGGCCGACCCGGATTTAAAAAGATCGGCATCGGCCTGAAAAAACCCATATCGGTCGACCGATCTAAAGTTGGTTTGACGTTTGACATTTGTCAGAGATTCAGCTCCGAAACACTTTCAATACATCAATAACGATTTGACATAAGAACGAAAAACAGGTTGTGTTCGAACTGTTTTAAAACGTAGATGAGAACACGCAGTGTAGTTTATGTGTTTTAATCGGCTTTACTGTATCACAACCTATACATTTTGTAATGTAAAACAGCAGATAGGGACAGTCTAAAAAGTACAAAACGAAGAGGAAAACGCTCAATTGTTCCATCCATATATGCCTTACTCTTAAAAAATGAGAGTCAGACAGTGTTCTATCTCAACTTCAAAGGGTGTGTGTTGTTACTGGTTAATAGAAGAACATTTTGATGTTGTATTTATTCACAGAATCACAGCACAAGGTATGATATTGATAATCAAAGAAAGACATAAGCTCATTGATAATAAATAAAGTTCTCTATCTCAACTTCAAAGGGTGTGTGTTGTTACTGGTTAAAAGAAGAACAAGAAATTTGTTCAGCTAAAAATTACTGTCATCATTTACTCAACCTTAAGTTGTTCCTAGTTGTAACCTGTATGAGTTTATTTCACTGTAAAATATTTTGAAGAATGTTGGTAACCACACAGTTGTTGGTAGCCAATGACTTCCAAATTTTTTTCCTGTCTCTTAAGTCTCTTATGCTCACTAAGGCTGCATTTATTTGATTTAAATGATCAAATCTGAATTTTGAGCATCAGTCTTCAGTGTCTCATGATCCTTCAGGAATTAATTATAATATACAGCTCAAGAAACATTTATTATTAATGTCTAGGTTGAAAACAGTTGTGTAAAAAAAAAAAAAAATCTTACTAACCACAAACTTTTGAATGGTAGTGTAGGTTTAAAACATTACAATTGGTAAAAGTATACTGAAATACTACTACTACTACTACTACTACTACTACTACTACTACTACTAATAATAATAATAATAATAATTAAATTTTTAGATGGACAAGAACGCCATCACCAGGATGAGACCACACAACGACAAAATGACCAGACAGAACACATTGTTTTAGAAGAACAAAAGTGTACTGAAAAAAATGATGAACATACATGTAACTCAGAAATAAATACAAATAGTGTGGATTTGAAGACAGAAAGTAAGGAGAGTTCATTGTCCACATATTCTGAAAATGAAGAAGAACAAAAACAGGAACCGGAACATGAAAATGAACATGAAAATGAACATGAACATGAACATGAACATGAACATGAACATGAAAATGAAAATGAAAATGAAAATGAAAATGAACTTGAAAATGAACATGAAAATGAACATGACAAAAACAACAAAGAGTGGAGGGCCACAACACCAGGGCCAAAAAAAATCAGTTTTGAAATAAAATGGGAGGGGTGGGAAAAAATAAAGCCACTGCATGGTGCAAACCAACTCCAGAGACCATGGACAGATGTCCTGTACAAAGAATTTACAAAGATCAGTCCTTGTTGTGTGCTGTGCTTTAAGTACCAACATGTTAAATGCAAAAATAGTCGGAAACGATCCCTACCTTTCTTTACAGCACGTGCCACCTGCACCTTTAAAGGCTGTGCAGCAGTCTTTACCTTTACAATAAAAACCCCTCCAACAAAATCAAAAAAGAAAATTACTGTCTTTGTAGCCCGTAAAGGAGATATAACACACACAAAAAAGTGACAAAAAATTCAGACAGGCCAAATATTTCCAAAGGGGAAAAATTGCTAAAAGCATACAACATGGTGTGAGCAATTACTATTATCAAGCCCTAAGAAAATCACCATCAGAAGAGATTGTGTTAGGCAATATCTCACGATGCTTAACTAAAGACGTGTTAAGGGTCATATCCAGTGAAGTGGAAAAAAAGCACCAGGCTACATGATGACATAATCATGGAGCTGGTGCTTACACAAAAAATAATGAGAGAATGTGCTACATCTGAAGGTGCTGAGACTGCTGGTTACCTACAACAACTGCAGGTGGACCCATTTGTTGTACACATGTACACACAATGCGGTTTGCACATTTTAGCCCAGCATCTGAAAAAAAAGAAAAACAGTAACACTTCACTTGGATGCCACTGGTAGTGTCACCTCACGCATTCCCGGTCAGCCCAAGAAAGTGCTCTACTATGCTCTTGTACTACCGGGAATGAGAAAAAACATGCCACCACTTCCTGTGAGTGAGCTCCTAACAAATCAGCACTCAATTCCTACCTTGACATATTGGCTAATGGAAACATTAAGGGCCCTTGGTCAGATAACATCATGCCAGGTACATCAAGTGGAGACTGACTTCAGCTGGGGATTAATGTCAAGTGTCCTGCTGGCATTCAACAAAGAAAACATTTTGACTTATCTCCAGAGAGCACATCGAATTGTTTCAAACACAGTAAACAGTGGTGATCATCAATTCAGTGTTTTACATCTTCCATTCAGTGTTTTACATCTTTGCTCTTCACATATTATAAAGGCAGTGAGCCAGGCATTTTCAAAAAAGACCGACAGCAAGGCTGTAAAGGAGTACGCTACCTATTGCTTCGCCTTGTTGTTAAACAGCACACATCTAGAGGAGGCAACGGCTGTATTTGAGGATATGTGTGTGCTGTTAACATCACCACAGGAAACCGATGTGGTGAATGCAGCCAAAGCTTCACTGGACCTGAGAATAATGAAGACAACAATAAAAATCAACGAGTCAGAAACAATGCAAGAGGCCACAGAAACACCACAAATCGCAACCCCTGTGTGTGATACATCACCATTCAGAACAGTGTTTAGTGCCATTTTGGAAAGGGTCAAGAGCCCAACACAGGGGGGAAAAATTCCTTTTTCTGTCCAGAGCTTATCGACGTCCTCATGAACACCTACATGAGCATTTTCCCCCTCTGGAGTGGAGTGCTTCTTGGGGATCTTAGCAGGTTTTCTAAAATCACCACAGTCAGCCAACAATCCAAAACCAGAGAAACAAACTGCCATGTGGAAGAGTGGTTTTGGATTGTCAAACAGAGCATCCTTCAAACTAAAAAGTTCCTGTGTCCTGCTGACTTTATCCACAAAATGTATGGATCCCTACAAGCCAGATACAGAGAACACATAATGAACAATAATCTGTCACTGCCTTGCCATGATCCACAACCAAAAGACAACTTCTTCTGCCAGAAAGAAGAATGGGCAAAGAAAACATCTCGAAAACATCCCAAACGTAGGACAAAATACTTTGACCCACCTTATATACTGCCAAAGCCATCACAAAGTCCAAAAAACAAACACATCAGCATCAATACCAGTGAGATGGAAAACACTCCAGATACACCAATGGACCTGTCAACCAAAGGAAAACATGAGCCAAAATACAAGGACAATACTGAACCGGAACAAACATCTAAGGACATAACTACTGAGGTATTACTTCATATTATATTTTGTTAAATAATTGCAATGAATTTAACATCTTTCTTACAATAAAAATCTAATTTGCAGATTGAATACCTTTGGTCCAAAAAAGACACTGAACTGGTGGTTGCTGTTGTGTCGTCGGCAGAAAAGAACACCACATACACCGTCCATCACTCAGAGTTCAAAACTCTGCAACCTCACAAGTGGCTTGTGGGAGAGGCAAGAATATAGTTATTATTATTTAAAATCGCCATGATTTAAATTACCAAAGTACACCATAAATATTGTGCACATCTAAAAAGCTGTCAGTGACCTTTGTCTAATATGCATGTTTTGTACATTTGCTCTTTTCATCAAGATAATTGAATGCTACTTCCAAACAATACTGGACAAAATGGGAAAGGACAGTAGCATTTACCTCCTCAACCATTACACTGCTCAAGTCATCATGACCAAAGAGAGAGATGCAGTGTGTAGACAGAGTCTGCGGAAGGTATCATTGTATAGTTAAACATTGACGATTTGAAAACACACGTTTATAAAGATTTACTAATGTGAAATTATCAAACATTTCAGGTGGACTTTGGAAAGTATGATGCAGTTATCAGTTTCCTGAATGTGGATGATAACCACTGGAAGTTTTTGGTGAAAACTTTCAAAATACCAATAAGTCCTTCTTTATGTAGTCAAAGCTGAACTGAAATTTTAAATGGGTTTCTCTCTTTTTTCCAGTATCTACATGCATCTTCCAGTCAGATTTTTCTTATCAACCCACAAGGAACTGATGAAGAGAAGGACTCTGAGCATGCTGCAATCAGATTTAGGTAAAAACACAATGCTTAAAAAAAAAGTATTAAGCCCAGCTCTAATTACTTCCAATCACGTTAACTGTATTACCTCTAACTGTGACTGTGTCATATATTTATCAAGTCAATACTTCAAAATGAGGCAAGGAAAAAAGTGGGTGGAGAGGGGCCACAATTAAGCACACAATCCAGCACGATGGATACAGCTGTGGTGTGTTTGTTATGCAGGTATTTTATTTTTGTAAAATGTTTTTCGAAAATCAACCTTATAGTTGAGACACTAAATACCATTCATTCTTACACTTACAACTATTGTTCAAAGATGGCATGGGAGATTGTCAGTAGTTTCCCTGAAGTTCCCTCCCACATGGACATCAATTCATCTATGTCCAACATGGAGAAGCTGCGTCAGAAGATGGCTGGGGAAATCCTGACAGCGTCAGGTGATGGACATGAATGGGGGGAAAAAAAGACACCATGAAACTGTTATTGTCTTCTGTAACCCTGTTACTATTTTACTATTTATACACTTTTTAGTGTTCAGAAAGGATGAGTGTTGTGCTTTTTGTGGTTTGACACAACCCCTTGGAGGTGGCCCAACAACTGACTGGGTAAGTACTTTCAACTTTAAGGGATAGTTCACTTCAAATTAAACATTCTGTCATCATATACCCACCCTCAAGTTGTTTCAAACCTGTATGAACACAAAGGAAGATATTCTGAAGAATGTCAGTAACCAGTTAACTGCTCCCATTGACTTTCATAGTAGGAAAAAAAATACTATGGAAGTCAATGAGACCAGTTAACTGTTTGTTTACTGACATTCTTCAAAATATGTTATTTTGTGTTCAGCAGAAGAAAAATAAATTTATATATATATATATATATATATATTAGTGCTGTCAAAGTTAGCGCGTTAATAACGCGTTAACGCAAAATCATATTAACGGCACTAATTTTTTTAACGCAGCGCGGATTTTCTGTTTGACCCGTGGCCCGACCCCTAGTTGGAGAAATGGAGATACACAGTGTTGCCAACTTAGCGACATTGTAGACCCCTTTAGCGATTTTTTCCCTTCAAAAAAGCCCCCAAACCTTATTTAGTTTCTGAGAATCCACCGGTATCTCTCTCTCTCTCTCTCTCTCTCTCTCTCTCTCTCTCTCTCTCTCTCTCTCTCTCTCTCTCTCGGCAGACAGGAGCAGCGCTTTAATTTAGTTAAACCTTTTTAGTCTATGAGTTAAACACAGATATTATGTTGCTTCTCTAATTTTACATGCAAGTATAGCCGAAATCACATCACAGATATTATCTTTATCTTATGTGTATTTGATTTCATCAGACGACGGCTCGATTATCAGGATTTTTGTGCAGATTAACATCTTGGAAGGGAGAGCTGGTTATGTCTTAATTTCAGTCACTATTTCATATTCATTCCGTTGTTTGACAACAGAAACAGTAAAATATACCAATGAAAACAGTTTTATTGAGAATTTAGCTTCATCAAAATGGGCACAGAGAGAGACAAACTAATGTAATAATAAATAATAAATAATAAATGCACATTTAGCATTTTCAGAAGAGCTGCCCTGTCATGCAAAAATCTAAACATGTTTGTGTTAGTAAATTGCTCAGTGCAAAGAAAGAGAAGTAATGGGAACCTGGTATTTCTTTGTTCTTTCTACATGTGTCTAATAGACATGAACAAGTTCTTTGAAAAACATCTCTATGTTCAATAATAAACATACATTTGCATAAAGCATCCATATTTATTCATGCCCATGTTGATTAGAGTATTACAAACTTGAAAAGTATTAATTTAAGGTACATTTAGAACAAATAAAAAATGTGCGATTAAATGCGATTAATCGCGAGTTAACTCATGACAATCATGCGATTAATCGCGATTAAATATTTTAATCGATTGACAGCCCTAATATATATATATATATATATATATATATATATATATATATATATACACACACACTCACCTAAAGGATTATTAGGAACACCTGTTCAGTTTCTCATTAATGCAATTATCTAATCAACCAATCACATGGCAGTTGCTTCAATGCATTTAGGGGTGTGGTCCTGGTCAAGACAATCTCCTGATCTCCAAACTGAATGTCAGAATGGGAAAGAAAGGTGATTTAAGCAATTTTGAGCGTGGTATGGTTGTTGGTGCCAGACGGGCCGGTCTGAGTATTTCAAAATCTGCTCAGTTACTGGGATTTTCACGCACAACCATTTCTAGGGTTTACAAAGAATGGTGTGAAAAGGGAAAAACATCCAGTATGCAGCAGTCCTGTGGGCGAAAATGACTTGTTGATGCTAGAGGTCAGAGGAGAATGGGCTGACTGATTCAAGCTGATAGAAGAGCAACTTTGACTGAAATAACCACTCGTTACAACCGAGGTATGCAGCAAAGCATTTGTGAAGCCAAAACACGCACAACCTTGAGGCGGATGGGCTACAACAGCAGAAGACCCCACCGGGTACCACTCATCTCCACTACAAATAGGAAAAAGAGGCTACAATTTGCACGAGCTCACCAAAATTGGACAGTTGAAGACTGGAAAAATGTTGCCTGGTCTGATGAGTCTCGATTTCTGTTGAGACATTCAGATGGTAGAGTCAGAATTTGGCGTAAACAGAATGAGAACATGGATCCATCATGCCTTGTTACCACTGTGCAGGCTGGTGCTGGTGGTGTAATGGTGTGGGGGATGTTTTCTTGGCACACTTTAGGCCCCTTAGTGCCAATTGGGCATCGTTTAAATGCCACGGCCTACCTGAGCATTGTTTCTGACCATGTCCATCCCTTTATGACCACCATGTACCCATCCTCTGATGGCTACTTCCAGCAGGATAATGCACCATGTCACAAAGCTCGAATCATTTCAAATTGGTTTCTTGAACATGACAATGAGTTCACTGTACTAAAATGGCCCCCACAGTCAGATCTCAACCCAATAGAGCATCTTTGGGATGTGGTGGATCGGGAGCTTCGTGCCCTGGATGTGCATCCAACAAATCTCCATCAACTGCAAGATGCTATCCTATCAATATGGGCCAACATTTCTAAAGAATGCTTTCAGCACCTTGTTGAATCAATGCCAAGTAGAATTAAGGCAGTTCTGAATGCGAAAGGGGGTCAAACACAGTATTAGTATGGTGTTCCTAATAATCCTTAAGGTGAGTGTATATATATATATTATTATTAAAAAGGTTATACAATTACAACAACATTTAAAATTGTAACAATATTTCCAGTGTAATCTTTCTTTGTAAAAACTAAAGTACACATTTTATCATACGTAATTCAATTAATATGAGCAGAAATTGGCAACATTATAAGCTTATTTGATGTGGCAGTATTTTACAGTAAAAACTTTATAATCTATCCGATTTTGTAGTCGATTTTTACTCATCTCAGTATAGCAATAGAGTTTGGTAAAAGCTGTTCATTCATTCACACACAAAAACGCGATTTATTTTTAAACAGTATTTTTGCCAGCTGTACACAACAGCACGCATCTGTGCGTTCATTCATTCACACACAGAAACGCGATTCATTTTTAAACAGTATTTTTGCCAGCTGTAGTAGCTACACAACAGCACGCATCTGTGCGTTCATTCATTCACACACAGAAACGCGATTCATATTTAAACAGTCTTTTTGCGTACAGACACTTGCGATTAGAACAAAGCAAATAGAACTGACCTATTCCTCAGCCGGATCCGTTTGCTCCTCGAAATGAAACTTCCAGAACTTCTGAGTTAAATTTTCCAGGATTATTATCAAGATAGTATTATTCCTCACAGCGTCGTTAAGTACATGAGTCTGAAAGTGAACTCGCGGTGTGTGTTATCCATCTGATGTGGGCGTTTCACAGGTCTGTATGGGATCGCCTCACATTTGCGTTTGAATAGCGCGCGCTCTCCGTTGGCGGAGTCACATTAAATTTAATGAGCTTAGATGAGAACAACTGACATCTCTCTCTTTTCATACATATTACATAAACTGTGAATATTTGTTTTTTATAAAAATTACTTCATTTAAAAGAAGAGAATTCAAGCTTCATGCCTGTGTTTCTGTATGCCTGTTTGACTGAGTATTCGCTGAGTTAGTTCATTTTCGGACGCGTTTCAGAATGGACTACACTGACAGAGAGAAAGCAGAACTCGCATCATGTTTATTTTTCTTTATTTGGCGAAAAGCACAACACTTTGTTTTTATTGTGAGTATACACAAAAATAATACACACTTAACAGGATTGAGTGATGTAAAACACAGGAATGCAAGATCAAAATCAACAGAGTATTTTTCGTCTCTGTTGCACTGATAAGGAAAAAAACGAGCCTATCGCGCCGGCGCGACAGCCGACCTCAAAGGGTTAAATAAATAGTTTGTCCAAAATCAACCACATGCCTATTCAATTTCAAAATTCAACATACTTAAAAAAAAATTTATTTGAAACATGTAATTTCAAACTTATTTAAAGCACATGTACTATTACCATTGCATACATTTTAGCATGAACAGGGCTGTTTATATTAAATGTTTGTAGAAAGCATGTGGCAGCCCTTCATGAGAGCAGCCATTTTGTCAACATTCATTCAAAACAACACACAAAATTAAGATGTCTAAAATACTTTCAACAACCTAACTAGTGATGTGACATTTGAACCGAGGCGTCGGAGCTTGTGTCGAGCAAAAATGGGCGTGCCAGATGAAGCCGCGATTCGAGGCTTGTATTGTTTAAGTGAAAATCACGTGACTGATGACAAACGAGGCCTCGGTTTGTGTGGATACGTCATCGGTTCGGTCTGAGTGTCGCTTCCGGATAAAAGGGGTTCGAAACTCGCGCCTCTTTGTGGGTGTTGTCAGGAGTTGTAGAATCAGTTGTAGTAGTGTCAGAGAGTCAGAGAGTTAGAGTTAGAGAGTTAGAGAGTTGTGTCATCGTCGTTATTGTGTCATATGTGTTAGGGCTATATATTATTACATTATATCAGGTTAGACTAGTTATAGTATATTGTTATTATTAATTATAGTAGCTATATTATAGTATTATATTTCTTAGATAAGATTATTTGGATTGCTTTGGATTTTTGGACCTGGACTGGACTGCTTTTTGATTTGGATTGCCCTTTTGGATTTGTTTGCTTTTGTGACCTTTTTCCTTGTAATGGAGCCAGCAAGAAAGAGGAAAACCTCCCCTGTCTGGGAGTTTTTTAAAATGGTTGGTCAGAATAAGGTATATGTATTATTATTATAAAAAAAAAAATTCTGTCTTGATATTAAAATAATCCTCACTATATGGCTGTATTATATTTCATGTCTATTAATTTATGTTTCAAGGTGAAATGCTTGCTGTGCCTAAAGGAGCTGACATACAGCAATAACACCTCCTCCATGCTCAGGCATTATCGAGCACTGCATGAGCAAGCACAAACTACTACCAATCCACACAGGAGTCAAAGTAATTGATAATAATATATATATATATTTTTTTTTTTTTTTTACCACATTTAAATAATATTTTAGGCTCCTACAATACACCTGAATTTTATTTTATTATAGATTCCAAAAAAGAAATGGTGAATGAGGCCCTGGTGAACATGGTCATCAAGGACTCCCAACCCTTTTCCATTGTGGATGATGATGGGTTTAGGGAGCTCCTGCATGTGTTGGATCCCACTTATGTTATCCCAACGCGAAAGGTATGTGATGAATAAAGTGGTTCATGATTATTTAACAAGTTACAAGTAAGAGTATTTATTTTCTGCATTTATTTTTATCCACAGGCTTTGAAGGTCATGGTTGATCATAAATATAAGGAGGCTAAGGAGAAGGCCAGAGAGCAGCTGCAGAAAGTTGCGGCTATAAGCCTTACCTCGGACATGTGGACATCCCTAAACATGGATGCCTACCTAGCAGTAACTTGCCATTTTATAGATGACAATGACAAGCTCTGCACTATTTTACTAGGTGTAGAGCATTTCCCTAACAGCCATACTGCTGAGAACTTGGCTGCTGGACATATCAAGCTCATGGAGGAGTGGGGCATAAAGGATAAAGTGAAGTGCCTGGTAACTGATGCTGCAGCCAACATGATAGCATGTGTAAGATCATTGAATGTTAGGCATGCGATATGCATTGCACATGCACTAAACCTTATTGTGAGGAAATCTTTTGATGACATCAGCACCTTCAATGACATTCGATCCAAATGTAGGAAACTTGTGACCTATTTCCGAACCAGCACTACAGCAAAAGAGAGACTGGCCCAAGTACAGGAGCAGATGGGGAGACCAGTTCTGAAAATGATCATTGAAGTGGACACTCGCTGGAACAGCACTTTTAACATGCTGGAACGTCTCTATCAGCTGAGAGAGCCAGTGGGGGCAGCCCTGGCCTCTCTAAAGACTGACATCACCCCTCCTACAGCCCTGGAGTATGAGGCAGTCCGGGATGCTTTAGATGTTCTTGGCCCTTTCCGCCAGGCTACAGTAGAGCTTTCGGGAGAGAAAAGGGTGTCTGCCTCCAAAGTGATACCTCTGATGAAGATGCTTAATCACGCTGTCACGAGCAAGCTTGAAGGCCTCAATTCAAATCTAACAAAGCAGCTGGGTGACAGCCTTGTACGGAGGGTCAGGGAACAAGCAGTAAATTTTGAATCAATAAGAGTGATGACCATGCCCACGTTATTGGATCCCAGATTCAAAAAGCTGGGATTCTTAAGGGCGCTTTCACACTGGCAGTTTAGTGCGGACCGGGGCACGGTTCGCATGAAAAATCGCTAATGTGAACACTGTCATCGGACCCGGGTGCGCACTAGAGTACCGAACCCGAGACTACCTGGAGGTAGTACCTTTATTACCAGGGGGGGTGACACTGGTTCAGAATGAATGAATTTGTCTGCCATTTCTTTTTACAGTAGCTAGGTGTCACTAGTGAGCAATGTTGAATGAAGCTTCGAGTAATGAACCTTTGGCTGAAGCAATGGGCTGCGATGTATCAGTGGTTCAGGAAGCCTCCTTTTGCCATCACTAAACCTAACTATTAGTTTCATACAGAAGAATTGGAATACTACACTGATATAATTTCTAATTAGATTGCTTAATCTATGATCTGCTTAACCTCACCTTGTCAAGAAACACAGAAAGTAGTCTCCTTGTTTGCCTGCCTTATAAAACCTCACTAATTACTCCACTTAATTACACTAATTGCATTACACTAATTACACCACTTAACTACTCAATATCAAATAACCAATTATTAATTATTATTATTATTACACTGAAGCCTCACCTCTGCAGATTTCTGAATCATCAGCATCCTCTGAATGGTGCAAGCTGCTACTCCACATGCCACAAATCCTGAACTGTTCTGGTTGTGGGTTCAAATCCAGGGTTGCAGCGGAATGTTATAGTGGAACAATATAATGAGGCTCTTCAGCTATCAGGCTAACCATAAATTACATTAGCATTAAGCCATTTTAGCATGCTAATCTGGTTAACATGCTTTTGTGTGCTCATTTGTACACTGAGTCTCTCCTCTGCAGCTTATGATTCGACATTCTCTCAGTGGCGCAATCTGCTAAACCATGTGTTACTGATCCTGAGCTGTTCTAGTTGTGGATTCAAATCCTATGTGGCACATGCCCAGACCGCAAGAGATACTGTGGGCTTAAGTGTTGGAAAGGATGTTTCAGTTCCAGACATGATGTCTATCTGAGAAAGAAACTTGATAAATAAAGTATCTGCCACATTTCTATAAAATATCATTTTGAGTTCATTTTCACTAGTACTACTGAAACTGGTGTTTTTTTTTGTTTCTTTTGGCACAATTGCAGTGATTCATGCAGAGTCACCATGCACACTCCACAATGAATAGCGTATAATCCTTATGTGACTGTTAAACGTAACTGTTATCATCACCACAAACATTATTCTGTGCCCTAAAAACTAGCATATTTCATGGCATAAAAGGTAATTGCAAAATCTAGAAAAATGTGAGAGTAGAGGTAGATGTGGCCAGCGGGGGACAGTGTAATCACACGTATCAACTGTACCCCTGATAAAGTTCTATTAGATAACACACTGTTTAGTTGTTCAGTTTTATATGTTAACAGATCAAACGTCGTAATTAGCCACCATAGGACGCAAATGAAAATTTGTGATATTTAAACTGTGTATTATTAATAAATATTGTTCCTACTTTATACATTTTAACCAGTGTTAACCTCATTTAAATAAAATGAATAAATATAAATGGACCAAACAAAAATGTTGCCCAATTGTTATTAGGGGCCAAGCCCCGAAGGGGCAAGGCACCTATTGTATCTGTTAGTTTTCTTCTTATTATTATTCTTCTCCCGCAAATGGGAGTCCATGGCAGCCCTATGAACCGTACATAGGAAAATGATGAAATTTGGTACACTTCTAGTGATGGTAATGAATAGGAATTGGACCAATATTTGAGTCTCTAGGACCAACTCTATAGCGCCACCACCAGTTCAAATATTCAACATTAAAATGGTTATAACTTTTGAACCCATTGATCTAGAGACATGAAACTTAGTACACCTGATTCCTCTCATCATGCTGATCACAACCAATACCTTACATTAACCCCCTGAGGTCTACGGTATCGCCGGCGATACCAGCTCGCTTTTTTTTTATTAGTGTAAAAGAAACTCATAAATACTCTGTTGACTTTGATTTTCCATAGGAGTTTCATACATCAATCGATTCTGTTAAATGTGTATTATTTTTGTGTATACTCACAATAAAAACAAAGTGTTGTGCTTTTTGCCAAATAAAGAAAAATAAACACGAAGCGAGTTCTGCCTTCTCTCTGCCAGTGAAGTCCATTCTGAAACGCGTCCGAAAATGAACAATAACTCAGCGAATACTCAGTCAAACAGGCATACAGACACACAGGCATGAAGCTTGAATTCTCTTCTTTTAAATGAAGTAATTTATATAAAAAACAAATATTCTCATCTTGTGAAATCTGTATTAAAAGAGAGCGATTCCAGTCGAGCTCATCTCAGCTCATTACGTTTTAATCGGCCCCGCCCACGGAGAGCGAGCGCTATTCAAACGCAAATGGCTGAGGCAATCCAGTGAACGCCCCCATCAGCTCGAGAAAACACACAAGTTTATTTAGATCATTGTTTACACCGTCTTGCAGCGCTGTGAGGAATAATACTAATGGAAAATGTCCCTCAGAAGTGCGGGTATATCGAGGAGCGAGCTGAGGAATACTAGTTAGTTTTTTCCTTCTCACGTGAATTTCTTCACGTGGGTTTCTGTTTATGAATGAATAAACGGCAGAGATGCGCGCTGTTTACCACAGCTGGCAAAGACAGTTTAAATTTAAATCGCGTGTGTGAATGAATGATGATGTTTTAGCAAACTGTATTGCTATACTGAGATGAGTAAAAACGTTACAGTCAGACGAAATATGAAAGACAACATTTTGTTGACTAGATTTGGGTACAGTTTTTACTGTAGAATATACTGCCACATCAAATAAGCTTTTGTTTAGCAATTTCTATATATAAAATACTATTTTTGTCAAAAATAAAGTCATCAACTAAGATGTTAACTGTTCCAATGTTGGCCTATAATCTTTTTTTTACAAAGAAAGAGTACACTTGAAATATTGTTGAAATTGTAATTATTGTTGTAATTGTAACCGTTTTAATAAAATAGCAAAACATATTTACAAGATAGATGTAAGCAAAATCTTAAATGGTCAATATAAGTCTTCTTCTAAATTTATCTTTTGTCCTTGCATTGTGGCTCAGTCAGTGTCACACCTGAGTGAATGGCTCATCATTATGCAGAGTGGGTGGGACATTGCATTCTAAGGTGTAAACCACTCCTCGTTCACGCCCCCCTCGCATATTGGCTTTCCAAGCAAAACCTGTTTTACATCAATTTAAATCAATGTATGGTTTTATGTGAACGATAAAGCAAGACTATTTTCACATAATTTTGAAGAAAAAACTATAGGCGACGACATCCATTAGTCAAAAGTCTTATTGCCACATATTTAGTATGTGTTTTGTGGCCTTATTTCAAAAACTTTAATTTTTGTTTTTTCGATGACCACGCATAAACATTATTCTCTCAAAAATGAAAACATGTACATACATGTGGCTCACATATTATTGTAGTCCTGTTTGTGCTATATAGAGTGAATTTACACCTTTGCCATTAATATGTTTATAAGCAACTGAAAAAAGCACAAATGTCAGAGCATGTCAGAACACCCCCAGGGCCCAAAAAACCGCTCAGACTCCAGAGGGTTAAACTGTCAAACATAA
Source organism: Leuciscus idus (assembly GCA_021554675.1). Lineage (NCBI taxonomy): Eukaryota > Metazoa > Chordata > Actinopteri > Cypriniformes > Leuciscidae > Leuciscus > Leuciscus idus. The sequence continues at coordinate 18,650,934 of CM038629.1, forward strand.
CAAAAAAGCCAAGTAAGTGTTAGTCTAGCTATTTATGAGTCCTGTTTTTATATCTGATAGAAAATCTATATAACTAATCTGTTTTTCTAACTTTCAGTAATCTTATACTTCTCACATTCATTGTACCATATCAGTTTTCACTTTTTTTCATTCTTTAGGCCTCGATGCTTCTGAATATTTCATTCAGTGTGATCGGAGTATTGTTCTGGAAGTCACAAAATCTACATTTCCCCACAAACCACCAAAGGAGACAGAAGAATTCACTGTAGAAGAAGCTAAATCTCTGGGATCACAACAGTTGGTAAGCTGTTTTTCAACCCTCTCACTGTGTATATATATAGGGTTATTTGCTTATTTTACTAATGCTCTAGAGAGTAGTACAATCACATATTAACCTTCTGTAGATTGTGCAAAATTGTTTTATGGGGACAAAAAATGTTTAAGTTGCCTGGCATTCTAAAAAAATGCTAATGTGAAGATTTTTCAGATGCACAAGCAAAGATTACTTTGCTCCTCAGTTATCTTTGCTAGATGCTATATACAAACATGATTAATGCATTTAAAACTGGTTAATGTGTGGAAAAGCTTGGCTGAAGAAGTTCTGTCTCCTTTGGTGGAGCTGCCTATATCTAACAGGAGTGATTATTGCATGTTGTCGGTTCATTACTCTTGTGTATGCTCTCTTCCCAGTTCCAGTGTCTGTTTCCTGATGAAATTATTTCCACAGCTGGGAGTAATGGAATAGGATCGATCTTGTCTGTGTTTCAAGACTTCTAGAGATTGTTGGAGTCCTTCTTCCAGTTACCATTTGACATCCACTTAAGGACCATTTCATCATTCATCCTCTCCTGTATAACTACGTCCAGGTCGCCCGCCTGCTAATCGTGGCGTTTTTGAGTGTTGCCATCAGTTCAACCCATTTGTCAATAAACCGCTCCACCAAAGAAGACAGAAAAACTCACTGTAAAAGAAGCAAAATCTCTGGGATCACAACAGTTGGTAAGCTGTTTTATCAACCCTCTCACTGTGTATATACAGGGTTGTTTACTTGTTTTAGGAATGCTCTGGAAAGTAGTACAATCACGTATTAACCTTCTGTAGATTGTACAAAATTGTTTTATGGGTAGAAAAAATGTTTTAAAGTTGCCTGACATTCTAAAAAAAGTGCTCAAATATGAAAGACTTTTCAGATGCACAGGCAAAGATTACTTTGCTCCTCAGTTATCTTTGCTAGACTCTATATACAAACATGATTAGTGCATTTAAAACTGGTTAATGTGTGAAAAGGCTTGGCTGTTTATTATTATTATTATTATTAACAGACGTTGTATACATTACCCTTATAATCATTGTGTATTGATGTATATTATTGTATATTCTGATGTACATTATTGTATATTCTGATGTACATGTACTATTTTCTTTTAATTTTCAGATCACTAAAATATCTGCAACAGTATGCAAGGTAAACAACACAACCACTGTAAAGGCCTGGGGTACAGACTGTGAGATCCAAGAATGTTCCTTGCAAGATCCATCTGGAGAAATTCAACTTACTCTTTGGGAAAAACAAATGTCACAACTCCAACTAGGTAACTCATACACATTCACCAATCTTAAAACCAGACAGTACAACAGCCTTAAGAGCCTCACAACGACCCGGAGAACAATTATAACACCTATTACACAGGAAGAAGTGTTTCCACCTGGTCAAAGCCCTAAAATCAGCAAAGAACCCTCTATACCTAATACATTGGTGAGACAGAAGCCAATAGGGGTGCAAATAAACATTAAAAAACAATGTCTAAAATGCCACACATCACAAGAACAATTCAACGTCAAACAGCAATTTCACCGTTGCCCAACTTGCTAAATTTTACGGAACACAAAAAGCTATATAACAAAATGCAACGGAATCATTGAAATGCATCAAGACGGTCAAATAACTTCTCTTACAGTTTCAAACTCCACTTTGTCAAAATTCATAACACCAGAACTTGACCTGTCAGCTTGTGATTCACAAGATATAGAAGAACTCTTGCTATCCTCAGATGAACTGAATTTAACATATAATAACTGCTTGCAAGTTACCAATATTGAGAGAACTTCATCTGCTCACCCCAGTGATGAGGATTTATTTGAAATTATAGATGAAACTGACCCTGTCCTCTGTATCACAGAGACACAAAGCAGTCCAGAACTTCAGTCTCCAGTTAAAAGACCATCTGAGCCAATAGAATCTCAGTCTCCAGTTAAAAGACCATCTGAGCCAACAGAATCTCAGTCTCCAGTTAAAAGACCTGTAGCGAATATGCCTCTGGGTAAATATGAATTAGCTCAAGAATATGGGGAATCTTGGAATATTAATATTTATGACTCATGGTCATAATTCATAAGTCGCATGTACATTTATTTTATCAATTATCCAGATTACCTCGTCCTGTAACTGGTCTGACCAACCTTTAACTCGGCCAGCGAGTAGATGTAAGGTCAGTACAGTTAAGAAGGGGTATTCACAAACTCCACTAAAGTTCAGGTTCTGGCCGCGAACATTAAACTTTGAGTTTATTAATTAAAACTACTGAATGTAGTCTAATATCGAGCTTGTAGCTTTATAGATCTTTTGTTTCATTGACTTTATAAAAGTGGGTTTTCAAACACAGAGACAGTTAAAAGTATAAATGGGTTTATTAATAAAATGGCACACGCTAGAGATTATAAACTACAAATATAAACGTACGTAAAAATGCAAACAAACACATAAACATTTAAACAAACATGACGTGATCGGAATGAAAATGGAATGAAAGAAAGAAAGATATAGAGGGAAGATAGAGGGTAACTTAAATCACAGACCTAAGACCTAGACACCTGGAACAGCTTTTATAGGAATCAATATACTTGCGAGATGTGGTACTCTTTCAGTGTGATGCTGAAAAGGGGACGCGCGTGCGCGTGTCCGGCTGGTTTGCGTCTAGCTTCTTCTTCTGGGTCGTTTCGAAAAACGATGTAAAGGCTCACTTGAATTTAACGTTACCGGAAAAGTTCAGATTCGTCTCCCGGGATGGGAGAGGCTGGAAATCTTAGTTGCAACGAACGGCAGCTACGACTCGAACATGTGTTGGTCCGAGGAGAAGGCCAGGGCCTCCTTCAGATGTTCCTTGGAGAAACGCTGCGCCGAGGAAGAGGGTCCAGAGAAGTTGGATGAGTTGAGTTGGAAGAGAGGAGAGAGAAGAGCGAGATGAGGGGGCTTCTGACGTTTTATCAGACCTCTGTTTACGCCCCCTCTTGGAACGACAGCGAATCAGATTGTCTTTTCTGAAGCGGGAAAATTCTCTTTGTGTGAAGAAGAAAACGCCTACTTTCACCATATGTCTTATGAGAGAAAGAATTCATATTTCTTCTTAAGATTGTACACCTGGAACAATACATCTTACTGTAATACTATGTGCGGGACTGGCTGAATTAAAACAGGACGGTCAGACAGATACCAAGAATTACAGGTAGATATTGGACACACATAACATTACGTTCATATGCCTCATTACACACAAATAAAGCTTGATTAAACACACAATAAAATTGTCAGTGTTTCCGTTATGGCAAATGACGACACTTTGAGAAACATAGGAATACATATCAAACATTTAGTGGCTTGTTATGTGGAAGAATATCTGTTTCCAAAGTTCCAGAGTGTGTGTGTGTGTGTGTGTGTGTGTGTGTGTGTGTGTGTGTGTGTGTGTGTGTGTGTTCTGGAATGCCTTTGAGGCTTGGGTCGTAAAGTTTTATGGTCTGAGTTAGGGTTACAACAAGACACGACTGAGGAATTCCCTTCAATGAACATTTAGAATTCAAAACTATACTCTAGCAAACCAAACCTCTATCACACGTGCATATAGGAAGGTACACACATTATAAAGGAAAATAACAGATATTTCTCTTATTCTCAGTTATACACAAAAGGGTGTTTGTGTGTGTGTGCGGAATGCCATGAGGCCGTAAAGTTGGGGGATACGAGTCACATGGGCGCTGGTAAATGGGTCCTCGTGGGGCAATTATTAACCAGCAAGGACACAAGACGATGTGTCTTCCCATATGATCACTTAACGCGAGAAGCAGATGTCGTTGTGGCTACATTCCCCCTTTTTGTTAAACGAAATTCGGGATGGAATTCGTTGAACAACAAATAGGCACAACGAGTGTCAGGGCGTTGTCGGTGACCGTGGAGATGCACATCACCGTGCTAGACTTCTCTGAGTGTGAGTCCTGCCTTGGCAGTCAGGAGTCGGGGGTGTTCTCTCTCCATGCGAGGTCGGATGCCAGACCTGGTGAGTGTGGCTGCTTTCTCGCGAACCACTGCGGCCTGCATCCTGTTAGAGGCGATAGGGAGAGAGAGAGAGAGAAGGAGAAAAAAAAATTTTTTCCAGCGATGGAGGTCCTTAGTTGGTTTAGGACAGTCTTTTTGGTTCGCTGAGGTTGGTATGCCACATGCTTTGATGTCCCATGCATGGCTTTTTGGCACATGTGGCGTCATTGTTACGCCTGGCCCCCCCCCTTGTGCTTTGTGGCTTTACGAGCTGTGGCGCTGTGATGGCAACAGGTGCACAATGCGTATTGAAGTCTTGTGAACGCAACATGTGCGTGGTGGCAGACAGCTGTCTGAGGCACTGGTTGTCAGTGAGCTCGGATGGCCTGTGAGGGTGGTGGAGGGGTAAGTGGTGGCATAGGAAAAGTCTGTTCATCAGAGGCCCGCATGACTTTCTTTGTACACAGCGGAGGTAGCGTTTTAGCGGCTCTGAGGCGTGCAGTGTAGTTGGTAAAGTTCGTTTGTGCTGTGTAATCACTGCAATGGTTAGGGTGGGTGGATGGGTTGTCTGTATGTGGCGCAGACATTGGTTTGGTTACTCAACTGCAGGTCAGTCAGGACCTTGAAGCAGTAGGTGTCAGTGTTCGTTTTCTGTGTCTGTGTCAGACGTGGCTGCACTGTCTTCATCTGTGATGTAAGAAGACTCTGCCTCACCAGTGTTCTGGAGAGAGTGGTTACAGGTTCGACGGTCTGGGCTTGGAGTTCTGGACGGCGGGTGATGCTGGTTCCAGAATCTTTCTGAGCGGTCGGTCCGACGCTTTGGACGGGCACCGTCACAGTCGTGCCGCCACCTGCTGTCTGGTTCTGAGCGGTGCTCAGAGACGGAGTGAATTGTGTGTGTCTTTACCGTCTTTTCATCCATGGCCCTTTGCTTGGTGTAAGCCTTGTGGGCTAAGTCTCTGAGTTCTCGAGTAGACATGGTTCGTGGGCAGACGAGCACGCCGAGATGTTTACTCACGGTGCTATGCAGGTTCCGCAGAAACAAAGTTCTAAAGGTTATATCTTCTTCCATATCTGGTGTGTTGGTTGCTCCGAAGAACGTTTGTCGGAGTCGGTCATAATAGGAGTGTGGGTGTTCAAGTCGGGCCTGTTTCACGTCGAGGGCCGTGATAAACCCTTGGTCTGATTCTGGGTCAGAGAATTCGCGGATCAACGCTTGTCGCAGTTGCTTGTAATCTGCTTTGACAGGCTGTGGTTGGCGATCCAGAAAACTACGCACCTCTCTGCTTGAGGTGATTCTTACCAGGTACAATTTGTCCCAAGCTGTCGCGTTGGCGACAGTTTGCAGGTGAAAGTCAATGTCTTGAAGGTACGCATGAACACTGCAGTCTCCGGCAAACGTAGGAATGTTTCTGGCCATCTTGTTGAGGTTTGTTGGACGAGAGCTGTTGCTGGGGGCCCAATCCGTCTGGAGAGGATTCTGACCCTTTACAGCTCTTGGTGTTTGGCTGACAGGCGTGGTGTTGTGCAGTGGGCTTTCGCCCCCCTTTTCAGCTCTGGGTGTGTGGCTGAAAGGCGCAGACTCGCTGGAAGGGGGAAATGGTGTGAGATGTTCTTCCCCTTCCCGGTCGCGGTTGAAACTGTAAGCATGTCTCAGTTCTCTGCGAACCATGTCTAGTTCGTCTTCGAGATCGTGTCTCTGCTGAATGAGCTGATGGATTTTAGTCTCTGCTCTCTCAAGGAGAGCTTCAGCCCGTTGGAGCCTTTCGTTGAGTTCCTTCCGGGTGTTTTCCTCCGACTGCTGTCTTTGATCTGTGTGCAGACGAAGATCGTCCAGGGCTTTTTGAAGTCTTTCAACTTCCTGTTGTAGCGTTGTGTCCGTCTCGTCCTCTTCCTCGGTCAGGAAGATTAGCTGGTCTAGCCGACTCTGTGTGTGGGCTCGGTCCTTCCGGGCTTCTGTGGCCTGGAGCTGTAGTGCGGCTGCCTTCTGTTCCATATCGAGGCTGAGCCTTTCGCTGGCCCAGGCCTTGGTGACGAGGTTGAGTGCGATTTTCCGAAGATTTTGGCCAGCTGCTCGTGGTCGTACTTCTGGGTTAGCTCGACATCTCTGCTTACTGTGGTGAGAGAAGCACAGCACACACAAAAAGAGACACAATGCAAGTTTGTTTTAGGGTTAATGAGCTATACTCATACGGGCTATGCCGTTTATGAGAATTTCGGGGCTAACTGATGCCGACAGTTAGCTGAGCCAATTTCGTGGGTATGGATGAAACCCACAATAGAAATTTGGACAGGCGGTAGCCTGGGGGGGTCGTCTAGCGACGCCCGCTTTGATCGTCACTCTATTATTCAGCTTTTCCTGGGGTCTCTCTTAGGTTCTGTGTCTAAGTGAAATGAAAGAAACAAATCACAACAGAGTGGAGAAATAGACAAGGTTGAAGGTAGGGAAGATCAGAGGGAAACACAACACAAGGAAGTGAATTGGTCTGCAATGAAATGTCGCAAACAATAACACGGGGAGCGTTATTTAAGGAAAATAAATCAAATAAGATAAAATAAAATAAAATAAAGAGGCCTAAGCCTTATTAACACTGCGAGAGTTCCTGATCGGGCCAGGAGATGCGTGGGTTATCGGGACAGGACCTCGAAAGAAGTGTGTCTTAGAGAGAGAGAGGTGAGTCCAAGCACTTAAAATACACCCGAAGGAATAGCTAGTATTCTGTGGTTCCTAATAAGTGGATGGGTTCTATCAAATTTTAGTTTACCTGGGGTGAATAGAGGTCATCCAGGTGGAAACCAGCGGGCGCGGTCAGACTCTCCGACGGTCCCAACACCAGACAGGGCGCAGTGTCAGTAACGCCGGACAGATGATCCCGCCCACCGGAAACCACCAGGGATGACTTTTGGATTACCACAGTGCACTGACTGGGTCCTGCCAATAGATACACAATAAGGGATTGAGAGGTTAGACTTAAAGTGAATTAAGGCTTTCTGTTTTCATCAAATTGAGTAGATATGTATGCAGGGGTCAGAGGCAAAGGCTTTACTAAAATAATGATACAATGCAAAGGAATTATGATAACCGATGGTTAATTATCGGAATAACCTACCCCCCCTTTGAAAAGGCTGGGGAAAGAGAAAAAAAAAAAATTATCAATGAAATAAAATTCAAATAAACAACACAGGCTTGGGACGCAGGCAGAGGGATAGGCCCTGCAGTGGGTTTGTGCCACAAGGGAAAGGGGCGTATTCCTTCTCCGTGGTCCACCTGGTTGTTAGACACAATTTGAAAAATGCAAACTTGTTTAAATTCAAATTCAAATAAGCATGCAATGAGAGGTCCAAAATAATAATAATAAGGAAGGAAAGAAAATTAGAATGATAACAGTGATGTATCAATACTAAAAATAATCAAAACTGAAATTCAGAATGACTTCCTATAATCCTTACAATAACACTGAGGTTATTCGTATGGATCATAAAAAAATAATCAAACGAAAAGGGGAGCAAGGAGACACTTCAATTGCAGACTGGGGGTTAAACAGATATTGATAAGTCGACCCAAGATCGCCACACGGTGGCGTGCTTCTTCCTAGGTGGACCTATCAATGAACTGAGTGAATCGAATCTAAGTTTTTAATTCGAAAAGTTTTCCTTTTTTTTTCGAACTTAACTTAAAGTGTGACAGTCGAAAACAGAAAAAGTAATTGTCTAACTCCAAATAATATCAGCATAAGCTAAGCTTGAATGCAGTTAAGTATTTGAGAGAGAAAATGAATGCAGAGAGAAAAAGAAATTGAAAGCAGGTATTATCTTAGAACGCCACGAGATGGCGTAGTTGCGCTCGCGCAGGCTGACGTCAGTGGGAGGCGACGCTCACGCAGGATGACGTCGGTTGGGGGCGCGTAATTTGAGAACTGCCCCAGACTTAGAGGCTGCCCTCTAGTGTCGGTCAGTGGCGTAATTCAGCAGATTTTTTTTTTTTGTGGAATCACGTGGTGTTTTGCGCTTCTGTTGCATGCGGAAGACTGACGCGAGTTTCACAACATGTGACTAACAGGAATTACACATTATGCATAACACATTGAGACGGTTTTAGAATAAGAACAGGGATTATCATCTTTTCTTAATTCATAAAACTGGTCTCCAATTTACACATTATATATTATACACATGAGACGGTTTAAAGAAGGAGAACAGGGATTATCATCCGTTTTCTTAATTCATAAAACTGGCCTCCAATTACATATTATACATGGTTTACAATAACAACAGGTATTAAAACTTCGTGTTTTAATCACTAGAAACTGTGAGCACACAGGCATTGAACATCTATTTACTTAAGCTGTGAGCACACCAGGCATCAGAACAGCTGTGAGCAGGACTTATCATCTGCTCATCTCCCATAAGCATTAATCAAAATAGCACTTTTATGATTTTTGCGTAGGTTTACGAAATTGGATCGCGAGGCCAATTTCTGACCAGGAGTTATATCGTTAACGTATTGTATAAGGCCTATTACGACTGAAAACTATCAGATTTACGTCTTCGTCCTAAAAGAGATCCTTCGTCTTCATTTAGTCGGTTTAAATCATGTTACATGTATCAACTGCAAAGAGTTTTGCTTCGTCTTTACAGAGACAGATGTAATGTCATGAACTGCAGTTTTAGCAGAGCTGGGCTGGCTTTGTGCCCGCGATCAGCTGGGTGAGTTCGCCTTGGCGACTTATCTCACAATTCAAAATGCGCGTATAGCCTACAATTATTAATACCAATAATACACATTCAACTGAAACTGAATTTGCCCACAAAAATGAAGTTTGAAACTGCTCGAAATATCTCCACCAAAATGTAGCGAATATGCCTCTGGGTAAATATGAATTAGCTCAAGAATATGGGGAATCTTGGAATATTAATATTTATGACTCATGGTCATAATTCATAAGTCGCATGTACATTTATTTTATCAATTATCCAGATTACCTCGTCCTGTAACTGGTCTGACCAACCTTTAACTCGGCCAGCGAGTAGATGTAAGGTCAGTACAGTTAAGAAGGGGTATTCACAAACTCCACTAAAGTTCAGGTTCTGGCCGCGAACATTAAACTTTATTGAGTTTATTAATTAAAACTACTGAATGTAGTCTAATATCGAGCTTGTAGCTTTATAGATCTTTTGTTTCATTGACTTTATAAAAGTGGGTTTTCAAACACAGAGACAGTTAAAAGTATAAATGGGTTTATTAATAAAATGGCACACGCTAGAGATTATAAACTACAAATATAAACGTACGTAAAAATGCAAACAAACACATAAACATTTAAACAAACATGACGTGATCGGAATGAAAATGGAATGAAAGAAAGAAAGATATAGAGGGAAGATAGAGGGTAACTTAAATCACAGACCTAAGACCTAGACACCTGGAACAGCTTTTATAGGAATCAATATACTTGCGAGATGTGGTACTCTTTCAGTGTGATGCTGAAAAGGGGACGCGCGTGCGCGTGTCCGGCTGGTTTGCGTCTAGCTTCTTCTTCTGGGTCGTTTCGAAAAACGATGTAAAGGCTCACTTGAATTTAACGTTACCGGAAAAGTTCAGATTCGTCTCCCGGGATGGGAGAGGCTGGAAATCTTAGTTGCAACGAACGGCAGCTACGACTCGAACATGTGTTGGTCCGAGGAGAAGGCCAGGGCCTCCTTCAGATGTTCCTTGGAGAAACGCTGCGCCGAGGAAGAGGGTCCAGAGAAGTTGGATGAGTTGAGTTGGAAGAGAGGAGAGAGAAGAGCGAGATGAGGGGGCTTCTGACGTTTTATCAGACCTCTGTTTACGCCCCCTCTTGGAACGACAGCGAATCAGATTGTCTTTTCTGAAGCGGGAAAATTCTCTTTGTGTGAAGAAGAAAACGCCTACTTTCACCATATGTCTTATGAGAGAAAGAATTCATATTTCTTCTTAAGATTGTACACCTGGAACAATACATCTTACTGTAATACTATGTGCGGGACTGGCTGAATTAAAACAGGACGGTCAGACAGATACCAAGAATTACAGGTAGATATTGGACACACATAACATTACGTTCATATGCCTCATTACATACAAATAAAGCTTGATTAAACACACAATAAAATTGTCAGTGTTTCCGTTATGGCAAATGACGACACTTTGAGAAACATAGGAATACATATCAAACATTTAGTGGCTTGTTATGTGGAAGAATATCTGTTTCCAAAGTTCCAGAGTGTGTGTGTGTGTGTGTGTGTGTGTGTGTGTGTGTGTGTGTGTGTGTGTGTGTGTGTGTGTGTGTGTGTGTGTGTGTGTTCTGGAATGCCTTTGAGGCTTGGGTCGTAAAGTTTTATGGTCTGAGTTAGGGTTACAACAAGACACGACTGAGGAATTCCCTTCAATGAACATTTAGAATTCAAAACTATACTCTAGCAAACCAAACCTCTATCACACGTGCATATAGGAAGGTACACACATTATAAAGGAAAATAACAGATATTTCTCTTATTCTCAGTTATACACAAAAGGGTGTTTGTGTGTGTGTGCGGAATGCCATGAGGCCGTAAAGTTGGGGGATACGAGTCACATGGGCGCTGGTAAATGGGTCCTCGTGGGGCAATTATTAACCAGCAAGGACACAAGACGATGTGTCTTCCCATATGATCACTTAACGCGAGAAGCAGATGTCGTTGTGGCTACAGACCATCTGAGCCAACAGAATCTCAGTCTCTAGTTAAAAGACCATCTGAGCCAACAGAATCTCAGTCTCTAGTTAAAAGACCATCTGAGCCAACAACACCACTTATTACACCAGCCAAAAAACCTTCGACTAAGAGTACTATAAAGACAATAAAAAAATGACTTTGTAATGAAACACACAACATGTGATGGTAGTGTGTATATGTATACGTCTTTTTTTTTTTTTTTTTCATGTGCAATGTAACATTCCTGATTGTAATGAAACGCACAACATGTGATGGTAGTGTGTGTATACATGTATACTTTTTTTTTTTCTCATGTGCAATGTAACATTCATGATTGTAATAAACACAAAACATGAGTGTGTGTATGTATACTTTTTTTTTTTTTTTTTTTTTTCATGGGCAATGTAACGTTCATGATGGTAATTCCATTTATTTTATTTAATAAATGGCAAATATTGATTTAATTCATGTTCTCAAACTATTGAAATTAGGTTAATTTAGTTAATTATTGTTTAATTATTGTTGTTGTTAATTATTATTTAGTTAATTCCTTGGGCCATGCCAAATCCATGGATACTGATTTTGCCAGAATTGAATGAACCACTTGTCCGCCATTTTGATTTTTGTCATAAATTGCAATATCTTATAAAGTATTTGACATATCGGCACCAAAATTGCTAAGGATCATCATTAGCATGGCCTGAACGTACCTGAGAACTTTGAACACAACGCCACCTAATGTTCCAGAGGTATAAGGTGTTTTGAAAATACACTTATAACTTTTGAAAACATAGGTTAAAATTTTATTTCTTTGTCAATACATTCCTTGGATTATGCAGATTCCGACGATATCTCATTTGTCATTTTCCAACAATGTGACTGTCCGCCATATTGAAGCAAAAGGTAAACAGTTTTTTCACTACTCCTCCTTCAAATCTTGCTCAATTTTGCCCAAAGTTTGCTCAGATGATCTTTGGACCAAGCCACACAGAAATGACTGAACAGATTTTTGATATTCACTACCGTTCCCGAGATATTCGTCTCCAAAGTTGACCTAGCCTGTGTTTGTTGCCTCCTTATGCTAGTTAGCTTAGCATAATAATTGGTTAGCATGCTAACCAGATGCCATTCTTTCTAATGTGGCTCTTCAGCTATCAGGATAACCATAAGCTACATTAGCATTAAGCTAGCTTAGCATGCTAATCTCGTTAACATGATTTTGTGTGCTCATTCATACACTGAAGCCTCTCCTCAGCAGCTGTCTAACTCACATCCTCTGAGTGGCGCAAGTTGCTAAACCACATGTCAAGAGTCTCGAACCATTCCGGTCGTGGGTTCGAATCCTGTGTGGGACAACTTTAAAATTGTGTATAAAGTTGTCATTAAAATTCCTTCTGGCTCTGCACTGCTGTTGGTGCTTAAATGCTATTGTGCTTGATGTACATTTACATGTATATTCAATTTGTGCTGTTTTTGTTCTTGCGGCTCCGCACTGCTATAGTAAGAATACTTTGCTTTCAAAACTTTATAAGAAACTTTAATAACCAAAGTATTTTTAGCTACTTTTTGAACCCAGGGAACCATTGGAGGGCTTGGCCCCTTTGAGGCTGCTTGCAGCTTTAATTTTCTTTATTTTTCTTGTGGAAAGTTACCTTTGCATCATTAAAAACGAGTGCATCAACTATTCTCAGTCTACCCTAGTTAGAAATTAATAACTATTTAAGAGTAACTCACCCAACTGTTATAATATCAAAGGTGATCACACACCGCTTCCTCTTTAAATAAGGGGAGAAGACCAAAAGAAACTCTGGGTTTACTGAAGAAAACCTGCTCCTGACCAGGTTATGTTCGCAGAGTAAGTTACCATGGTAATTGACTCGGAGTATAAGTTACCTCTCTTTCAGAAACAGGCTTGACTTACTCTGCTTTCTCGGGTTTGACATACCTCCCATTCTGAAACGGAAAACTCAGAGTTTCCATCATTTCAGGGTTTACATACTCAGAGTTTTCACTTAACCTCCCTTCTAAAACAGGCCCCAGGGCTCAACATAAATACATACAAAGTCATAGTTCTCTTACGAGAGGTCTCTCGTACTGCGTAAGATATCTTACGCTAGGGGGAAAATCCTTTTCCGCGAGATATTGAAGCCAAAAATTATCCTTAATTTTGTAATAATGCAAAACGCGTTGCAGCAGCAATGCAGACATAGGCGAGACAGCTCGCGCGCCTATTGGCTGCTCTGCGGCAACTGCAGCAGCCTATCGAGCGAGGCCTGGCGTGACGTCAGACCCAATCAGGGCACTTCGCGCCCGCTGCGTCACGTCCCGCCGAAATGGGCGTGGTCTAGGCCTATAAATATCGCTCGCAGGCAGCTATTATCTGATTTTTCATCCTTCAAGCGAAGTACACGCATCGCTGGAGCTGGATTAGAAGCCGCGCCGTCGAGAGAGAGCACCTTCAGCGGGACGAGTCACTGAAGTCGCTGGCCGCGCCGCCTTCCTGCCTTCCTGCTGCGCTTTCCGGCGCTTATATCCTTCTCTTTTATTACACTGTATTTCTGTGTGTGTGTGTCGCCGCTGCGACACACATTTCTAAAAGAGCTAGCGTCTTTTTAAAGATGCCTTCCTGCGGCTCGTGCAGAGCCACACTCAGCGACGGGGACCGCCACGTGATCTGCGTTTCCTGCCTGGGTGAGGAACATGCAGCTCTCGCGCTCGCTGACGGCGGATGCCCTCACTGCGAGCTGATGGCAATGGCGACTCTGAGGACTCGCCTAGCCGTCTTCACCGAGACTGCTCCCCCGCCCGCCGCGGCGTTGCGCCGTAAAAAGCACCGTGCCCAGCGGGCCCCGGAACCCTCCCTCAGCCGCCAAAGCTCGCCGGTTCGCCCGCTTGCTTCCCCGGCTTCTTCTGTTTCGCTTCCTGACGGACAGCGGCCGCCGTCTGCCGCCGCTTCCGTTGATATCGCGGATGAGGAAGCCCTGCTGGGAGAGGATGATTCCTGCTCTATCCTGGCGTCAGGCAGTGAGGATTGGGCGGGCTCTGAGGACCCCGCACCCCCTGCCCGCACATCGTCAGGCAAGAGAGCTTCCATTGAGACGGAACTCATGCGAGTACTCGCACAGGCCGCGGCGAGCCTCGGCCTCGAGTGGTCTTCGCCTGAGCAGCCCGCTCACAACCGGCTGGATGGATTTTTCCTGCCTGGGGAGCGCGCTTCGCCTGCGTCCAGACCGGCGCCCTTTCTTCCTGAGTTACACGAAGAAGTCGCCAAGTCCTGGAGCGCCCCCTATTCTGCTAGAGTGCGTCCTGCTGTTTCTTTGGCATTCTCCGCCGTTGACGATGCCAAGAACAAAGGATACCTCTCGCTGCCGCCGGTTGAAGAGGCGATAGCGGCCCACTTATGCCCGCCCTCCGCTGGACGGCGCGCTAAGCCGGCCCTACCCTCTAAAGCTTGCCGCACGACGTCAAGCTTGCTCCACCGCGCTTTCTCCGCCGCCGGGCAAGCTGCGTCAGCGTTGCACACCATGGCAACGCTCCAGATCTTCCAGGCCGATCTCCTCCGTAAGCTGGATGAGGAAGGACCTGACGCGATCTGCGTGCCGGACTTAAGGAGTGCCACGGACCTCGCTCTTCGTGCTACTAAGTCCGCAGCACAAGCCATTGGACGGACTATGGCTTCTCTCACCGTGTCTGAGAGACATCTCTGGCTGACGCTCTCGGAAATGGCCGAGTCTGAACGCACCGCGTTCCTCGACGCCCCGCTTTCCGCCACAGGCCTCTTTGGATCCTCCGTCAAGGATTTCGCGGAGAGATTCGCAGAGGTACAGAAAGCGTCTCAGGCTATGAAGCACTTCCTCCCGAAGCGCTCCAGCTCTGCAGCAGGCCGTGCGAAACCGTCTGCTCAGAGCTCACAGCCACAGCCACCGTCCACTGCCTCCACTTCACAGCGCCGCCAGGCCAGAAGCGCGAGACCGCGCTCCCGCTCATCCGGTCGCCGCCCCGCAGGACGCGGCTCGCGACCTAGGATCACGGTGAAGCCCGAGGCCCCGAAGTCGTCCTAGCACAGCTAGGAAAACGACGGTGTTCCAGTCCCGCTGCGGCCGGACTCACACCAAAGCTATTCGCTCGTCCAGTTCCAGAAAATGTGACTGTTCCAGTGTTTTCTGCAGCCAACAAGTCGGTTCTGTCACCCGCTTGCCTGCACACAAATGCCGTTTTCACGGCTACCCAGATAAATCCCCAAAAGAGTGTATTTTCTGGTGTCCCGGCCACGGCCGATGGTGTTTCATGTGTAGTAAGAATGCCCACTGCCCAGTGCCCATCCCTACACACAAGCACAGCCTGTCACACAGGGCTCGCGCACATAAAACCGACTCAGATCGGTTGCGCTTCAAACATGGTGAACGTGCCCACTACCCAGTGCCCACTAAAACCACGTTATGCATGTCTCACGGTTTCTGTAAAAACGAAACCAACGTGCACTCGCTTCACGCAAGCGAACGATGCTTTCGGTGTGATAAATGTGCCCGCTGTCCCGCGCCCACATCCACACATAGACATGACAGTTCCCACGGGAACCGCCCAGCCCTCCCCCTCGCGGTTAACCACCGCAGAGGAGTCGAGCGCGGGCAATCTGCCCGCTGTCATCAGCGCGCCCCATGCCTCAAATGTCACGAGCGACACGCTCGTGTTACAGCACACCGAAGCTTCTCCATCGCTGAGCGAGCGGAGCGCGCTTCGTATTCAACCCCTAGCTATCCATGCAGACGCATGGGCAAAGCTACCCGGGGTTTCGAAGTGGGTGCTGAACATTATAGAAAGAGGCTATTCGCTGCAGTTTCGCCAACGCCCTCGCTGCTATGTGGCGCGCGTCGAGACCACGGTAAAAACAGAAGTGGCACATCTACTTCGAGCCGAAGTGACGAAACTATTGAGCAAAGGGGCCATAGAGCCTCTCTCTCAAGATCAGAGCGAAGGAGGGCTATACAGCAGATACTTCCTGGTACCGAAAAAAGACGGGGGTCTCAGACCCATACTAGATCTAAGGCAACTGAACAAAGTGCTTGTGAAGCGACAGTTCAGGATGCTCACGACCAGGCAAATCCTTGTGCAGATTCGCCAAGGAGATTGGTTTGTGTCAATAGATCTGAAAGACGCGTATTTTCAAATACAGATAGCGTCACGTCACAGGCGATATTTGAGATTCGCCTTCGAGGGCCAGGCATATCAGTACACAGTCCTGCCGTTCGGTTTGTCCCTAGCACCCCGTACATTTACGAAGTGCATGGATGCGGCGCTCGCACCCCTCAGAATGAGAGGCATGCGAGTGCTGAACTATTTGGACGATTGGCTGATTCTAGCGCAATCTCGCGCAGTGCTCATAGAACACACGACCATTTTACTCGATCACCTCGAGGATTTGGGTCTGAGTGTCAATTGGGCGAAGAGCTCCCTGTCACCCAGTCAGAAAATATCTTTCCTGGGCACAGAACTGGACTCACTATCCATGATAGCGCGACTATCACAACAGCGCGCGGTAGACATTCGACGCACAGCGAACTCTTTTCGCTGCGGCGCGTCTGTCCCGCTCAAGAGATTTCAGAAGATGCTAGGTCTCATGGCCTCAGCATCGTCAGTGCTCCAGTTGGGTCTGCTCCGCATGCGCCCGCTGCAGTTTTGGCTGAAAGCGCGAGTCCCACGCGAAGCGTGGGCACCCGGTTTGCTTCGCCTCAGGGTCAATCAGAAATGCGTTACAGCTCTGAAACCCTGGAAAGCGAACGACTGGTACCAATCAGGTGTAAGCCTGGGGACTTCCTCGAGGGTGAAAGTGGTGTCCATGGACGCGTCCACCTCGGGATGGGGAGCGCTGCTCGAGGGCAGACCGTTCTTCGGCCAGTGGTCAGAACGGGAGAAGCTCCTGCACATAAACTGCCTCGAAATGCTGGCAGTAGACAACGCGCTGACGCGTTTGTCCCCAAATAAAAGGTCACCACGTCTTGGTCCGTTCGGACAACATGTCTGTGGTGTCCTACATAAATCGCCAGGGCGGCATCAGATCCGAGAAACTGTACAGGCTGGCAGAACGCCTCCTGGTATGGGCTCAGTGCAACCTGCGCTCGCTCAGAGCAGCGCACGTGCCAGGGATCTTGAATATAGGACCGGACAGACTGTCCAGGAACAATGTTCCGGCAGGCGAGTGGTCTCTACACCCACAGACAGTCCAACTGCTGTGGAAGAAATTCGGCAGAGCGGAGGTGGACCTGTTTGCGTCTCAAGAAAACGCTCACTGTCAAGAATTTTTCTCCAAGAGCAGGAGCGCGCTGGCCCATGTGTGGCCCCGCCGCCCGCTCTATGCTTTTCCCCCCGTCTCTCTCCTGCCTCAGGTGATAGAACGGATCAGGGAAGAAGGATGCTCAGTACTGCTGGTAGCACCGTTCTGGAAAAACCAACCTTGGTTCCCAGCCGTGATGCAGTTAGCAAGTACTGCCCCGTGGCCAGTACCAGTGAGGAGAGATCTCCTCTCACAGGCCCGCGGCTCGATCTGGCATCCTCACCCGGAACTATGGTCCCTTCATGTCTGGGCCATCAACGGGTACATGTTGGACTCCCTAAAGGAGTATTAAACACGATCACGCAGGCTAGAGCTCCGTCTACAAGACGACTCTATTCTTCGAAATGGTCAGTGTTTTCGGGCTGGTGCACAGCCCGTGGTGTGTCACCCACAAACTGTGATGTGACGGAGGTGCTTTCCTTCCTACAAGAGCTGTTGGATGGGGGCAGGGCCCCCTCCACGCTCAAAGTTTATGTGGCGGCTATAGCAGCGTTCTCAGAAACAACGCTTGGTCAGTCAATAGGAAGGAACGATTTAGTCATCCGCTTCCTTAAAGGAGCTAAGAGACTGAATCCTCCCAGACCTCCCTCAGTCCCCGTATGGGACCTTTCTACGGTTCTGGAAGCCATGAAAGGTGCGCCATTTGAGCCTTTACAGTCAATCGATTTGAAACACCTGTCTTTCAAAACGGTGTTTTTGCTGGCTCTCGCTTCAGTGAAGCGCATAGGGGATCTGCACGCGCTCTCTGTGAGCGCGGCGTGCATGGAGTTTGGGCCCAATGACTCAAAAGTTATACTCAAACCTAAGCACGGTTATGTTCCAAAATCCCTCAACACACCGTTTAGGGCGCAGGTTATCTCCCTGTCAGCCCTACCGGTCCCTGATGAGGAAAGAGACGCGAGCCTCCTTTGCCCAGTCAGGGCATTACGAGCTTATGTGTCTCGCTCGTCTGTTTTCAGACAGACGGAACAGCTCTTTGTTTCGTTTAGCGGACGTTCTAAGGGACTAGCCGCGTCGAAACAGAGCCTATCCAGATGGATAGTTGATGCTATAGCGCTGGCATTCGCCTCCAAGGGCATGCAGTGCCCTTTGGGTGTCAGAGCGCACTCCACGAGAGGCATGGCCTCTTCGTGGGCCTGGTCAAGTGGGATTGCCTTGCAAGATATTTGTATGGCGGCAGGCTGGGCCTCCCCGTCTACATTTATAAGGTTTTATAACCTAGAGGTTCCCGCCCTGCAGGCCAGGCTGCTGTCGGTCTAAACTACCAGTATTATCTGACCTGATGCGTTCAGCTCAGAATGCTGCGTTTGCTGAGCACAGCTCAATGTTCGACAGTATAAAGCTGGGCAAACTGTGTAAGACCCACATTTTTCCCCATCAGTTCAGGCCGTACCCCGCCCTGTCTGTATGATGAAATTCGCGTCCCATCGACGCTACTTTATGTGGAAAAGTGAGGCTGCACCCCTCCCTCTTCCCGGACTCCCTGTGAGTTCACTGAGTGATTGTGCACTATATGTACCCCGGGCTTTCGCCTTTGGGTCTTTGGTGTCAGATCTCAGCATGCACGGCGTTTTACATTGGGTCCCCTAGCGTAAGATATCTTACGCAGTACGAGAGACCTCTCGTAAGAGAACGTACTCGGTTACTAACGTAACCTCGGTTCTCTCTAGAAGAGGGAACGAGTACTGCGTATCTTGCCGTGCATACACACGCTCTGGTTGCTTCGATGATGAAAAACCAGATAATAGCTGCCTGCGAGCGATATTTATAGGCCTAGACCACGCCCATTTCGGCGGGACGTGACGCAGCGGGCGCGAAGTGCCCTGATTGGGTCTGACGTCACGCCAGGCCTCGCTCGATAGGCGCGCGAGCTGTCTCGCCTATGTCTGCATTGCTGCTGCAACGCGTTTTGCATTATTACAAAATTAAGGATAATTTTTGGCTTCAATATCTCGCGGAAAAGGATTTTCCCCCTAGCGTAAGATATCTTACGCAGTACTCGTTCCCTCTTCTAGAGAGAACCGAGGTTACGTTAGTAACCGAGTACGTTTTGAATTCAAAACCATATATAATAAAACAATGTGAACAATAAAAAAACATATCTTCATCAAGAAGTTAACACATGACATTGAGCCTGAACTCATTTCAACTGAAAATATCTGAGATACTATCCATTAGTTACATTATTAAACAAACATTAAGGCTAAATTGACTTATTAACCAAGTAGTCAATAGGCTTGTTTGAGATGAGTAAAATCTGCGCAGAACCGATCACCGGTGATCAGCGCGAGATGCATGCCGGTTAGAAATGTGTCCGAGAGCGGTCCGCCTTGCTCTAATGTCATGCTGACATGTCAAAAAACTCTCGCGACTGCAAGGCGCACGTGTCGGATTCTGCAGTCGCGCGCAGTTGCTCTCCGCTGACTGCGCTGATCAAAAGCATGATGGGAAACGACTTACTGACGACACAGCTTAATGCTCATTGGTTTAAACAACCGTGATGTATTGTTCTCTTTTAAAATGTTTGATTTTAAAACTCTGATATCATGTTTTATGTGTATACATCTACACAACTATCTGACAGTGCGATCTCTATGGGTTATGCAATGTAATTTTTATAAAAAATTAAAAAAATTAAAAACATATGTCTGTATTAAAGAAAAAAAGATTGATAAACATTGTATTTGGAATGGAATTAAATAAGTAGGCTACTTTGGGTGTCTTGTTCATTATATTTATTTTCATATAAAAGCAACAGAACTTAAATTCCATCCAGTTTATTAGCAACACACGAGCGTGAATCCCGCGATATCCGCCTTTGATCTCACAGGTGTCAGATCCACTGCGAGAAGAGAGAACTGTCCGTCTTGCCTGCGCTTTTTTCACTCCTCTCACTGCAGCCGCCTACTCTCGCATACATTTCAGGCGAGGCAAGGCGCATCTCAAACAAGCCTATTGTCCTGATGTTAATCACCTACACACCATCAGCCATCACTCTTCACCTGCTTGTCATTCATAACCATAGACACTAATATTCCTCACAGCTGTCTGTATTAGTCTCATCACCTTTTGTAGTTCCCTTCTGTTCAATCAATCTTTGTGCATTCTTGCGTCTATTTAATGTGTGTGTATCCTGCCATTTTGTTCATCTTGATTTATATTGTAACTAAAAACGTTATATTTCAGCCTTCTACCTTCCTCATCTTGTTCTACTTGCACACATCCCGACACACAGGTTGGTCTATATCCATCTTTAATGATTTTTAAATTCAGAGTATGACTTTAATATTTTATTGATAATATTTTGTGTATTTCAAAAAATAGCCTAACTATATCACAAAACATATGTCTGATAATTATAACCACATCATGTTAAATCAACACAAACATTTACTTTACATATTCATTATATACACATGACTCACTCCTGTAAGTGATAATCCCATTATTTAATCTTAAATTGTTTTTTTTAATGTGCATAAAATATTTCTTACAGATATGGAAAAAGCATCTACTCCAAATGTAACTGGATACATACATCAAGTGACCGACATAAAACAGGGCCCCCCCAAAAATGTTTTTGATGCACTGTTACAACAAAAAGATTTCATCTCAACCGTGAGAATCTTCAGACCTGAACTGCACAGTCAATTTAAAGCATCAGAAAATGATCGGTGAGTCTGTCACAAATGTTATTCTTTAGCAAAGTAGATTCACAATGACCTTTTAGCTCTGAAATAGTTATGCATTCTTAAAAATGGTTCTAAACAATACCAAATTAAAGTTCTTTGACTCATAAAAAATGCAGAACCCTTTTTGGAGCTAAATAAAACAATATTTGTAATTAAAGGACTAGAACCCAAGTGTTATAAAGAATGCTTGTATTATTTTAGTTTATTCTCATTAATATAATATTAATATCTGTATATCATAAATATTTATTTTATTAATAATATTATTTAATATTTTTTCCTTTTATATTTATTAATATTGGAGGTTGTTTCACCTTTCAATCTGCCAGATGTTATATTAACTTCTAGCCTCAAGATTAATTTGGTGGTGTTAATGATCTTGTGACTGGGATTGTTCATGCATAAAGATTATATAAAGAATTTGAAACATAACATTAAAAGATATTTTAAGATATAATTTAACTTTTTAGAATTTGATGAGTCTATGCTATTTGTTTTAATTAAGCATCTTTGATAGGTAAAGTTTTTTTTGTTTTTTTTAAGGAGGAATAAACAACCATAAACTGTAACCCAAAGCTCCATTTTAGTATATGAAGGTTTATTAGTATCATACAATTATAAAAAGAAATGTTACTAAACGTAAAAAAAAAAAAAAAACTTTAAAGAACAATCTTATTTTTAGACTGTGTGACTTTACTCTTTAAACTGTATACCAGACAAGTAGCTATATGTCCTTTATCCATGCAACTCCTAGGAGACCCATTAAGCTGGAAAACGTGGAAATAAAACCTTCACAGCTGTATTCTGGAAGGACAAACATTTTTTACACACCATTAAAAAATATTATGTGTAGCAGATGGCGGGTTCACTTTTAACACCCAAAAAGAGGATAAAAAAATTTATCCATTGGAGCAAATTCTTAAAACCAGCTCCCAATATGAATGAGTAAGTACATTTTATAACAAAATTTGAATGTGAATTGATGTATCTATTTTAAATGGATGTAATTCTTCACACATTACCTAATCATTAACCACTAAATAATATAGATCACCTTATAGGAACTTTGCCACAACTCTCAATATAATTTCGAACTAATCCGTGTCAGGCACGGCGTTATGGGTGGGCCTGACGGGCCTAGGCCCACCCACTTTTCAACAGGCCCACCCAAAACTTTTCTTCCAAAAGAAAAAAACTTTTAATATAATCTAATTTTGTCAAGAATGATAAAAAAAAATCGGCAATAAGCTCATCATTTGTGCTAAAATGTCTAAATGTTTATTTTAAAAACAATTTTAAAAAGCTGGTTATGTCTATTTTGATGTTTCTGCGCAAGTTCAGCAGACAGTGAGGTTCGGGTTTGTTCCGATCAGAGCTTGTGAGTGGAGAGCGCATTTCTCCGCTCGCTCATTCCGCAGGGTCGCTCGCTCAACCCAGAATGGCCTGCTGCCTGGAATTTATATGTGGAATTTATAATGATTTAAAAATGTTTCCACAATCTGCTTTTAAAGAAATTTCCAGTCTATTATTTATCTATATATGAAAAAAAATAACATTGTATTTAAATGTCCATACAAAATAAACCTTGTTACTGAAATTGAAAAGAACAGCTTTAACATGCTCTGTTTTACTAATTTGTGTAAATTTCTCTTTCAATAGGTACTACTCAATGTGAAAATTGCCCAACAAGAGAGTGAGGGACACAATGTGATGAGAGATGGAACTTTTCTGTCAAAAACCATTTACACCGTATGCGACACAACATCTTCTGCTGAACTGACAGTCTGGGGCGAACACTGCCTTCACATTGAACATTGGTACAGTATGTCAAACATCTCAGTGAGACAGTATAACAACAAACTATATCTAACTACGACAAAAGACACCGAGTTCAGAAGCATTCCATCTCAAGGCACAGCAAACTTTGTTCCCACCACAACCTCAGTCACTCAAAATTGTGAAATTATTGGAGCAAAAATAACAAATACTTACATCTGTCCATTAAAACATCCCATTACTAACATGTCGTTATCCAGTTAAAAAATACTGTCCAAAATGTCAAACCCAATTCAAATCAACTGCTGCTGTACGGAGCTGTCAAATAGATTTCTAATGTGATGCAGTTTTGAACTTGGTGTTTTTGCTTTGGACTTAGAACGCCGCTGTCAGTGGTCCTGAAGTTGTAAGGCTAATGTTGCGCTCTTAACAGCTGTGATGTAATGCTGACAAATAGATTTCTGATGGGATGCAGTTTCGAATTTGGTGTTTTTGCTTTGGACTTAGAACGGCACTGTCCATGGTCCTGACGTTGTAAGGCTAATGTTGCGCTCTTAACAGCTGTGATGTAATGCTGTCAAATATATTTCTTATGGGATTCTTTTTTGAATTTTGTGTTTTTGCTGCAAACCTAATTCTGTACATGATCAGCCCATCTGTGCACTTCAAGACAGTTTGCGTATGTGATGGTACTTTGAATTGAGTGTTTCCTGATTTCTGATGTTGTTGTGTTTTTGGTCTGTGTGCAGAATGTGGCCCAGTTCTTTGACTACATTGCTGAAACGCCTCCAACCTCCTGCCGCCTAAGTAGGACTGTCCTCATCGGGCTGCGCCGGGAGATGCACCGGGTCCTGAAGACCATGGGCAGGGGCGTGGCCATCCATCAGGTGGCGGTGAAGGCATGGAAGGAGGACCGCGTTTTGTCAAAAGCGGCCCTCCTGAAGTGCCAGGAGCTGGCATCAAAAGCCATCCCTGAACTTCTGGGTAAGTTTTTTTTTTATTCAAACATTTCAACTTGTACTCTCAAGGAGTTAACTGTAAAAATTAATTTGCCATTTAATTGCTGAGATTTTACTCGTTGTTGTTGTTTTTAGCGAGTTTGGAGAGGGACCCCTCTTATAAGAACCTGTGGCGCTTCTACGGGCACTTTTCGGCCTTCCTGGCGTCCCTCTAGGGCCACAGGGGAGGTGTCCTTACCAACATGACTATCCAGGAGGTGCAGGGGGCACGGTATTCACATAATGAGAAGGCGCATGTCATAAACGTGAGTGTTTGTCATTTATATACATAAATGTTTTGGGGACTTGTATTTATCTGTTCTGTTCTTAACTGTCTTTTTTGTGTGTGTATGTGTGTGTGTGTGTGTGTGATCAGGTATGCAGCCACAAGACCAATAAAGCGTTTGGGCCAGCACAGATTGCCCTTCTTGACCATGAATACGCCTGGGCGCATCAGTTTCTGGCCTTAAAGGACAAACTGCCGGGCGGGGAGGATGCCAAATTCTTTTTTTTTACCTCGAAGCCCAACCCGTGTAAGAATTTGAATGGGTATTTCCAGGAGGCGTGGAAAGAGATGGGCCTCCCTGGATGCCCGACGTTCACTGACATAAGAACGTCAATCGCCAGCCACGTTAGTGTCTTCTCATCCGACGAAAAGGGGGACTGTAGCATATGGACAAGAATCATGATTCCTTCATTCTTTCCTTCTAAACACATTCCTTCTGAAATCCAAAGCTTTTACACTCTGAACTCATGAATGTAAATCAGGACTCTCTGCAATCTAAATTACCGGCATGATGCCAGCATGGCTGGGATTAGATTGTTTTCTGACACCATTTACGACTCTGCGATCCTCTCCACAGACAATCATACACTCCTCTCTACTCACTTTGGCCGCATCAAAGGAATTCCAAGCCCCCGTTGTGTGCTCCACACACGCAGATGCACCCCTGGAGACTACGAAGCCACCTCACGCACACACATACACGAACTTTGAACATTAACTTAGAATATAAGCATGTCATATGTATACAATACAGTATTTATATATATATATATTTATATTTATTTATTTATTTATTTATTTATTTATTTATTTATTTATATTTATACTACAGGGCCGTTGAATGCTTGAATCTGATTGGTTGACGAACGTTCTAAGGTGTGCATTATTTTCAGGGAAACGCACAGCTAAAGTAGTTCCAGGCAGGTCTTGACAGCATTACAGTTCCATATCACTTCGCGTAGTCAACTGTAATAATGGAAAATAGGATTCAATTCATAACAAGAAAAAGCATTTAGTCCCATGCGCTTGATCTGCAATTTTCAATGTCTAGCTTCACAATCAATAGAAACATGCAGTTTAATTTTAATAAATAAAGTATATAGTCCTATCTATAATCAAAAGAAAATTAAACTGAATATAGGCTAAATAAATGGATAGTCCTGCAGCACGGATTTTTATTGCAGATAATATAATAAATAATTATTGATAGGCCTACTTGTTAAAAGGGCTTTGTGTTTGGCTATAGTCTACTGTCATCTGTCAATAATGAAAAAAAGAATGAACGAATTAATTAAAACGAATTGAATTAATAAATAAATAATAATATTGACGCACATGCTTTTCTGTCTCATTATTGCAACATCTGTCTCTAATATCTGCATTAATAACTGCATAATGAATGTAATTTGATACTTATGACTGATCATGCCCAAACGCGTGTTCAGCGCCTTCAGTCTGTTCAAAGTCGGTGTTTAAAATCTGCTGCAGTTGATGAAAACAGTCAGAGAATGTGTCAGCTAGTCGTGTGTCCCCAGCATTAGTCTGCTATCAGCGGCTCAAACCTCCGTTACTAACTCTAAAATGACGTTTTGGAATTAGCAACAGAGGCATGGGATTAGATGCGTAAGAAATTAGTCCTACATACAAGAGCATTTTAATGACAAAAACTTTACAAACGTCTTGAAATACATAATCTGAAAAAATTTTCGAGGTGTGGTAACTGTATTATAAGCGGAATAATTGACTTCAGGCCGTTGAATTATTAGAAAAATAATGCACACCCAAGGTGTAACGGCCACTCCGCTTCGCGTCGTGACCGCATTACCACCTCGGGTGTGCATTATTTTTCTAATAATTCAACGGCCTGTCGTCAATTATTCCTTATATATATATATACATATATATGTGTGTGTGTGTGTGTGTGTGTGTGTGTGTGTGTGTATGTTTTGGTCCTAATTTTCCTTGATTGTATAGACTTTTCAAACAGTTATGAATCAAAAACAAATGTCTAATAACAGTTTCTTTTCATTTAAATATAGGACACTCAAAGAGATGAGTTCTTGAAAGACCTGGCAAACATCACCATGGGCATATGCGTGATTAAAAAGGAAGGAGTAGTTCTTGGAGAGTATGATGACATCGGCATTGTTGTTGAAGGAGAAATTATTCTGGAGCAGATCAAATCTTTTGCACAAGCCTGTGCAATGATGCTGGGTGCAATCTATGCGTTTGATTTGGCATACCCAAAATAACTCAAATACTATTATGAATTTGTTCAGAAAGTCATTCTGCAGATGGATTCTGAAAGGCTCTCCTCCAAAATTCAAAGACTGAAAAACGTTATAATATTGTAATCATTTTGCAACATGCATGAATGTTCAGCCTCATGAAATTTGTTGCATGAAATGTGAGCACTTTGTTTTTAGGAGTTGTAAAGTTTTATTTATTCACAAACTATCAATGTGTGATGTTGTTTGTCAGCACTTCTTTTTCAACATTTCTGCTTTTGGTACTGTTTTAATGATTCAAAAACAAATGTATTGTGGCCTATTCCCACCTATGATTTTTATTTTTTTTTTCACAAAGAAACCGACTTCGCTCTTGAAATTTGTTGCATGAAATGTGAGCACTTTGTGTTTAGGAGTTGTACAGTTTTATTGATTCACAAACAGTCAATGTGCTGTTGCCAGTTTCCACATGTGATTTTTTATATTTTTTATGAATGTGCAATGTTATTTGTCAGCACTTCTTTTTCAACATTTGTGCTTTTGGCACTGTTTTAATGATTCAAAAACAAATGTATTGTGGCCTATTCCCACCTATGATTTTAATTTTTTTACAAAGAAAACAACTTATTAAACGTTCACTACATTTGATGGCAGTCATGTAGAAGTAAGATGATTAAATAGGGGTTGAATAAAAAATTATTTTATATAATAAAAGTTGATTAAGTTCAACTAAATGATTAAGTAGAAGTAACATGATTAAATAGGGGTGGAATTATGAAAAATAATTATACGAAGGTAACTAAATAAAATTGATTAAGTTCAACTTAATTGATTTTACCTACATTTAAACAAATGCATTGAGTGCAACCACTTACGATACAATTTTTAGTAAATTCAATGAATCATTTTTTTCAGTGTAGGTTCACCTGCCTTCAACCAAAATGGAAGGAGTCAGAAGAAGAGTGAGGGTGAGAGGAGGAGTACACAGAGGAGGAGAAGGAGGTAGAGGAAGAGGCAGAGGCCGAGCCAGAGGTCGAGGAAGACCTGAAGCAGGAGGAGAACGTGCACAAAGAAGAAGAGGACCAAACTTATCAAATGACATTCGTGCAACACTAGTGGACCATGTTGTGAGCCACGGATTGACGCTGAGGCTTAGCAGATATACAGTGGCATCTGTCATAAGGACTTTTCGACAGGAAAACAGGTAAAAGAAGATCTGTCTACAGTTACAGTAATCAGCCACTTATTGTATGCACCATATTAGCACTTGTGATACCCCTTCCTGTGACATTGTACAGTAAGTTACATGTATTATTCTCTACATAGGATTGAGGGTCGGGAACGACAAGGAGGAAGGGAGTCCATATTCATGCAAGAACAAGAGAGAGAGATAATAAACATGGTTTTAGCCAATAATGCTATAAGGCTCAGAGAACTACAAGCAAACATTATCGGTGACCATGCCATTTTCAATAATGTCCATCAGGTCTCAGTCAACACTGGCACGCATCCTGAAAAGACATCAGGTTCAAATGAAACAACTTTATCGAGTGCCTTTTCAGAGAGGGTCAAACGGCTGCGGCATGAGTATGTGGAGGTTTATATTTTTTCACTTTAGCACTGTGATGTTGCATACTGCACACATGACTTTTTTACATTGACTGTATACTAGACCTATCCTGAACTACACAATCTTGTCTTTCACTGTATTTCAGAGAGTTTTGCAGATGGATGCTGAGGAAATCATGCATGATTTAATATATATTGATGAGACAGGGTTCAACCTCACAAAAGCAAGAAGGAGAGGCAGAAATATAATTGGCCACAGGGCTATAATCAATGTCCCGGGGCAACGTGGGGGTAACATCATCCTTTGCGCTGCCATTTCACAGCATGGGGTTTTCCTCCGTCATGCCAAAATGGGCCCTTACAACACACCTCACCTCACATTCTCGCATTTTTGGACCGATTGCACCACATCCTCACAGCAGGTAATGAAATGCACCAGATGCAATACATTGTCATCTGGGACAATGTGTCATTCCACCGCTCTGCTTTGGTCCAGAACTGGTTTCAACACCATCCACAGTTGACAGTACTATATCTTCCACCATACTCTCCGTTTCTAAACCCTATCGAAGAGTTTTTCTCTGCATGGCGGTGGAAGGTTTACGATCTCCAGCCCCAGGCTCAGGTACCCCTCATTCAGGCCATGGAGGACGCCTGTGACCAAGTCGACGCCGCAGCTGTGCAAGGATGGATTCGACATTCAAGACGGTTCTTCCCTCGTTGTCTTGCTAATGAGGATATTGCTTGTGATGTTGATGAAATTCTCTGGCCATATCCAGCTAGGCGAAGAGATAATGTATAGCATGTTTACTGTAGTATTTTCTGTACAATATTGTCAGTTTTTTTCAGATTATTTTTTGTTGTTGTTGTTATTTACTGTAATTGTAACCTGTACTGGATACAGTATTTTACATTTGTCTGTTGTTTGCTGAGCTAACAGTGTTATGCACACTACTGTAGTAGCATGACTGGGACATGTTTTGTTGTGATTCTCCATGTTGACTGATTTGGGTATATGGAGAGAAATAAATGATATTTTCCTCAGTCTGCAGCATTGGTCTTGTGTAGTGTTTGGTGAACTATTGTATAGTTGCACTTTCTCTGTGTACTTCATTTACAGTACTCTAATCACTGAGAATTAGACTTGCTAAAAGTGTTTTAGGTTAGCAACAACAAGTGTGTAACTGGTTCAAAAAGATTGAAGTCATATGAAATGTGTGTGTTTCGTATGGTAACAAAATATTGTTTTTATGAAATCGTGTATAGTTTTGATAAAAGTGTTCCATTTTGCAAATGATCTGAAGTGTTGTGCTACTTTGGTGTAGGGTTGTGCTAATTGTGTGTAGTGTTTTGACAAACCGGGCCCTGTTTTCAAAATTGTACTACACAAAGTAGTGTGTCCATGTTAACTCCTTGAAGCATGCTTACACACACACACACACACACAATCTGATCACCATAAAATTGTGTGTGTTTGTGTAAAGGATGGTCTTGAATGTAAACTTGAATTGTTTTAGTGGTAGTTTGATGTTATACTGTGATTTGTTTGTGCACCTTGCTTTATTCACCAGAGACTTGTTTTTACCTGGAGATGGAAGGGTTTGTGGCTCTACCATTGGAGAAGTGTAACAGCCAATATGGATCTTGTGTCTTTGGCACATAAATCAGTTTACAGCATTGATGGTATTTTATTGCTGAACAATGCTGAGTTGTATGATGGTCATTTGATGTTTAAGCATGATAAAAGATCAATGAGAGGTGGTGTAAAATGAATAGTGAGTTGTCAAATATATATATAAAAAAAAATTTATGAACTGAAAAAATAGATAAATGCTGAACTAATGTTTAAGGGTAAGTAGGTGATATGAAGTTGATTTATAAAATGAGAAGCTTTTCATTAATTAAGTCAGTGTTTGCCAATCCTTTTTTTTTTTTTTTTTGTTGTCATGGAACAGCTTTGATAAGTTAAAAAAAAAAGGTGCTGTGGCTTTATATATGATCAGACAGACAATTGCGTGTTTCAATAGTTTTTGGAAATCAATCTCAAATCTATCTATCGTAAAGCAGCCCAGTAGGTGGCGCTAATACAATTGTAAAATTAGCAATTGCCAAAGAAATGTAGAAGAAGAAGAAGAAGAAACTGCAAAGGTAAAAAAGAAGTACATGCAAAAAGGGTTCTCCGGCCAAAAAACTCAAGGTTGAGGAGAAAAACGTTGTTATTTGTGGATATTTGCACAATATTAGTCCTCTGAAAACAGCATCTCAGAGTGGTAAACTTCTTTAATGCAGTTTTTCAAATAAACCGAGATGAGTTTCGCAATATTGTCTTCGCAGCAGAGAAACGAACGTCGCTTTTGCAAGCAAACAAGAACAAAAGCCCTGTTAAATTTCAAAGAATCAAACGCGGTGTCAGGGAGTATCTATTCGTTACCTATGTAAATTTACGTTTTTATGTAATGTTGCTGATTATTAATGTTTGTTAATGTGGTTGTTTTCATAGGTAGAGATGGCAGTGAATATGACATACAATGTGGTGGCTCAACCGACATTTCTGTCGTTCCAAACCTAGGCTTTCCCATTAAAAGCCCACCAGTCAATTACAAGACGATCGCTAAGGTGAAGATAATGGCTCCGAAACAGAACGTTAGAAGTTACTGATTTTGTGTTATTCATTTAGTAGGAACCTGGGGGTTGTTTCATAAAAGAAGCTTAGAAAAGCGGGGATTAAGCTCCAAAACCCGACTTGAATTAACCTAACAAATCAGTTGGGGCTTAAGGCGGTTTCATAAAAGGTAATTCAAGTTCACGCAATCTCACTAATTTGAACCAGGTTTATCTAGTCTAGATAATTGCGCGTGCACGCTATTCTTAAGAAGCCCTGATGGTGGAGCATAGATTCATCAATTTAAAGGAGAACTTGGTAACTTTTTTAACTTAATAAAACTGTCTAGAAATCATTTGGATGGTTAAACAACCTGTTCTGGTGATATTGGTGACTTTCCCCGCTCCCCCCAGCGTTCCCAGGCGGAAAACCAACCTTGCAACTTGCGCACTGCCGTCCCGGCAAAGTGAAATTGGAAGTCTCGTGAGAAGCGAGAACGAGAACGAGAACGAGAACGAGCGCGAAACACAAATTGCTTTACGGCAATTCGACATAAACACACACGCATGTATGATGTATTACCAGATGACCCACCTCGGTAGACATAGCTCCACACGATACAGTTGGCTTGCTCCGATCAAAACAAACGCACATGAGCAGAGGTAGAGAGGGGGAGGAGGCCGCCGCAAGTGTGTTTTTTACGACTGTGTTGTGAAATATACGCCCCCCCACAGCTGTAGGGGGAGCTCGTGGGGAAAACATGCGACAACAAAAGGGAAAATCAGCGAAGAAGTGACTAGAGTTCGCTAGAGTTACAGAGTTCTCCTTTAACATGGCAACTAAAGGGAAAGAGAGAGCAGCGATGTTCACGGCAACTGAGCAGCAATTACTTCTCGAATCTTACGAAGAATTTAAACACATGATTACAAAAAAAGGAAATACGGCAGCAATTAATAAAACGAGAGAAAAAGGCTGGCAGGAAATTGCTGATCGTCTCAATGCGTAAGTAGCAATTAATGTAGGCCTACATTACTATATTTTATTAAAGTTAAATTAAATGTTTGTCACAATACATTGGTGTGTGTGTGTGTGTAACTTTTACAGCAGCAAATTAAGTGAAGAAAAAAGAACATGGCAGCAGGTGAAAATAAAATATAAAAATATTGTTCAGAATGGTAAGTATTAATTATAAAGTATAAATCTATGTAAGTACTTAAGCATAGCCAGCTTGATGTACAACTGTTCAGTCTCATGATGTTTAATAATTGCAGCTGCCAAAAAGAAGAGTGAGGTTGCTGGCACTGGGGGAGGGCCACCAACAGCCAACTTTACTCCTGCAGAGGAGCTGGCATTAGACCTGAATAAAGGGAGGCCTGTCATTGAGGGAATAGAGGGGGGAACAGCATCTGGATCCATTCCATCTAGTATAAGAGATCATTACTTAAAAGGTATTTTGTTTATTTTATTTATTTTTATTCTTCCATTCCTAACTAAATATTTTTGTTTTATAGTGATGCCAAATTCTGTGTGCTTTCTGGATCCACCAGACATCATGCTGAACCCTGTGAGTATGACAGTGAGTTTAAAGCACTGATTTGTCAAGTGGTGATTTATTAAACCAAGTTTAATTAATGGTTTTAGGTTGAAGGCCCATCTACAGTTGAGGAGGATGAGGAAACTGTGTCAGTGTGTTCAAGGAGGCCTGAGGTAGGCACAGATTTGCACATTATATATTTAATAGCCTACCTGTGAGGTGCTAAATTGTGTGTATTTCCATTATTGGCAACAGGATGCTGACACCCTTCTAGAGCCCTCTCAGTCTGGGACGACATGTGACCAAGTGAGTATTAAGAAATTACAAAAAAGTGCCAAGAGCACTAGATCAAATTGAAAAAAATTAAAAAAAATTCTGTTCCTACAAGACCCAGAACATAAAGGGAGTCTACAAAAGGTATCTCCTGAAACAAATGGAGGCCATAGATACTGACATCCAATATAAAAAACTCAAGATGAGAAAGTTGGAGCTGGAAATCCAACAGCTTGAGAAAAATGCAAGTAGAACTGCCATATTTAAAACAATGACACATGACCTTTTTGTTTTTTGACCACATTTAATTGTATGTTTTCACCCCCAACAGGCAGCTTCAACCTAAATAAAAAAAAAAAAAAAAAAAATATGACTTGTGTGTCTGGTAAATTAAGGGGAAAGTGAAAACCTTTAACATGGTTTGGACAGTATTAACTAAAATAATTATTGGCATAACTGTCTCTTATAACCCTGCCTATGTCATTGTCATCAAAAATGCCTTCACTGTCCCAGTCTTGCTCTACAACCATCCTTGGTTGCCTCTCTCTCCTCAGGCAGGCAATGTTATGTAGCACAACACATGCAACTACAATGTCACATGCCCTTTGTGGAATCACTCTGAGGTAATTCAGGCACTGGAACCTTGACTTGATGAGCCCAAATGCCATCTCTATACGAGCTCTTGTGCGTGCATGGGCAATATTGTAGTTGTGCTGTGCCTCAGTCTGCGTCTCCTGATAGGGAGTCAAGAGATAAGGCAGGCATGCATATCCCTTGTCTCCCAGCAAAACTCCTGAGAATTGACCTGAATAAAAAAAAAAAATTTGGTGAAGGTTTTTTTAAAGCTGTAGTTTTTGCTATATGTTAAGTGACTAACATACCTTGTGCCAGTTGGTGGGAAAGAGAAGAGGCCCGAAAGATTCTGGAATCATGCACTGAGCCAGGCCATTTTGCCTCTACATTTGTGATGATGCAGTCTGCATCACAAATCATCTAAATAATTAAAAATGTAGGTCACTACACTGGACTTACACACACACACATATATATATATATATATAGAGAGAGAGAATTGTTAATGCATTTGCAATGAATAGAACACAGGTGCCCAGCTTATTGTAAAGAACAATCGCTTCTAGCCTACAATATAATCTCAGTGGGACTGTACCTGTACATTGATGCTGTGTAATGATTTCCTATTAACGAAGTCTGCTTCATGCGGACCAGACGGGCGCTTTATGCGCACGTGGGTGCAGTCCAGAGCTCCGATAACATTTGGGAAAGCTACAAAAGTTAAGTGTTTGTCTGTCAATTGCCATGTCTTACATTAACAGACAATAAATATTTCCATTTTCTATATAGTTCTTATTTGAACTTACCAGCGATTCCATAAAAGGCTTGTTTAATACTGTGAATCGCTCTGTGGCCAGGGAAGGTGATGAACACATTGAGTAATTTTTTTAAAGACAGGTACACAATTCGTACAGAGCGGCAAACCGATGCTTTGCTGATGTTCTCTGCATCTCCAACTGTGTACAAAAATGTTCCGCTGGCAAAAAAGCGAAGTGCAATGCACACAGTCTGCGGGACTGTGAGCGCTTTATTGCGCCGTGTGCTATTTGCGATGTGTGGGCTCAGTAATCTGCAAATATATGCTATCCCTTCCCTCGAGAATCTATACCGCTCATGCAGGTAGTAGTCAGAAAAAGCCAACGGGTCTGTCCTGTCCCTGAAAGTACGCTCTCTTTGAAATGCCCTGCGTATGATTATCGCTCCCTCATCCACCACCTCATCAATGAAAGGACACGCCATGACTATGCGTCCTCCTACACGGGTGGAGCTCCCTATTTATAGACATTTAGGCTAATTGATTCATTACAAAAATCACACCAACTAAACAAATAGGCCTACAATTACTTCTTTACATTTGTTTCACTTTTTGTATGTTCGAATTACATTTATTTTTAAAGTGCATTTGTTTTCATTGTTGGACTGATAGTGGTTAGGCCTACATGAAATAAAATGACAGCATGCCAGAGAGTCCGATGTAATATCATCACATTCCCAGTGGGTCAGTGTTAAAACGGTATTCTGGTTAAGCATCAACTCAGGCTTAGCCTGACAGTTAGCCTGCCCCGGACCAGGCTAGTTTCCCAGCATAAGTTTCTAGGGTAACTGAGTTTGAACTATTTTAAGTTTAAGTATGAAACAGAATTCACAGACAATAAGTCTGACTAACCAAAATAAGCCTGGCTTATTTTCTAATCTTGTTTTATGGAACAACCCTCGGGTTGAGTATTTACCGTTTGTGTACGTGGTGTGATCGTTTTAAATAGTTTTGTATTGATTTATGTAAAAGTAGGCTATGTAAACACTATCATCTTCTAGGAGGTAAAGCTCACATATTCTGAAAGCATTTTAGTAAGTCTAAGAGGTTTATTTATATGTCAGGGCTTATCAGGGGAATATAGAATGTACTCGATAGAATGTAATTTGAGATTTGAATTTAGCATTCGCATGGTTACAGGCAGCGTTCCGTGTGCACGTACTCGAGTAGTAGTGGGAAGTTCGGAACATTTTACTGACTCGGATGTTTGGAGTCTCGTTCATCAAAATGAACAAATCTTTTTTTTTTTTTTTTTTTTCAGCAGAATGTATTTAAAATGTTACATGTTAAGTCAAATTCTCCAAAGACATCAAATGTTGATCGCATTTAGAATAAGAAAAAAATTGCAATGCAAGGAAAAGGTCAAATTATGAGAAACAGAACAGATTAATTCATTTATCTGGGTCTTCAGGCTATGCAGTCTGTTAGTTTACCTCACCTCCCGATCTGAGTCGTTCGTTCATCCCGTGATACTCATAAACTGAGCTTTGCAGTCTGTAGTACCGGATGCAGAATTGATTAGTTCACGTCTCGAGTCTATTGACTTCAGGTACAAGTCGTTCGTTCATCACGTGACAGCACGTAAGCTGAGCTAAACAGTCGGTACCGGATACAGATTTGATTAGTTAATCTCTTGAGTCTTCAGGTTTAAGTCGTTTGGTTTTATTGCATGTAACTGCATGTTGTTATTAGGCTATATATAGGTGTCTTTATCAAAGGGATTTTTCCCATCATAGATAAAGTTTAAAGCATTACCAACTCTTTAGTACTACATTCATATGGAAAAGAACTATCATGACAGAAATTCAGAAAAAACTATAAATTGAAATAAATAAAAAAGTTATAATTTGAGACCAAAAACGCAGCATGTAACTGTTAAAAATACTGAGTACGTGTCTGTTTATAAGAAAGTTTGGGAATTATTAACTCATTTGTGTGTCCAGCGCGGTCACATCACATCAGGAGCCGTTTGCACCAACAGGGCTTACGCCTGGTCTTGAGGTAAGTAGGTCTTAAAGGTGAACTAAGTAACTTTTTTTACCTTAACTGAACAGCTTCGGAGTCATTGGAATGGTTATATTACTTATTTCGGGTTGAACGGTGGTCGTTTCGCACCCCCCTGGTGCCCGTGAGCGGAAAATACGCACTTGCAACTTTGAGCCGGCGGGCCGCCGGCCGCTGCGTCAGGAAGTCTCACGTGATATCAGGTCTCGCGATGTAAACAATTGCTTTACGGCCAAAAGAAATCTGCTAAAATGCTGTCACTATTGCGCTCCCTCACGCTGTCCGAACCCGAATGAAGAAGACGTTTTAAAGAACGTCCCATCTGCTTTGATGTCGTTGATCTATAGCCTCTGGTGTCTGAGAATCACCAACGAGTTTTTACGACAGTGTTGTCAAATATCTATTCCGAAGCTGTGGGGGGAGCTCTAGAGAGAAACCTGCGAGCAAAAAGCGAGAATACAGCGAAGAAGTCCCGAAGCTACTGAGTGCTGCTTTAACTCAGCATTCTAAGTCTGACCTAAAAGTTACGACAGTTGCACCATCCAGGCTTAAGTCCTCTTCTCGCTAAGACCGGGCGTAAATTCAAAATATAGGCATATAATAGCGTTAATCAGAATCAGAATCAGAAAGAGCTTTATTGCCAAGTGTGCTTGCACCCACAAGGAATTTTTCTTGGTACTGAAGCTTCCAGTGCACATATACAAATACAACAAGAAACATAGTAATACAAATTCTAAGAATAAAATATATTAAAAAAAAATAAAAATAGTATAAAAAGTAAAAAAAGGGGTCACAGTTGGGTTTAGTCTGAATAAACATTTACAGATTATGAACATATTTACAGTATTTTGAGAAGTATGAATAATATAAATATAAATATCACCTGAGTTAGAGAATATTACACTAGACAGTGGGAGTCTAGTGCATGTTACAGATTATGAACATATTTACAGTATTTTGAGTAGTATGAATAATATAAATATAAATATCACCTGAGTTAAGAGAATATTGCACTAGATAGTGGGAGTATTGCACTTGCAGGCATATGCCTTGGGGGGCATGTTAAGTGTTCAGAAGGGAAATGGCCTGTGGAAAGAAACTGTTCCTGTGCCTGGATGTTCTTGTGGCCAGTGATCTGTGTCGCCGTCCTGACGGTAACAGTTCAAACAGGGGGTGTCCAGGGTGAGTGGAGTCTGTGATGATTTTACCTGCTCTCTTCCTCACTCTGGAAGAGTACAGGTCCTGGAGGGTTGGCAGGGGGGCACCAATAATCCTCTCTGCTGTCCGGACTGTCCGTTGTAGTCTCCTGATGTCCGATTTGGTAGCTGAACCAAACCAGACAGTGATGGAAGTGCTTAAAACAGACTCAATGACGGCTGAGTAGAACTGGATCAGCAGCTCCTGTGGCAGATTGAACTTCTTCAGCTGGCGAAGGAAGTACAGTCTCTGCTGGGCCTTTTTCACAATGGAGTCAATGTGATTTGCCCACTTCAGGTCCTGAGAGATGGTAGAGCCCAGGAACCTGAATGACTCCACTGCTTCCACAGTGCTGTTCATGATGGTGAGAGGGGGAGTGCTGGGGATTTTCTCCTGAAATCCACAATCATCTCCACTGTTTTGAGCGTGTTCAGCTCAAGGTTGTTATAGCTGCACCAGACAGCCAGCTGTTCAACCCCCAGTCTGTAAGCAGACTCGTCACCATTTTGGATGAGACCGATGACGGTGGTGTCGTCTGCAAATTTCAGGAGCTTGACAGAGGGGTCTTTAGAAGTGCAGTCATTAGTGTACAGGGAGAAGAGCAGTGGGGAGAGAACGCACCCTTGGGGGGCGCCAGTGCTGATGGTGAGGGTCCTGGATGTGAGCTTCCCCAGTCTCACTCGCTGCTGCCGGTCTGTCAGGAAGCTGGAGATCCACTGACAGATTGAGGATGGCATGGAGAGCTGAGTCAGTTTGGCTGTGAGAAGATCAGGGATGATGGTATTGAAGGCCGAACTGAAGTCCACAAATAAGATCCGTGCATAAGTCCCAGGTCTGTCAAGATGTTGCAGGATATAGTGCAGTCCCATGTTGACTGCATCATCCACAGACCTGTTTGCTCTGTAAGCAAACTGAAAGGGATCCAGAAGGGGTCCAGTGATGTCCTTCAGATAGGCCAACACCAGTCTTTCAAACGACTTCATGACCACAGACGTGAGAGCGACAGGTCTGTAGTCATTAAGTCCAGTGATTTTAGGTTTTTTGGGAACCGGAATGATAGTGGAGCGTTTGAAGCAGCAGGGAACTTCACACTGCTCCAATGATCTGTTGAAGATCTGCGTGAAGACTGGGGCCAGTTGGTCAGCGCAGACTTTTAGACAAGCAGATGAGATGCCGTCTGGGCCTGAAGCTTTCCTAGTCTTCTGTTTTTTGAAGACTCGGCTCACGTCCTCCACACAGACCTTAAGCTCAGGTTGGATGGCAGAAGGGGGGAGGAGAGGGGTTGCAGGAGGTGATGGTGGATGTGTGAAGTGCACATCAGAGCGGGTGTGAGGTGTGAGTCTGGGCTTCTCAAACCTGCAATAGAATGCATTGAGAGTGTCAGCCAGTTGTTGATTCTCCACAGATTGGGGGGATGGTGATTTGTAGTTGGTGATGTTCCTCAGGCCTCTCCAGACTGATGCCGGGTCGTTGGCTGAAAACTGGTTTTTCAGCTTTTCAGAGTAGCTTCTTTTAGCAACTCTGATCTCCTTTGTCAGTCTGTTTCTGGCCTGGTTATACAAGATTTTATCCCCACTTCTGTAAGCATCCTCTTTGGCATGACGAAGCTGTTTGAGTTTCCCAGTAAACCATGGTTTATCATTAGTGAATGATAAGAATGTCCTGGTAGGAATGCATGTATCCTCACAGAAACTGATATATGATGTTACAGTATCTGTGAGCTCATCCAGATGGGTGGCTGCAGCTTCAAAAACAGTCCAATCAGTGCAATCGAAGCAGGCCTGTAGATCCTGCTCTGCTTCGTTGGTCCATCTTTTTACAGTCCTTATTACAGGTTTAGCTGATTTCAGTTTCTGCCTGTAGGTCGGTATAAGATGAACCAAACAATGATCAGAGAGCCCCAAAGCTGCCCGTGGGACGGAGTGATACGCATTCTTTATCGTGGTGTAACAGTGGTCCAATATATTACTGTCTCTGGTAGGACATGTAACATGCTGTCTGTATTTTGGCAGTTCACGGGAGAGATTTGCTTTGTTAAAATCCCCAAGAATGATTAAAAGAGAGTCTGGGTACCTTTGTTCCATTTCAGCTATATGTTCAGCCAGCTGTTGTATCGCCGCGCTCACACACGCGTCTGGAGGAATGTAAACATTCGCGAGAATGAATGAGGAAAACTCCCGCGGCGAGTAGAAAGGTTTACAGTTTATGAAATGTGCCTCTAAATTAGGAGAGCACATCTTCTTCAGTGTTGTTACATCTGAACACCAACTTTCGTTAATGTAGAAACACAATCCACCACCTCTCGTTTTCCCCGTTAGTTCCGCGATGCGATCCGCTCGGAACAGCTGAAAGCCCGGCAGATGTAGTGCGTTGTCCGGTATGGCTTCACTCAGCCAGGTTTCAGTGAAGCACAGAGCAGCGGAGTTTAAAAAATCCTTGTTAGTGCGGGTGAGGAGAAGAAGTTCGTCCATTTTGTTAGGAAGAGATCGGAGATTCGCAAGATGAATACTGGGGAGTGCAGTGCGGAGGCCGCGCTCGCGGAGTTTAACCAGCGCGCCAGCGCGCTTCCCGCGTTTGCGTCTGACCGCGCGTTTGAACAACACTGCTGCCCCTCCGACGAGAATGTCCAGTAAAACGTCTGAGTAATCAAAATCTGTAAAAAAAGTTGTCTGGTGTGTGTTTCCTAATGTCCAGTAGTTCGTCTTTGGTGAAACTGATAGGAAAAGAATGACTAAACGCAGAACAAACCAACAAAAACAACACAATAACTGGAGAGCTCCACACCGAGGCAGCCATCCGCGGCGCCATCTAATAGCCGTCATCCGACAGATAATGTTTCTATAGTAACCACTTGATAACTCAGCAGTAAAGACATGGCACGCCTTATACACAGACTTTACAATGAACAGGCTTTTAGACGGGAGAGAGTTATTAGGGACAGAAGCAATCCATTGGACATTTACAATGATGAGGAGCTGATTGAGAGGTTTCGATTCTGTCGGAGAGATATATATGATTTTATACAATTATATTGCTGAAAGAGTCATGGCGGCGTGTGTGTCAGGCAGGACAGGTGCGGCAGTAGCGCTTTTATTTTATGGATTAATTTTAAATGTATTAAAGCCCACTGATATTAACATATCAACAAACATTAAACAAACAACCCAAGCCACAACAAACTTCGGCTATGGGAAACATACGCTGGCAGTAACATTCATGTATCCACAACTGTACCATTCAACAAAGAAATACAAGCCTTCAACCAAGATTCAACAAAGCAATGCTTTGCTAATCACAATCTGCTTACTACTATCTGGAGATATTCATCCGTGTCCTGGCCCGCGAGGGAAAGCAAATACTATAAAACGCAACACAGCTGTTTCACAGGTACGCTCTCTTTTTTGTAACAAACCATCGATTGAACAGATTCAACAAACTAACCTCGATCGCCGTCTCTGCTCCATGGGTGCCGATGGACGCGGGTTACCTGTTCGGGTTCCTGCGGCCTGTCTCGTGGGAGCGTCGGTTGATTCGCCGGGGGTCTACGTGAGGGGAGCGTCGGTTGATTCGCCGGGGGTCTACGTGAGGGAAGCAGCCTTCGCACCGGCGGACCGGCAGCGAGACCAGCGATGTGTCGCGGTTCTGGCCGCGGAGGGGATTCTAGCGGAAACCGTTTCCAGCGGTTGCATCGCTGGATTACCAGGTGTCACATCTAGGCCTAAGTGTTCGCCGATTTCAACAAACAAAGGTGATAAACACTACAGTTTAAGAGGGAGTTACTCATATAAAAACTCCCTCTACAAACTATCAACTAATCCATTCACACCGACAGCGGAACTATCAACAAATCCACACGTACAGACAGCGGAACTATCAACACATCCATCTAAGTCGTCACTCGAACAGACGCCGTGTACTGTAAAAAATAAGGCCGTAAGACATGCAATAACTACACCCAATCAAACAACATGCAGTGTACACTCAAAAATTTTAAATGTTGCAATCACTAAAAACAGGAAATTTAATATATTCCAGACTGTCAATCACTCAAGAATAATCTGGGACCCCAAATTAAAGCCTAGGGGTATTTTAGGAGGGCACTTAAATATAAGAAGTTTTCAATCTAAAAGTGATCAAATCCATCACATTTTATTAGACTCTAATCTGGATTTCTTGTGTTTAACGGAGACCTGGCTTAATGAAAATTCACCTTCATCAGCTTTACATGTTCCTGGTTATAAGGTGCATAGAAAAGATAGAGTGGGCTCAAAAGGAGGGGGAGTTTTAATCTTTGTAAAAGATCGCTTTAAGTGCCATGAGGTACAGTGGTCATGTAATGAATTGTGTATTGGACTTAACATAACTTTATCTCCATCTATGTCCTTCTCACTTATTACACTATATCGCCCTCCATCTTCTAAGAATATATTTTATGAACATTTTGAAAATATGTTGAAGGAATGTAATTTTAATAAGGAGGTGATTATTATGGGAGACTTCAACATCAATTGGGAAGACAAAGCGTCAAGAAAAACATTAAAACAGATCACTGACGACTGTGATCTTACACAGTTGATAAATGGGCCTACCAGAGTAACAAATTCTACAAGAACACAAATAGACTTAATATTTAGCAATAGGCCAAAGCGAATTGTTAAATCTTTTAATATGCTGACTGGACTATCAGACCACAATATGATCCTAATAGCCAGGAAGCTAACTAACAAGCGTTTCACTCCATTTGTCCAAGAACAAGAATCTTTAAATATCCCCAAAAATATGCAGGGTCAGTTTATAAGTGCCATCCAGAGCATCAACTGGGATAACATACTTTTTGGAAGATCGTTGGAAGAAGACAGTCAAAGATTTACACAACAACTGCAGAGATCAATAGATAAATTTACACGCACACAACGACATAGGAAAAAAAAGAACACCATTCCTTGGATAACCACAAATATTTTAAATTTAATGAAAAAACGGGATATGGCTTTAAAATCTGCCATTAAATCTAAAGCAAGCAGTGATCGACATATTTTCACTATGTTACGGAATAGAGTAGTCAAAGAGATAAGGATAGCCAAAGCAAACTTCTTTTTGACCATAATTGAAAAAGCAGGAGGTAATACTAAAACTATTTGGAGCCAGTTAAGAAAATGAATGGGACATGATGTTAACAATGTCAAATCAATTGAACTTGTTGTTGGTGGAAAATTAAAAGATAAGCCAGCTGAAGTAGCTGATGCTCTCAATAATTATTTCATTGATTCAGTAGAAAATATCATCAAGTGTTTTTCTTCTGAATATAAGAACACTCCTTGTCAAGCCGAACAAACAGAGCCAGCTTTCAACATAGAATATATCACTGAGGCAGATGTTTTGAGAGTGATTAGATCTCTGAGGCCATCTCGAGCGAAAGATGTCATTGGAATGAACACTGTTATGTTGAAAGAGCTCTCTGAATCATTAGTATACCCAATTACGAAAATTGTTAATCTTTCAATTGCTCAGGGATTGTTCCCAAATGTGTGGAAGTTGGCTGCAGTCTTTCCTGTATTTAAAGGAGGTGATCGTTTGTCCATCTGCAACTACAGACCTATTAGTATCCTGCCGGTGGTTTGCAAGGTGGCCGAAAAACTTGTCTTAGAACAAATGATAAATCATTTAAATACCAGTTCCTATTCTTTACATCCATATCAATTCGGCTTCCGTATTAATCATTCAACAGAAACAGCCAATTGCTATTTCGTTGACAAAGTCAAGTCACAGTTGGATCGAGGAGGGGTTGTTGGTGCTGTTTTTCTAGATTTAAAAAAAGCGTTTGATACCATTAATCATGGAGTTCTTCTATCTAAATTACAAACTTTTAATTTCGATACAGGCACTATCAAATGGGTAGAATCTTATTTAACACATCGAACTCAGTTCGTAAGAGTTAGGAATCATCGATCAGGTGTTATTGCCTTGTCTGCAGGTGTCCCACAGGGCTCTATTTTGGGTCCACTTTTATTTTCTTTGTATGTAAATGATTTGCCAAATGTTTGTCCTAATGCCAACATCCAAATGTATGCAGATGACACAGTAATCTTTGTACATGCTAACAGTGCTGCACAAGCTGCTGATCTGCTATCAAACTCAATGCAAAAGATTACAGAATGGTTAAATCACAACTGCCTTCAACTAAATTTATCCAAAACTGTATGTATGTTTTTTAGTAAATCTAAAAGCCGCTGTGTAGAACCTGATGTAGTCGTAGCAGGAGAGAGATTACAAGTCGTCTCAGATTTTAAATACCTTGGAGTATATATAGATAACAATCTTACTTTTAAATTACACATTAAGAAGGTTTGTAATCGCATTAAGTACAACCTGGCAAATTTTAGATATGTCCGTAGCTGCATGTCAAAAAGGGCCGCTATGATGTTCATGCACTCAATGATTTTATCTCATATAACCTATTGTTTGACAACCTGGTCACAAGCTAGCAACACTTCTCTCAAACCACTACTCTCCCTATATAAGAAAACCATTAAAGTACTTGATAGGAAATCTATATATTATCATCACTGTCATGTTTTAAAAAAATATAGTCTATTGAATTTCGAAAACTTGATTATATATGCAGATCTCTGTCTTGTGTACAAAATTTTGCATGGACTGGCTCCTCCTGTATTGTGCCAGTTTGTGAGAACAGCGCCAAATGCTTGCAGATCTACAAGGAGTGCAGCAAGAGGTGACTGCATTGTCCCGTTTAGGAAGAGTGCACTTGGTCAAACAGCTTTTTCAGTCAGGGCTGCTCGTGAATGGAACCTCATTCCAATTCACATTAGGAATTTTAAAACGTACGCTTCTTTTAAAATTAACTTAAAGAAGTGGCTAACAGGTAGTCAGGACTGTCAACATTACATTTGACATGAAATCTTGTTGTTCCCATGTCTTCTCTGTCCTGTCTGTTTTGTTTGTTTGTGCTTCTTGTGCTATGCCGATGAGGTTGGCTGGCTCTAACATGTATGTGATATTTTAATCCTTTTGTTTACTTTTTTTTTTTAGGTGTGACATCTTAAGATCTGTCCAGGGACAGCAGATGTAAAATAGCCTTTGGGCTAATTCTGGCACTCTGTACATTTAATTATGTA
This sequence comes from Leuciscus idus, assembly GCA_021554675.1. NCBI lineage: Eukaryota > Metazoa > Chordata > Actinopteri > Cypriniformes > Leuciscidae > Leuciscus > Leuciscus idus. Next base: position 18,694,967 of record CM038629.1, read on the forward strand.
TTATTAGTGTGCATTGTCCCTGTTAAATAAACCTGAAATAAAATGAACTTGTTGAAGAGCTGTCACCCGACTTACAGTTTGTGTCGAACCACAACGCAGCATTGACACCGGCAGTACAGCTGTTAATCGCGCTACATTTTTATGCAAATGGTGCGTTTCAAAACACTGTTGGAGACATGATTAATGTCCACAAATCCCCCGCATGTCGGGCCATCCACAGAGTGTCACTGGCACTGAGCCGTCGCCTTCCGCGATCTGCTCACCTCCCCACTGAGGCCGAGTCTGCGGTGATGAAACACCGATTCCACTGGGCCTCTGGCATTCCTGGTATTGTGGGCTGCATCGATGGGACTCACGTCCGGATCCAGGCACCATTTGAGCATGAGTATCTGTATGTCAACCGCAAAGGATACCATTCAATCAATGTGCAGATTGCTTGTGACGCCAATTATAACATCTTTAATTTGGTGGCGAGATGGCCTGGATCTACCCATGATGCACGCATCCTCCGGGAGAGTGCGTTATACCAGGATTTCGAGGCTGGAAGAGTAAACGGGCTGCTTCTCGGCGACAGTGGATACCCACTGAAACACTGGCTGATGACGCCTATAATTGCTCCGAGGACTGAGCAAGAACGACGGTATAACACCATCCACACCACCACTAGGTCACTCGTTGAGCGATGCATCAGAGTCCTCAAGTGCAGGTAAAATCCTTTCCGCAGTGTCTGTGGTGCTGATTTAGTGCGGTCACTGAAAACTATATAAATAGATTAGGCCTAGGCTATATAACAAAACTCGCCAAAAGTGACACATTTAGGTTTTACAGTAATCATTAACAATTTTTTTCTAGGTTTCATTGTCTTCATGGAGAGATGCGGATGCACCCTGAGCGAATCTGCACCGTAAAAGCAGCGTGCACTGTCCTCCACAACATCTGTGTCACCAAGATGATCCTTCTCCCTAGGCAACACCATCAGCCGGTGCCGGAGGAAGGTGTCGACCCTGTGGACCATGCAGGGCATGAAGATGTCGGTGGACGACTAGTCCGTACACGCATTATTAATGCTTTATAAATGTTAACTATTGCTTCACTTAAAATAATTCTGCTAATTATCTGCAGGTTGTAAACCATAAAAAATAAGCCACAAAGAATCAACTTTTTTTTTAATTTACATATAATTGTCATTGATTCATTGCACACAATTTGCCATTAGGCTTATTTACAGAATTACGTTTCACCGGCGGTGCACCGCTGCTGCGTTCATGAGAACTTTGTGGAGTGACTCGGTCCTCCATCGAGTCTAAAAATACAGAGAATCTGTCATAGGCCTATTGTTATCTGACAACTACTAAAACTGTTATTCTAGGCTACTCTAATATATAGGCTACACACCTTCACAATTCACACTCTCGCTTGAGTGATCGACATTCATCTCTGGAGAGACAGCAGTTTCTTCCATGTCGGTACCGCCACTTTCCACACCGACCAAACCAATAAAAGCCGGGGAATCCTCTCCAAGGATATCCACAAATAAATCCACAATTATGGTACTGTACACGGAAGTTTTTGGGGAAGGACCCCCGCCGGTCGGGTGGTGTTTTTTTGAAGACAAATCTTTTTTTGCTTTGCTCAGGAGGACTTTCCACTTTTTCCTTACACCGCTCTCTGTCCGAAGGCAGCCGGAGTCAGAGCAATCGTTAATCGCCTCTGTTATCTGTCTCCATGTTGTTTGTTTCTTCTTGTTAGTTATTGAGTTTGATTGCTTGGCAGTCAGTGTGTGTCTGTGCTGACTGTACAGCTCTATTAACTTTCGTATCTCAATGTCGGTGAAATTTCCTTTCCTTTTTCTTTGATCCTCCATTGATAAGGCTACAAGTTAACAAAACAGCGGAAGATAGTTTACCGCGTAACCTAGCAACGCACGCTGCTAGTCAACCGCTATAGTTCTGTGGCCATTCACATGAACGCGCAACGCTAAGACCAGGCGTAGTTAAGCCTAGGCTTAAGTTTGGTTGGTGCAACCGACGTTAGGTCAACTCTAAAGACTGGTCTTAGCAGTTAGGACCAGTGGCCAGTTGCATAAACTGTTAAGACTAGTCTTACAAGTTAGTCATCCAATTTTATTCTTTAAAACTGTTAACTTTTTAAAGTCAGTAACATAAAAACGTAGATTGGTCTAATTTGACACCGAACAGTAAGACTGATTACCCCTAACTAACTTCTAGTTGATCATACTAGTTATTAAGACACAGTCTTAACATAATGGCTATGTTTATGCTGTTGGTGCAACCGGCTCCAGGTGACAAAAAAACGAAAGACTCAGACCCGAAGACTCGAGAGGTGAACTAATCATTTCTGTTTCCAGTAGGAAACAGAAACACCTATAGAATGTTGGACATGCATGGTCAACACCAAATTAACTAATCACTCTCTGAGACAACTTGGTAGTCTTGTACTATATTAAAGATTCGTTCATGACCGACCCATCACTAGTGTGCACATACTCCAAGCGTGTGCACTGAAAGCCTTCTGTCTGTGCTCGAGCGCCCAAAGTCTGTCATGTTTTAAATTAACGTATAAAAAAGGGAGAAAGTTAGATTCGTGCAGTTGGTCTTAAAGTGAGTGTAGCTTAGTACACAAGTTTGCTGCTCTCAATCATTGTAAATCAAACAACAAAAGACAAAGAGAAAATCACATACTGCTCTTGACTCACTAGCTTTTGTAGCATTTTTTATTTATACAGTGAAAACTTTTTTTTTATTTTTTTATTTTTTTTATTGATGACTATTCCATTTCTGTAGTATTTTTTACTTTAAAAATAGCTAGGTTAGACTTAAAAGCACTGCCTTACGATTTTGAAAACTACTGGTCTAATGCATAAAATGTAATTAAGATTTTGCTTTTGTTATATTACTGTTTCTTTTTATCTCTAAATAGTAATCTAGGCATATTATTATATAGTTCAGTGGAGTAAAAATCAGTTTATGCATTACAGTTTTTTTGGATTGCTTAAGCACGATTTTCAAAACAGGGCCCGTGTTTTCAAAACACTACACACAGTTAGCACAACCACACACCCAATTAGCAAAACACAACAGATCCTTTGCATAATTAAACACTCTTGTAAAAACTATACACTTCTGTTTAAAAACCACACTTTGTTACCATATGAAACACACACGTTTCACATTACTATACTCTGTTCGCACGAGTTACACTCTGCTGTGATAAACCTAAAACACTTTTAGCACTTCTACTTCCCTATGATTAGATACACAAAAGAAATTTATTTGAAATATATTTTCAGAGTATATTTTGGAATATATGCAAATATTTGAAATTGGCCCAATAAATATATTTCACACTTAACATCATATATTTTTGTTATATTTCAGAATATATTTCAATGTATTTGGAATATATGCCACATATATTTTTGACACTTTTGGGGACCCATACAGAAAAAAATACTTTGAAAAATATTCTGAAATATAACAAAAATATATGATGTTAAGTGTGAAATATATTTATTGGGCCAATTTCAAATATTTGCATATATTCCAAAATATACTCTGAAAATATATTTTAAATATATTTCTTTTGTGTATGGGTACAATCAACAAAGTACAAATATAATGTAAATTCACCAAACACTACACAAGACCAATGTTGCAGACTGAAGAAACTCATTTATTCCTCAACACGCCCAAAATGTTGACCTGGAGATTCATAATACTGTAACAAAATGTCAATTTACGTATTGTACTGTAAGTTTACTGTAAAAAAAAAAAAAAAAAAAAAACCTAGACATTGTCTCTTCGCCTAGCTGGATCTGGCCAGAGAATTTCATCAACATCGCAGGCAATGTTGTCATTAGCAAGACACCTTGGAAAGAAACGTCTTGAATGACTGCTGCTTTTTATAGTGCTTATACACCTGATTGGTGTGTCTACAATTAAGCAAACAAGTGTTTGCACACCTGAAGACTGTGTTGAACCAATTGGTTGGACGGTGCGGTAATTTGACAGTCAGTGCTTTGGTATTGCAAGGAAGTGACTTCATGATAGATTTTTGTGTGTAATGTATGTTAAGTGTGCTTAGTGTTTTGCAAATCACTGTGTGTAGAGTTTTGCAACAAGTGTGAGGTTGACAATGTGCTTATAGTTGTGCAAATATGGGCTGATGTTTTGCTTCTTGAGTGTAAGGTTTTGCTAATAGTGTACTACTTTTAATTTTAGTGTGTAAGCAATCCAAAAAAACTGTAATAAACTGTGAGAGGTGTTTCTAATGGTGAGGCAGTGATGGTAAATTTTATATATTTTTCTCTGATTGTCTTGATTTGGTTTTATCTTTCTCTACATATATATTTAAATCTATAGTAAAGTCACAGAAAAGGCAATAGTGGGATTTTGTTTCACAGTTGGAGCAAATGGTAATACTAAATTTACTTTTGTAACAGCCAATATGGATCTTGTGTTTTTGGCACATAAATCAGTTTACAGCATTGATGGTCATTTGATGTTTAAGCACATGATAAAGATCAATGAGAGGTGGTGTAAAATAAATAGTGTGAGTTGTCAAATTGACAATTGTTCTATATTAAAAACAAATTATATGAACTGAAAAAATAGATAAATGCAGAACTAATGTTTAAGGGTAAGTAGGTGATATGAAGTTGATCTATAAAATGAGAAGCTTTGCCTTGCTATGGTCTCCTATATAGTTTCAGGGCTTGAAAGTTACTTTTTTACTTTGTAGCAGTTATGCATCAGCACAAATTTAGGTGTGCCATAACAACAACAAAAAAAAGAACAAAAAAAAGATATATAATAATAATAAATAAATAAATAAATTTATTTATTTATATATTTATATATATATATATATCGATATATCTTCTGTTTTGTTCTTCCGTGAGCACTTAACCTTATAAAAAAAAAAAACTAAAAAAAACTTTCTTTCCCTTTGAAACATCACTTATCAGGCTTATGCTACTCTGAATAATACCTGAACTTCGTATTTTGAGCACTTCTTGCATTGTTGTTGTTCTTGCCTCTTCATGATGACTCGCTTAATTTAATCCTAATTTGTAAGTCGCTTTGGATACAAGCGTCTGCTAAATGACTAAATGTAAATGTATATCATCTTAATCATGGTTAGACATCAAGCATTGTCATGTGCAAGTAAATCAGTCATTCAATTATTTGAGTAAAAAAGTTGCTTGTTTGGAAAAAAAATTGGATTTTTAAGTTGTAAAAATAATTTATTCTGAAGCAACATCAGATTCATATGTTGCTAAATATGTCATTGTTTTTCGTTTTGCAGAACATAAAACGTACTTGTGTGTTTGTTTGTTAGGTGAATAAAATATTTTGGGTTTGTTTCAGGTTGCTGCTGTGAAAGTGATGCATGTTAGTTCTGCCACTGAAACGGTTGATGTTACATAGCAGATGACACAGATCAGATAAAGCTTCAGTTTTGGGAGACACAACTGGGAGCGTTGGTGAGTGGTCAATCCTATGACATCACCAATGTGTCCACGAGGGAGTTGGTGGGGATTTGTACCTGACCACGACACGTTCAAGTGAAATGAAAGAGGTGGCAGCTCTGTCTGGTCAGAGCTTGGATGTTTTGTTCTCAGTCGATGAAGGCGAAGCCAAAACACTGACTGGTCATGTGACTGGTGCGGAGGTCAGTGTACGGCGTTGCTGTATGAAGTGCTGTGCCTGGCAGGTGGAGTTTGATGGAAAATGCAAGTTTCATCGCTGTGAGAGGTGTGGGCTGCTGCAGAGGATTGCCAGTTTTCAGCCCACTGTAACTGCTAAAGTCTCCCTGTCAGGCGATTTTGGTGAAGAAGATTTTAAAGTGTCCAATTCGGTGTTGAAGCATCATTTGGAGAAAGAGGGACTTATTGAGTTGCTGTCTGATAGACAGAATATTGAGGAGCATTTATTTGAAATTGGGTTGTGCAGTTTCAAAATGCAGAACAACACTGTTATTGCACTGAGCAAGGTGGAGCAAGCTGTAAAGCCTGTAGCTGAAGCGGTCAATTTGCTTGGAGAAGCTGAAGCAATTGAGATGGAGAGTTGGTTTGATGAAGGTGATCATTTGTTGGATGAGCCCGTGCCAACTGAAAGTGAGTAGTAGTACAGAGTTTTTCTTTACTACAACATTAAAGATTTTATGAATGACTCAATGACTTGCTCAATAAGACGGTCGCCTGCCACCACCTATTGGCGGTTTAGTTACATGTTTAAAAGCATCATTGTTTCCAATATTTCTCACTTGTATATTCAAAATATTTTTAAAACAATCTAATTACATTATTTAATGCAGTTGTAATATTTCAGTGTAAATTCTTTTTTTGGATTGGTAAACTCTATACGGTCTTATTAATCTACTTGAATTTATAGATCAAATTTCAAAATTCAATATGAAAGATGAAGTAACCAATTTTTTCCTGACAAGCTACTATAAACGATTCACTTGTCAAAAGCACAAGAACATGACAAGGCTTCATGTCGTGCCCTGGGTAAAGGTATTTAATTTTGTATTGAGAGCATTGCTGACGTTCTATGGTTTTAGCTCACTTATATTAGGTTCTCTATAATACAATATTTATTTAAAAGCAGATTTACTATTGTTTTACGGTGTGTACTTTACTCTTAACACCTTTTACCTATTTATTTATTATTCTCAGGTAAGGTAAAGAAAGTCAAATCTGACTTAAACCATAAGCATTCAAAAGGTACTTGCAATTTGGTCAGAAGACTCCTCTGTGGTATATTCTCATTAAAAGTCTTCTAGCATCATAAATCTAAGTCTCAGTAGGCAGATTTGGTAATCAATTAAATGTCTTTTAATTGGTTACTTTTTTTTAATAATAAACAAAAATATAAAGGCAAATAACACTTCATCGTTTAAGTATAAAATACAATAATCACGTTTTGAATCAAAGGTGTAGTAAGCTCTGGGCTTCTTATCTTCTGCTTGGGGTTTCTGGTCCTCAGCTCTGGGCTTCTAGGCGTCGGGGGCACTGGCGTATCAGTATCCCCAGAGGCAGTCAGTTCATCAGTCTTTTATACTCCTGTTGTTTACAACAGGCGTTAGGTTGACACTCCTCCAAAGTTTCCCAGATCCTTCTCCAGGCAGGTGCAAGCGGTCCACCTCTTCATGTCCTTGAACTCCAGTAAACTCAACTACAATCTATGCCAAAACATAAGCCATCTTTTACAAACAAAATAAATAACATTGAATGCAATGCATAATATTCAATACATTGGCTAAATATGTGTAACAAAAAGGCATCTACAATAAACAAGGAGGCAGGTAATTGCATTTTCTTGATATTATACAACACTATCTAGGTTATTCTTTTTGTTACATGTGTAAAATAAATTCTGTTCTGTTTAGGTATTATGATCAAGTGATGTGTCGTATCTAATTAGTTGCTAGTTATGTAGTTTAAATTTCAAAATATTTCAATAAATTCAACTTAATGCTTTTATTTATTTAATATGCATATTTAAATATAAGACACTGCAAAAGTATCTGTTTTTTACTGTTTTGTGTTTGTTAATTACGATGCAGTAATGCGTCATTTAGTTTGTCTCTTTGTTTGTGTGTGTGTACAGATGCCTCGTACAAAGCAGTTTCGACGCTCCCAGGCAGCGAAGAAGAGGATGGCGGACCGGATGGCTATTGATCCTGAAGAGGCTCTGCCACCTCTTAAAAAATTGGCAGAATTAACTGAACGTTGTGTGCATCACAACGGGACTAAATATGATCCAAACTATGATCCAAAAACTGATCCAAACTCTTATCCACAGTTTAAACAAAATACTAATATGACCATGAATGCTGTTTCTGATTTGTGTCCACAGAAATTGTACATCAGAGGCTTTTTCCATCAGGGAGCTGACTGTTTTGGCTACAATAGTGGAAGGCAATGTGCTTCAAACAGTTTAACTGCAATCTTGATGTGTAAAGTGAAAAATGTGTTGCGATGGACCCCGAGAGACCTGAGTGATGTTCTGATGCTTGGAGATGACCTGTACAGTGCCATGAGAGACGGCAACAAAATCCACAATCCTGTGAATGGCTACATGGAAGTTGCTGAGCTGCCTGACACACACACACTGAATACTTGCAGTTTTTCAATAAACTATTCTTCTGTGTGTTACTGGGTTGTTTGGAATTAATCGATATGATGAAGGTCTGCAAGGTGTTGCCATGTCACTTGATGAAGCAGTAAGTCAAGCATTCCAGAGGTTTGATGAACCAAACCATATGTGCAACTGTCAGACAAGGTTCGTGGTATGCAGTGATTGATTCACATTCACGACTATGTGATGGAACAGTTTCAGGCCGTGGTAAGAGTGTAGTGGTTTTCCATCCCAGCATAGATTCTTTGGTCATTCATTTCAGGAGACTGGGTGCGTCCTTGAAAGCATATAATTGCCCATTTGAGGTAACTGGTGTCAAGGCAAATGAGATTGACAAACGCAGTCAGCATGATCGATTGGTGTGCCATCCAGTGATGGAGGGGAAAAAACTGAAGCAGAAAGAGTGAGTAAAGGTGTAAACTCAGAAATGGCAAGTTGCAGTCACTCTTTGACTAATTTCATAAGCATAGATCAAATATTTGTGAATGAAACATGTACACAAGAGAACACAGTAAAGTCTTCTGAATGCCCAAGCAATAAAAATGAAGCTGAGGTTGAATTTATTTCACAAACTGGCAGTTTCTTTGACTGATTTCATCAGTACAGATCAAATGCCTCTGAATGAAATATGTACACAAGAGAACACAGGAAAGTCTTCTGTATGCCCAAGAAATCAAAATGCAGCTGATGTTGAATTTCACAAACTGGCAGTGTTTCTTTTCAGTTTAATCCATTAACAGTACAGCAACAAAAAAAGTATTTGCTTGAAGCTGAACATTGTACACGTTGTAAAAGAACAGAATAATCCAAATGAGATTGTTGAAATGGCTGAACCTTGTGAAACCAAAGATATTGTGGGTGATGGTAACTGCTTTTTCAGAGCAGTAACTTATGCTGTTAGTGGAACTGAACGAGAACGCAGAAAACTGAGACGTGCTGTTCACACATACTCCAGAATGAAGGAAGGTACAATCAGTATCTCAGACACATTTCTGTTGCAAACTACATTGACAGTTCAAGAATGAAAGCAGCCAGTGATTTAATTGGTATAGACATTTACATACAGTCAAGACAAATGGCTTAAATATTTAACCTGAAATGTCTCATCTAAAAGACGTAGCTGTCAATACAAGGGGATTTACTTGAAACATGTAAATAGCTGTCACTATGAAGATGAAACATTGCTTGAGATGTCTGGTTTTTAGGAGTAGAAAAAGTACACACGTTTAAAATCAGTGTGTGTGTGTGTGTGTGTGTGTGTGTGTGTAACATGCTGGGACACACAAGGTGGTAGAGTACATGTAGTACAGGTAGGCTATGTTATGAAAAATAGAGTATCCATCGCTACTGTAAAGTAAAAAAAAAAAAATAATAATAATAATTTCCTACCTATCCCTTGCTGCCACTGAAAAAAAGTAACAAAAAAATAATTTAAATTAAATAAATAAACAAATTCCCTACCGACCCATGACCTCAACTGACAACCAACCGGAACCAAACTTTTTTTTTTTAATGCCTTATGTTCAGTTTTTCATCGTTGCTGCTTTAAAATGCAGGTCAAACAGTGTAAAATAAATAAATATTTACAAAAATTGGTCCATGCTGGCTATATTGCAGAAAAATGTATAACACTGAATTATCTGCACAAGTGTATTGAAGAATGTTTTTATAAAAAATACTCCAGCTGAATCTCTGTGGATTTGTCACACATGTGATAGAAAAATCAGTGAAGGTAAAATGCCGGCTGAAAGTGTAGCAAACAATCTTGCTCTGGATCCAAGTCCTGTTGAATTGAGCTGTCTTGAAGAACATGTCTTAAAGCAAAGCATATTCCATTCATGAAGATGCTGGCATTACCACGAGGAGGACAGAATGGTGTTCATGGACCAGTGACTTGTGTTCCATCTAATGTCATAGATGTGGTAAAAGTTTTACCAAGATCAGAAAATGATGATTTAATGATACGAGTAAAGCTTAAGAGGAAATTAACATACAAAGGACATTATGAATATAAATGTATGCACACTGATCATGTCAAAACTGCTTTGGCATATTTTAAAGAAAATAACAAATGGTATACAGATGTAGAGTTTAATGAAACTTGGATTAATCCTCTAAGTAAAACAGAAGAACAGGTCAATGATAAAAGTGATAAGGAACACGATTTAGATGGATGTCAGGACATGTGTTGATAAAGAGCACAATATTGATAATGAGGATGAAGAGATCACTGATGAAACACGTCATGATCGACAACATGGTTTATTTATGGATTCATGTTTACAGACAGTGGACATTGCACAAGAGGTGTTAGATCAACATTTTGATGGAATTATATCACTTGCACCAGCAGAAGGCAATAATCCAGTGAAACTGTTAACGGATGAAACTAACGAAGCCAAATGTTTTACAGTTCTCTTCCCAAAAGGAACAGGAACATTTCATGATCCACGACCTGAAAAATTAACACTGTCTAGATACTTAAATAATAGAATCCTAAATGCAGATGGACGTTTTGCTCAAAATCTAGACTTCATTTTTTATGGACAATATTTGTCTGAGTTTAATCAAGTAATCTCAAATGTATCTATTGCTTTGAGGAAAGGCCATGACACCAGCAACAAAACAAAAATTACTACAGAAAAACAAAGAGTCACTGTAAAATATTTTACATTTTGATCAGGGTTATACATTTTTGAAGCCAGTGAGAGGGAGTCCTGATTTTTGGGAAAGTGTTCAAAATGATTTGTTTGCAATGGTGAGACAATTAGGTATCCCAACATGGTTTTTGCTCATTTTCATCAGCAGACTTGCAATGGACAGAGCTAATGCAATCTATTGTGTAACAAGAGGGCTGTAATACTCCTATTGATGAACTGGACTGGTCTGATAGATGTGGGATGCTAAAACGCAATCCTGTAACTGCTGCCAGAATGTTTGATCATCGATTTCATTGCTTTCTAAAAGATGTCATCATCATGTCGCCAGCCCAGCCAATCGGAAAAATAATAGATTATTTATATCGAATAGAATTTCAACAGCATGGATCCCCTCATACACATTGTCTGTTTTGGGTTGAAAATGCACCTCAAGTTGACAGAGATGACGATGATGAAGTTGTAGCATTTGTTGATCAGTATGTCACTTGTGAAATGCCACTTGAACAGCAGGAAGAAATGCATGAAATTGTGAGCACTGTCCAAACAACACAGCAAAAGACATGCTAATGCTCAAAAAGCAGCACACAATCAAGGTAATATGGAAGCTAAACAGGCTTTAAGAAAACTAGGAAGTGTGTTCTTACATAATCGAGAGGTCTCAGCTCAAGAGTGTATCGACTGACTTATTAAATGCAGCCAAATGTCAACCAGACCAATAGAAACTGTCTAGGTGAAAGGCTGAATTTAGTGTATTAATACAGACATCAAACTCAAAATTTGACCATGGACCACAAAACCAGTCTTATGGGTATTTTTTTTTAAATTGAGATGTATACATCATCTGAAAGCTGAATACATCATCTTTCCATTGATGCATTGTTTGTTAGGATAGGACAATATTTGGCCAAGATACAACTATTTGAAAATCTGGAATCTGAGGGTACAGAAAAATCGAAATATTGAGAAAATCGCCTTTAAAGTTGTCCATTTCTATTGGTGATAGTGCTGCATCCATTCACAAAAAATATATTTAAGGCGGGAAATTTCACAAAATATCTTCATGGAACATGATCTTTACTTAATATCCTAATGATTTTTGTCATAAAAGAAAAATCTATAATTTTGACCCATACAATGTTTTGTTGGCTATTACCACAAATATACCCGTGCAACATAAGACTGGTTTTGTGATCCAGGGTCACAAATGAGCATTTAACATTTAATTTAATCACAATTAAATGCAGCCAGAAATAGCTCAGATATAGAACTTGGTCTGGATGAAAGGTAGAATATTTTCATACATCTACTTTCAAAGCCAGACAAATATTTAATTTAATTTCTCCAAATTAAATACATTTATATTCTCAAACACAAAAAGAACCACAACAGTCTGCAAACACATAATTAGTTTGCAAACAATCATAAGAGAAAGAGATATTCTATAGAGATATAATATTTATTGCAGACCTATTATCTACACGTTGCCTCGTCAAACACGCGATCTGAGCCACTAGATTCTTATTGCAGAGATGCAGACTCATAATCTACACGCTGCCTCGGCAAACGCAAGATATGACCCACTAGATTCTTATTGCAGACCCGTAATCTACGCGCTGCCTCAGCACGCCCGAGATCGAGTCACAGAATCTTTATTGCAGACCCGTAATCTACGCGCTGCCTCGGCAGACGCGAGATCCAAGCCCATGCAAGAATCATTATCGACTTTCTTCCCTCGAGAAGAAAGCCAACAGGAGCAGAGCTATAGTGCATATTACACGTCGGGAATTTATGAATGAACACTGTCAGCCCCAATTTACTAGAGCTGACCGTGCATGCTCCACTCCCAAACAAACACCACATAAATCGCGTGTATCTCCACTCGTAATGAAGCGAGGGCGGGGAGGAACACACGATCCAAAATGCTGTTTGCTCGCCATTATATTCCTGTCTAGATATAAAATACTCTTGTGGACAAACAACAATAAATAGACAGAGACAGATTTCACAGAGAGCGCTTGCTGAAGAAACAGAAGCTGACAATGTTTCGTCTGGGTGCGCTTTATAGCTTCCTGCCATGACGTCATCCGCCTATACGCCATTGGACTGATTTTACAAGTGCTTCATGATGCAATCACGCAATGCGTTCCCATAGCGTCAATCTCGAAGCAACGCGAGTTCCCTTGAAAGGGAACTGCAAATATTAATAATCGATGAAATTTCAATGGTTGATCATAAACTTCTAGCATACATTAATGGAAGATTGAGACAAATCAAACAAACTGGTGATTATTACTCTGCATTTGGAAAGGTCTCTGTCAAAGCAGTTGGAGATTTTTATCAACGGTCTTCTGTGAAACCCAGAGTTTCCCCTCATTTCTCAGAGTTTTTAACTTAACCTCCTTTCTGAAACAGGCCTGGCATTCATAAAAGGGATGTTTTTTATTTCCTGTTTCCAAAACCACTGCAAAACAACGGACTGTAATGTATAAAGGAATACAAAAATATGGAATGATTTACCATTGATATTACACATTTTTACAAGAAAAATGAGTTAAAAAAATATATTTAAAGGGACATTTAATGGCACAATGTATAGTAAATTGTTGAATTTGATATTTGGACAGAATTTTGGGTTAGTAGCCTATGTTTCATTGACTTGGCTTTTTATTGTTGTTGATTAAATGTAGTTTTATATTTTTTACTTGTTGGGACCCCAGAAAGAGTAGCCACTGCCTAGTGGCTAATGGGGATCCAAATAAACAAATAAACTTAGATCATAGATGGAAAATAGCATTTACAGCTGTTACGGCCTGTGCTCTGAGTTAGTTTCTTCTCCTTATGTACGACGTCCTGACTCTGTTTTTTTTTTCTCTTTGTCTGGTTAATTGCTAGGTCCACCCTAGTCTCGCATAGCCAGACCTTCAGACTGACGGCAGAAGGTCTGGACTCTATCGCAGCATTTCTTGGCCAAGGACCGCCCAAGAGGACGTTTGACTGACATGTAACACAACCAATCACAGTTTGTTTTGTACCGCGTCATATTTAGGGGTGTGACAATATAATGTTGATGTCCCTACAATAACAGACCGGCGTGCATCTAATAAATTATTCATCCAAGAACCTTGTGCAAGTTTACTGCAACAATGGAGCCGCGAACTTCACATACTTTTGAAAATACAGCGTTTAGTTGATCGTGGTAAGCGCTCATTGTCTCAGTTGTAAAAACAACGGCTTTCTTCTTCCACAAGGGGTTTTGGCGTCATGACATTTGTTTCCCGGCGGACCGAAAATAAACGCGACACTCGCGCCCCCCGGAAATCCGATAAAATTCAACCAATCAGATGACGACTTCGACATTCCTGAAGTGTTTCCAGTTAAGTGTACCATATGCATCAGACGTTTAGCCAACGTTCCGTGGGCGTGACGTCTGAGGCTGAGACTAGGTCCACCCCTGTGCACCTGCGTCTCATTGTACGCGTTGGTGATCGACTGTATTAAGGACGCCTGAGCGGAGCATGGCAGGAGAGAGGAGATTCACCAGCAATTAATATATTTTGAAGTGTCTTGTTGTTTGTTTGCATTTATCATAGTTTGGTAATTATCTTAAAAATATCTTTGTTTCCATTTCGTTATGATATGTGTTTTCCTAGTTTTGTTTATTTAAATAAATGTTTTAGTATTTCATTTAGGTCTCACATGTCCTTCTTTATGTTATGCAACCCTTTCTCTGACAATTTTAAGGAGGGGTTCGTAACACAGTCTGTCTGATCTCCACCACTTTTATTAGGTGTCCTCAAAGTGTGCCCATACATGTCTGTCAAATTTGTTGTAAATATCTCATTTTGTTTTGAAGTTTAGACACTTCTATTTATGAGAGCATAAAAATTATCCATGGGTGACATTGATTGGATTATTATTATTTTTTATTTATTTTTTGTCAGTTCAAGTTTTTTAAGAGCTAAATGACACAGTTACACAAACTATAAGGCGAAACCTGGCATGTTTGGTATCGTTGGACTCGGGAAGGAATCAGGATTTCAATTGACTGGGTGCGGTTTTAGCCATTTTCATGATTTTTTCCCCCGTTTTAACGCCACCAAGTGGCCAATCTTCACGATTTTTTTCAGGTGACCCTCAGATTGAACTCATGAACGTGTCCCGAATTTAGCGAAAATATCTCTTTCCATTCACAGGTTATAGCCATTTTAGTAAAAGTGGCCCTGGTCACATCAAACATTTTGGTTCCCCTTACAGTGTATTTAATTTTTTATAATTTTTTATTATTATTGATAGTCACTGTCCAGATAATATTTCTGCAGTGTTTTGGTTCCGATCAGGCCAAAAACCTAGGAGTAGTTGGCAAAAGTAGGAGAATTGCAAAAGCTAATTGCTAATTGCAAAAGCAATTTACTCAAAATTGGCGCCAAAGGGCGAGCAAATCTGTGCATCTTGTCCGCATTGAGCCAAGGATTCCAACGATATAAGACACTTGAGCCTACGCCTAACGGTTGAGGAGGTATGAGCCATTTCTTACTTTTGACCGCTGTAGCGCTCCCGTCAGGCTGATCGGGGCGGGCCTTGGTGACGTTATAGGCGGTGTGAGTACTACCAGCCCTCAAAGTTTCAAGTCTCTACGACTTACGGTTCGGTCTGCCCGATCAGTTTTACATGGAGAATGCTGCATCATGAGAACATTTACATAACAACAGGGTTTGAACCCCTAATAAAAAGGGCCTAAAAAAGGCCTATAAAAAAAAACTATAGGGTCTCAGCACTTGACGCTTGAGCTGCTGGTTACAAAATCTTTATCAAGCCTTTTAAAGCCTGGTTCACACGGCAGGATAATTAGGCCGATTTTAGCCCCGATTCACTCCTTCCGACAATCTTAAGGATGCTCCGATTATCGTAAAATAATCTGATCAGATATTCCTGCCGTGTGTGGTGTGTTAAGGCTGCTCTCGTCAGCTCGGAAGGACGTCGGGACCGCTCCGATCTCAAATCGGGGATATCCAACATGTTGGATTTATTTGGCCCGAATTCTTCTCGTGTGTGGTGTCCCCCGAGCACGCAGCCTGTGGACTGTGGAGTGTAGCCAATCAGAAAGCGAGGTGACGAGGCGGCGAGGAAACACCGGGAAATGTAATCAAACAGCCGGCGGCATCGCGCACCAGAAAGTCCGGTGGACGTCAGAGACCATCGCCTTTTCTTTTGATAAAGTTTTTTTTTTCGGTTAAAAACAAACTACAAACTATTGCCACTGCATCCTCTTCGTCCGCCATGATTGTTTACTCTGAAGTCACGTTTGATCTCGAGGTATTTTGCGCGATTTCCCGTCTGACCTGAGAATGCTCGGGAGTCAAATCGGTTCGTGTGTGATGTGTTGATTTTGCCGTGTGGCTGTGCACCACACACTGTACGACCAAAACTGTTAGACCCGTGATTTTTTATCCCCGTGTGTGGGGTCTCTCAGGTTTGGAAAATCGGCCGACAATTTTAAAATCGTCCCGTGTGAACCAGGCTTTACATATACCTCGGAAAGGAAAAAGGTCACTTTTTGCATTTTCAGCTCATTTATCATGGAAATGTGGTGTTTTTTGGTGTGTTATTTTTTTACCTTTTAAACTGTAATACTGATGGCCCGATCTCCGTAAAAGTTTGCACGCTGCTTTAGAATGATATGGCGCACATGCTCTAGGGCTGTGCAATTAATTGAATTTCGATTTCAATTTCAATTTTGGCTCCCAACGATCACCAAAATGGTACAATCGAATAAAAACGATTATTTTGCAATGTTCTGTTTTGCAAGAACACTCTTATTTTGTTTTGTGTTCTGAATGACACGCGCACATCCGCCCCTCCCAAAGCCATAAACTCTCTCAGCTTGAATGTTTAAACTGATAAGACTTAAAAAGAAGTGAAAATTATAAACTTTAGTTACGATGCAATGCTGGCCCGATTGTGCAAGTGACAATTCCGTCATGTCCCGACTCCTAAACGCAAGAGTGTAGTTTCGACGCTTGCCTTGTCCAACCCATTTTGAGAGACAGAGAGAGAGAAGACGCGGCGCCGCTGAAAACTCACGCGGTTTGTGAAATTTTGTTTTGAAGAAAGTTTTAAAATGATTGATTTGATTGTGTAATCTGTGCAAGAATACAATCTACTTGCTAAAGTGAATCAATGTTTGCGGGGGAATTTCCCGCATTATAAGTGGTAGACCTGCGGGAATTATTCAAATACTCATTGAAGTATTATCTGTTATTGTTATATTATTTATTTTTTATTAGTTCAAAAAGTACAATAAATGTTAAAATTTTTATATATTTTTTTAAAGAATTGTTGAAAGGTGTCTTTTTAATAAATGCAACACGTTCCCAAAGTCATGTGAAATAATCGTGTTACATAATCGTGATTTCAATACTGACCAAAATAATCGTGATTATGATTTTTTCCATAATCGAGCAGCCCTAACATGCTCTGCTAATTTGGTGAAATTATGTGCGAAACAGACCATTTTTCATTCATTTAAATGTCATTTTGCATAGGATAATGTAGAGCATTTCTCACCTTTATAACAGTTGAAGCGCCACCAATGGCCCAACATCCATAAAAGTTTCCAAGCTCCTTTAGGATCACGTAACGCATGCACACGCCCGATTTTGTGAGGTTGTATGCAAATCAGGCAGGAAGAGGGCCGCTTTCAGCCATTTCATGGGATTTGCCATTGGAATACATCATTTTGAAACCTTTTTAACAGTTATAGCGCCACCAAGTGGCCAGTCGACGCGTCCTTTTTCACGCAACCACAGAATGAGCTCTCACATAGGTGTGCTGAGTTTGGTGAAAATATCTTGTTCCGTTCACGAGTTATAGCCAATTTAGTAAAAGGGGCTCCTCCCACTTGGAACATTTTGGCGGCCCTTAGAACCGAAATTTCCAATTATTGTAATTATTGACAATCAGACATCAGAGAATCTTGCTGCACTGGTTTGGTTCCGGTCAGGCCAAAAACCTAGGACTAATTCGCAAAAGTAGGTTTTTTGAAAAAAACCAAATACCCGAAAATGTCCCTAGGGTGACGAGCAATTCTGAGGATTCCAACGATATAAGACACTTGAGCCTACGCCTAACGGTTGAGGAGTTATGAGCCATTTCATACTTTTGACCGCTGTAGCACCCCCGTCAGGCCGATCGGGGTGGGCCTTGGTGACGTTGTAGGCGGTGTGATTCCTACCAGCCCCCCAAATTTAAAGTCTCTACGATTTACGGTTCGGTCTGCCCGATCAGTTTTACGTGGAGAACGATGCATCATGGGAAAATTAACTATAACAATAGGGTTTCAGCACTTCGTACTTGAACCCCTAATAATAAAAATCCTTACAATAACAATAGGGTTTCAGCACTTCGTGCTTGAAGCCCTAATAAAAATCAGTACAATTACAATAGGGTTTCAGCACTTTGTGCTTGGACCCCTAATAACAATAAAAATCCTAACAATTACAATAGGTGTTCAGCACTTCGTGCTTGAACCCCTAAATACAGCACATACAGAGCAGAGTATGGCTGCTGAATGAGGACAATAAATTGAATAATCTTTGTTTTTTTGTGATTTTTCATCAGTAAAAGCAAAGGGCATGTTTTTTCGATGATAGTGAAACTGAGGATGAGGCAAACTTTCCACTTCCAGCAGCGCCAGAAGTGCAAATCATCCCCGTCAGGGAATGTAAGATTAACCAATTTGTGCAACAGTTATAGTTATATTAAATTGTTTAATTAACACATTTGTTTTTTTGTGGATTAATTTAAGGAATACTATCATCAGTTCTGGAAATACACTTTTGCCTTTGAATTTAGAAGGGCTGTCACAAACGATTATTTTTTTGTCAGGGCGCCAAAAACAAATCAGCTGCAACCAAAGGAGGACATCAACACCTGTGAAACAGACATCAGTAACCCGTAAATTTACAATAAAACTTTTCCCATTCAACCCATACTCATATTTTACTCATATAACATGTGCTAAAAGCTACTGCTAAACTTTGGCCTTTCCCGCTAATTATCCTTTACAGCAAGGAATCGCACCACACACTTTAGACATGGAGAGGCAGAAGTCTTAAGTTGCAAGTATATACTGTGTCCGTTCACTAACACAACATTCAAATCTTACAGGTTTACCAAAATACCGTTACACAACATGCATTATCTTTCACAACTATTTAAGTTCTAAAACTGACCGTTTAACTGAACGAAGAAGGGCATTTTGACATAGTTTTTATATATTTGACCGTATTATGGTACTTGCAACTCACAAGCTGTTCGAGAGATCTACACTTACATAGATCAGTGGTGTGCGCGCATTTGACATAAATTCTCTCATGATATTTGGCACAAAGTGACATGGCCATGACCCATCTTCGCTTACAAAGACTGAGAAGCTCTATTACACCCAAACACGATACCCTCACCTATTACCAATTCAATTCAAGCTCATTGTGTTTCAAAAGAGTTGGATAATTTTGAAACACTTGGATAATTTTTTCACTTTTATTTTGCCTCTGTCTCAACTTTTTTGTGCTGTGTAGCAGCCATCAAAATCAAAATTTGTTCATATTTACTAAATACAATTATGTTGGTCAGTGAAAACATTGGAAAACTTTTCTTTGTACTTTTGTCAGTTAAAAAAAAAAGCTTAACAAATCACAGATTCTTGATTGTATTGCATTTTACAAAATGTCCCAACTTTTCTGGAAATGGGGTTGTATTTTGCGAGCTTCATGCATACCACATGCAACTTGAAACAACTCTATTTGAGGGGAGCTGTCACACTAGTCAACTGCTGTTGCTGATTTTGCCCTCCTGAATGTGACCAGCCCACTGACTAAGAATGGAGGAAGGTAACACACTAAAGGACTGTCTTTAACTTTTCTTTCCAACAATGAAGCTCGCAAAATACAACCCCATTTCCAGAAAAGTTGGGACACGATGGCTGACAAAGAAGTCTGATAAAGTCTGTGAAACCTGTGGAGTTCCACTAATTGTTCACTAGTATAAATGAACGCAATGTGCTCAAGCTAAGAACAGGCAAATTAATACTGAAAACACTATTAACCATTAGTTACCTTTTAAACTAAATTATGTACAACCAAATCTGCAGAGTCCTAGAGTAAAAATAAGATTTTTACTTCCTTCTACTGTCATTTAACATGTTCAAACTAATAATGTACCTGTTGTGTTGTTCCCCTCTTTAGCATCATCCCACACTGATTTCAGTGAAGGTAGGTACTACATTTTTTTTTTAATTTTTATAATTGTAATTTTCTATTAATTTTTTACACAGTGATTTTTTTTTTCTTTTTTCTAGCTTGGATACACAAAATTCTTGCAAACCAAGAACAGATGGGCACATTGGTTAAATTGGTTATTAACCCCCCAGAGCCGTGTGGAGCACTTTTATGATGGATGGATGCACTTTTATGCACTTCAAAACAGAAACGGCTATTCACTCCCATTATAGGGATCTCCCAGTCACGTGACCCCTAGCCGCGTGTCAGCCATTTTGACGGAATACTATACACAAGCGCACATACATGAGAATGCGGATTATCACGTTTTATGGCTGCGAATTGATTAAAATAATGAATAATGGTCACTGTATAATTATCTTGAGCCTGCTGAAATGTTCCTATAAATATATTTTCTTTCCAACTGTGCAATCTTAATAATAAATAGGCTAAATATATTTATCCACTAAGCTGCAGCAGTCTATGCTCGTCTTCCCATTAAGTTTTTTTTCTCTTTCTGACATTTCATACCTGTTGTTACATTTTTTTTTATTAAATTGACTATAAAAAAGATTGCTTGTGTGTGCTGGTGTTCATTCCAGTCTTTTAAAATAGTTGAATGAATGAATGCTCGCGAGGTGCCAGTAACGATTTTAAATAGGCTAACGTTAGGCTATTTATCAATAATGTACACAGGGTAGAGGAGAACGACAGTCAACTACTTTGAATATTATAGCATTTGGGGCATAAACATGTAAATAGTGAAAAGACTGACATTGAAAAATGACACAGAATGATTAAAATTTAAATATTTAATCAAAATAAATAAATGTTCGTGGTTCGCACTGATGTTATTCATTTGTTCTCACACACTTCAGCGTCGCGGTCACTGGCCAATCTATTATTAGCGCAGCGGCCGTCAGCTAACTCTTCACGTCACGTCATCATAAAAAGAAATATACAAGAGGAAGATAAAATAATTAGGAATCATAGATCCATATGAAGCACCACGAGTTCTTTTTACAGGCATTAAATGTGTAGGAAAACTTCCTGACATTGAGTTCGGTGACATTTACAGCTACCTTATTCACTTCCCATCACGCTACACCGGAGCTTCATTAAAAGCATACAAAAGCTTAGCAGGCTATCGGTATCACGAGTCCGGATGGGTCAGCAACTCTTTGATTTGGAGGCCAGCGGGGAAAGATTTTTCAATCATCACCGCAAAGGTTGGTAAATAGATGAATATTTCGCGACGAGCTGTATTATCACCAGCGGTTTAGCATTTTCTATTCCGTCAAGATGGCTGCTCCAAATGGCGTGACGTCACGCGGGACGTCCCTATAAAGCTTGGAAGAGCCAGGACATTTTTTTGGGTGAACTATCCCTTGAAAGGCTAAATAATTCCAAACGAACTCAGTTATTTTGACAGGTAAAAGCCCACACAGGATGATTTTTGACACTTGTTTCTTCATTTGTGCATACATTTATTTTTACAGATAAACACGTTAGCCTTGAGGGGAGGCACAACTGTCAAAGAAAGCGTATGGCGGATTCTCAGCTTCCTTCTTTCAAATGGCATGGCCCGTCAGATCAACTGGAGGGGAATCAATGGAAAGGCTGCATTTAAAGACACCTCTCTAAAAACTGTAATTAATGGTATGGCTTTCTGAAAATAACTACTGTGATTTTATTCATGTTGTTTGGTGTCAGCTAAAAAAATTCCCTATAAATGTTAGATTTATAATCAATAACAATAATTATTTGCTTATTTACTGTTGGTTAAATATGTGTAATTGTAGTTGCTGTCAGAAGAAACCGCCTAACTGCCACTGCAACAGACCAAGAAATTGAACATTAGACCAAAAGATGGCTGCAGCTTGCCGCAGACAGGGATGGAGGCCGTCGGGCAAGAGAAACAAATTAAGATTGTTTCCTGGTTCTGACACTCGCAGACCTCTTGACCTTGTTTGCCCTGCCTGTTCAACGGACTCCCCTTTTGCCCTGCTCTCTTTTTAAACTGTTGATCTGATTCTCCACTTTGTTTTATTAAATTGGAATTCAGTTAAGATCTTGTCTTCTCCTGGTTCTGACACTCACTCACCCTTGACCTTGTTCCTAATGTGTAGACCTTGTTCATATTCTGCCTTGCGACTTTTATTTATATTCTGACTTTTATTTTATATAATATTTATTATATTTATATAATATAAATAATATATAATATGTATTATATATTACATAAGTATGTGGGCCAGATGAATGTGGAAGATGTGGGCCACAACTGGGCCAGATGTCATTTGCTATCTGGGTAATACAGTTTTTCTCGATTGCTTAAACACATTTCTTGAAACTATGCCTCGTATTCTCAAAACTGTAAACACAAATCCATAACATCCATAGACAGTATAAGAAATGGACAGAGCCATCTCATTGGAACTCAATTGAGACAAGTGAAGCCCATTTTTAGCGATTTTTTTTAGCACTTCCGTTCCTGACGCGCAGACTCAAACCGACTCAAACTAAGCTTGATGACGTGAGCAACCTGTCTGACAGATGTAAATCTTCTAGTAGCTGTGCGTGCAAACTGCCAACGTTAATCTTGCAGAGACGGCAAGCTTGAGCAAAGAGTTCTTTGGCGTGAGTGAGCAGGAGTAAGTATTCTGATTAATTATTTTGACAGTATAATATATCTATGGGCTTCTCCCTTGACGTCCCCCTGATTGCCTGCGAGCTTCTCCTCCTGTCTGTACGGTAATTTCTCTACTGTGCGACAGAGAGTCGAGTGGTTATGACGCAATCGTTAGCCTATTTTTACAAAAACTGTTTCTACGGGGCCATAATGTAACATAGAAGGTAATGGAGCCCTTTATACATTGTCGTGTTTCTTTAGAAATAAATAATGGACAAATGGAGTCTTTAAACGCCTCAGATGTAAAGTTATTCGCTGTCAAAGTGACACCAAAATGAATGGGAGTCAATGGAATGCTAACGCAAGTGAAGTTCTGCTACAAGATGGTGGCACGCGGCCGGCTTCAACCCGCCTGATAACGTCTCAGCCAATTCCCCAAACATCCTATTTTCAGGTCAAAATGAAGCTCTACACTCAAAACCATTCACTCTTGCTGAAAAACCAAACTTTGCCCTCAGACAGGACACACAAGCCCTCAAAATCACACACATTACAACATAGTCTAACACACTGGTGCAATAAATTCAAAACAGCATTTCCAAAACTGGTAAGTTGTGTTGCTTGTGGTTCCCCCCATCACAAACCTTTTCACATGATGAATACAAAAGACACAACCAATGGATACACTGGCACATTTTTATTCATTCATGTACTACACAGTACAACACACACACACACACACACACAAAAAAAAAAAAGGGGGAAAAAAGGGCTGTTTTACTCTTTTTTTCTTGTTTTTCTCTCCTCTAATTTTGTTTTTTCCTTTAAAATATTTACTTAAGATGTGTGTGACCATCATATGACAGCAAAAAAGAGCACACACAACCTTATTCTAATATGAAAGTGTATTGGAATGGTAAAGAATGTTGGTACGTGACAGGAGGGCCACTCAAGGAGACAATATGATGAACAAGTCTAAGAATGTTCCACATATGGTTGAAAATACCATCATTGGCCTAGAAAGAGAACATTCTGGAGTCAAGACTATAAAGGAGAAAAGGATGCTTCACTGTCACACTCTGCATCCACTCTGTATGACTGTACGACCGCTGGCCTTTCTTGCAAGAAAATACACCTCATCAAAGACTATTGGAAATGTTTGTCTCTTATTCAGTGATAGAATTTTGTTTGCCACCACACCTCCCTGAAGGTTCTCGAGGCAACGGTAAAGCGACTCAAATTTGGCCTTACTCGTAGCCCAGCCTCCCTCATAGTCATATCATTGTAAGACTGAAAATACTGGTTGAGGCCTGATTTATGAGACAAAAGGGCCCTGCTGGCTAATTAACATTCGACCTCCCCATACACCTCACTTCCTCTCAGAAACAACTAAGAACTCACACAAGAACATGGTTTAATGTGAATGTTTATCATTGACTGTTATGTTTTGGTGTCATTTGAAATGTCTCAAAGTGAGTGGTACAGATATCTCATAGCCAGATAGATAAATAAAAGGTAATAAGGTTTAGAGAAGTTTAGAGAAAACTGGTTCAGAGCCATTTGAGGGTGGTCTCCCCATCCCCCATGTCACCTGGTCAAAAGAGGATAAAGGAAGGTGTTCTCGCTCTCTCTGGCTCTCTTTTTTGCTGGACGTGAATGGAATAGGTGGTCTCTCTCTCTCTCTCTCTCTCTCTCTCTCTCTCTCTCTCTCTCTCTCTCTCTCTCTCTCTCTCTCTTTCTCTTTCTTTCCCTTTCTCTCTCTCTATCTCAGGTGCAAGCTGGGTAAGATTATTTGGTGTAACCAATGTATAACCATGTTCTAGATATTTGAATTGATTGAGGAATTGATCTCTGATATCTGAAACATTAAATTGTTACATGTGATTATTCTAACTGATTTTGACATTGTTCATTTAATGGTTAAAAGGAATAGTCATACATTCGCTCACTTTAGTGAGGCACAGATGTTATTACAGTTTTTCTTGATTGCTTAAACACTATAAACCAGGCTTTTGAACAAAAATTTCAAAACCATAATGCCATTTATCAAAAAGCACACCCATTTCACTAAACTATAAACACTATTCCCTGTTTTGACACATGAGTCAGATTTGTTGAACTATCACTGCAAAACTCTACACACAAATCCCTTCATTTCTCATTGCCTACACCATGTTGTCATGTATAAAGCACTAGCATTCAATATTGTTCACTCAAGTCAGCACAGCTTCAGCTCAGTTAACCCACAATTACCCAAGTGGAAACACTAAGAGTCAAAATTGAACACACATCAATCAGATCCTTCAATAGATAGATAAAAGGGCCCGAATCAGTTTATTGAGTTTTGGAACAATGATCCAGAAAGACATGAAGGAAGAGATTGAGGAGGGATAAGGAGGAGGAGGAAGACGAAGGGCAAGAAGACAAGCAGTCTCAGATGAAATTCAAGTCATTCTAGTTGCCCATGTCTTTGTCAGTGGTATGACTATGAGGGAGACTGGGCTACGAGTAAGGCCAAATTTGAGTCGCTTCACCGTCGCCTCGAGAACCTTCAGGGAGGTGTGGTGGAAAACAAAATTCTATCACTGAGTGAATGATTTTGAGTTTAGAGCTTCATTTTGACCTGAAAAAAGGATGTTTGGGGAAATGGGTGAGACGTTATGGATTTGTGTTTATAGTTTTGAGAATGTGAGGCATAGTTTCAAGAAATGTGTTTAAGCAATCGAGAAAAACTGTAAAACCTTTAATTTATGGAGTCAGATGAAGTAACGAGAAAATACATATGATTACAGTTTTTTTGGATTGCTTAAGCACAATTTTCAAAATAGGGCCCGTGTTTTCAAAACACTACACACAATTAGCACAACCACACACCCAATTAGCAAAACACTACAGATCCTTTGCATAATTAAACACTCTTGTAAAAACTATACACTTCTGTTTAAAAACCACACTTTGTTACCATATGAAACACACACGTTTCACATTACTATACTCTGTTTGCACGAGTTACACTCTGCTGTGATAAACCTAAAACACTTTTAGCACTTCTACTTCCTATGATTAGAGTAGGCTACCATCAACAAAGTACAAATATAATGTAAATTCACCAAACACTACACAAGACCAATGTTGCAGACTGAAGAAACTCATTTATTTCTCAACACGCCCAAAATGTTGACATGGAGATTCATAATACTGTAACAAAATGTCACTTTACGTATTGTACTGTAAGTTTACTGTAAAAATAAATAAATAAAACTAGACATTGTCTCTTCGCCTAGCTGGATCTGGCCAGAGAATTTCATCAACATCACAGGCAATGTTGTCATTAGACACCTTGGAAAGAAACGTCTTGAATGACGAATCCATCCTTGCATTGCTGCTACCTCCATCTGGTCACAGGCCTCCTCCATGGCTTGGATGAGGGGTACCTCAGCCTGGAGACGGAGATCATATACCTTCCACCGCCATGCCGAGAAAAACTGTTCTATAGGGTTGAGGAATGGAGAGTATGGTGGAAGATATAGGACGGTGAAATGTGGATGTTGCTGAAACCAGTTCTGAACCAGAGCAGAGCGGTGGAAAGACACATTGTCCCAGACAACAATGTATTGCATATGATCGATTTGATTTGCTGCTGTTATGTTGTGCAATTGGTCCAAGAATGTAAGTATGAGTGCTGTGTTGTAAGGGCCCATATGGGCATGGCGGTGGAGGACCCCATTCTGTGTAATGGCTGCACAGAGTGTTATATTACCCCCACGTTGCCCTGGGACATTGACTATAGCCCTGTGGCCAATGATGTTTCTCATTTGTCAGATTCTGTCCTCTTTGAGCACCTTCTTGTCTTCCTCTTCCTCTACCTCCAGCATGGCCTCCATCTCTTCCTCTTCTTCTGTTGATTCCTCTTCTTCCTCCTCCTCCTCCTCCTCCTCCTCCTCCTCCTCCTCCTCCTCCTCCACCTCCACCTCCACCTCCACCTCCTCCTCCTCCTCCTCCTCCTCCTCCTCCTCCTCCTCCTCCTCCTCCTCCTCCTCCTCGTTCTCGTTCTCCTCCTCCTCCTCCTCCTCCTCCTCCTCCTCCTCCTCCTCCTCCTCCTCGTTCTCCTCGTTGTCCTCCTCGTCTTACTCTTTCTCTGACTCTTTCCATTGTGCTTGAAGACAGATGAACTCACCTGCTGCTTTTTATAGTGCTTATACACCTGATTGGTGTGTCTACAATTAAGCAAACAAGTGTTTGCACACCTGATGACTGTGTTAAACCAATTGGTTGGACGGTGCGGTAATTTGACAGTCAGTGCTTTGGTATTGCAAGGAAGTGACTTCATGATAGATTTTTGTGTGTAATGTATGTTAAGTGTGTTTAGTGTTTTGCAAATCACTGTGTGTAGAGTTTTGCAACAAGTGTGAGGTTGACAATGTGCTTATAGTTGTGCAAATATGGGCTGATGTTTTGCTTCTTGAGTGTAAGGTTTTGCTAAAAGTGTACTACTTTTAATTTTAGTGTGTAAGCAATCCAAAAAAACTGTAATGTATTACAAATTTAACCAACCAATACTTTGCATGAGTGAGGACAGAACACGTGATAACCTTCCCCGTGTATTGGCGAACCGGCGTTGGACCAATATATCGGGCCTTACACCATTGACAAAGACATGGGCAACTAGAGTGGCTTGAATTTCATCTGAGACTGCTTGTCTTCTTGCCCTTGCCCTTCCTCCTCCTTCTTCTTATCCATCCTCGATCTCTTCCTTCATGTCTTTCTGGATCCATTGTTCCAAAACTCAATAAACTGATTTGGGCCCCTTTATCTATCTATTGAAGGATCCGATTGATGTGTGTTAAATTTTGACTCGTAGTGTTTCCACTTGGGTAATTGTGCTAACTGAGCTGAAGCTGTGCTGACTTGAGTGAACAGTATTGAATGCTAGTGCTTTCTATATGACAACATGGTCTAGGCAATGAGAAATGAAAGGATTTGTGTGTAGAGTTTTGCAGTGACAGTTCAACAAATCTGACTCATGTGTCAAAACAGGGAATAGTGTTTATAGTTTAGGGAAATGGGTGTGCTTTTTGATAAATGGCATTATGGTTTTGAAATTTTAGTTCAAAAGCCTGGTTATAGTGTTTAAGCAATCAAGAAAAACTGTAATAAAAACAAAATGTTGTGTTTTTCGTAAAATAAAGAAAATAAACATGATGTGAGTTCTCCCGTCTCTCTCAATGTGAAGTTCATTCTGAAACGCGACAGAAAATGATCTGTAACTCAGCGAATGCTTGTCACTGTGACATGAAACATATGTCTTTACAAAGCTTGAAGTCTCCATTTTTAAATGATGTAAATCATATCAAAAACAAATATTCTCTGTTTAAGTAATCCCTATGAAAGCAACGACATGTACAGTTTCTCCAAGCTAATTAACTCTAATGTGACCATACAAATAGTCCACACGGGCCTGTAAACGCCCTCATAACCTCAAAACAAAGAATCAGAGACTACAGTAACATACTTCTCTGCTTTTCGTCGAGACTGTGTTTGTGCTGTGCTGTTTACCTTGGATTTACCTCAGAAGAATTAGAAGAACGCGATTTGAAGATGAGAAGATTTTTAAGGTAAGACATTTCCACTCCTAATAGTAAGCATGTTATTGTTGTATAAACTTTACATTTTGTAGCTACTAGTTAAACTGGTGCCAGACTAAAATGTATGTTATGAAATGAGATTGGAGTAAAAACAGGAAGCCTATGTCGTACATATATGTAGGCTACCTAAACATAGACAGAAACATGTTGAAATGTGAACTAGAGGCAACCTTTCAATGCTAAATGTATACATGTACGACACGAGGATGTTTTTTCGATAATAAAACACTGCATGATAAAAGTAGGCTAGTATAAGTGTTTACTCTAATATGGTGATTATTATAATGTTTAGACCCGTGTTTACTGTTAAATAGATGGAAACAATAATGTTTCAGTTTGGAGCGGCTCGATCACTTAAGTAAATGTTCTCTGCACGCGCTGTGCATTAGGCTTCATGTTTTTTCCCCAATCTCATTTCATAACGTCATAACGAATGGAAACATTTGAAGTAACATATGATAATCAATATAGTTTTCTCTTGTGTAGTGTTACTGATGTTCCTTTTTAACGATTTATAGGCCGCCTGCTAGGCTATTGTTAATATTATTTTATGCAGCACTGCACGTATATGCCTACAAGGCACAACAAACCTGGTGTTCATTATTTATATATATATGTGTGTGTGTGTATTTTGTACATTTTAAATCGCAATTTTAACCAGTAATATCTAAAATGTATTCCCATAATCGTGCAGCCCTATAATTTCTCTTGATATCAGCATGTTCACAGGTGTTTATTTTTATTTTTTATACAGGGATAAGGGCTGTAGTACTCGAGTTCGGTCTTGGACTCAAGACCGTTTTTCTATGGTCTCTGACTTGTCTCGGACTCGCTGGTATTCGGACTCGGACTTGTCTAGGTCTCGGCCACTGGTCTTGCCAAATATGGCTTTTGGTCTCGACCGAGTCCGGGTGTCTTTATTATGTTCCCAGTAAGCACACATACGTCGCTGCCAGGCTTGGGAGGGTTACTTTAAAAATGTATTCCGTTACAGTTACAAATTACTTCATAAAAAAAGTATTCAGTAACGTAATCCAAGTACTATAATATGAAAGTAATGTAACTGATTACTTTTGGATTACTTCAAGGTCACATATATAAATAAAGTCAAGCAAGAAGAAATATTATAAATAAAATAAAACAATTTTATTTATTTTTATTAAGAATTTGGTCCAGTGTACAATATTTGCTAAATATACACACAGGCCTGAATATATATTTATGTAAAGGGCTATACAGACATCTAGTGGCTAATGTATGGTATTACAGATTATTTTGTTTTATTTTTAACTAATTTTTAACTAAAAAATAAAAACACAACATTTAAAATTTTTACACAATCTACATATTTGTTTATTTTAAAATAGGCCTACATGTTGACTAAAGCCGCGATCTTTCTTAATTTGCCTTACTGAACTTGGGGCGTTGGCAGTGGGAGTTCCCCTACGTTACCTAGACAGCGAACATCCCGTTTAGTGAGAAGAGATTAAGAAAGGACATTTTGGGTACTAAAAAAGCTACTCTCCTAATTTCTACAAAATAGCAACAGAATTTCCATGAATTAAAAGCGATTTTACCGGCAGGCAGCATCGTTTCTACTAGCAGCAGTGATTCAATCTGCGTCTGAGGAGATTGTAGAAAGCTGTTATTTGCACATGCACCAGCGGGTGGCACACGTGAGTCATTACTGGCAACAGAACCAGGAACTACTGTATAATCAAGCAGCGCTTAATATAGTGTTATTATGCCAAAATACTTATTTAGTTTTAAATGAAACCATTGTAATCCTGAAAGTATTCCCCCTTTTTTCAAAATGTAACTATAATCTGATTACTACGTTTTTTGACGTAACTGTAACGGATTACAGTTACTGGATTTTTGTATCCTGATTACATAACGCCGTTACATGTATTCCGTTACTCCCCAACCCTGGTCGCTGCGATATTAAAACTAAATATTATTGGAGGGAAAGTGAAACACTGGCCACCTAATAACTAGCGATGGGCATTTCGGCTCTTTTTCGTTTTTGACTCAACTCACTGAAAAGAGCCGGCTCTTTTGACTCACAAACGGCTCTTTAAAAAATAAATGTTTAAATAAACTTGCTGAAAGTCCACCGCTAGTGCAACGTGAATATGCAAATTTTTTCATTGTCCATAACAACCCGAAAACTTGCCTGGTTGCCTTGCACATCTAATTAATGGGCAAAGTTTTCCGACTTTTTTTCTTACCTTTTTTTTTTTTCGTGTGTCTGTGGATGTTATTGAGCTTGTAGAAGTTTAGCTCTTGTATTCTTCTGAACATCTTGGTGAATGACATCTGAACATTGCCCGATGTAATTTCTGAGTCATATCACTCCATAATCTGCCTCTCTTTTAAATGCCACGAGTGGAATGACTGGCTGTTTTAAAATATAGCAAATATCGAAACAAAATAACCCAGGCAGTCTCATCTACGAGACGTTTAGGCCTCCTCCAGTAGTACTGGCAGCTGGGCTCATAGCTTGCAGGTTTGCTTAGTGGCAAACTTTTTTCATTTGATTGGTTCAACCGCCACCCGCCCAAATCTAATTAAAATATTATTTTTCGTCACGTCATCCGCCCGATCCGCGGTTTATCCGCATCTCTAGTGTGTGTGTGTGAGTGTGTGTGTGTGTGTGAGTTGGCTCGGCCCACCCTCATGCAGTTTAATTGGTTGACATTGCGTGTATGATTGACAGGAACAGAATGTGAGGCTGATCAGACAGTCAAATCGAATATGTGTGCTCCTTTAGGCCTATGTAATAATTTTTCTGTTGTTCTTTGAATTAGTCAATTATTTTAAATAAAATTAAAATCATTCATTATTTCATTGTTACATAATGATTTAATTTCTATAGGCTATATTTTTTAGCAGACTTACAAATCCGGTCCTGGACTCTGTCTTGACTCGGACTCAAACCTTTTTGGACTCGGTCTTGTCTTGGACTCGAACCTCTTTGGACTTGGTCTTGACTTGGACTCGACAAAGGTGGTCTTGACTACAGCCCTAACAGGGACCAGATGCCCCACTGATGAATCCTGCTGACTTCAACATTCACATGAGTACATGAACATGGTAAATGAAATATCAAACACCTTGGAAATTACAGGTATGTACTTTGTTTCATGAATGGCACAAAGGTGTGTGACTGTTCAAGTCTCTGTCTTTAGATCAGTGTGTTAAATAATGTGCTTTTTTTGTCCTTTGTTGTGTATCTTTGGATTATGTTATGTTGTAAATAAATCCAAACAATCAAAAAGCCATTCTTTTTTAAATCTCCTCATTCTTTGTGCAAGGTTGCTCAGAATGACAGGGCCTGACAGCACCTGATTAGGGCCATTATGGGAGGGTCTTTGTCTTTCTCAAGTGTGAAAGACATTAATATTCATGATGATTCACGCCTCCTCGCATAAAGCTTTCTTAAACATGTATTATAAATTTAAAATCGATATATTGTTTTATCTGAATGAGTTGTCAGGATGATTTTCACATAGTTTTGGAGAAAATATTCTAGGCTATGTGATACAATTTTCAAAAGTCTTGTGAAGAAATAATCAGTATGGTTTCATGACCTTATTTCAGTTACAATTATTATTTTAAAAAATTCACAAACCACGCATAAACATCATTATCTCAAAACTACAAACTTTTACATACATGCTGCTGAAATATTATTGTAGCAGAGTTTGTGCTGAATACAGTGTAATCAGACTTTAGCCATGAAAATGTCACTAGTAACAGAAATAAGCACAAATGTCAGAGCATGTCAGAACACCTCCAGGGCCAGAAAACACCTCAGACCCCGGAGGATTAATTAATAGATCAGAAAATGAAAACAGAAATATTGAATGATAAAGTTCTTTGGCGCGGACCCCATCCGTAGCTCGTATTCAGAGGGTTGCTGACTCTGCATTTCCTGCCCGAAGATGGAGCCAGGGGCACAGCTGATCCCCGGGGAGGTAAGAACAGGGACCATCCTGGTGGTGGTGGGAGGATGGAGGTGAATGTTTGCGTCATCATCTGCAAACTCAAACATGTGTAAGTAACGATCTTTAACACTCTAGGTGTTAGAAAGTGATTGGATAACCAGAAGTAATGAGTGATGTAACATTGAGTCTTCCTGGCATAGCTTTACGTTAAAGCTTTTATATCTTTTTGCTTTTGCTGTTACTAATGTTTTGCTGACTCCTTGCCTTCGCGTTTTACGACTGACGCTTTCTTAGGTGTACGTTTTGTTTTCTTCTGTGTTTGGCCACAGATGTTCTGGAGGCCTAGATGTTATTTTGCGAGCCATCACCATTAGTCCTGATCCGTCTTGAGTATTGTTGTTATTAAAAGACTTTGATAATGTGTTTATAAAATCACTTTGTATGTTTTGGTTTGGCTATGCTAAATCCTTGTATTAGTAATGGTATGGCCATTCTAAAGAGACCACTTAAAATGCCACCCAAACCTGGTCCATATATGACTCCGCCCCCAGCATAACCTGTCAGTGACTAATGAAAAGGCAAAATGATCTAATTGCGAGTGAACAATAATGTTTATTGACAAAGCAGAAACAGATAGAGAGAAGCTGGGCAGAGTCGTTGTGGGCAGAGATGGAGATGAACTCGGTAACGCAGGGACGCAATGGGCAGATAGAAGTCCCGGCAGAAACAGCAGATCCTCCAGGAAGCACAGGAGACGAGAACACACAAACCAGGAATGAAGTCTCAGGAAAAAGCACAGAAGGCACGGAAAGCTTCCCGGGAGAGCGTCAACGATCTGACGAAAGACAAGACGAAACCACATACAATAAATAGGACGCCACATGAGATTCAGCTTCCGCTGATCAGCTCATCAGTAGAGGTAATGAGCCACGCCCACAAACACACTAACACACACACACAGAGCGAGGGCGATTCAGTGAACCCATGAACTGTGACGTAAACGGCGAGTCCATTAGCAGCCTGATTCTGGTAATACGCCATGTACTGCTCAGCATCCATTCTGTGTGTATTGAAATACACCATTTTCAGTGTTTATTAAAATGAAAAAGTTTCATTGGTCTGAAGTGTAATTTAGCACATACCTACCCCATAACTAAACTGCACCTCTTTATTTTGATTGTCTTTCATTTGTATGGTTATGTCGATTATGGACGATTTATTGACAGGTGCGTAATGTGCTCAATATACTCCATGTTCAATGTTTGATATTCTATAATATCTGTACATAAATATGTGTAGAAGCCGCCATTCTTGTCTGCTCGATAGGGGGCATATGTCACAGGAGGGGGCCGCTGCCACAATGTTCATAAGTTTGCTCACCAGATTCTAATGGCACGCCTGGATTTAATCCTAAAATAACCGCCAGCTTCCAGTAAAATGTCAATGACAGACCTTCAGAAATACCATGTTTTTAACATGGTTAAAACCAAGAGGCTGTTTACACCTGGCCACTTCATGCGTTTTCTCAGATCGGATAGCTATCCGATCATGAAAAGACCAGGTGTAAATGCCCTCCGAAATGCATTCGAGACGGATTTGAATCCGATCGCTCAAACCACTTCAGGAGGAGGTCTGCGCCGCATTCCAGACGAAACTGGACAAGTGTAAATGCATCTGGTTGTTGAATCCACATATATAAATTGGTCTCCTCCCAAAAATGCTAAAAAAAATAAACGTGTGAGAGCGTGTTATAGGCTATATGTAATGTTATAGCCAGATATGACGACGCTACTGCAACACGCATCACAGCAGATGAGCAGCTGAGCATCTATTCATTAAGCCAACGTGCAAACTATCGCAAATAAGTAAGTCGCAGACGCTTAACACACAATCATCATCATTAAAAGTAAAGAAACAAAATGATCTTACCAGGGCTGTTGCCGCTGTCTCTTATTGCGGTCTTTGATTTCGAAATTTTAGCTGATGATCAATAAAATGCAGCTCATATCTGTTGCTTTCGGTGACGTGCACTCCATTAAATCTGCATATAGCGCGGGAATTGAAGATTAGATTTAAATCCGTTTCGCAAAAACACATTTATGTGAATAGGTGTAAATGGAATCGTTTTGATAAATCAGATAGCTATCCGATCTGAGAAAACGCATGAAGTGGCCAGGTGTAAACAGCCCCCAAGACTCATCCGCGGGGGATAGGATGGCATTTATCTCCCTGACTAAAAAAACAATATTATCATAATATCCAGACATTCGTTTGTAAAGTACATTCGATATATTTTGTTCGCTGTTGATGAAGATCTCAATCTGTTTGCCTTCAGTATGATTTTCGGTGTTGTGCTTAGTTATCATTTCTCACGATTGTTGAGAATGAAAGCGGCATCCTCCTCATTAAATGTGTACCACAATAACAGATATTCAAATTCAATTAGCCCAACTTCCCATTTTCCTTTTTGGTTTATAGTTCTAGCTAGTCTAGTTGTGTAACTAGAGATATGATTTTACCGGATAAACAGCTTAGGAGGTGTTGCAGGGCAGCGTGACATAAAATCCATCCTCAGCCATGATCTCTTATAACATGAATGTGTGCATTCTATATTGTCACCTGTACATCGACCAACTCTTTCAGTTTCACCTATGACAAGAATTTTGCAGGCCATCTGAGCCAGCGGAAAAGTACAAATGTTTCTCGACCTCGTCGCTTCTTGTCTAAAAATGTTTCCACTTTAAATGTCTTCTCTTTCGCAAATATTTCTCAATTCCTCATAACAAAAAGTCAATGACATAGTCGATGACATAATCACACAATCTGCCCACAGTCATCCTACTCACATATTCACATAAAATAACATTGATTTAAAATTTGTAAGACATGTTTTGTGTAAGTGAGGCTTATGCAGGGAGGGCGTGAATCATCATGAATATTGATGTGTTTTACACCTGGGAAGACAAAGACCCTCCCCTAATGGCCCTATCAGGTGGGACTGTGAGGGAACTAGAACAAAGAATGTAAGGGGATTAAAAGAATAGCTTTTTGATTGTATTTTATTTATAACACAGCATAATCCAAATATACATAACAGGACAAAAAGGCACATTATTGAGCACACTGATCTCAACAGAGAAACTTTAAGAGTCACACACCTTTGCACCATTCCTGAAACAGTTCCTGTTCAACATACCTGTCATTTCCAGGCTGTTTGTTTTTTCATTTTACCATGTTTAGAAGCTTGCTAATGTTGGTACAGTGCTCTTAGCGTAAAAAAGCAGAGAAACACAGTTTGAAGAGACTTGTGTGAATGTTTAAGTCAGCAGGACTTATCAGTGGCATCTGGACCTTTGTGCCATTCCTGAAACAGTTCCTGTTCCAACACACCTGTCATTTTACCATGTTTAGAAGCTTGCTGATGTTGGTACAGTGCTCTAAGTGTAAAAAAAAAAAAAAAACGTAGAAAACCTGTTTGAAGAGACTTGAGTAAGTCAGTTAGACTTATCAGTGGCATCTGGACTGGACTTATCGTCTTGTTTGTGGTCTCTCACATTTTGAAAATCTTATAAGATTTTTAAAATCTTTTAGTGTGGCCCCAGCTTAAGTTAAAGCTCATTTTCTGATGCGTTTCAGAATGGACTTCACTGAGAGAGAGACGGCAGAACGCTTTTGTTTTAATTGTAAGTGTACACAAATAAAAGTAGTCATATAATGGTTTCAAATGATGTATAACACTTATCTGTATGACCAAAAGCTAAGAAGTATTTTGAGTGTCTTTCACACTGAGGCAAGGTGGTCGCTCGCGATGGCCGACCCCTAGGGATTAAAGTGTGTGCATTTTGGAAAGACCAGTTCACACTGGTCTAAAGGCAGTGCACTGAT
Organism: Leuciscus idus; assembly: GCA_021554675.1. NCBI lineage: Eukaryota > Metazoa > Chordata > Actinopteri > Cypriniformes > Leuciscidae > Leuciscus > Leuciscus idus. The sequence continues at coordinate 18,731,185 of CM038629.1, forward strand.
GTGTTTGTCAGACATCTTATCACTCCTTTCTTATTTTTGTGGTATGAGGAAAAGAGATGTTGCACATCAGTCTTGCAAATTAATAAAAGGTAATTTATCACATAGAATATGTATGAAGTTCTTCAGACTGTCACTAAACAAGGAATGTCACTATAGTATTTAGCTAATGTACGCAACTTACTACTTTCTGCACATTTCCTTGGCATTCTTCATGACATGGCTAAGGCAATAATTAAGAATGGGCACCTCAGAATATTCTTGTCTTCCTTTTCCACTTGCAAATGTTGTAATAGTTGTTTATGATGTCTTTCAAAGATTTTTTTTTTTTTTACAAATGACAGGCATAATGCCTGCATCAACACCATCGACCCATCACAGAGGACCATGATGGGTGACCGCATGCCTTTGTAGCATCTGGACCAATCAGACACACAAATTATTCATTATATTTAATGAATAATCCAGCAAACTCACTCTCCCAACAAAGGCCTATGAAACTTCCCCCAAAAACTAACATCCCAAATGAAGGTAACACACTGGCAGAACCTAGTCTCTATAAACTCCAATCTTCGTCCCCCATTTGTTAATTCACATTACATTTTGCTAACTTTGTGACGCAATAGTATTATAAGAATCTTGAAGATTATTGTGTTAAACATCCAATCAAACTACATGTTCAAAGGCCTGCTTGAACAATGTGTCGTAAAGAAATTCCCTCCAAAGGAAAAAACTTCTTATTGGCTCACACACCTCCAGCGGGTGTGACATCTTCACGCTTTAAAAATCACTGATCACAAGATCAGCCCTCTTACTCTCTTTGTCCTTTTCTGGAATCCTGATGTGAAGATTGATGCTGAACTAGAAGTTTCTAAGGACCCCCAAGCTTGTGCCAGGCTGCGGCCTTGTCTTTCCATTCACCAAAGATCCACTGACTCACACTGGTTCTCTCTCATCAAGACCACATCAGCAAAGATCAACTGGAGCCTCAACAAATTGCATCAGGACAGTTTAATTCAAATGGGCGAGACATGCAAGTATCAAACTTAGTCTCATTATTTGATACATTAAGTATCCTTACCCCTTTTAAAGAAGGGCGTGTTAGAACTAAACTGATGGTTTGCTCAAGGCTGTTGATCTGCTGAATTTCAAACAATGCTATAACTACTTGCTTTCCTGTATACTGCTTCAGCTCTCTTTCCGTTGGTAAACTGTATGTATGTGTAAGTTAGGGTAGTTTGCGTGTTTAGTCTAGTTAATAAAGTCTCGTTCATGTCACATGTAAAGTTGTCCGTGTTTTAAGCTCATATCTGGAATCCCTAATTATAGATCTTGACTACTTGCTCTTAGTAGTACTGTAAAGTAATAAAGACATTTCCCATGCCCCGGAAATGTACATTTCTTAGAATTAATAAACAATTAACACTGAGTGTTCACGGGACAAACAGGTTAATTGATTGTATTAATTAATTTACAACATTAAGTTAATTATATTAACTGATCGAAATACTCACAATCAATTATAACCAGTAATTATTGATTATTAATATTTCATAGGGCTAATTTACTACACCTTTCATTTCTAAAGCACCTTGCCATGTCAGTTTGAAATGCCTTGAGAAAATATGTAACTGAGGCTGTGTTGTAGTAACAGGTAAGATTTGTGGCAACAGGTAATGGAGATTCATTTTTGTGGGGATTCCTGACCACCAACTCAAAGATATAGAGAGAAGGAGAGCCCTTCTCTTTCCCCATGATGCTGCCAGTAGCATCTAGATAAACAATGTCCTCCCAGCATTGCTCTTGATATATTTCGATACTGGTGGGTGACCAGAGTAGAGTGGGTGACCACCCCTTTTGGGTGTAACACAATTTTCTGGAGGACCTCATCAGGAATGTTTTTTTCCCCCAGCACAATCTGAAGACTGATGATTTAATTACTGTGCTGCTGTCTTCTCTGATGTGCTTACCATGATATAGTTTTGAGGACCTTGGGACTTGGAGCCTCATCCCTACAGCAGGACTCCTTTACATCTTCAAGTATTTTGGTCAATTTGTCTAGAAACATGGCTCGTGACAGCTGTCTTTGTAATTTCTGGTCTAGTGCAGTTCTGTCATGCGCTCTAATATGTCTTCTTTTTAATTCGATGTGATTATGTATGCTCTGTTCCCCTTGAAACTCTACTGTTGTCTTGAGGTCCTCCTCACTATCCACAGTCACTGTAACGGTGACTGGGCAATCATCAAATCTGCAGTAGCCAAGACACAAGAATTCAGAGCTTGCTTGTTTCAAACCCTTCAGTCCATGCCTTTTAAAAGCAATGGAACAGTATGGGTGTATGGTCCTCAGTCCTTTAAAGCCTCTTAATCATGTGCGGATGATTACAATTTTTGCATTTATGCATGTACGAACACTGGGCACAACTACCACATCTATAGTTGCCATCTGGCATACTAAGGAAAGACGTTGTAGGTTGCGGACGTATATCATTTTGAACTAGATGGTCTTTTAAGTTAGGGGCACGTTTAAAAACAAGCTTAGGTTTTTCTGGAAAGACTCTGATTAGTTTAGGGTCCGAATCAATAATGTGCCAATGTTTGTAAACAGATTTTCTAAATTCTGACACAAGTGGAGAATACTTTACGCAACAAAGAGAGGACTTGTTTGGATTTTTAGAACGCTTTTTTGATCGAAGACATTCATCTTGTGTTATCTGATCAAATCGTTTTTTGGCCGAATCAACCCAATCTTGTTTATTACCTCTATTGAGGAATCTTTCTGTCAAGTCCACAGCCTGCGTTGAGTAAGATGTATTATCACTACATATTCTCCGTACACGATTAAACTGACTGATCGGAAGACTTTTGACCAACGACCTGGGATGAAAACTGTCCCCATGCAATATAGTATTGCGATCCGTGAGCTTACGAAAAAGATACGTTTTTATGGTCGTGCCATCTTTATATACCTGAATATCCAGGAAACTGATTCGATATTTATCATATTCCAAAGTAAATTTCAGATGTTCATTACAAGAGTTAAGATACTCATGGAAGACCATTAGTTCATCTGATGTGCAGTCAATAATCAGAAAAATATCATCGATAAACCACTTGTAGAATAAGATCTTGGAATAGAATGGATTTCTCTGATGCAGCACAAATCGGTTTTCAAAAAGACCCATATATAAGCAGGCATAGTTAGGTGCCATTTTACTTCCCATGGCAGTGCCTTTCTTTTGTATATAGAACTCACCTTGAAAACGGAAAAAGTTATTGGTCAGAACTATATTAGCCAAGTCTAATATACACTCAGTGCTGGGTTTTGACTCAACCTGATTTAAAGAGAGAAAATGCTGGAGTGCTTCAAGGCCACCGTCATGTGGAATATTTGTGCATAAACTCTGAACATCAAACGTGGCCAGCAGCAAGTTGTCAGAGATAGCATCAAAGGTTTTCAGCGAATTAAAAAAATCGATAGTCACGTATATAAGAAGGGAGGGTAACCACTTCTGATTTAATAAAATAGTCAACGAAAGCAGATATATTTTCCGTTAGGCTACCAATCCCACTGACAATAGGTCTTCCCTTCAGAGGGATATCTAAGCCCTTGTGTATTTTAGGGAGTGTGTAAATTACAGGGATCACTGGATTTTCAACCTTAAGAAACTCAAAGGCATTTTTGTCAAACTCGCCCTTGGTGAAATGATGTTCTAATTGGGAATGTACCCATATATTTAACCTATTAGTGGTATCAGAGTATAATTTCTCATAGACTGTCAAATCACTTAATTGTCTTTTAATTTCATATTCATAATCCACCACATTTTGCAAAACAACAGCTCCCCCCTTATCAGCAGACCGTACCACAATCCTATTGTCCTTACTCAAATCCATTACAGCTTCTCTTTCCTCTTTAGACAGATTGTTGTGCACTTTATATTCTTTTTTCTTTTTTAGTAGACCCTTTACATCATTCTCAACTAAACGACAGTACATGTCAAGGGAGGCGTTACGGCATAAGTATAATTACTTTTTTAATTATACTGACATGATCATTGGCATGAATATTTACTTTAGAGAGATGTACTAAGGATTTTTAGTGACTGACTAGCTTTAGAAACATATATATTGTATATTGCAGTTTGTACAAATTGTTCTGAGAAATGCACTTATCATTTTGCACATGTTAGGGATGATGTGAAAAACGCCCCAAAGCGACTGAGAAAAAATTTAAAACATCTTGTCCTTGGGTCCTAAACTGTAATCCCCAAACAATGTACTACACAGTACAAAAACAAAACAAAAATTATTCAACCTCAGCATCCCGTCTTTGGTCTGGGTCAGGCCAGAGAATCTCGTCCACATCGCAGGCTATATTGGCCCTAGCCAGGCAGTGGGGGGAAAATCCTTTTGCATGCCCAATCCACCCCAGGCACGCATCTACTGATATCTAGGCAGGCTTCTTCCATGGCCTGGAGGAGGTGAACATGGATATAAGATTCTCGGTCATACACTTTCCATCGCCATGCCGAAAAAAACCTCCTCTATCAGGTTTAGAAAGGGAGAGTATGCAGGCAGAAAGATGTTTGAAAACCTCGGGTTATTGGTAAACCAGTCATGAACCAGAGCACCGCGATGGAAGCTGACGTTATCCCAAACAACAACGTAGTGAGGCTGCTCTGGTTGCGCTGGTTCCCTGTGGTCCAGCTGGAACATATGCTCTCTTAGACTGTCAAGGAAATCAAGGAGGAGCATAGTGTTATAGGGTCCTAGAATGGCATGGCGGTGGAGTACCCCTCGTTGGCTGATGGCTGTGCACATAGTGACATTCCCTCCGCACTGACCAGGGAAATTTACAATAGCCCGATGGCCAATTATGTTCCTCCCCCTTCTCCTTCTTTTGGTCAGGTTGAAACCAGCCTCATCCACAAACGTAATTTCATGGGGAACAGGCCAGCCTTCAATCTCAACGATTCTCTGCAAAACACATGAAACATAGTAGAGTAAATCACTACCCTGAAGCACAGTTCAAGAGGGCACAAATGGCAGCATAAACTGCTATATTGTGATGGTACACAATACTTCATACGATATCAAAACTCATACCTGAACATATTCCACTCGTTGGTCTTTCTCTCTGTCAGAGTTTCGTTCGAAAGGGACGCGGTACGCCGGTTTCATCCGGAACCGGTGCTTTCGGAGGATGTGATCAATTGTGGAGAGGCTGATGGCATTTATCCCTCGAAAATGATGATTATCCTCAGTCACTCTCCTTTGAATCTCTCGCAGGCGGATTACATTATTGGCAGTGGCCATGTTTACAAGCTCCCTCTCTTGCTCCTCCGACAAAAGCCTTAGCCTGCCTCCACCAGGTGGTCGTCTCTGTGTCCTACAAAAATAGAAGCACTCATTACTGTACCTGTCACACATTCTTTTTTACAGGAAAAAAATGGAAACATACTGAAACTCTATCTGTATGCGAGGTAATATGATGCATTGCTTTATTACAGTAGCATAGTGCAACAGTGTATGTGATGTCAAAGCACAGAGTACAGCACTCAAAAGTTACTGTACAGAGCAGTCTTACTGTAAGTACACCTACATGTTTTCCTCCCTAAAGGTTCTGATGATGGAGGCGACGGTGAAGCGACTCATATTTGGCTGTCCGAGACTGTTTGTCTCCTTGCCCTTGCCCTTCCCCTTCCTTGTTCTTAAACACTGACAAATTTCCCAGGGCGAATTTATTAAACTCAGATTTACATTTTACATTTTACATTTATTCATTTAGCTGACGCTTTTTATCCAAAGCGACTTACAATTGCTATATATGTCAGAGGTCGCACGCCTCTGGAGCAACTAGGGGTTAAGTGTCTTGCTCAGGGACACATTGGTGTCTCACAGTGGATTCGAACCCGGGTCTCTCACACCAAAGGCATGTGTCTTATCCATTGCGCCACACCACCCACACCCCCCACACCCCCCACACCCCCCACACCCCCCACCCCCACACCCCACCCACACCCCCACACCCCACCCACACCCCCACCCCACCCACACCCCCACACCCCACCCACACCCCCACACCCCACCCACACCCCCACACCACACCACCCACCCACACCACCCACACCACCCACACCACCCACACCACACCACACCACACCACCCACACCACACCACACCACACCACCCCACCACCAGATTTGACAGATGAACCAAAAATTATAACCTTGGAATCATTTAAAGTTAAAAAGTTATTGGCTAACCAGAGTTTAACCTCATAGAGACAGGAAAAGAGAGTATGTAATGCAGAAGGGTCATTTCTTTTTATCGGCATCTGAGTATCATCCGCATAAAAATGGAACGATACTCTGTACTTTCTCAGAATCGAACCTAAGGGAAGCATGTAGAGGGAGAAGAGCGATGGTGCCAAAATAGAGCCTTGGGAAAGTCTGGATTTAAGGGGAGCAGCAGAGGAGGAAAAATTGCCGATCCTAACTATTTTTTGGCAAAAGAAATTGACAAATCCCAACTGAACCTTTTAGCCCCACAAGGGTTATAATCTAGACAGAAGCAATAAGTGATCGACAGTGTCGAAGGCTGCAGATAAGTCTAGGAGTACTAAAATCACAGAGTCACCAGCATCAGTAGCAACAAAAATATTGTTTAAGACTCTCAACAAAGCAGATTCAGTGCTGTGAAAACGCCTAAACCCTGACTGGAAGACTTCAGAAATTTGAATCTTATTTAAAAATGACTTAAGTTGGCACATCACAACTTTTTCAAGCACTTTTTCCAGATAATTATTTAAAACAGATGTGTCTAATGAAGCTTTATTGAGTAGAGGAGTAACAGTTGCTACTTTCAGGCATGTAGGAACTGAACCAGTTAGTAAACAATTATTCATAAAGGATAACAGACCAGGGCCAACAGACTTAGTTAACAATTTAAAATACCAGGGGTGTATCACATCATGAGGACAGAATGAAGTTTTGAGGGTGGCAATAATTTCAGTGAGATATCCCATGAGGCCAGCGGCTCAATAGACACACAAGGATCGTTCCGTGAACGTATAGCCTGCGGTCTTAATTTTGAATTTTTTTTCAATTAAAAAAACTCAAGAAGCATTCAGAATCAGAATCAGAATCAGAAAGAGCTTTATTGCCAAGTGTGCTTGCACCCACAAGGAATTTTTCTTGGTACTGAAGCTTCCAGTGCACATATACAAATACAAATACAACAAGAAACATAGTAATACAAATTCTAAGAATAAAATATATAAAAAAAAATAAAAATAGTATAAAAAGTAAAAAAAGGGGTCACAGTTGGGTTTAGTCTGAATAAACATTTACAGATTATGAACATATTTACAGTATTTTGAGAAGTATGAATAATATAAATATAAATATCACCTGAGTTAGAGAATATTACACTAGACAGTGGGAGTCTAGTGCATGTTACAGATTGTGAACATATTTACAGTATTTTGAGTAGTATGAATAATATAAATATAAATATAAATATCACCTGAGTTAAGAGAATATTGCACTAGACAGTGGGAGTATTGCACTTGCAGGCATATGCCTTGGGGGGCATGTTAAGTGTTCAGAAGGGAAATGGCCTGTGGAAAGAAACTGTTCCTGTGCCTGGATGTTCTTGTGGCCAGTGATCTGTGTCGCCGTCCTGACGGTAACAGTTCAAACAGGGGGTGTCCAGGGTGAGTGGAGTCTGTGATGATTTTACCTGCTCTCTTCCTCACTCTGGAAGAGTACAGGTCCTGGAGGGTTGGCAGGGGGGCACCAATAATCCTCTCTGCTGTCCGGACTGTCCGTTGTAGTCTCCTGATGTCCGATTTGGTAGCTGAACCAAACCAGACAGTGATGGAAGTGCTTAAAACAGACTCAATGACGGCTGAGTAGAACTGGATCAGCAGCTCCTGTGGCAGATTGAACTTCTTCAGCTGGCGAAGGAAGTACAGTCTCTGCTGGGCCTTTTTCACAATGGAGTCAATGTGATTTGCCCACTTCAGGTCCTGAGAGATGGTAGAGCCCAGGAACCTGAATGACTCCACTGCTTCCACAGTGCTGTTCATGATGGTGAGAGGGGGGAGTGCTGGGGATTTTCTCCTGAAATCCACAATCATCTCCACTGTTTTGAGCGTGTTCAGCTCAAGGTTGTTATAGCTGCACCAGACAGCCAGCTGTTCAACCCCCAGTCTGTAAGCAGACTCGTCACCATTTTGGATGAGACCGATGACGGTGGTGTCGTCTGCAAATTTCAGGAGCTTGACAGAGGGGTCTTTAGAAGTGCAGCCATTAGTGTACAGGGAGAAGAGCAGTGGGGAGAGAACGCACCCTTGGGGGGCGCCAGTGCTGATGGTGAGGGTCCTGGATGAGAGCTTCCCCAGTCTCACTCGCTGCTGCCGGTCTGTCAGGAAGCTGGAGATCCACTGACAGATTGAGGATGGCATGGAGAGCTGAGTCAGTTTGGCTGTGAGAAGATCAGGGATGATGGTATTGAAGGCCGAACTGAAGTCCACAAATAAGATCCGTGCATAAGTCCCAGGTCTGTCAAGATGTTGCAGGATATAGTGCAGTCCCATGTTGACTGCATCATCCACAGACCTGTTTGCTCTGTAAGCAAACTGAAAGGGATCCAGAAGGGGTCCAGTGATGTCCTTCAGATAGGCCAACACCAGTCTTTCAAACGACTTCATGACCACAGACGTGAGAGCGACAGGTCTGTAGTCATTAAGTCCAGTGATTTTAGGTTTTTTGGGAACCGGAATGATAGTGGAGCGTTTGAAGCAGCAGGGAACTTCACACTGCTCCAATGATCTGTTGAAGATCTGCGTGAAGACTGGGGCCAGTTGGTCAGCGCAGGCTTTTAGACAAGCAGATGCAGGGCCGGCCCTGGGCATAGGCGGAATAGGCAAATGCTAAGGGCGCCGCCCACCTCTTGGGGCCCCCGTGCGCCCAAATTATTATTTTTATGAATATATTTTTTATTTTATTTTTTTATTACCAATACAACTTAAATATTGTGGATTAAAAAAAGCGATCGTCCCATAAAGACAAAACTACAACATTGCTTTCCCGAATCCCGATCCACCCCGGTCTGAGTGACGCATCAATCTCCCCCGCCCCCGCCCTGCTGAAAAAAAAAAAAACATCCGCTACCTGTGTGTGATTGTGAGTGACAGATGGCCGAATTCACTGACACTGATAAGTTGTCATTATGTCAAAAAGACCGAAGCCATCTGGTGCCCAGGGAAGAAAAAAAAGAAGAGAAGAGGAAGAAAAACGCGAAAAAGACAGAGGTAGGTAATGATGATCAGTTTATCTATGTTGCATTAAGTTAGTTCAACGATGCCTGTAACGTTCGCTAATTTGAATTAGCTTATGACATAGTTAGTTGAACTTGTGCAGTATTTTATGGTATTTTTATTTGAATTGGCTAAATTAGTAATGTTATATCTATATATAAATCTTTTTTTTTTTTTTTTTTTTTTTTTTTTTTTTTATTTAACTTTTTTCCAAATACAATAACAAACATCCGACAAAACACAAATGAAGCAACAGTAACAACAAAAACCACAACAAAGAGAAAAAAAAAAAATATATATATATAAATAATAATAAAAAATAGTAATAATAACAAAAATAAAAAATAATAATAATAAAGCAAATGGAGATACAATGTAAGACAGTGTAACTATGTTAACTACAGTTAACTATGAAATCAAGACATGTGGTACTATATTTATATAATTCAAAAAGGGGTTCCAGATTTTATAAAATAATTCACCCTTGTTTCTCATTGAATATGTGATCTTCTCTAAGGGTACACAGCTGCAAATCTCTGACAACCACATTCCAATAGGCACATCAGTGTCTGCTTTCCATTTCAAAGCAATACATTTTTTAGCTATTATTAACAACATTTCAGTAAGCTTAATAGCCTGTCTGTTTCGGAGGTTAGAGTTGTTAAAATTGCCTAATAAACATACCTCTGGATCCATTGGAAAGTCAATTCCATGAATCTGTGATATACTATCACATACTTGTACCCAGAACACCTTAACTTTAGGACACAACCAGGTGGAATGCAAAAATGTCCCTTCCTCTGTACCACATCTGAAGCAGAGGGGTGAAATACTGTCATTAAATGTATGTAATCTAGCTGGAGTGTAGTAAAGCTGGTGTAAAAAATTAAACTGAATTAATCTATACCTAGAATTCAAGGTTGATGTGACCCCATCTTTACATAATTGACCCCACAGGTCTGCATCTATCGTTACCCCCAAATCCTGCTCCCATCTCCTTCTGGATTTATCTGGGTCATCTAAGGGCTGATTTGAGATAAGAGCTTCATATATTCTAGAGATAGTTTTATATAGTGGTTTATCGGAATAACAGAGTTGCTCAATAAATGTCAAATCTGGTAATTTAGGATAAGTTTTTGTTTTGACTCTTAAACAATCTCGTAATTGTAGATAACTAAAAAATTCTTTATTACTCAAATTATATCGATTCTTTAACTGTTCAAACGACATTAAGACATCACCGTCAAAACAATGCTCTAACAGTGTAATTCCTTTATCTGCCCATATCTTAAAATTTTTGTTTTGGTGACACATTGGTAGCAATCTGTTCCCCCATAAAGGTGTTTTTGGGGAAAGAAAATGATCCTGTCCCAGCAGAGACCGCAATTTATTCCAAGTCTGAACTGAATGTCTAATCATGGGATTATTAGTTCTTGTTTTAATCAGTCTGTCATCCCATGTATATAAAATATTTGCAGGACATTCTTCTTTTATCTCAAATTTCTCCATATTCAGCCAAGAGGGAAAGGGGGTATTAGCAAACATTTGAGCTAAGTACCTGGATTGGGCTGCCCAATAATACATCTTAAAATTGGGAAGTCTCAGTCCTCCTTGCTTATAATTCAAAGCCAGTTTATCAAGGCTGACCCTAGGAGTTTTACGATGCCAAATAAAGGATCTTAATAACTTATTAAGAGAAGTGAAAAATGAATTAGGGATTAATATTGGAAGAGATTGAAACATATATAAGAATTTGGGCAAAATAGTCATTTTAACAGCATTTATTCTACCAAGTAATGTGAGTGGTAAATCCATCCAATTGGTTAAATCTCTACCCACCTTCTCTAAAAGACTAGCCAAATTAAGTTTATAGAGATTCTTTAAGTCACCATCTACCTGAATACCCAAATATTTAATTCCTGTAGGAGAGCACTTAAAGGAAAAGCCGTCCAGTGCAGTAGAGTCAAACCCTGATAATGGCAAAATGACACTCTTGTCAATATTCACTTTGTATCCAGAGAAAGTGCCATATAAGTGTAACACATTCTGTAGATTTGACAAAGAGTCTATGGGGTCAGTAAGAAATAAAAGAATATCATCTGCAAATAATGATATTTTATGCATTTCAGGGCCGATTCCAAAGCCTTTTATATCAGAGTGGCATCTAATAGCCTCGGCTAGAGGTTCAATAGCTAGTGCAAAGAGAGCTGGGCTTAGGGGGCATCCTTGTCTACATCCTCTATACAAGGGAAATGTGGCAGAAGTAATTCCATTAGTAACTATTTTTGCTTTAGGAGATTTATAAAGTGAATAAATTAGGTCAATATATGCAGCTCCAAATCCAAATTTTTTTAGCACTTCAAAAAGATATGGCCACTCAATGCGATCAAAAGCCTTTTCGGCATCAAGAGAGACAGCTACTCCCGGTATACGTTTTTCTTTAGCAGTATGAATGACATTGAATAGTCTCCTCAAGTTGTTTGCTGAAAGCCTCTCCATTACGAAACCAGTTTGGTCTGGGTTAATCAGCAGAGGAAGACGAGTTTCTAACCTCTTGGCTATCATTTTAGTAACTAATTTATAATCCACATTAAGGAGAGAAATTGGCCTATAGGACGCACATTTCAGCGGGTCTTTACCTTTTTTGTATATTACCGAAATTAATGCATTGGAAAAAGAGTCTGGAAAACACTTGTCCGTCCTAGACTGGTCAAGTACTTCCATCAAGTATGGCACAAGTAAATCTTTAAAAACTTTATAAAATTCGGATGGGAAGCCATCTTCACCCGGAGATTTATTATTAGGCATTTTAAGAATGGCTTCAGTCAACTCAGAGGCAGAAAAAGGTTGATCCAAATCAAGCCTGTCCTCCTCTGAAAGACATGGTAAGTGGATTGAGGATAAGAAAGAATCCATTTGTGTACTTTCTGTACTTGCCTGAGAAGTATATAACTCTGTGTAATATTGCTTAAATGCATCATTAATCTCTACAGGGATATATGTATCCGCGTTGCCTGTATTTATAGCATTTATCGTTCGCTTCTGTTCATCCCGTTTTAATTGCCAGGCCAAAACTTTATGTGCTTTCTCGCCAAGCTCATAATAACGTTGATTAGAACTAATAATAGCCCTCTCTGCCTGGTAGGTGTTCATTTTATTATACTCCATTTTTTTATTAAGTAATTCCCTATAAACATCCTTATTCTGATCCTTATGGTATATTTTTTCAAGTGCTAAGATTTCGGATTCTAGCTCATTCAATTTGGATTTTTTTGATTTTATTAACCCCTTAGTATATGCAATACAATGGCCCCTAAGATAAGCCTTTAAAGTGTCCCATAATATGAAGCTATTAGAACAAGAATGTTTATTTGTAGACGTAAAAATATCGATTTGTTCTCTAATAAATTTTTGGAATTCCAATTGTCTAAGAAGAATTGGATTTAGCCTCCACCTATAAGTTCGTCCTATTTTTTCTGGGATGGACAATGACATTACAAGGGGAGAGTGGTCACTCAATAAACGAGGAAGATATTCAACATCCATCACACCATATAAAAGTTGGGTGGATAACAAAAAATAATCTATACGGGTATGCGAATCGTGAGGGTGTGAATAAAAAGAGTAATCTCTATCTTGTGGATGTTCATGCCTCCAAACATCAGTTAGATTTAAATCTTTCATAAAAGCAGTGGTTGATTGAGCTGCTTTAGAAAGAGGCAATGGTCTGGTTGAAGATCTATCAAGTACATTGTCAAGACAAAAGTTAAAGTCCCCACCTACCAAAAGTGAGCCTGATGATTGAGCGATTTGAAGGAAAACATTTTGCATAAACAAGTGATCATCAATATTTGGCGCGTATATATTCAACATTGTCCACTGTTCAGAATACATATGTCCTTGTATCATTACATATCTTCCTGAGGGGTCAAATACCGATTTTGTAACTGTAAAAGGGATATTTTTATTTATCAGTATTGCCGTTCCCCTTGACTTAGAATTAAACGATGCAGCAAACACTTGACCTACCCATTCCCTTTTTAATTTTTTATGCTCGGAGTCCGTTAAATGGGTTTCCTGCAGAAAAACTATTTCTGCCCCCAACTTCTTAAGGTACATATATACTCTTTTCCTTTTAACTGGACTATGTAGACCCTTAGTATTAAAAGTCACAAATTTCAAAGGTTTTGTTGTCATGTATAATCTATGGTATCAAAATCACCATATAAAACACCCTCATAAAAAATAAACATTATCCTGATTGATCCACTGTCACCCTGTATTTTAAATGTTGACATGTATCTCTCCGAAAAGGAAATAAATAACATAAAAATGATAATAATAATAAAAGAACAACACATATAAACACAGAAACCCTGCTAAAGCTGCTGAACCAGAACTATCAGCAGCTAAGGGGGGAAAAAAAACGTTGAGAAACGAATAGGTCGCACTTCCTTCCCAAGCAAAAATGAAAAGCTACTCCCGAGCTCCCTTATATATAAAACACACTGATATAAGTAAGCAACAGTCATTTATAATAATGCCCTAAACATATTGAACTCTTATTACAAATCTAATCATGTGCAGCCGCCCGTCAGAGAAAAACTGTCCAAGTCTGTTTTTTTCAGTCCATTATCAGATGAAGCCCCTCACTGATATTGATACAATAGAAAGAGAAAAACGAAATACAGTAGGCCCAACTCAATACTTGGGGAAAATAAACCAAAATAGGCCTAACGTTATAGGCTACCCATTCAAAAAATAAAAAATAAATAAGTCACAGGTGGCCAAAGAATATTAAGTTCCCAAGATCTCAGTTTAACATAATCACTCACCCATCCAGATCTAACAACTAATCGCTGAGTCAAATCGATCTGGGACAAGTAACGTTAGACTGTATCCATCCCAAAACGTCGTAGACTCCACCACGTCATCAACTACAACTCAGTCACGTTCCGACAGAAACTTGAGGGCTTCGTCCGACGTGTGACAGAACCGTGTTCCACCATCCTCCGTAAGAATGCGAATACGAGCGGGATATACAAGATGACAGTTGACATTCTTCTCCTTTAATGCCTTAAGCGCTGGAATCATCCCTCTTCTGCGGTTCATCACTTCTGATGAGAAGTCCGGGAAAAAGCTGACTCTCTTTCCATCAACAGAAATTGGTGTTTTATCTCGGGCGATACGAAGAATACTTTCACGGTCCTGGAATCGCAGAAGTCGAATCAGGATGGGCCGCGGAGCCTTTCCCGGGACTCGCACTGCTGGAACGCGGTGTGCACGCTCGATGACAATTGGAGCGCCGAAGTTCTCTTCTCCCAACACGCTCGGCAGCCATGTCTTAAAAAATTCAACCGTATCCCGACCTTCAACTCCTTCACTCAGTCCAATCAAGCGGATGTTATTTCGTCTGTTGTAGTTCTCTATATATTCCATCTTATTTCTGAGAACCTCGTTTTCTTTTTTGATGAGATTGAGTGACCGCTCATTTCCCGAAACTACATCTTCCACATCACTGATTCTTTGCTCGGCCGTAGCGATCCGGCCTTGCATAGATGAGACAGACATGGTCAGGGTATCAATTGATCCCTGAATGGAGTTGCGAAGTTCCGACATTTGAGAGATCAGCTCTTGCTTAACACTCCCAATGATCTCCCGAAACTCTTTCAGCGCGGCGGCAAGAACCCCCGCTGAACTTTCCCCCTCAGAGACGATCCCCTCAGCAGCCATTTGCGGAGACTTTCTCTCAGTAGTTTCGGCGACTTTATGCTCATCTTTCCTGGGTTTTGGTCGACGCTCCATAGTTCCGCGTTACACACAAGTATCAGATAACCTTTTTACAACTATTTGGGCAATGTTTCAGTGTTTAATTCAACATATATTAGGTGATTTCTAGAGAGCTCTCCTGGGCCCGTCTAACTACCTCGAGCGCATCACGTGACTCCTCCTATATATAAATCTTTATTTAAAATGAGTTCTACATAAAATGTTGCTATATAAACGTAAATCTTTATTTAAAATGAGTCCTACATAAAATGTTGTTATATAAATGTAATATATATATGGATTTATTAAAAATAGCAACATTAAAATTCAATTTAAATAAAGATTTACGTTTCTCCTCTGTTTCATGGTTATAACATCATAAAGTGTAGTTAGTAGGACATTGCTGCCATGCCAGATATACTGGAAAACAAACACTTTCAAAATTAATTTTGAAAATGTAACTACTGTATGCTAGAGAAGTGCTCAATGAATAGAGTTTTGTGCATGAATACCAGATGTAATTATTCTTGCTGTTTGTGTGTTTAAGCTATAATGTGGTTTAGGTGCTGCCATATTTTTATAGTTTCACTATCATCAGCTTTTTAATAATAAAATGTAACACCCAATGGTCACATATAATCCTCCTCTTCTCTCTTCAGATGCACTTTTGAAATATCTGAACCCCGTCCCTGCAAATCCTGGGCCACCTGTTGCAGACATCTCCACTTCAGCACCACCCAGTGATTCAGCATCAAGCACATCTCTTCCCTCCACTTCAGCACCGCCCAGTGATTCAGCATCAAGCACATCTCTTCCCTCCACTTCAGCACCACCCAGTGATTCAGCATCAAGCACATCTCTTCCCTCCACTTCAGCACCGCCCAGTGATTCAGCATCAAGCACATCTCTTCCCTCCACTTCAGCACCGCCCAGCGATTCAGCATCAAGCACATCTCTTCCCTCCACTTCAGCACCGCCCAGCGATTCAGCATCAAGCACATCTCTTCTCTCCACTTCAGCACCGCCCAGCGATTCAGCATCAGTTTACAAAAAGGCTGCACCATTAGACCCTGCTGACTGGCCATCTGTTTTAGTTGAGAAGGTAAGAACAGAGTTTGTCCTCAGAGGACCATATCATATAAAAAGCAATTTCACATTTCCGAAACAAAAAGATGGGAGAAGATGTCAGCATGACTATTTTAATAGAGTCTTAGTCAATGGAGAAAAAATCTAAAGAAGCTGGCTAATGTACTCAAAAAAGAAGGACAGTTTGTACTGCTTCTGCTGCAAAATCTTTTCTCAGAAAGATTTCAAATTGATTAAAGAAGGACTAAAGGACTGGAAAAATGCAAGCCACTTGCTCAAGGTCCATGAGGATAGCCATGAGCACAATACAAACATGGCAACATGGAAGGAATTAGAGGTTCGTCTTGCAAAAGGGTTGACCATAGATAAGCAAGAGATGGCACTCGCTGAGGCAGAGAGAAACAGGTGGCGAGAGGTGCTTACCAGACTGGTGGCAATAATTCAGTCCTTAGCTGAAAGAAACATTGCTTTAAGGGGATCCACAGACACATTAAACAAACCAGACAATGGCAATTTTCTTAAAGAGGTGGAGCTAATGGCCAAATTTGACCCAATAATGAAGCAGCATGTTGGTAGGGTGGAAAGTGGAGCTGGAAGTCACACACATTACCTGGGCAAAAGAATCCAAAATGAACTCATAGACTCAATAAGCACAAAAATACTGGAAAAAATATTGGAAGAGATCAAGACCTCAAAGTATTTCTCCATCATTTTAGATTGCACCCCTGATCTGAGTCATAAAGAACAGCTCTCTGTGATTGTCAGGATTGTTTCACTGGAAGAAGAATTGCCACAAATTAAAGAACATTTCATGGGCTTTCTTGTAGCAGAGGAGTCAACCGGGGAAAGTTTGTCTGCTCTCATCCTCAAAAGACTAGAAGAGCTGAACATCCCCTTTGAGGACTGCAGAGGACAATCCTACGATAATGGTGCCAACATGAAGGGAAAGAATAAAGGTGTTCAGGCTAGGCTGCTTCAACTTAACTCAAGGGCCTTTTTTGTCCCATGTGGTGCCCACTCCTTAAATTTGGTGGTAGCTGATGCTGCTAAGAGCTCACCAGATGCCATTGGCTACTTTGGATATGTAGCAAAATTGTTCAAACTCTTCTCAGCCTCCACCCATAGATGGGATATCCTCCTGAAACACGTCAAAACCACCCTGAAATCATGGTCAGAGACCAGGTGGGAAAGCAGGATAGACAGCATCCAGGCAGTAAGGTACCAGGCTGGGCAAGTCAGAGATGCTCTTCTGGAGGTGAGGGAAACTACTCAAGACCCAGTTGTGAAAGTTGAAGCCCAGTCTTTGGCTGAGGAGATTGGATCCTACCGCTTCTCTATTTGCACAGTCATTTGGTATGATATTCTCAACAAGATCCAGCATGTGAGTAAACAGATGCAATCACCATCCATGCAGCTAGATGTGGCAGTTGACATGCTGAAAAAAACCAGGGAATCTCTTGACGGCTACAGAAATACTGGATTTTCTAGTGCACAGGCAACAGCCAAAGAAATGTGTGAGGAGATGAACGTGGAAGCTGTAATCAAACAAAAGCGGTTGAGAACCACAAAAAGCCACTTTGGTTACGAGGCTCCAGATGAGCCTATTGGTGATGCACTTAAAAAATTGGAAACACATTTTTTTAATGTAGTCGTGGATACAGCCCTCTCTTCACTAGATGAGAGATTTCAGACCCTGGGGGAGGTGAATGACAAATTTGGAGTTCTCCTCAACTTTCCCAACATGTCCAAAGAAGAGTTGTTAGAGCACTGTCAAACCCTGAGCACAGCTTTAAGCCATGATGGACAGCCAGACATTGATGGCAGAGAACTTGTATTAGAAATGCAAAACTTTCCACATCTGCCATCAAAAAATATGACAAACATTGAGCTCCTGACTTTCCTGCACGAGAAGAAGCTGATGGAAATTTTCCCCAATATGTGGGTCGCTCTGAGAATCTCTGCCACTCTACCTGTGACAGTCGCTGCTGCTGAAAGGAGCTTCTCTAAGCTCAAACTGATTAAAAACTACCTGAGATCTACAATGGCTCAAGAACGTCTCAGTGGACTTTCAGTCATTAGCATAAATCATGTGGTCTCACAACAGCTGTCTTATGATGATATCATAGATGACTTTGCTGCTAGAAAGGCAAGGCGAGTAAGACTGTAGAACATTTGCTATACATTTGCATAGTTCATTCAAGTTTGTATATAGTTATTTATTTTTTGTGCAATGCTCTTATTTATAATTTTTGGAATGTTACATATGCTGTAAGAAAGGCAAGGAAAGCATAGAAAAGCAATGTTTCTGTAATATAGTTTTTTTTGCAATAACAATATAATATAAACATATTTATATTGTATCTATAATACGTTTGTGTGTGTGTTTCCAAAATATTTTCAAAATAAAGAAAAACAAGACAAAGCTGTGCAGTTTGTTTCTGTGTAAGTTTATGAACAAAATTCCAGGGGCACCAGGTGAAATCTTGCCTAGGGCAGCAAATTGGCCAGGGCCGGCCCTGAGCAGATGAGATGCCGTCTGGGCCTGAAGCTTTCCTAGTCTTCTGTTTTTTGAAGACTCGGCTCACGTCCTCCACACAGACCTTAAGCTCAGGTTGGATGGCAGAAGGGGGGAGGAGAGGGGTTGCAGGAGGTGATGGTGGATGTGTGAAGTGCACATCAGAGCGGGTGTGAGGTGTGAGTCTGGGCTTCTCAAACCTGCAATAGAATGCATTGAGAGTGTCAGCCAGTTGTTGATTCTCCACAGATCGGGGGGATGGTGATTTGTAGTTGGTGATGTTCCTCAGGCCTCTCCAGACTGATGCCGGGTCGTTGGCTGAAAACTGGTTTTTCAGCTTTTCAGAGTAGCTTCTTTTAGCAACTCTGATCTCCTTTGTCAGTCTGTTTCTGGCCTGGTTATACAAGATTTTATCCCCACTTCTGTAAGCATCCTCTTTGGCATGACGAAGCTGTTTGAGTTTCCCAGTAAACCATGGTTTATCATTAGTGAATGATAAGAATGTCCTGGTAGGAATGCATGTATCCTCACAGAAACTGATATATGATGTTACAGTATCTGTGAGCTCATCCAGATCGGTGGCTGCAGCTTCAAAAACAGTCCAATCAGTGCAATCGAAGCAGGCCTGTAGATCCTGCTCTGCTTCGTTGGTCCATCTTTTTACAGTCCTTATTACAGGTTTAGCTGATTTCAGTTTCTGCCTGTAGGTCGGTATAAGATGAACCAAACAATGATCAGAGAGCCCCAAAGCTGCCCGTGGGACGGAGTGATACGCATTCTTTATCGTGGTGTAACAGTGGTCCAATATATTACTGTCTCTGGTAGGACATGTAACATGCTGTCTGTATTTTGGCAGTTCACGGGAGAGATTTGCTTTGTTAAAATCCCCAAGAATGATTAAAAGAGAGTCTGGGTACCTTTGTTCCATTTCAGCTATATGTTCAGCCAGCTGTTGTATCGCCGCGCTCACACACGCGTCTGGAGGAATGTAAACATTCGCGAGAATGAATGAGGAAAACTCCCGCGGCGAGTAGAAAGGTTTACAGTTTATGAAATGTGCCTCTAAATTAGGAGAGCACATCTTCTTCAGTGTTGTTACATCTGAACACCAACTTTCGTTAATGTAGAAACACAATCCACCACCTCTCGTTTTCCCCATTAGTTCCGCGATGCGATCCGCTCGGAACAGCTGAAAGCCCGGCAGATGTAGTGCGTTGTCCGGTATGGCTTCACTCAGCCAGGTTTCAGTGAAGCACAGAGCAGCGGAGTTTAAAAAATCCTTGTTAGTGCGGGTGAGGAGAAGAAGTTCGTCCATTTTGTTAGGAAGAGATCGGAGATTCGCAAGATGAATACTGGGGAGTGCAGTGCGGAGGCCGCGCTCGCGGAGTTTAACCAGCGCGCCAGCGCGCTTCCCGCGTTTGCGTCTGACCGTGCGTTTGAACAACACCGCTGCCCCTCCGACGAGAATGTCCAGTAAAACGTCTGAGAAATCAAAATCTGTAAAAAAGTTGTCTGGTGTGTGTTTCCTAATGTCCAGTAGTTCGTCTTTGGTGAAACTGATAGGAAAAGAATGACTAAACGCAGAACAAACCAACAAAAACAACACAATAACTGGAGAGCTCCACACCGAGGCAGCCATCCGCGGCGCCATCTTGGATGTATCAATATTATTCACAGAGTGCATTTGAAGGATTTGGAAAATGGTTAACAGGTGGGTTTAAAACAGCATTTATAACTAAAAACAAGACCTTAGGTCTATGATAGTTGATTGAGATTAAATTAGAAAAATAAGCAGCCTTGCTTTTGCAGCCTTGGCAGCATTCTGGTAACCCCGAAGACAGTCCTTGAACATATCATATGAGGATTGAAGTCTGTCCTTTTGCCATTTACGCTCTGCTTTTCTACTAGCATGTCTGAGCAAGCGAGTATCAAAGGTCTGCCAATGATCCGTTTTGGGTTTTGGTTTAAACAGTTTAAAAGGAACAGTCACATTTAAAGTGTCCAACCATGCAGAATTTAGCAACTCGAGATGTTGGTCGATATCCAAAACAGGAAATGACGAATCCAGCGATAGTTGTGAACTCAGATCATTAAATAGCATTAAAATGAGATGAGTAGTATCGAGACTGTGTTGGAGCTTCAACAGAAGAGACGGTTAATTCAGGGAGAGACAAAGAAAATAGAATTGGCCTATGGTCTGATAACAACGACCAATATTATTACAAGTTCAGAGATCGTGGACCCATGGGTGAGCACAAAGTCCAAAGTATGGCCATGTATGTGAGTAGGATCTTTTATCCAATGTATCAGGCTAAAAGACTCGATGAGGGTTAAGAACTTATTCGATAGCGTATTCGATGGGCAGCAAACATGAACATTAAAATCACCAACTAATAAAAAGCAATCAAAATTTGTTGCAATAAACCCAATCAATTCCGTAAATTCTTTAACAAGATGTGGGGGGCGATAGATCACTGCTGATAGAACAGGGCCCTTCCCCTTAGTAATTGAACTTCAAAAGTAGAAAAAGCCTTTATAGAAACCATTTGACAGCGAGTGAGGAAAGTCCACTTTAAAACAAGTTTCTAACCCACCCCCTCGACCGTTTTGTGATGTGATTTTTTCGACCTGTTTAATGAATGATATGTAGTGTTTATAATATTGACTCGCTGTGTGTATGATCTAAAAGCACTGTTTGATTTTGAGCACAGGTAAAATGGTTGGAATGCACGATATATCTCTCACATATCGATATCGGACGATAAATGGTCATTTTTGATGTTATCGTTATCAATCCAATAAGAAAATTAGGCCGGTATATCAAAGCCCATAGATAATAGATTATTTACTTCAGTTGAGAGATGTGCACTGTTCGCCATGATGGTTTGAATGATTGGAATCATTTCGAAAAGGAAGATACAGTTAAGTGCAACACGTGCAGCACAAATCTGTCACATAGGCTTCATAACATTATAATAAGAGCACGCCTGTAAAAGAATGTTGTGAATTCTCGTTCGCCAGTTTTTCATCGTGACGAGCGCGTTGTGGCGGAAAGAGCACGTCTATGGAGTAAGCCTTTATGACAAGCACAGACAAGTTCGCTTGAGCATTTGCAGCATTTTGTGCCATTGCAATTTGTAATATGCTTATTTTGTGTGTGTGTATAATATATATATATATATATATATATATATATATATATACAGTGTATGTATATATATATATGATTAATCTAATATAGGATGCGTTTGGTTTAGTTAATGAACGATGCAGTAAAGCGCTTCATTGTACCAGTTATCTTTATCTTTAGCGTGCACAGCTCAAACAGCATATTTATAACTATAATTGGGACTGTCATATACATGCCATTATAATGAAAAAACTATTGTAATAAAACGTTGTGAATTCTCTGGGTTTAGTTGCCGTTTTAGCGCGTTGTTGTGGGAATAGCGCGTCCAGAACAGGGATTACACGTTCTGACCAGCACAGTCAAGTTCGCTTGTGCATTCACGTCATTTTGTGTAGATATAAGTCGTAATATTAAGTTTTATGTAATATAAATATCTGATTAATCTCACATACACACATAGGATGCATTTCGTTGATTTAAACAACCTGCTAGAAAAGTTCTTCAGTTTCCCGGTGCTCGTTCTCTTCAGCTTCAGCGTGCACAATCAAACAGCAACGCAAAACATTAGAAGCTATGATTGGGACTGTCATATCATTATAATTGTATACACTATTGTAATAAAAAGTTGTAAATTCTTTGGGTTTAGTTGCATTCTTCAGCAACCATTGAGTTGATTAACCTTCTAGCAAAGCGATTCAGTTTAACGTTCGTTCACTTCAGCTTCAGCGCGCGCAGCTCAAACAGCAATGATGTAATTTGAAACAGTAAGCCTAATATTACAGTTTTTTAACCCTAACCGTGATTCTTATAGCACAATTTCTAAAACTATTAATACTTAAAGCAAAACCACTCACTGAGTTTGCAAAACTAAAAGCACAAACACTGCTTTGCACTCAGTTTGCAATTTTGTAACACACTCTGCAAAACTGTAGGTACAATCCACTGCACAGCACTCATTTGCGGAACTGTAAACACAACTCACTGCTTTACACTCAATTTCCAAATGATCAACACACTTCTAGCAAAACTATACACATGTATGGCTATTATTTACACTATTTTGCCAACTGTCTGTCACACTGTCACATGTGAAAACTGTTTTAGATAATTGGTTCACTTTGCAATCAGCCTAAGCACTATAAATAAGCCACAGGTAAGCTGTCCGTGTGGAGTACAATGGAGGGAGCAGGAAGAGTGAGAAGAGTGAGAATTAAAGGAGGCCGAGGAAGAGGACGTGGAGGTGAAGAAGTAGGAGGAAGAGCAGGAGGAAGAGGACGCGGAGGTGAAGAAGCGAGAGGGAGAGGACGACAAGGACAAGGAGGTGAAGTTAGAGGAAGAGGACAAGGAGGAGCAAGAGGATGATGAGGAGGGGGAAGACGAAGTGTAAGAAGAGTAAGAAATTGAATTACTGATGACATCACAGCTATAATAGTGGACCATGTAATCAACCAGAGGGAAGCTGGCCAACAGGTTCAGCCTAACTTGAGCCGCTACACTGTAGCAAGCATCATAAGGACATTTCGAAATGAGATTGTTTTGGTTGTTTTCTATTAGTTTGCGGAGATGCTCAGCCCTGGCCGCTTTTAGGGCCTTTTTATAACGTGACATACTGTCTTTCCACGCGATTCTAAAGACCTCTAAATTAGTTTGTTTAAAGACTTAAAGACTACAGCCAGTAGTAGGGGCTGTCCCGCATGTTTTCAACCCGCCCATAGAGGGTGGGATCTCACTCACAGAATGTACACAGTGTCTGTCAGCCGTCTTTCTTTTGAAGCTAAGCTAGCAGGCTCTTGTTGTGGAGAAAGCTGAGTAGTAGGAGAAAGATGAGTAGTAGGGGTTACCATCCTCTTTTTCCCGGACATGTCCGGCCGTCGAGATCGTCCAAAATTTCCAAAATGTCCGGGATTTCTGCAGTCGCCATTCATTGTTTACATGCACACCTTTTGTTTCAATCTAACTGACTTCATTCCGATTGGTGAATCTGAATGTAGTGTTTACATGAACGCTAAACAAATGTTCGGTTGATGTGCGTTTTAACATTGCTAAGAAAATTCCCGCTCCTCTGTGAGAGATACGAGACCGGTGCGTCTCACAGGTGTCGCTCATCAGTAATCACGCCACCGGCCTCTCATCGTTCTCCCACAGCCCTCAGTCTCGTCCTGCTCGCCACAGTAAACATAATGAATGGCGACTGTAGAACGCAAAAGCCGAATCCTGGACATTTTGGGCGATCTCGAAATCCCGGGCAGACTTGTCGTCACGGACACTCACTAGTAGTCTAGGCCTGCGCTCTCTTACTGGTAGGCGTGGCTTGGGAGTGGCCTCCTAGGGCAGTGAAGCAAGTGCATTCTGGGAGTTGTTGTCTTTCATCCACATAAGCTAAAAATAAATGTTCTGCCTTTTCTCAGTCTAGAAAGCTCCAAATTCAAAAATAATTTCACATTTCTTCTACATAAATGACCCATTTTAAATACACATTCATCTTTCCAGAGGTGAAGTATCCCTTTAAATCATAATGTTTGAAAAAAAATTTTTTTTCAATTAGGCGTAAGGCCAATGAGCCTAGGCATGCTTGTTGCACATAAAATATCAATGTTCATAACTGTGCAAAGAATTTTAAAAAAACTTTAGAAACTCATACGATAGTTCAGCATCACACACAATGAGATGGGTTAAACAGAGAGATTAAAAAATACCCAATTTCTCTCCAAAACGGTACCAGTTTTTGTGTTCTGATAAAGAAATGAGAATCACTAATATTATCAGTTTACCTCACCTAATGCACTGAAAAAGGCTAAGATAGTGAGCTAACAATTACACTGTAATTCCATGCCATATACTGTATGTTACAATTTAAATGTAAATGCACATTGTTCTAGGAGGATGGCATCATCCCTTACGTTTTACACAGCTACATTTACTCAAATTGTAATGCTGATAATATAATTTGTACGGAAAATTGTGCATTAAATCGGGAAGTATATCCGGGAAAACTTTTACAAAAAAACACACACAAACAAATGCATGTCTCTTTGTAGTCTCGGCGAAGCTGTTTTATCAGCAGCATCCACAACAACAACAAATGTTGAACTTGAAAAATTTTTTTGCACAAGTGCATTTGCTAAATGAAGGCGGATTGTATTTAATTTGCTTAATTTGGCTTAATTTGATTTGACGACAGTCACGAGACCGATTACTCGATCCAATCACGTTGATGGATAAAAATAAAATTTAAAACAAGCATGTAACAACAGAAGGAAAATAGCGGAGTAAAAGTACCGATACATCACTTAAAATGTACTCAAGTAAAAGTAAAATTACAAAAAATTTTAATACACAAAAAAACGGGGACGGGGACGGGGCCTGGTTAGACTATATAATTGGATATTGCGATATTTTAAAGGAAATTATCCATTTTGCCCAGACTTAACTACCACCTGCAGCAAAGGTAAAACCGCCAACCACACGATTTGTGTTGGGTCTTGTGGGATCCCAATCCCAGTGCAGTCTTCTACTGTGGGGTTTGATGAGGGGTTTGAAGATGCCAACTTTAAAGTATTTGGGATGGGTCCTATAGAGAGTAAACAATATTGACAAAAGGTTCTGAGGTTACAGGTTACACCTCTTTCAGGAGCTTTGTGGGTATTAGATCTAGCATGCATGTTGTTGGATTTAATGCTTTACATCTTTAAATGTCCATTGCTACTATGTGACATTAATAACTAACAAAGTAAGGGAAGTATCATTAAAATTATTACATAGCCAAAGCATACTTAAAAATATTTAAATAAGATATAAACACAAAGTGGTCTTTTTGTGGAACTCCTAGTGAAACAGCACTTAATATATTTTTGGGATTGTCCTTATACACAATGATAATGGATTGATTTTGTTAAACGTATTAACTGAAATTTGCTTTTTATAAAAAAAAGAAAGAAAGAAACAAAAATGAAATACTGAGGCACTAAGAGCTATATTACTCAGATTTCACTGCAGATTTAGTTAAATATAGATTCAAGAGTGTTTAACATTAATATTTAAAAGATACAAAATTTGAAGATTTAACACTTATATACATATACATATATATACACACACACACACACACACACACACACACACACACACACACACACACACACACGCACACACACACACACATATATATATATATATATATATATATATATATATATACTAGAGAGAGAGAAAGAGAGAGAAATTCAACGTCAATCCTCCACACTCCATGTAATTAACAGACAGAATGTGCACAATAAGCTGGTTTGCAAACTGCCATGAAACGTCAAAGAAGGACTTTTATTTTGGTCTGTGATGTGACGTCATAAGTCTGCGCATCCCCTCGTCTGTTGTGATTCGGGCTGAAGAAAGGTTTGTGTTTGTAAACATTTAAAGCGTTTAAATAGATACAAATCGTTCAATCACATTGATACCAACAATGTAAAACGAGTGAATTATAAATCCTTGTAATATCATATTGCCTGTTTAACATTAATTAACGTTATTTTTGTGAGTAAAGCGCATCCTTACATGAGTAAGTTAACATTAAAGGTGCTTCTCATTTTGCTCCCTATGAATCAGTTTATCGTAAACACGTATTTGGTAACGGCAATTAATGATGAAGGAACAGCTTTTCCAAACAAGGTTGATAATGATTCATTGATTTCAAGCGCTCGTTTCATCGCATGCTGAAGAAACATGTTGGTATAAATGCAACGAGAACACAAACATTGACAACATTTATTAACCAGTTCCTAATGTTTTGAAACCTACAACTCATTAAATACAACTAAATGTGAAATGTCTGTATAATTTGTGTGTTTTATATTAGTTGTGTTAGTTTTGAGGGGTTTTTGAGGCCATTTAACCCTTTAAGGCCAAGGCATTTTTTCCAAGTTTTTTTCTTTCTTTCTTTCTGAGTGACATACACAAAAAGACTCATAAGTTCAAAACTATAGCAAGGAGAGTCAAAAGATTGGTATTGATAGGGACCCTTTTAAAAAAAAAAAAATCATTACATTTGGACATCCTCATGCTGAGAAAATACTTTTTTTAAATTACATTACACAAATGACACATCTTTTTTTATTTGACATGCAATAATTCGGAGGAAATAAGGTAGGAGGACAAATCTTGTTTTGGTCATGTTTGTTTTGGTCACTGCTGACGTGATCTTATCTCTAGCACTCCTTGCACATGAGTTAGTGCAGGCACATATCAGCACGTTATCAAACCGGCATAATTTTTCATATCGGTCAATGACAATTATATTTTCAGCCTTTATCGGCCGATTCGGATGTTGTGCTGATAATATCGTGCATCCCTAACATATGTGTTATTCCATTCAGGGGTTGCTTAGTCATTTGATTATGATTTTTATTTCATGGGGTGTTGTACCGCCGGCAATACACTTAGGGTATAAAGGATTAAAGGGTTAGTTCACCCAAAAAATTGTATTCTGTCATTAATGACTCACCCTCATGTCGTTCCAAACCCGTAAGACCTTCGTTCATCTTCGGAACACAAATGAAGATATTTTTGATGAAATCTGAGAGCTTTCTGTCCCTCCATTGACAGCAACGTCATTGCAACTTTCAAGGCATGAGGGTTAGTAATTAATGACTGAATTTTCATTTTTGGGTGAACTATTCCTTTAAGGCCATTCCCTCTGATTGACTCTTACTAGTGCACTGACTACTGAACTAGGGTGCTGATTGAGATGCACACAGAGATTTAGTTTTGATTTAATTATTTTTGTTAATTATTCTTATCTTAAACACGACAGAGTGTCCAAACACAGAAAACTCCTGGTGATGCAGCTGAGATCCACGTGACACTATTATAAAGATGGCGTTTGTTAAAGAGGAGAGTGAAGACATGAAGATTGAAGAAACATTCAGCGTGAAACAAGAAGATACTGAGGAACAAACAGGTTGGTTTCATTCTCAAAACTGAACTCCGTCATTTAATATATTGACGTCAACAGAAATGAATTATATTTTTGAAGAATGTCATATGAGTCCTAATTCAAGTTATTTTATTTGACATGGAGCAGGTCACTTGATGTTGAGCATCAGTTATTATGACATGCACACATTAAGTTAGAAAAAACTAATATGAATTAGGGTGTGATTAGATGTGATGGTTAGGAAATTTTCCCACCGCTTATTTGACATGTTACAACACCGGTATGACGGAGGTGGGTGGGTAGTTTGTCCCTCTTTTGCACCTCGCTTTTAAATCGCTCATTCGAAGGTGAAAGTAAAATTTGCACGGCCACACAGGCATTGATAAAGGTGCAGATCGAGCGTTTTAATTAATTCCTATGGCACTTGTTCTTCCATACGAATAAACTGAATACGCTCTGTGCCAGTGGACACTGTAATGAATATGTCCGTGCGCATTTTACAAGTCGGGGCGGCATTTGCTTGAATGGTGAGTTCATTATTATTATTAATGAAAAACACAGCAAGTAGAAAGACACAAGTCAGCTCCTGCATTGAGCAGACACATTCAGTTTTTAATTGTCTGTTGTCTAACTGAACTAAATTATTTTTGTTACTATAAGAAATCAAAAGGGCGGTGCTACAGTGGGCAAGTGATGTAACCGGTGCGGCTGAACACTGGTAACACCGACTATCGCTGCAAGCCTAATATGAATGTAGCCTAAAAAATAATTATCAACACTATATCAAAGTTCCTTTCAAGGAAGGTCTGTTAACCCGGCGGCCATATTTGCGACACCTCCGTCTATTTCGGGCATCCAAGACCAAGGCTGCATCCGAAATTGCATACTCTCTTGAGGAGGTACTTATTTTGAATAAGTTATTACTTCACAACCGCTAACAAAGTATGTTCTATATATCATGAGTGTGTATGAATGTAATCCGGAAGTACTACATTCGCCATGCTGTCATTACTACTACCAGCATCAGTTATGTCGCTTCACTGCAATTCACAAATCCAATTAAAGTATCCATCGTATAGCACACTTCAGAATCTCACCAGAAGTCGTCACCCAGGTACTTTTTGCCTACTCTTTTATGAGTACTGTGAATTCGGACAATTATTTCTTCTATTAATCGGATGAAAAATCAAAAAAATTATTGAAATTTGTTTCACTAAAAAGTTCACAAATATTGATAGTTGTTTAAAACAAATGTTATTCCTAGAGATGTATCGATTGATTGGCCAGGGACCGGAAACAGACGATTTTTCGCATGATCGGCCCGTATCGTTGACCGGCCAGTCTCACGTCTTTCCAATTCCGAGCCGTTCCGTTTTGTTGCCAGTGGTGCAGGCAATAAATGTCACAACCACACTCACACTCACAGTGACAGTTTTTGAACAAAACATATTTTGTATCCGTATACCAGGAGAAGGGTCCATTTTTACAGCTTAAGCCTGTGCATTGCTCCTGGCTTTAGGTGCTGTTTACATGACACTGTTTTCAACTAAAAACGGAAAACTTTTCGGCGTTTATTTACATGACAACGGCATTTGGGGGGCTTGAAAATGCAAACTTTTGAAAACGGGTTTTCAATACGGTTATTGTCTCCATGTAAATTATAAAAATAAGAATTTGTTATAACGGTGACATCATCCGCATGTGTATGGGCACGCAGTTTTTCTTTTCAAAGTGACATCTCCAGCTACTGCCCTTGCATGAATAATAGTGTTTTTAGTCGTTTTTCGCAGATCCATGTGAACTGGGATCATTATGACAAAGTTGTTGTCTGTACATGGAAAACGTTTTTAGTACATTGGAATGTACTGCCTTAAATGCCACTAGGCTATGTTTATACTCAGTTCTCTAATGAATGTTTTCTAAAAGGATTCATCAGGAATCATATATAATATAATATATATAATATTTGTTATAATGATGTGAGTTGGTTGTCAGTTTCTGTTTTCCATTACTACTGCATGTTACTACTATTTGTTTCTTTAAAAATACATGGATCTTGCCATAAAAATAGCCATAGATGACAGTAAAAACAAACAAACATACCAAGCTGTTATTCTGAAAATACATTATTAATACTAATAATACTAATAAATTGTATTTTTTATTTGACTATGCTAGTATTTTTTTGCAATAGAAAAATATTTATTTGATTTTTGGTTACTTTTTATAATTTAATAAAAATAATACTTTGAATAATAATGGTTACTATTATTACAGTTTTACTATAAGTGAAATCTGAGACATACGGCTATGTTCGTCTTGAGCCGAAGATTTCAAAGTTATACCTTGAGTCTGTGACTAACGGTTCAGGAGTTATGGCCAAAAATGTGCAACTTTTATGTTTTTAGTGCTGTAGCAATAAAATAGTGTAATTGCCTCTAAAAATGTAGCTCTACCATCTGGTCAAGTTTCAAGTCTTTAGGCCTTACAGTTTGGTCTGCATAATCAGGTTTAGGGCAGAAAAAATATAATAATAAAAATCCTAACAATAACAATAGGGTTTTAGTGCTATGTGCTTGAACCCGTAAAATCCTTACAATGACAATAAGGTTTCCCTAATAAAAATCCTTACAATTACAATGGGGTTTCAACACTTTGTGCTTGAACCCCTAATAAAAAGTCTTACAGTAACAGTAGGGTTTCAGAACTTTGTGCTTGAACCCCTTATAATAGCCTGATAAAAATCTAAACTTACGTTTTATTATTAATATCCAACTGAACACAACTGATTTTTTTTTTAATTCTCCAAACCAAAATGTTTCCAATTTAACCAAATTGAGCTTATTTATTGACCATGCAACTTTTTTAAGGTGGAAGAAGGCTGTTCTACAAATGTTAGAAATCAGAGGACAAATCCATTCAGATCTACAATCTTTTGTGCAGAGGTTTTTGATGCAATAATTAATTCTTCAGTTTTGGTAGGAATTAATAGAATAAATTAACTTGACATTCCATCTTTTATAACATTAATACATTATGCTACAGAGTTATGAAGTTTTGTTAGGTTTTGGGGAATTTTAAAAACCCCTATTCTGCATAAAATAATGATAAAAGCAGAGGACCTAATACTGAGCCCTGTGGCACACCAATACTTGTGATTGATAAGATATCTCTTAATTTACACAAGTTAAGTTATAGCAGTCGAATAGATGGGACCTGAACCATGCTGATGCTTGTCCACAAATATCAACATAATTCTCAAGCTGTCCAAGAGAATGTTGTGGTGTGTTGATGAAAGATGTAATGAAATATGTAACTTTATTAAGCACAGTTTCTGTGCTACAATGGGGCTTAAATCCTAGCTGATGTTTTTTGTGTTTTTTTTACAGATACTTTTACTCTGCATAAGTGATTATTGTTGAGAGAACAATATTTTTGAGATTGGTCCATAATTAACCAGTTCCCCTGGACGACTGTGTGTGTGTGTTTACACTTTATTTTGGAGGTCCCCTTTGAACATTCTGTTGACTATAATTAACTTTTAATGAGAGTTAGTAATAATAATAAAAAATAGTAACTTGGTACATTTATATAGCGCTTTTTCTGGGTACTCAAAGCGCTTTACATGGAAGGGGGAATCTCCTCAATCACCACCAATGTGCAGCATCCACCTGGATGATGCGACAGTAGCCATATTGCGGCAGAACACCCACCACACACCAGTTTATTGGTGGTGGAGAGGAGAGAGAGTGATGAAGCCAGTCAGTATGTAGGGATGATTAGGAGGCCATGGTGGACAGAAACCAATGGGCAAATTTGGCCAGGATGCCGGGGTTACACCATACTCTTTTTTTTCTTTTTTTTTTTTTTTTTTTTTTTTGAAGGACATCCTTGGATTTTTAATGACCACAGAGAGTCAGGACCTCAGTTTAACATCTCATCCAAAGGACGGTGCTCTTTTACAGTATAGTGTCCCCATTACTATACTGGATTGTTAGGACCCACACAGACCACAGGGTGAACAGCGCCCCCCCACTAACACCTCTTCCAGCAGCAACCTGGTTTTCCCAGGGGGTCTCCCATCCAGGTGCTAACCAGGCTCAACCCTGCTTGGCTTCAGTGGGCAACCAGTCTTGGGCTACAGGATGATATGGCTGCTGGCATGAAGTAGACATGAAGTTTTTTTTTGATAAGGGGGTTTGATAACTGCCAGTTTTAAAGTTTTTGGGATGTGTCCTAAACAAAGCAAAGATTTGACAATGTTGTTTTGAGATAACAGGAAACGCAATTTGTTGGTAGCTTAGTAGTTATGGGATCTAGCATACATGTTTTTGGTTTTGATGCTTTAGTTTACATGTCTAAATGTTTTAATGTCTGTTGTTCTGTGACAGAAAACTGGGGTTAACTTTTATTTGTCTTTTTTCGCTTAGACCTGATGCCACTGAAAGAGGAGAGTGAAGTACTGAATGAAATGGAAGAAAAAGATCTGTATCAGAATCATCATCATGCTTTCATGACTCAAGAAAAATCATTTAGTTGCTCACAGACTGAGATGACATCCTCACAAAAAACAGCTCAGAAGATAGGAACTGAAAGTAATTTCACCTGCTTTCAGTGTGGAAAGTGTTTCAATCAACATGAAAACCTTATAGTCCACATGGGAATTCACACTGAAGAGAGCTCTTTTACCTGCCAACAGTGTGGAAAAGGATTTACTCAAAAAGGAACCCTTAACAGGCACATGAGAATTCACAGTGGTGAGAGCTCTTTCACCTGCCAACAGTGTGGAAAGAGTTTCGCTCAAAAAGGAAACCTTAAGAAACACATGCGAATTCACACCGGAGAGAAGCCTTATACCTGCAGACTGTGTGGAAAGAGTTTCACAGTAGCGCTAAACCTTAGGTATCACATGAACAGTCACAGTGGAGAAAAGCCATTCAGATGTGATCAGTGTGGAAAGAGATTCACACGTAAAGAACACTTTAAAAACCACATGAAGATTCACTCGAGAGAGAACTGTTTTGTATGTCATCAGTGTGGAAAAAGTTTCCCTGAAAAAGGAAACCTTAAAATCCACATGAGACTTCATACTGGAGAGCAGCCTTACACATGCACTCAGTGCGGAAAGAGTTTCACATATAAAAAATCCCTTGATGCCCACATGAGAAATCACACTGGAGAGAACCCTTTCACTTGCCAACTGTGCGGAAAGAGCTTCACTCAGAAAGGAAACCTTAAAATCCACATGGGAGTTCACACTGGAGAGAGCTCTTACACCTGCCAACAGTGTGGAAATAGTTTCACTCAAAAAGGAACCCTTAACAGACACATGAAACTTCACACAGGAGAGAGCTCTTTCACCTGCCGACAGTGTGGAAAGTGTTTCAATCAAAAAGGAAACCTTAAAAAACACGAGAATTCACACCGGAGAGAAGCCTTATACCTGCATCATTTTCCCGTTATAACTTTAAAGCTGCTTTGAAACAATCTATTGTATTGAAGGAAGTGGAGTCTAGAATCCACTGCTGCTTCAATCTATATCTGAGTGTTTATAATCAAGGTATTAATCAATATTTTTCTTTCTAAATATCAAATGAGTTTAATGACTTCTCCAAGCGTATGAGATTTG
The DNA here is from genome assembly GCA_021554675.1 of Leuciscus idus. Lineage (NCBI taxonomy): Eukaryota > Metazoa > Chordata > Actinopteri > Cypriniformes > Leuciscidae > Leuciscus > Leuciscus idus. The sequence goes on from CM038629.1 coordinate 18,764,565, forward strand.
ACTTTGTTATAGAAGTAACCAGTGTGATTACTGAAGTGTGATTTTTTTTTTTTTTTATGTTCTTTAATGTCTATATTAAATATCTGAGAGGTGACAGGGTCTGGCCCATGCTAGGAATGCAGTAACAGTGCTTGCTCATTCAGCCCGGCTTCCAGAAATGAAATATGGACTTGTTTTGTTTGAGAAAGGTCTTCAACGTGTGTTAAAACATCTTCTAGCACACTATGACAACTATAGGTCACGAGGGGTTACATTGGAACCAATAGTTTAAGACACACAGTCTTGTGACCTCGGAGGGCCACTTGTACCTAACTCAGGGTCCTGGTGGCTGACGTATAGACTATGGAGATGTGCTACTGCCTATCAGTCCATGTGTGGAAATTTACTATGTTTATCTATTTCTTAGCCAATCAGAATCATTCAACCTGAAGCAAGGACATTGCTTAGACCTTGGTGAAGGGTATAATTGCTGTGATCTTTGTAACTGTAAGCGGGGCGACCTACAAACTCCTTGTGATTCTTGAAGCTGACTTCTGCTGATGAAACTGAAAAAACTATCTTCAGTAAAAAAAATCTTACATTTATTATAATTCTGACTCTTGTCTTACATTGACTGCACTTCTAACTCCTGGTCTTAATTAATCAAATCTGGTCCTTGGGTCTTTAACTGTAAATTCCCTGACAGTATAAAGCGCTATTTAAATAAAGGTGATTTGACTGTGGAAAAAGTTTCACGCCAGAACTAAACCTTTTGTATTCCTTGAACAGTCACTGGAGAAAAGCCGATCAGATGAGATAATTGTGAAAGAGATTCACTTATAAAAGTAAACCTTAACCCTTTTAAACGGGGTGTGTCATCGCTGACACATCCAACCAGCTGTATTTATGTTATCATAACTTTTCAGCCATTTGCACTATCAAAATAATTCAAATTACTCCAGACATTAGATGACAGTAGTCATGCGCTTTTATATGGCTTATTATGGTAATTCCATGATTTCCATCAGCCAATGACAGCAGCTTTTGGGGAGAGCAGTAAGGAAGGATTTGAACAGAGATACGAAGCATGGCAAGTTAGAGTGTTTTGGATTGCATAATATAATAATTAAATAAATAAAAAGATTGCAAATGTAGGAGTATACACTAGAAAAGGCGATTGCGATGATTGTTAATGAGACTTGCGGCCAGGGACAAGCGGCCAGGGCTGAGCACCTCCGCAAACTAATAGAAAACAACCAAAATAATCCAAGGTTTTTATTTAACACCGTGGCTAAACTAACAAATAAACAGACGTCACCCGAACAAAATATCCCGTTACAGTTCAGTAGTAATGATTTCATGAACTTCTTCACTGAGAAAATAGAAAGCATCAGAACCACAATTGTAAACGTTCAATCTTCAATTGCGCCTTATAATTCAGCTTCAATTATCACCCCGCAAGAACAATTACAGTGCTTTACAACTATAGAACAAAAAGAGTTAAATAAACTTATCACTTCATCCAAAACAACAACATGTTTATTAGATACTATACCAACTAAACTATTGAAAGAAGTGTTACCTGTAGTGGAAGAGCCTCTCCTCAATATTATTAACTCGTCTTTATCTTTAGGTCATGTTCCAAGAACATTTAAACCGGCAGTTATAAAACCTCTCATTAAGAAACCACAATTAGATCATAATAACCTAGCAAATTATAGACCCATTTCAAATCTTCCATTTATGTCTAAAATATTAGAAAAAGTGGTGTCCGCTCAACTGGGCTCTTTCTTGCAACAAAATTATATCTATGAAAAGTTTCAGTCTGGATTCAGACCGCATCATAGCACTGAAACTGCGCTCGTTAAAATCACAAATGATTTACTTTTAGCTTCTGACCAAGGCTGTATCTCAATACTAGTTTTACTTGATCTTAGTGCTGCGTTCGATACTATAGATCACACAATACTCTTAGATCGACTACAAAATTATACTGGTGTTCAAGGACAAGCATTAAGCTGGTTCAAATCATACCTGTCTGACCACTACCATTTTGTCTATTTAAATGGAGAAAAATCTATCATAACTCCAGTAAACTATGGAGTGCCGCAGGGATCTGTGTTAGGCCCTCTGTTATTCTCAATATATATGATGCCACTATTATAAGGAAACATGGAATTAGTTTCCATTGTTATGCTGATGACACTCAAATATATATTTCATCACGGGCGGATGAAAACGCTAAATTTTCCAAATTGACAGAGTGTGTTAAAGATATAAAAGATTGGATGACGCGTAGTTTTCTTTTATTAAATCCAGACAAGACAGAGGTAATACTTATCGGTTCAAAAAACCGCCCACAAAACCTCGCACAATACAACTTTAACATCATAGGATGTCCTGTTACTTTATCATCTACAGTAAAAGACCTGGGTGTTATACTTGATTGCAACCTGTCTTTTGAAAATCATATTTCATATGTTACAAAAACTGCCTTTTTCCACCTTAGAAACATTGCTAAGCTACATAATATGCTATCAGTTTCTGATGCAGAAAAGTTAGTTCATGCATTCATGACCTCGAGACTAGATTACTGTAATGCTTTATTAGCTGGTTGTCCTGCATCCTCAATAAACAAGCTACAGTTAGTCCAAAATGCCGCCGCTAGAGTTCTTACGAGATCAAGAAAATATGATCATATAACACCGATTTGATCATCATTGCATTGGTTACCTATAAAGTTCCGTATTAATTACAAGGTATTGCTACTGACTTATAAAGCCCTAAACGGCTTAGCTCCAGTCTATTTAACGGATCTTCTATCACCATATAATCCATCGCGCTCTTTAAGATCACTAAATTCAAGGCTTTTGGTCATACCTAGGATATCCAGAACCACTAAAGGAGGAAGAGCATTTTCACATTTGGCTCCAAAACTCTGGAATAGTCTTCCTGATACTGTTCGTTGCTCAGACTCGCTCTCCCAGTTTAAAACTAGATTAAAGTCGCATCACTTCAGCCAGGCATTCATATAATATTTTTAATCTTACAGTTCAAAATACAATCCGGTCTTTAGCTCATAAATGCCAGAGGAGAACTGGCCCCCGACTGAGCCTGGGTTCTCCCAAGGTTTTTTTTCTCCATTAGGTCACCTGATGGAGTTTTAGGACACCATTAGGTCACTTGATGGAGTTTTTCGGTTCCTTGCCACTGTTGCCTTTGGCTTGCTCAGTTGGGGATATTTTGGGGATATTTAATTTAATTTTATCAATCAATAAATTCCACTTGAAACAAACCTTGTTGTATTATTTTAATTTAATACTGTGAAGCTGCTTTGATACAATCTGTATTGTGAAAAGCGCTATATAAATATACTTGACTTGACTTGACTTTAAATATATAAATAGGCTATATAAATATGCCTTAAATAAAATCTTCACACAATAATAAATAAAAAGAACTCAAACATGTACCCAGCCAGCGGGCGGGCTACGTTTCACACCACACAATTTTTGAAGAGTTTTGAAACATAATCGTATGCTTATAAGGCATCGTGGAGGAACAGTAGTGCGTCCACAGTGGATGGACTGAGGCGTGTTCTCCTCTCTTCAATGGTACGGCCAGCCGCACTGAAAACCCTCTCGCTGCTGCTGCTGCTGCTGGCCGGCACACAGAGCACCTGCCGTGCCAACTGAGACAGTTTGGGATACACGCTGTTGGTCTTCCACCAGCCCAGCAGGTCCTGATCGTCGGTCATTGTTGGCCTTTGGCGGACGTAACTGTCAACCTCATCCTCTTCTGATTCGGTCTCCCTGACCCCTAATACATTTTCCCATTCATCAAAGCGCTGTGTTTTCTTTGCGGCGGGTTCCGGTGCTGCTGCCGACAACGAAGCCCTCGTCTCCTGGCTCGCTTCACCTAGGCCCTCGGGTACCGGTTGCTGCGCAGCTGACAGGCGGGACTTGACATATTGTTGCACATTTACCCTTTGGTCAGTGGGCAGCATCCACAACTGATTAAATTTCGGCCACAGGAATGTTGCAGCTTTGTGGAGATCAGTGACAGACTTGCCCATTTTTTCCTGCAACCAGTGCGCATGGCGTTGACGCACAGCCACCAGCTGTGCAGTATCATTGGCATTTTGCTGGCAGTGGTGTCGGAGTCGCTCTACCCATAGCAGCGCAAGATGCAGTGTGGGATATTTGTCCCCCTCCAGTTCACGCTGAGCATCATAAAAGGGCTTCAAAAATGACACCATCATGCCCAAAGTGTCGGGGGTTATTTTTTCAATCCTGTCACTCTCTCCACGCGCTTCCAGTTTGTCCTGCAGCTCTGCGTAAATGTCACTGATGGATTTAAGGGTCAAATACACAGTGCTGAAGCGTGTATCTACCATCTGCAGGATGGTCTTTGAGAGCTGCGCTGTCATTCCCGACTGCTTTACATATCCGTAGAGACAATAAGAGAGCGTGTTGCTGTTACACAAATGAGTAGCCTAGTGATAATCATCAAACACAAACTAAAGACTCAGATTATATTACCTATTATATTATATTATTATATATGACTGTCTTATATATGTTTTTTTTTCCTCTCCATGACGGATTTTTTGACTGATGTGACTTATACTCCAGAGCGACTTATAATCAGAGATGTATAAAGTACTAGAGACCCAGACTTTTTTTTATTTTTTTTTATTTTTTATTTAAAGCTTTTCACATTTTTACAGAACAACCCCCCACCCCTTGCCAGCAAATAAGTAACAAGTAAAAAAAAAAAAGATAAATGCCTCTATATACATATGTATAAGTGCATATACACACAGAAACATACAATATCCATACATACATGTATACATATACACATTGCAAACCTCTACATACACATACATTAAAAGTAAAATACTTAAAAGAAAATGCCAATACCAATGTTTACCCAATTATGAAAAAAAGTGAATTATTGCACCCTGCAAGATGCTATATAATCTACAGTACCACACCTATTAGAGTATATGTCCAGTATGTTAAATTCCATGATCACCTTCCAGAAAATTCATAAAGGACTTCCAAATCTGTAAGAATTTCTTCGGTTTACCAGCAATTTCATATCTGATCTTTTCCATATGTAGTACACTGCTAAACTCTGTAAGCCACATCTCATATTTAGGTACAAACTCTTTGTTCCACGTCAACAAGATTGTCTTCTTTGCTATTGTCATCCCATATTGTATCGACTGGATTTGATTAAGGTTATAGGTCTCTAAAGAAGGGGCCCAGCCTAATATCGCAACAAGGGGGTCATGAGGAAAATCAGTCTTAAGTACCTTTGAGTAAAAACAAAAGACCTCAGACCAGAATTTACATATTTTTGGGCAGAACCAAAATAAATGAGCCAATGTACCCTCATTAGACTTGCATTTAATACACATAGGTGAGACAGAGGGATATATAGAATGTAATTTTGTACAAGAGTAGTGCAGTCTATGCACAACTTTGTATTGTATCAGTTGAAAATTAGAACTGATGGAGCAAGATCTAACACCTCGGAGGGCCTCGGCCCAGGAGTCTTCTGAAATATCTATACCCAGGTCTTTTTCCCAGGACATCTTTAAATATTGTGTACGAGGAACTCTGGAGTCATTTAAGCATTCAACAAATTTAGAAACCAGACCCTTCATGTCAAGTTCAGAGGTCATACAATAATAAAGATGCTCAGGGGGTTTATAGGTTTCAAAATTCGGTATATTACTTTTAACATAGTTTCGTACTTGTAAATACCTGAAAAAATGAGAGGGGGGTAGGTCAAACTTTTGTCTGAGCTGGGCAAAAGAAGCAAATACATTGTTAATGTATAAATCACCTATCAATACAATTCCTTTTTCTTTCCATGAGGAAAAAGTTGTATCTGTCTGCGAGGGAGGAAATGCATGGTTATAGGCTATAGGAGTAAGAGAACAAGTTTGAGGGAGTTTAAAGACCTTCCTAAGCTGATACCACATCTTTAAAGAGTTTACAACGATAGGGTTACATTTCTTAAATTTTCTAATAGGTTTATTTTCTGCAAAAAGTAAAGCGGGGAGGGAGGAATCCTGAATATCCCGCTCAATAACGAGCCATGCAGGAACGGTGGTAGTCAATACCTCGGGATATGCACTACGCCAATACATTAAGGCCCTTAAGTTGGCTGCCCAATAGTAGTGTTGAAAACAGGGAAGGCCTAAGCCTCCTACATCTCTCGTTTTACAGATATGAGCTTTAGATATACGATGGGCTTTATACCCCCAAATAAATGGCATGATCACCGAATCAAGTGTCTTAAAGAATGATTGGGTTAGAAATATTGGGACATTTTGAAACAAATAGAGAAACCTGGGTAAGGTAACCATTTTGATTGCGTTGACACGACCAATCATTGCTAAAGGGAGTACTCGCCAAGTCTCTACATCACTCTTCAGTTTGTCTATCATAACTTTGTGATTTGTTTCATATAAACTTTTGAAATGTCTAGGGACAGTGATACCAAGATATTTTAATTCACTTACAGTTCTAAAGGGGAGGTTATTAACAAAAACTGGATCCATCGTATCATATAATGGCATAAACTCACTTTTCTGCCAGTTAACAGTATATCCAGAAAGGGTACCAAACTCCCTGATTAGGTCAAACAAGAAAGGCAGAGATCTCTCTGGCTCTGAAAGAAAAAGAAGAACATCATCCGCATATAATGAGATCTGGTGTTTTAAACCGCCTATCGTTACAGGAGAAATATGCGGATGATTTCTTATACTTATCGCTAAAGGTTCCATCGCGATAGCAAAAAGTAAAGGGCTCAGTGGGCAGCCCTGACGGGTACCACGATGAAGGCGGAAAGAGGGTGATCTGTTATTGTTTGTGAGAACGGAGGCAGAGGGGCAAAGGTACAACATCTCAACCCACGAAGAAAAATTTTGTCCCAGTCCAAATTCTTCGATGGTGCTTAATATGTAGGACCATTCCACACTGTCAAATGCTTTATAAGCATCCAAGGCTAAAATCGCTATTTTGTCATGTTTTCCTTTACTCCTATACACAATGTTCATGAGCCTACGTACATTATGAAAAGAAAGTCTCCCGGAAATAAAGCCTGTTTGGTCTTCATGTATTATTGAACTGATACATTTACTTAACCGATTTGCTAAGATTTTAGTAAATATTTTAAGATCATTACCGAGGAGGGAAATGGGTCTATAAGAGGAAGGGTCCGTACTATCTTTATCTTTCTTTAAAATCAATGCAATATTGGCCGAATAAAGTGTTTCTGGTAATTTTTTGTTTTCAATAGAATTCTTAAACATCCTTAACATCAAGGGGCCAATTTGATTAGAGAAAGCTTTATAAAATTCTATGCAGAAACCATCTGGACCAGCCGCTTTCCCATTAGGAAAACTTCTAATAGCTGCAAAGACTTCTTCCAATGTAATGTCTGAATTTAAGTTTTCCCTTGCATCCTCACTGATTTTAGGAAGTCCTAAGGAGCGGAGGAATTTTGTAATATCAACTGAATCTACAGTACTTTGAGAGGAATATAATTCCTGATAGAATTCCCGGAATACATTATTTATTTCTGTTGGTTTATTGGTCAAGGCCCCGGATTTTAGCTTGATGGTTTTTATGGCTCTACTAGCTTGTATGCCCCTAAGTTGACGAGCTAACAAGCGGTTGGGTTTGTCACCTAGTTCAAATTGTCTCTGCTTTATCTTTGATAAAAGGGTACTAATTTGGGCAGATAAGAGTGTATTATATTCATATTTTAGCTTCATAATACTCGCCAAAGTTAAATTGGACGATGTGAGTTTGAACTGATACTCTAGCACTGGCAGCTCTGTCTCAATTTCTGAAAGTCTTTTGCCCCTCTGCTTTTTCAGTTCTGCTTGAAAAGCTATAATTTGGCCTCTAATGACAGCTTTAAGAGCTTCCCATAATGTTGAATCGGACACATCCCTCTTATCATTCAGAGTAAGAAATTCAGCAATATGGGTGGCAAAAGTTTCCTCAAAATGGTCCTCATTTAACAGAGTTGGGATTAAAACGCCAAGAATAGGGGGGGGTTTCAATCCCAAAGTCAACTGCAATAGAAACCGGGGAGTGATCAGATATTAGAATATTATGATACTTAGAGGATAAGATCTTGGCGGTTAACTTGAAATCTGTTAAAAAATAGTCGATCCTTGTATATGAATTATGAACATTAGAAAAAAAAGAATAGTCTTTGTCAGTAGGGTGCTGAAGTCTCCAAATATCAAGTATATTAAGTGAATGAATGAGATTATTAAGAACAGTAGCTGAATTAGAAGGTTTGGGAGGGCTGGGGGAGTGCCTATCCATAAAAGGATCCAAGATGCAATTGAAGTCCCCTCCAATAATAAGATGAGTGGAGTCGACATCAGGAATGATATTAAAAACAGATCGAAAAAAATGTGGGTCATCGAAATTAGGAGCGTATAAATTCACAAATGTAACATGTTTCTCTAAAATTGTGCCAGTCACAATAAGATAACGACCGCTGATATCCTGTTTAGTGGACAAATGTTGAAAGGGAATATTCTTACGTATTAATATAGACACTCCACGGGCCTTTGAAGAGAAAGTAGAGTGGTACATTTGGCCTATCCACCTACATCTAAGTCTGTGAGCACAGGAATGCTTAATATGAGTCTCTTGCAGGAACAATATGTCTGCATGCAAAGAATTCAAATGCGTGAAGACTTTAGATCTTTTAACAATATCATTTAAACCGCGCACATTCCAGCTCAGAATATTCAAATGCTTCTTAAGGGCGCTCATCTAAGTAGCTTGGGGTAAACCACAGGGTCAAATATGTGACAATTAAGTACAGGCATAGGCATTGTTAGGTGTGCAAAACAAACAAAAAAACAAATAAACATTTCTGATACAAAGATAAGCTGGCATAAGTTTAACCCAATAAACTCGCATCTCGAACCCCCGCGAAAATCAAAATACCCCATTACTAAACGTGGGACAGCCGAACGGGACACAAAGAGGAGAAAAAAAAAAAAATAAAGCGAAAAAGAAGACAAAAATCGATCGACGACTTAACTGCTTTTAACCTAAGCTAACAACAACACACAGCTCCGTCTCCACTCGCAGTGGTAAGGAAAAAAAACTTCGCGTATAAATAAACGAATGAACATTCTGTATAACATTACCCATAAACAAACACAAAAGCATGAACAATCTTCAGACATTACTGACTTGGTCATTTTTTAGTCCTTAATGACAACATATAAGAGTGGCCCGACTGATCCGTCAAGAATTATATATCTAAATATATAAAAAGTCACGCTTAACGAGTCCATGGATTGCGCAGGCCATCAGTAGCTAGGAATAGTGTCTTACCATGATGTACCACAGTATAATCTGCTTCGCGATCCATCACCGTGAGAGATTGTCAATGTATGATTCGGCCTCCTGCGGGGACGAAAATATTTTCTTCGTCTTCTCATGAGTGAAGATGAGTTCTCACCGCCACGATCACTCGAAGTTGAAGGTGGTGTTTCTGGTTCTTCCATCTCGAAACAAATTAAAGCTCAAATGTTCTCAATGAAGGCAGGCAGCAGAGCGAAAGGCAGAACGGGAGAGCGCGCGGTCTTCTTGATCGCTGAGCCAGCTTCATCAAACCTGGTGACAGAGCCATCTACCGCTCTGGCAGTGATAATGTGGGTTTGGAATGATTCGTAAAAAAAAAATTTTGTAACGAGTAACGATGCAGCACATAAAAAACTTATCGGAGTAAAAGTATTAAACTCATCGAAAATATGTACTGAAGTAAAAGTGGAAGTAGGAGAAAAAAATAATACTCTAGTAAAGTACAGATACAGCATTTTAGTACTTAAGTACAGTAGTGAAGTAGTTCTACTTCGTTACTATACATCTCTGGCCGGGTCCAAACAAAGAGAGTTTCAGTTCTGAGAGTTTCACCTGCCAGCTGCTAATGTGTTGCGAGCATTCTTGCTGACCGCACAAGCCGGCATCCAGCCTACGTCCAACCGCCTGCGTTGGTGGTATAGTGGTGAGCATAGCTGCCTTCCAAGCAGTTGACCCGGGTTCGATTCCCGGCCAACGCATTGCCTTTTGTACGGCCAACTCCTTCTGTAACTCGTGGCTGGAGCAAAACTTTTGTATGGGTCTTTGGGCAGCAGTAAAGGACTAGGTCTCCCCGTCGGGGAATCGAACCCCGGTCTTCCGCGTGACAGGCGGAGATACTGTCCACTATACTAACGAGGAGTTGCAGAGACAGGTAGTCCTCCCCGATCAGCGCGACTGCAGCTCGCTGCAAACAGCCTTCCCATTTTCAGGAACGGCCTCATTTTAGGCCATTGCTTCACAAGGAGCCAGTGCAGCCGAAAAAATCATCTAATACTATTTAAATATGAAGTGTCTGTATAAAAGGTGTTACGTTATTAAAGTAGAGAGCTTGTTTTTTAATAAAAAGCTTGGTAGGTCAGGTCAATAAGTTCATGCGTTTTTTGTTTCTTTTTCTGTGCCGGGTCCAAACAAAGAGAGATTCAGTTCTGAGAGTTTCACCTGCCAGCTGCTAATGTGTTGCGAGCATTCTTGCTGACCGCACAAGCCGGCATCCAGCCTACGTCCAACCGCCTGCGTTGGTGGTATAGTGGTGAGCATAGCTGCCTTCCAAGCAGTTGACCCCGGTTCGATTCCCGGCCAACGCATTGCCTTTTGTACGGCCAACTCCTTCTGTAACTCGTGGCTGGAGCAAAACTTTTGTATGGGTCTTTGGGCAGCAGTAAAGGACTAGGTCTCCCCGTCGGGGAATCGAACCCCGGTCTTCCGCGTGACAGGCGGAGATACTGTCCACTATACTAACGAGGAGTTGCAGAGATAGGTAGTCCTCCCCGATCAGCGCGACTGCAGCTCGCTGCAAACAGCCTTCCCATTTTCAGGAACGGCCTTGTGCGTCATTTTAGGCCATCGCTTCACAAGGAGCCAGTGCAGCCGAAAAAATCATCTAATACTATTTAAATATGAAGTGTCTGTATAAAAGGTGTTACGTTATTAAAGTAGAGAGCTTGTTTTTTAATAAAAAGCTTGGTAGGTCAGGTCAATAAGTTCATGCGTTTTTTGTTTCTTTTTCTGTGCCGGGTCCAAACAAAGAGAGATTCAGTTCTGAGAGTTTCACCTGCCAGCTGCTAATGTGTTGCGAGCATTCTTGCTGACCGCACAAGCCGGCATCCAGCCTACATCCAACCACCTGCGTTGGTGGTATAGTGGTGAGCATAGCTGCCTTCCAAGCAGTTGACCCGGGTTCGATTCCCGGCCAACGCATTGCCTTTTGTACGGCCAACTCCTTCTGTAACTCGTGGCTGGAGCAAAACTTTTGTATGGGTCTTTGGGCAGCAGTAAAGGACTAGGTCTCCCCGTCGGGGAATCGAACCCCGGTCTTCCGCGTGACAGGCGGAGATACTGTCCACTATACTAACGAGGAGTTGCAGAGACAGGTAGTCCTCCCCGATCAGCGCGACTGCAGCTCGCTGCAAACAGCCTTCCCATTTTCAGGAACGGCCTCATTTTAGGCCATTGCTTCACAAGGAGCCAGTGCAGCCGAAAAAATCATCTAATACTATTTAAATATGAAGTGTCTGTATAAAAGGTTATTACGTTATTAAAGTAGAGAGCTTGTTTTTTAATAAAAAGCTTGGTAGGTCAGGTCAATAAGTTCATGCGTTTTTTGTTTCTTTTTCTGTGCCGGGTCCAAGCAAAGAGAGATTCAGTTCTGAGAGTTTCACTTGCCAGCTGCTAATGTGTTGCGAGCATTCTTGCTGACCGGACAAGCCGGCATCCAGCCTACGTCCAACCGCCTGCGTTGGTGGTATAGTGGTGAGCATAGCTGCCTTCCAAGCAGTTGACCCGGGTTCGATTCCCGGCCAACGCATTGCCTTTTGTGCGGCCAACTCCTTCTGTAACTCGTGGCTGGAGCAAAACTTTTCTATGGGTCTTTGGGCAGCAGTAAAGGACTAGGTCTCCCCGTCGGGGAATCGAACCCCTGTCTTCCGCGTGACAGGCGGAGATAGTGTCCACTATACTAACGAGGAGTTGCAGAGACAGGTAGTCCTCCCCGATCAGCGCGACTGCAGCTCGCTGCAAACAGCCTTCCCATTTTCAGGAACGGCCTCATTTTAGGCCATTGCTTCACAAGGAGCCAGTGCAGCCGAAAAAATCATCTAATACTATTTAAATATGAAGTGTCTGTATAAAAGGTTATTACGTTATTAAAGTAGAGAGCTTGTTTTTTAATAAAAAGCTTGGTAGGTCAGGTCAATAAGTTCATGCGTTTTTTGTTTCTTTTTCTGTGCCGGGTCCAAGCAAAGAGAGATTCAGTTCTGAGAGTTTCACTTGCCAGCTGCTAATGTGTTGCGAGCATTCTTGCTGACCGCACAAGCCGGCATCCAGCCTACGTCCAACCGCCTGCGTTGGTGGTATAGTGGTGAGCATAGCTGCCTTCCAAGCAGTTGACCCGGGTTCGATTCCCGGCCAACGCATTGCCTTTTGTGCGGCCAACTCCTTCTGTAACTCGTGGCTGGAGCAAAACTTTTGTATGGGTCTTTGGGCAGCAGTAAAGGACTAGGTCTCCCCGTCGGGGAATCGAACCCCGGTCTTCCGCGTGACAGGCGGAGATACTGTCCACTATACTAACGAGGAGTTGCAGAGATAGGTAGTCCTCCCCGATCAGCGCGACTGCAGCTCGCTGCAAACAGCCTTCCCATTTTCAGGAACGGCCTTGTGCGTCATTTTAGGCCATCGCTTCACAAGGAGCCAGTGCAGCCGAAAAAATCATCTAATACTATTTAAATATGAAGTGTCTGTATAAAAGGTGTTACGTTATTAAAGTAGAGAGCTTGTTTTTTAATAAAAAGCTTGGTAGGTCAGGTCAATAAGTTCATGCGTTTTTTGTTTCTTTTTCTGTGCCGGGTCCAAACAAAGAGAGATTCAGTTCTGAGAGTTTCACCTGCCAGCTGCTAATGTGTTGCGAGCATTCTTGCTGACCGCACAAGCCGGCATCCAGCCTACATCCAACCACCTGCGTTGGTGGTATAGTGGTGAGCATAGCTGCCTTCCAAGCAGTTGACCCGGGTTCGATTCCCGGCCAACGCATTGCCTTTTGTACGGCCAACTCCTTCTGTAACTCGTGGCTGGAGCAAAACTTTTGTATGGGTCTTTGGGCAGCAGTAAAGGACTAGGTCTCCCCGTCGGGGAATCGAACCCCGGTCTTCCGCGTGACAGGCGGAGATACTGTCCACTATACTAACGAGGAGTTGCAGAGACAGGTAGTCCTCCCCGATCAGCGCGACTGCAGCTCGCTGCAAACAGCCTTCCCATTTTCAGGAACGGCCTCATTTTAGGCCATTGCTTCACAAGGAGCCAGTGCAGCCGAAAAAATCATCTAATACTATTTAAATATGAAGTGTCTGTATAAAAGGTTATTACGTTATTAAAGTAGAGAGCTTGTTTTTTAATAAAAAGCTTGGTAGGTCAGGTCAATAAGTTCATGCGTTTTTTGTTTCTTTTTCTGTGCCGGGTCCAAGCAAAGAGAGATTCAGTTCTGAGAGTTTCACTTGCCAGCTGCTAATGTGTTGCGAGCATTCTTGCTGACCGCACAAGCCGGCATCCAGCCTACGTCCAACCGCCTGCGTTGGTGGTATAGTGGTGAGCATAGCTGCCTTCCAAGCAGTTGACCCGGGTTCGATTCCCGGCCAACGCATTGCCTTTTGTGCGGCCAACTCCTTCTGTAACTCGTGGCTGGAGCAAAACTTTTCTATGGGTCTTTGGGCAGCAGTAAAGGACTAGGTCTCCCCGTCGGGGAATCGAACCCCGGTCTTCCGCGTGACAGGCGGAGATAGTGTCCACTATACTAACGAGGAGTTGCAGAGACAGGTAGTCCTCCCCGATCAGCGCGACTGCAGCTCGCTGCAAACAGCCTTCCCATTTTCAGGAACGGCCTCATTTTAGGCCATTGCTTCACAAGGAGCCAGTGCAGCCGAAAAAATCATCTAATACTATTTAAATATGAAGTGTCTGTATAAAAGGTTATTACGTTATTAAAGTAGAGAGCTTGTTTTTTAATAAAAAGCTTGGTAGGTCAGGTCAATAAGTTCATGCGTTTTTTGTTTCTTTTTCTGTGCCGGGTCCAAGCAAAGAGAGATTCAGTTCTGAGAGTTTCACTTGCCAGCTGCTAATGTGTTGCGAGCATTCTTGCTGACCGCACAAGCCGGCATCCAGCCTACGTCCAACCGCCTGCGTTGGTGGTATAGTGGTGAGCATAGCTGCCTTCCAAGCAGTTGACCCGGGTTCGATTCCCGGCCAACGCATTGCCTTTTGTGCGGCCAACTCCTTCTGTAACTCGTGGCTGGAGCAAAACTTTTGTATGGGTCTTTGGGCAGCAGTAAAGGACTAGGTCTCCCCGTCGGGGAATCGAACCCCGGTCTTCCGCGTGACAGGCGGAGATACTGTCCACTATACTAACGAGGAGTTGCAGCGACAGGTAGTCCTCCCCGATCAGCGCGACTGCAGCTCGCTGCAAACAGCCTTCCCATTTTCAGGAACGGCCTTGTGCGTCATTTTAGGCCATCGCTTCACAAGGAGCCAGTGCAGCCGAAAAAATCATCTAATACTATTTAAATATGAAGTGTCTGTATAAAAGGTGTTACGTTATTAAAGTAGAGAGCTTGTTTTTTAATAAAAAGCTTGGTAGGTCAGGTCAATAAGTTCATGCGTTTTTTGTTTCCTTTTCAGTGCCGGGTCCAAACAAAGGCAGTTTCAGTTCTGAGAGTTTCACCTGCCAGCTGCTAATGTGTTGCGAGCATTCTTGCTGACCGCACAAGCCGGCATCCAGCCTACATCCAACCGCCTGCGTTGGTGGTATAGTGGTGAGCATAGCTGCCTTCCAAGCAGTTGACCCGGGTTCGATTCCCGGCCAACGCATTGCCTTTTGTACGGCCAACTCCTTCTGTAACTCGTGGCTGGAGCAAAACTTTTGTATGGGTCTTTGGGCAGCAGTAAAGGACTAGGTCTCCCCGTCGGGGAATCGAACCCCGGTCTTCCGCGTGACAGGCGGAGATACTGTCCACTATACTAACGAGGAGTTGCAGAGACAGGTAGTCCTCCCCGATCAGCGCGACTGCAGCTCGCTGCAAACAGCCTTCCCATTTTCAGGAACGGCCTCATTTTAGGCCATTGCTTCACAAGGAGCCAGTGCAGCCGAAAAAATCATCTAATACTATTTAAATATGAAGTGTCTGTATAAAAGGTGTTACGTTATTAAAGTAGAGAGCTTGTTTTTTAATAAAAAGCTTGGTAGGTCAGGTCAATAAGTTCATGCGTTTTTTGTTTCTTTTTCAGTGCCGGGTCCAAACAAAGACAGTTTCAGTTCTGAGAGTTTCACCTGCCAGCTGCTAATGTGTTGCGAGCATTCTTGCTGACCGCACAAGCCGGCATCCAGCCTACGTCCAACCGCCTGCGTTGGTGGTATAGTGGTGAGCATAGCTGCCTTCCAAGCAGTTGACCCGGGTTCGATTCCCGGCCAACGCATTGCCTTTTGTGCGGCCAACTCCTTCTGTAACTCGTGGCTGGAGCAAAACTTTTGTATGGGTCTTTGGGCAGCAGTAAAGGACTAGGTCTCCCCGTCGGGGAATCGAACCCCGGTCTTCCGCGTGACAGGCGGAGATACTGTCCACTATACTAACGAGGAGTTGCAGAGACAGGTAGTCCTCCCCGATCAGCGCGACTGCAGCTCGCTGCAAACAGCCTTCCCATTTTCAGGAACGGCCTTGTGCGTCATTTTAGGCCATCGCTTCACAAGGAGCCAGTGCAGCCGAAAAAATCATCTAATACTATTTAAATATGAAGTGTCTGTATAAAAGGTGTTACGTTATTAAAGTAGAGAGCTTGTTTTTGAATAAAAAGCTTGGTAGGTCAGGTCAATAAGTTCATGCGTTTTTTGTTTCTTTTTCAGTGCCGGGTCCAAACAAAGACAGTTTCAGTTCTGAAAGTTTCACCTGCCAGCTGCTAATGTGTTGCGAGCATTCTTGCTGACCGCACAAGCCGGCATCCAGCCTACGTCCAACTGCCTGCGTTGGTGGTATAGTGGTGAGCATAGCTGCCTTCCAAGCAGTTGACCCGGGTTCGATTCCCGGCCAACGCATTGCCTTTTGTACGGCCAACTCCTTCTGTAACTCGTGGCTGCAGCAAAACTTTTGTATGGGTCTTTGGGCAGCAGTAAAGGACTAGGTCTCCCCGTCGGGGAATCGAACCCCGGTCTTCCGCGTGACAGGCGGAGATACTGTCCACTATACTAACGAGGAGTTGCAGAGACAGGTAGTCCTCCCCGATCAGCGCGACTGCAGCTCGCTGCAAACAGCCTTCCCATTTTCAGGAACGGCCTCATTTTAGGCCATTGCTTCACAAGGAGCCAGTGCAGCCGAAAAAATCATCTAATACTATTTAAATATGAAGTGTCTGTATAAAAGGTGTTACGTTATTAAAGTAGAGAGTTTGTTTTTTAATAAAAAGCTTGGTAGGTCAGGTCAATAAGTTCATGCGTTTTTTGTTTCTTTTTCTGTGCCGGGTCCAAACAAAGAGAGATTCAGTTCTGAGAGTTTCACCTGCCAGCTGCTAATGTGTTGCGAGCATTCTTGCTGACCGCACAAGCCGGCATCCAGCCTACGTCCAACCGCCTGCGTTGGTGGTATAGTGGTGAGCATAGCTGCCTTCCAAGCAGTTGACCCGGGTTCGATTCCCGGCCAACGCATTGCCTTTTGTACGGCCAACTCCTTCTGTAACTCGTGGCTGGAGCAAAACTTTTCTATGGGTCTTTGGGCAGCAGTAAAGGACTAGGTCTCCCCGTCGGGGAATCGAACCCCGGTCTTCCGCGTGACAGGCGGAGATACTGTCCACTATACTAACGAGGAGTTGCAGAGACAGGTAGTCCTCCCCGATCAGCGCGACTGCAGCTCGCTGCAAACAGCCTTCCCATTTTCAGGAACGGCCTTGTGCGTCATTTTAGGCCATTGCTTCACAAGGAGCCAGTGCAGCCGAAAAAATCATCTAATACTATTTAAATATGAAGTGTCTGTATAAAAGGTGTTACGTTATTAACGTAGAGAGCTTGTTTTTTAATAAAAAGCTTGGTAGGTCAGGTCAATAAGTTCATGCGTTTTTTGTTTCTTTTTCTGTGCCGGGTCCAAACAAAGAGAGATTCAGTTCTGAGAGTTTCACCTGCCAGCTGCTAATGTATGGCGTTATATGTGTGCCTCATTCCTGAGCGAGTAATTGTAAGTTTTGAGCACAGAGAACTATATTTTGCAAGCACATTACATTATATTTTGAACAGAAATTAACAATCGCAAAAAAATAATGTGTTTGAGCAAAGGAAAAAACGATTCCGTGCTCAATAAATGCTTGTTTGCTATTATCCATATTAACGTGCAATAATAACCCCTCTCACGCAGTTTACTCAGGTGCTCTCTCACAAACTTATTCTCTGCGCTCCTGTCAAGTCCCTCTCTCTCTCTCTCAACCTCTTAATTCTGTGCGCGCTCAACTCTTGACACACACGCTCGCTCAACTCGACACACACGCGCGCTCAACTCTTGACACACACGCGCGCTCAACTCGCAACAGCGTTACAAGTGTGCCACAAAATCAACCAATCGGAAAATTAAAGGTCAATTGTGATTGGCTGTTGGTCTCCAATCAATTCGCTAGTAGAACCAAAGCCCGTCTTGTAGAGCTATCCATAGATATCCATATCCATATATCCGTATATAATCCTTTATTATATGATATCTATGGAACTATCTACAGCATCCAGGAAGCTTACTGAAAAAAAAAATCGAAAAAAATAACTGACTACAGCTAGACTAATAGATTAAAACACATTTTGGTAAGTATTTTTTTGAATTATTATTAACTTAAAAGTGCCTTGTTAGTTTTGTGTATTATAAATTATAATACACAAAAATAATAATTAAAATAATTATTATAATGGTGGTTTTCTTTAGATCACAGACATTACAGACATTAGCCTAATAGTTGGAGGGCACATTTTGTTTAATTGTTCGGAAAATGTCAGTTTTAAGAGTGAGGTCATTGTGTGAGGTGATTGACAGCTATATGTGACAGAGGAATATTATGACACTCCTCCAGAGATTCAGCTTATAATTTATAATGCTGTTGTGTTGTTTAACTTACAATATTATATCTCCTATTGTGACTAAAGTGGTGTGACATTTAGGTGTTGCTGTTCTGATGACATTCTGTGCTAGCATTAGAATGCTTGAAAAGGATAAGTCAAACTAGTCACAATAGGAGATATAATATTGTAAGTTAAACAACAAAACAGCATTATAATACACAAAACTAACAAGGCACTTTTAAGTTAATAATAAAAAAAAAATACTTACCAAAATGTGTTTTAATCCATTAGTCTCGCTGTAGTCAGTTATTTTTTTTTCTTTTTTTTCTTTTTTTTTTCAGTAAGCTTCCTGGATGCTGTAGATGGTTCCATAGATATCATATAATAAAGGATTATATATGGATATATGGATATATATGGATAGTTCTACAAGACGGGCTTTGTTTCTACTAGCGATTTGATTGGAGACCAACAGCCAATCACAATTGACCTTTAATTTTCCGATTGGTTGATTTTGTGGCACACTTGTAACGCTGTAGCGAGTTGAGCGAGCGTGTGTGTCAAGAGTTGAGCGCGCGTGTGTGTCGAGTTGAGCGAGTGTGTGTGTCGAGTTGAGCGAGCGTGTGTGTCAAGAGTTGAGCGCGCACAGAATTAAGAGGTTGAGAGAGAGAGAGAGGGACTTGACAGGAGCGCAGAGAATAAGTTTGTGAGAGAGCACCTGAGTAAACTGCGTGAGAGGGGTTATTATTGCACGTTAATATGGATAATAGCAAACAAGCATTTATTGAGCACGGAATCGTTTTTTCCTTTGCTCAAACACATTTTTTTTTGTGATTGTTAATTTCTGTTCAAAATATAATGTAATGTGCTTGCAAAATATAGTTCTCTGTGCTCAAAACTTACAATTACTCGCTCAGGAATGAGGCACATATATAACGCCATACTAATGTGTTGCGAGCATTCTTGCTGACCGCACAAGCCGGCATCCAGCCTACATCCAACCACCTGCGTTGGTGGTATAGTGGTGAGCATAGCTGCCTTCCAAGCAGTTGACCCGGGTTCGATTCCCGGCCAACGCATTGCCTTTTGTACGGCCAACTCCTTCTGTAACTCGTGGCTGGAGCAAAACTTTTGTATGGGTCTTTGGGCAGCAGTAAAGGACTAGGTCTCCCCGTCGGGGAATCGAACCCCGGTCTTCCGCGTGACAGGCGGAGATACTGTCCACTATACTAACGAGGAGTTGCAGAGACAGGTAGTCCTCCCCGATCAGCGCGACTGCAGCTCGCTGCAAACAGCCTTCCCATTTTCAGGAACGGCCTCATTTTAGGCCATTGCTTCACAAGGAGCCAGTGCAGCCGAAAAAATCATCTAATACTATTTAAATATGAAGTGTCTGTATAAAAGGTGTTACGTTATTAAAGTAGAGAGCTTGTTTTTTAATAAAAAGCTTGGTAGGTCAGGTCAATAAGTTCATGCGTTTTTTGTTTCTTTTTCTGTGCCGGGTCCAAACAAAGAGAGATTCAGTTCTGAGAGTTTCACCTGCCAGCTGCTAATGTGTTGCGAGCATTCTTGCTGACCGCACAAGCCAGCATCCAGCCTACGTCCAACCGCCTGCGTTGGTGGTATAGTGGTGAGCATAGCTGCCTTCCAGTGACCCGGGTTCGATTCCCGGCCAACGCATTGCCTTTTGTACGGCCAACTCCTTCTGTAACTCGTGGCTGGAGCAAAACTTTTGTATGGGTCTTTGGGCAGCAGTAAAGAACGAGGTCTCCCCGTCGGGGAATCGAACCCCGGTCTTCCGCGTGACAGGCGGAGATACTGTCCACTATACTAACGAGGAGTTGCAGAGACAGGTAGTCCTCCCCGATCAGGGCGACTGCAGCTCGCTGCAAACAGCCTTCCCATTTTCAGGAACGGCCTCATTTTAGGCCATTGCTTCACAAGGAGCCAGTGCAGCCGAAAAAATCATCTAATACTATTTAAATATGAAGTGTCTGTATAAAAGGTGTTACGTTATTAAAGTAGAGAGCTTGTTTTTTAATAAAAAGCTTGGTAGGTCAGGTCAATAAGTTCATGCGTTTTTTGTTTCTTTTTCTGTGCCGGGTCCAAACAAAGAGAGATTCAGTTCTGAGAGTTTCACCTGCCAGCTGCTAATGTGTTGCGAGCATTCTTGCTGACCGCACAAGCAAGCATCCAGCCTACGTCCAACCGCCTGCGTTGGTGGTATAGTGGTGAGCATAGCTGCCTTCCAGTGACCCGGGTTCGATTCCCGGCCAACGCATTGCCTTTTGTACGGCCAACTCCTTCTGTAACTCGTGGCTGGAGCAAAACTTTTGTATGGGTCTTTGGGCAGCAGTAAAGGACTAGGTCTCCCCGTCGGGGAATCGAACCCCGGTCTTCCGCGTGACAGGCGGAGATACTGTCCACTATACTAACGAGGAGTTGCAGAGACAGGTAGTCCTCCCCGATCAGCGCGACTGCAGCTCGCTGCAAACAGCCTTCCCATTTTCAGGAACGGCCTTGTGCGTCATTTTAGGCCATCGCTTCACAAGGAGCCAGTGCAGCCGAAAAAATCATCTAATACTATTTAAATATGAAGTGTCTGTATAAAAGGTGTTACGTTATTAAAGTAGAGAGCTTGTTTTTTAATAAAAAGCTTGGTAGGTCAGGTCAATAAGTTCATGCGTTTTTTGTTTCTTTTTCAGTGCCGGGTCCAAACAAAGACAGTTTCAGTTCTGAGAGTTTCACCTGCCAGCTGCTAATGTGTTGCGAGCATTCTTGCTGACCGCACAAGCCGGCATCCAGCCTACGCCCAAACGCCTGCGTTGGTGGTATAGTGGTGAGCATAGCTGCCTTCCAAGCAGTTGACCCGGGTTCGATTCCCGGCCAACGCATTGCCTTTTGTACGGCCAACTCCTTCTGTAACTCGTGGCTGGAGCAAAACTTTTGTATGGGTCTTTGGGCAGCAGTAAAGGACTAGGTCTCCCCGTCGGGGAATCGAACCCCGGTCTTACGCGTGACAGGCGGAGATACTGTCCACTATACTAACGAGGAGTTGCAGAGACAGGTAGTCCTCCCCGATCAGCCCGACTGCAGCTCGCTGCAAACAGCCTTCCCATTTTCAGGAACGGCCTCATTTTAGGCCATTGCTTCACAAGGAGCCAGTGCAGCCGAAAAAATCATCTAATACTATTTAAATATGAAGTGTCTGTATAAAAGGTGTTACGTTATTAAAGTAGAGAGCTTGTTTTTTAATAAAAAGCTTGGTAGGTCAGGTCAATAAGTTCATGCGTTTTTTGTTTCTTTTTCTGTGCCGGGTCCAAACAAAGAGAGATTCAGTTCTGAGAGTTTCACCTGCCAGCTGCTAATGTGTTGCGAGCATTCTTGCTGACCGCAGAAGCCAGCATCCAGCCTACGTCCAACCGCCTGCGTTGGTGGTATAGTGGTGAGCATAGCTGCCTTCCAAGCAGTTGACCCGGGTTCGATTCCCGGCCAACGCATTGCCTTTTGTACGGCCAACTCCTTCTGTAACCCGTGGCTGGAGCAAAACTTTTGTATGGGTCTTTGGGCAGCAGTAAAGGACTAGGTCTCCCCGTCGGGGAATCGAACCCCGGTCTTCCGCGTGACAGGCGGAGATACTGTCCACTATACTAACGAGGAGTTGCAGAGACAGGTAGTCCTCCCCGATCAGCGCGACTGCAGCTCGCTGCAAACAGCCTTCCCATTTTCAGGAACGGCCTCATTTTAGGCCATCGCTTCACAAGGAGCCAGTGCAGCCGAAAAAATCATCTAATACTATTTAAATATGAAGTGTCTGTATAAAAGGTGTTACGTTATTAAAGTAGAGAGCTTGTTTTTTAATAAAAAGCTTGGTAGGTCAGGTCAATAAGTTCATGCGTTTTTTGTTTCTTTTTCAGTGCCAGGTCCAAACAAAGAGAGATTCAGTTCTGAGAGTTTCACCTGCCAGCTGCTAATGTGTTGCGAGCATTCTTGCTGACCGCACAAGCCGGCATCCAGCCTACGTCCAACCGCCTGCGTTGGTGGTATAGTGGTGAGCATAGCTGCCTTTCAAGCAGTTGACCCGGGTTCGATTCCCGGCCAACGCATTGCCTTTTGTACGGCCAACTCCTTCTGTAACTCGTGGCTGGAGCAAAACTTTTGTATGGGTCTTTGGGCAGCAGTAAAGGACTAGGTCTCCCCGTCGGGGAATCGAACCCCGGTCTTCCGCGTGACAGGCGGAGATACTGTCCACTATACTAACGAGGAGCTGCAGAGACAGGTAGTCCTCCCCGATCAGCGCGACTGCAGCTCGCTGCAAACAGCCTTCCCATTTTCAGGAACGGCCTTGTGCGTCATTTTAGGCCATCGCTTCACAAGGAGCCAGTGCAGCCGAAAAAATCATCTAATACTATTTAAATATGAAGTGTCTGTATAAAAGGTGTTACGTTATTAAAGTAGAGAGCTTGTTTTTTAATAAAAAGCTTGGTAGGTCAGGTCAATAAGTTCATGCGTTTTTTGTTTCTTTTTCAGTGCCGGGTCCAAACAAAGACAGTTTCAGTTCTGAGAGTTTCACCTGCCAGCTGCTAATGTGTTGCGAGCATTCTTGCTGACCGCACAAGCCGGCATCCAGCCTACGTCCAACCGCCTGCGTTGGTGGTATAGTGGTGAGCATAGCTGCCTTCCAAGCAGTTGACCCGGGTTCGATTCCCGGCCAACGCATTGCCTTTTGTACGGCCAACTCCTTCTGTAACTCGTGGCTGGAGCAAAACTTTTGTATGGGTCTTTGGGCAGCAGTAAAGGACTAGGTCTCCCCGTCGGGGAATCGAACCCCGGTCTTCCGCGTGACAGGCGGAGATACTGTCCACTATACTAACGAGGAGTTGCAGAGACAGGTAGTCCTCCCCGATCAGCGCGACTGCAGCTCGCTGCAAACAGCCTTCCCATTTTCAGGAACGGCCTCATTTTAGGCCATTGCTTCACAAGGAGCCAGTGCAGCCGAAAAAATCATCTAATACTATTTAAATATGAAGTGTCTGTATAAAAGGTGTTACGTTATTAAAGTAGAGAGCTTGTTTTTTAATAAAAAGCTTGGTAGGTCAGGTCAATAAGTTCATGCGTTTTTTGTTTCTTTTTCTGTGCCGGGTCCAAACAAAGAGAGATTCAGTTCTGAGAGTTTCACCTGCCAGCTGCTAATGTGTTGCGAGCATTCTTGCTGACCGCACAAGCCAGCATCCAGCCTACGTCCAACCGCCTGCGTTGGTGGTATAGTGGTGAGCATAGCTGCCTTCCAGTGACCCGGGTTCGATTCCCGGCCAACGCATTGCCTTTTGTACGGCCAACTCCTTCTGTAACTCGTGGCTGGAGCAAAACTTTTGTATGGGTCTTTGGGCAGCAGTAAAGGACTAGGTCTCCCCGTTGGGGAATCGAACCCCGGTCTTCCGCGTGACAGGCGGAGATACTGTCCACTATACTAACGAGGAGTTGCAGAGACAGGTAGTCCTCCCCGATCAGCGCGACTGCAGCTCGCTGCAAACAGCCTTCCCATTTTCAGGAACGGCCTTGTGCGTCATTTTAGGCCATCGCTTCACAAGGAGCCAGTGCAGCCGAAAAAATCATCTAATACTATTTAAATATGAAGTGTCTGTATAAAAGGTGTTACGTTATTAAAGTAGAGAGCTTGTTTTTTAATAAAAAGCTTGGTAGGTCAGGTCAATAAGTTCATGCGTTTTTTGTTTCTTTTTCAGTGCCGGGTCCAAACAAAGACAGTTTCAGTTCTGAGAGTTTCACCTGCCAGCTGCTAATGTGTTGCGAGCATTCTTGCTGACCGCACAAGCCGGCATCCAGCCTACGTCCAACCGCCTGCGTTGGTGGTATAGTGGTGAGCATAGCTGCCTTCCAAGCAGTTGACCCGGGTTCGATTCCCGGCCAACGCATTGCCTTTTGTACGGCCAACTCCTTCTGTAACTCGTGGCTGGAGCAAAACTTTTGTATGGGTCTTTGGGCAGCAGTAAAGGACTAGGTCTCCCCGTCGGGGAATCGAACCCCGGTCTTCCGCGTGACAGGCGGAGATACTGTCCACTATACTAACGAGGAGTTGTAGAGACAGGTATTCCTCCCCGATCAGCCCGACTGCAGCTCGCTGCAAACAGCCTTCCCATTTTCAGGAACGGCCTCATTTTAGGCCATTGCTTCACAAGGAGCCAGTGCAGCCGAAAAAATCATCTAATACTATTTAAATATGAAGTGTCTGTATAAAAGGTGTTACGTTATTAAAGTAGAGAGCTTGTTTTTTAATAAAAAGCTTGGTAGGTCAGGTCAATAAGTTCATGCGTTTTTTGTTTCTTTTTCTGTGCCGAGTCCAAACAAAGAGAGATTCAGTTCTGAGAGTTTCACCTGCCAGCTGCTAATGTGTTGCGAGCATTCTTGCTGACCGCACAAGCCGGCATCCAGCCTACGTCCAACCGCCTGCGTTGGTGGTATAGTGGTGAGCATAGCTGCCTTCCAAGCAGTTGACCCGGGTTCGATTCCCGGCCAACGCATTGCCTTTTGTACGGCCAACTCCTTCTGTAACTCGTGGCTGGAGCAAAACTTTTGTATGGGTCTTTGGGCAGCAGTAAAGGACTAGGTCTCCCCGTCGGGGAATCGAACCCCGGTCTTCCGCGTGACAGGCGGAGATACTGTCCACTATACTAACGAGGAGTTGCAGAGACAGGTAGTCCTCCCCGATCAGCGCGACTGCAGCTCGCTGCAAACAGCCTTCCCATTTTCAGGAACGGCCTCATTTTAGGCCATTGCTTCACAAGGAGCCAGTGCAGCCGAAAAAATCATCTAATACTATTTAAATATGAAGTGTCTGTATAAAAGGTGTTACGTTATTAAAGTAGAGAGCTTGTTTTTTAATAAAAAGCTTGGTAGGTCAGGTCAATAAGTTCATGCGTTTTTTGTTTCTTTTTCTGTGCCGGGTCCAAACAAAGAGAGATTCAGTTCTGAGAGTTTCACCTGCCAGCTGCTAATGTGTTGCGAGCATTCTTGCTGACCGCACAAGCCAGCATCCAGCCTACGTCCAACCGCCTGCGTTGGTGGTATAGTGGTGAGCATAGCTGCCTTCCAGTGACCCGGGTTCGATTCCCGGCCAACGCATTGCCTTTTGTACGGCCAACTCCTTCTGTAACTCGTGGCTGGAGCAAAACTTTTGTATGGGTCTTTGGGCAGCAGTAAAGGACTAGGTCTCCCCGTCGGGGAATCGAACCCCGGTCTTCCGCGTGACAGGCGGAGATACTGTCCACTATACTAACGAGGAGTTGCAGAGACAGGTAGTCCTCCCCGATCAGCGCGACTGCAGCTCGCTGCAAACAGCCTTCCCATTTTCAGGAACGGCCTTGTGCGTCATTTTAGGCCATCGCTTCACAAGGAGCCAGTGCAGCCGAAAAAATCATCTAATACTATTTAAATATGAAGTGTCTGTATAAAAGGTGTTACGTTATTAAAGTAGAGAGCTTGTTTTTTAATAAAAAGCTTGGTAGGTCAGGTCAATAAGTTCATGCGTTTTTTGTTTCTTTTTCTGTGCCGGGTCCAAACAAAGAGAGATTCAGTTCTGAGAGTTTCACCTGCCAGCTGCTAATGTGTTGCGAGCATTCTTGCTGACCGCACAAGCCGGCATCCAGCCTACATCCAACCACCTGCGTTGGTGGTATAGTGGTGAGCATAGCTGCCTTCCAAGCAGTTGACCCGGGTTCGATTCCCGGCCAACGCATTGCCTTTTGTACGGCCAACTCCTTCTGTAACTCTTGGCTGGAGCAAAACTTTTGTATGGGTCTTTGGGCAGCAGTAAAGGACTAGGTCTCCCCATCGGGGAATCGAACCCCGGTCTTCCGCGTGACAGGCGGAGATACTGTCCACTATACTAACGAGGAGTTGCAGAGACAGGTAGTCCTCCCCGATCAGCGCGACTGCAGCTCGCTGCAAACAGCCTTCCCATTTTCAGGAACGGCCTCATTTTAGGCCATTGCTTCACAAGGAGCCAGTGCAGCCGAAAAAATCATCTAATACTATTTAAATATGAAGTGTCTGTATAAAAGGTGTTACGTTATTAAAGTAGAGAGCTTGTTTTTTAATAAAAAGCTTGGTAGGTCAGGTCAATAAGTTCATGCGTTTTTTGTTTCTTTTTCTGTGCCGGGTCCAAACAAAGAGAGATTCAGTTCTGAGAGTTTCACCTGCCAGCTGCTAATGTGTTGCGAGCATTCTTGCTGACCGCACAAGCCGGCATCCAGCCTACGTCCAACCGCCTGCGTTGGTGGTATAGTGGTGAGCATAGCTGCCTTCCAAGCAGTTGACCCGGGTTCGATTCCCGGCCAACGCATTGCCTTTTGTACGGCCAACTCCTTCTGTAACCCGTGGCTGGAGCAAAACTTTTGTATGGGTCTTTGGGCAGCAGTAAAGGACTAGGTCTCCCCGTCGGGGAATCGAACCCCGGTCTTCCGCGTGACAGGCGGAGATACTGTCCACTATACTAACGAGGAGTTGCAGAGACAGGTAGTCCTCCCCGATCAGCGCGACTGCAGCTCGCTGCAAACAGCCTTCCCATTTTCAGGAACGGCCTCATTTTAGGCAATCGCTTCACAAGGAGCCAGTGCAGCCGAAAAAATCATCTAATACTATTTAAATATGAAGTGTCTGTATAAAAGGTGTTACGTTATTAAAGTAGAGAGCTTGTTTTTTAATAAAAAGCTTGGTAGGTCAGGTCAATAAGTTCATGCGTTTTTTGTTTCTTTTTCAGTGCCAGGTCCAAACAAAGAGAGATTCAGTTCTGAGAGTTTCACCTGCCAGCTGCTAATGTGTTGCGAGCATTCTTGCTGACCGCACAAGCCGGCATCCAGCCTAGGTCCAACCGCCTGCGTTGGTGGTATAGTGGTGAGCATAGCTGCCTTCCAAGCAGTTGACCCGGGTTCGATTCCCGGCCAACGCATTGCCTTTTGTACGGCCAACTCCTTCTGTAACTCGTGGCTGGAGCAAAACTTTTGTATGGGTCTTTGGGCAGCAGTAAAGGACTAGGTCTCCCCGTCGGGGAATCGAACCCCGGTCTTCCGCGTGACAGGCGGAGATACTGTCCACTATACTAACGAGGAGTTGCAGAGACAGGTAGTCCTCCCCGATCAGCGCGACTGCAGCTCGCTGCAAACAGCCTTCCCATTTTCAGGAACGGCCTTGTGCGTCATTTTAGGCCATCGCTTCACAAGGAGCCAGTGCAGCCGAAAAAATCATCTAATACTATTTAAATATGAAGTGTCTGTATAAAAGGTGTTACGTTATTAAAGTAGAGAGCTTGTTTTTTAATAAAAAGCTTGGTAGGTCAGGTCAATAAGTTCATGCGTTTTTTGTTTCTTTTTCAGTGCCGGGTCCAAACAAAGACAGTTTCAGTTCTGAGAGTTTCACCTGCCAGCTGCTAATGTGTTGCGAGCATTCTTGCTGACCGCACAACCCGGCATCCAGCCTACGCCCAAACGCCTGCGTTGGTGGTATAGTGGTGAGCATAGCTGCCTTCCAAGCAGTTGACCCGGGTTCGATTCCCGGCCAACGCATTGCCTTTTGTACGGCCAACTCCTTCTGTAACTCGTGGCTGGAGCAAAACTTTTGTATGGGTCTTTGGGCAGCAGTAAAGGACTAGGTCTCCCCGTCGGGGAATCGAACCCCGGTCTTCCGCGTGACAGGCGGAGATACTGTCCACTATACTAACGAGGAGTTGCAGAGACAGGTAGTCCTCCCCGATCAGCGCGACTGCAGCTCGCTGCAAACAGCCTTCCCATTTTCAGGAACGGCCTCATTTTAGGCCATTGCTTCACAAGGAGCCAGTGCAGCCGAAAAAATCATCTAATACTATTTAAATATGAAGTGTCTGTATAAAAGGTGTTACGTTATTAAAGTAGAGAGCTTGTTTTTTAATAAAAAGCTTGGTAGGTCAGGTCAATAAGTTCATGCGTTTTTTGTTTCTTTTTCTGTGCCGGGTCCAAACAAAGAGAGATTCAGTTCTGAGAGTTTCACCTGCCAGCTGCTAATGTGTTGCGAGCATTCTTGCTGACCGCACAAGCCAGCATCCAGCCTACGTCCAACCGCCTGCGTTGGTGGTATAGTGGTGAGCATAGCTGCCTTCCAGTGACCCGGGTTCGATTCCCGGCCAACGCATTGCCTTTTGTACGGCCAACTCCTTCTGTAACTCGTGGCTGGAGCAAAACTTTTGTATGGGTCTTTGGGCAGCAGTAAAGGACTAGGTCTCCCCGTCGGGGAATCGAACCCCGGTCTTCCGCGTGACAGGCAGAGATACTGTCCACTATACTAACGAGGAGTTGCAGAGACAGGTAGTCCTCCCCAATCAGCGCGACTGCAGCTCGCTGCAAACAGCCTTCCCATTTTCAGGAACGGCCTCATTTTAGGCCATTGCTTCACAAGGAGCCAGTGCAGCCGAAAAAATCATCTAATACTATTTAAATATGAAGTGTCTGTATAAAAGGTTATTACGTTATTAAAGTAGAGAGCTTGTTTTTTAATAAAAAGCTTGGTAGGTCAGGTCAATAAGTTCATGCGTTTTTTGTTTCTTTTTCTGTGCCGGGTCCAAGCAAAGAGAGATTCAGTTCTGAGAGTTTCACTTGCCAGCTGCTAATGTGTTGCGAGCATTCTTGCTGACCGCACAAGCCGGCATCCAGCCTACGTCCAACCGCCTGCGTTGGTGGTATAGTGGTGAGCATAGCTGCCTTCCAAGCAGTTGACCCGGGTTCGATTCCCGGCCAACGCATTGCCTTTTGTGCGGCCAACTCCTTCTGTAACTCGTGGCTGGAGCAAAACTTTTGTATGGGTCTTTGGGCAGCAGTAAAGGACTAGGTCTCCCCGTCGGGGAATCGAACCCCGGTCTTCCGCGTGACAGGCGGAGATACTGTCCACTATACTAACGAGGAGTTGCAGCGACAGGTAGTCCTCCCCGATCAGCGCGACTGCAGCTCGCTGCAAACAGCCTTCCCATTTTCAGGAACGGCCTTGTGCGTCATTTTAGGCCATCGCTTCACAAGGAGCCAGTGCAGCCGAAAAAATCATCTAATACTATTTAAATATGAAGTGTCTGTATAAAAGGTGTTACGTTATTAAAGTAGAGAGCTTGTTTTTTAATAAAAAGCTTGGTAGGTCAGGTCAATAAGTTCATGCGTTTTTTGTTTCTTTTTCTGTGCCGGGTCCAAACAAAGAGAGATTCAGTTCTGAGAGTTTCACCTGCCAGCTGCTAATGTGTTGCGAGCATTCTTGCTGACCGCACAAGCCGGCATCCAGCCTACATCCAACCACCTGCGTTGGTGGTATAGTGGTGAGCATAGCTGCCTTCCAAGCAGTTGACCCGGGTTCGATTCCCGGCCAACGCATTGCCTTTTGTACGGCCAACTCCTTCTGTAACTCGTGGCTGGAGCAAAACTTTTGTATGGGTCTTTGGGCAGCAGTAAAGGACTAGGTCTCCCCATCGGGGAATCGAACCCCGGTCTTCCGCGTGACAGGCGGAGATACTGTCCACTATACTAACGAGGAGTTGCAGAGACAGGTAGTCCTCCCCGATCAGCGCGACTGCAGCTCGCTGCAAACAGCCTTCCCATTTTCAGGAACGGCCTCATTTTAGGCCATTGCTTCACAAGGAGCCAGTGCAGCCGAAAAAATCATCTAATACTATTTAAATATGAAGTGTCTGTATAAAAGGTGTTACGTTATTAAAGTAGAGAGCTTGTTTTTTAATAAAAAGCTTGGTAGGTCAGGTCAATAAGTTCATGCGTTTTTTGTTTCTTTTTCTGTGCCGGGTCCAAACAAAGAGAGATTCAGTTCTGAGAGTTTCACCTGCCAGCTGCTAATGTGTTGCGAGCATTCTTGCTGACCGCACAAGCCGGCATCCAGCCTACGTCCAACCGCCTGCGTTGGTGGTATAGTGGTGAGCATAGCTGCCTTCCAAGCAGTTGACCCGGGTTCGATTCCCGGCCAACGCATTGCCTTTTGTACGGCCAACTCCTTCTGTAACCCGTGGCTGGAGCAAAACTTTTGTATGGGTCTTTGGGCAGCAGTAAAGGACTAGGTCTCCCCGTCGGGGAATCGAACCCCGGTCTTCCGCGTGACAGGCGGAGATACTGTCCACTATACTAACGAGGAGTTGCAGAGACAGGTAGTCCTCCCCGATCAGCGCGACTGCAGCTCGCTGCAAACAGCCTTCCCATTTTCAGGAACGGCCTCATTTTAGGCAATCGCTTCACAAGGAGCCAGTGCAGCCGAAAAAATCATCTAATACTATTTAAATATGAAGTGTCTGTATAAAAGGTGTTACGTTATTAAAGTAGAGAGCTTGTTTTTTAATAAAAAGCTTGGTAGGTCAGGTCAATAAGTTCATGCGTTTTTTGTTTCTTTTTCAGTGCCAGGTCCAAACAAAGAGAGATTCAGTTCTGAGAGTTTCACCTGCCAGCTGCTAATGTGTTGCGAGCATTCTTGCTGACCGCACAAGCCGGCATCCAGCCTAGGTCCAACCGCCTGCGTTGGTGGTATAGTGGTGAGCATAGCTGCCTTCCAAGCAGTTGACCCGGGTTCGATTCCCGGCCAACGCATTGCCTTTTGTACGGCCAACTCCTTCTGTAACTCGTGGCTGGAGCAAAACTTTTGTATGGGTCTTTGGGCAGCAGTAAAGGACTAGGTCTCCCCGTCGGGGAATCGAACCCCGGTCTTCCGCGTGACAGGCGGAGATACTGTCCACTATACTAACAAGGAGTTGCAGAGACAGGTAGTCCTCCCCGATCAGCGCGACTGCAGCTCGCTGCAAACAGCCTTCCCATTTTCAGGAACGGCCTTGTGCGTCATTTTAGGCCATCGCTTCACAAGGAGCCAGTGCAGCCGAAAAAATCATCTAATACTATTTAAATATGAAGTGTCTGTATAAAAGGTGTTACGTTATTAAAGTAGAGAGCTTGTTTTTTAATAAAAAGCTTGGTAGGTCAGGTCAATAAGTTCATGCGTTTTTTGTTTCTTTTTCAGTGCCGGGTCCAAACAAAGACAGTTTCAGTTCTGAGAGTTTCACCTGCCAGCTGTTAATGTGTTGCGAGCATTCTTGCTGACCGCACAAGCCGGCATCCAGCCTACGTCCAACCGCCTGCGTTGGTGGTATAGTGGTGAGCATAGCTGCCTTCCAAGCAGTTGACCCGGGTTCGATTCCCGGCCAACGCATTGCCTTTTGTACGGCCAACTCCTTCTGTAACTCGTGGCTGGAGCAAAACTTTTGTATGGGTCTTTGGGCAGCAGTAAAGGACTAGGTCTCCCCTTCGGGGAATCGAACCCCGGTCTTCCGCGTGACAGGCGGAGATACTGTCCACTATACTAACGAGGAGTTGCAGAGACAGGTAGTCCTCCCCGATCAGCGCGACTGCAGCTCGCTGCAAACAGCCTTCCCATTTTCAGGAACGGCCTCATTTTAGGCCATTGCTTCACAAGGAGCCAGTGCAGCCGAAAAAATCATCTAATACTATTTAAATATGAAGTGTCTGTATAAAAGGTGTTACGTTATTAAAGTAGAGAGCTTGTTTTTTAATAAAAAGCTTGGTAGGTCAGGTCAATAAGTTCATGCGTTTTTTGTTTCTTTTTCTGTGCCGGGTCCAAACAAAGAGAGATTCAGTTCTGAGAGTTTCACCTGCCAGCTGCTAATGTGTTGCGAGCATTCTTGCTGACCGCACAAGCCGGCATCCAGCCTACGTCCAACCGCCTGCGTTGGTGGTATAGTGGTGAGCATAGCTGCCTTCCAAGCAGTTGACCCGGGTTCGATTCCCGGCCAACGCATTGCCTTTTGTACGGCCAACTCCTTCTGTAACCCGTGGCTGGAGCAAAACTTTTGTATGGGTCTTTGGGCAGCAGTAAAGGACTAGGTCTCCCCGTCGGGGAATCGAACCCCGGTCTTCCGCGTGACAGGCGGAGATACTGTCCACTATACTAACGAGGAGTTGCAGAGACAGGTAGTCCTCCCCGATCAGCGCGACTGCAGCTCGCTGCAAACAGCCTTCCCATTTTCAGGAACGGCCTCATTTTAGGCCATCGCTTCACAAGGAGCCAGTGCAGCCGAAAAAATCATCTAATACTATTTAAATATGAAGTGTCTGTATAAAAGGTGTTACGTTATTAAAGTAGAGAGCTTGTTTTTTAATAAAAAGCTTGGTAGGTCAGGTCAATAAGTTCATGCGTTTTTTGTTTCTTTTTCAGTGCCAGGTCCAAACAAAGAGAGATTCAGTTCTGAGAGTTTCACCTGCCAGCTGCTAATGTGTTGCGAGCATTCTTGCTGACCGCACAAGCCGGCATCCAGCCTACGTCCAACCGCCTGCGTTGGTGGTATAGTGGTGAGCATAGCTGCCTTCCAAGCAGTTGACCCGGGTTCGATTCCCGGCCAACGCATTGCCTTTTGTACGGCCAACTCCTTCTGTAACTCGTGGCTGGAGCAAAACTTTTGTATGGGTCTTTGGGCAGCAGTAAAGGACTAGGTCTCCCCGTCGGGGAATCGAACCCCGGTCTTCCGCGTGACAGGCGGAGATACTGTCCACTATACTAACAAGGAGTTGCAGAGACAGGTAGTCCTCCCCGATCAGCGCGACTGCAGCTCGCTGCAAACAGCCTTCCCATTTTCAGGAACGGCCTTGTGCGTCATTTTAGGCCATCGCTTCACAAGGAGCCAGTGCAGCCGAAAAAATCATCTAATACTATTTAAATATGAAGTGTCTGTATAAAAGGTGTTACGTTATTAAAGTAGAGAGCTTGTTTTTTAATAAAAAGCTTGGTAGGTCAGGTCAATAAGTTCATGCGTTTTTTGTTTCTTTTTCAGTGCCGGGTCCAAACAAAGACAGTTTCAGTTCTGAGAGTTTCACCTGCCAGCTGCTAATGTGTTGCGAGCATTCTTGCTGACCGCACAAGCCGGCATCCAGCCTACGTCCAACCGCCTGCGTTGGTGGTATAGTGGTGAGCATAGCTGCCTTCCAAGCAGTTGACCCGGGTTCGATTCCCGGCCAACGCATTGCCTTTTGTACGGCCAACTCCTTCTGTAACTCGTGGCTGGAGCAAAACTTTTGTATGGGTCTTTGGGCAGCAGTAAAGGACTAGGTCTCCCCGTCGGGGAATCGAACCCCGGTCTTACGCGTGACAGGCGGAGATACTGTCCACTATACTAACGAGGAGTTGCAGAGACAGGTAGTCCTCCCCGATCAGCCCGACTGCAGCTCGCTGCAAACAGCCTTCCCATTTTCAGGAACGGCCTCATTTTAGGCCATTGCTTCACAAGGAGCCAGTGCAGCCGAAAAAATCATCTAATACTATTTAAATATGAAGTATCTGTATAAAAGGTGTTACGTTATTAAAGTAGAGAGCTTGTTTTTTAATAAAAAGCTTGGTAGGTCAGGTCAATAAGTTCATGCGTTTTTTGTTTCTTTTTCTGTGCCGGGTCCAAACAAAGAGAGATTCAGTTCTGAGAGTTTCACCTGCCAGCTGCTAATGTGTTGCGAGCATTCTTGCTGACCGCAGAAGCCAGCATCCAGCCTACGTCCAACCGCCTGCGTTGGTGGTATAGTGGTGAGCATAGCTGCCTTCCAAGCAGTTGACCCGGGTTCGATTCCCGGCCAACGCATTGCCTTTTGTACGGCCAACTCCTTCTGTAACCCGTGGCTGGAGCAAAACTTTTGTATGGGTCTTTGGGCAGCAGTAAAGGACTAGGTCTCCCCGTCGGGGAATCGAACCCCGGTCTTCCGCGTGACAGGCGGAGATACTGTCCACTATACTAACGAGGAGTTGCAGAGACAGGTAGTCCTCCCCGATCAGCGCGACTGCAGCTCGCTGCAAACAGCCTTCCCATTTTCAGGAACGGCCTCATTTTAGGCCATCGCTTCACAAGGAGCCAGTGCAGCCGAAAAAATCATCTAATACTATTTAAATATGAAGTGTCTGTATAAAAGGTGTTACGTTATTAAAGTAGAGAGCTTGTTTTTTAATAAAAAGCTTGGTAGGTCAGGTCAATAAGTTCATGCGTTTTTTGTTTCTTTTTCAGTGCCAGGTCCAAACAAAGAGAGATTCAGTTCTGAGAGTTTCACCTGCCAGCTGCTAATGTGTTGCGAGCATTCTTGCTGACCGCACAAGCCGGCATCCAGCCTACGTCCAACCGCCTGCGTTGGTGGTATAGTGGTGAGCATAGCTGCCTTTCAAGCAGTTGACCCGGGTTCGATTCCCGGCCAACGCATTGCCTTTTGTACGGCCAACTCCTTCTGTAACTCGTGGCTGGAGCAAAACTTTTGTATGGGTCTTTGGGCAGCAGTAAAGGACTAGGTCTCCCCGTCGGGGAATCGAACCCCGGTCTTCCGCGTGACAGGCGGAGATACTGTCCACTATACTAACGAGGAGTTGCAGAGACAGGTAGTCCTCCCCGATCAGCGCGACTGCAGCTCGCTGCAAACAGCCTTCCCATTTTCAGGAACGGCCTTGTGCGTCATTTTAGGCCATCGCTTCACAAGGAGCCAGTGCAGCCGAAAAAATCATCTAATACTATTTAAATATGAAGTGTCTGTATAAAAGGTGTTACGTTATTAAAGTAGAGAGCTTGTTTTTTAATAAAAAGCTTGGTAGGTCAGGTCAATAAGTTCATGCGTTTTTTGTTTCTTTTTCAGTGCCGGGTCCAAACAAAGACAGTTTCAGTTCTGAGAGTTTCACCTGCCAGCTGCTAATGTGTTGCGAGCATTCTTGCTGACCGCACAAGCCGGCATCCAGCCTACGTCCAACCGCCTGCGTTGGTGGTATAGTGGTGAGCATAGCTGCCTTCCAAGCAGTTGACCCGGGTTCGATTCCCGGCCAACGCATTGCCTTTTGTACGGCCAACTCCTTCTGTAACTCGTGGCTGGAGCAAAACTTTTGTATGGGTCTTTGGGCAGCAGTAAAGGACTAGGTCTCCCCGTCGGGGAATCGAACCCCGGTCTTCCGCGTGACAGGCGGAGATACTGTCCACTATACTAACGAGGAGTTGCAGAGACAGGTAGTCCTCCCCGATCAGCGCGACTGCAGCTCGCTGCAAACAGCCTTCCCATTTTCAGGAACGGCCTCATTTTAGGCCATTGCTTCACAAGGAGCCAGTGCAGCCGAAAAAATCATCTAATACTATTTAAATATGAAGTGTCTGTATAAAAGGTGTTACGTTATTAAAGTAGAGAGCTTGTTTTTTAATAAAAAGCTTGGTAGGTCAGGTCAATAAGTTCATGCGTTTTTTGTTTCTTTTTCTGTGCCGGGTCCAAACAAAGAGAGATTCAGTTCTGAGAGTTTCACCTGCCAGCTGCTAATGTGTTGCGAGCATTCTTGCTGACCGCACAAGCCAGCATCCAGCCTACGTCCAACCGCCTGCGTTGGTGGTATA
This sequence comes from Leuciscus idus, assembly GCA_021554675.1. Taxonomy (NCBI): domain Eukaryota; kingdom Metazoa; phylum Chordata; class Actinopteri; order Cypriniformes; family Leuciscidae; genus Leuciscus; species Leuciscus idus. Next base: position 18,800,173 of record CM038629.1, read on the forward strand.
GTGGTGAGCATAGCTGCCTTCCAGTGACCCGGGTTCGATTCCCGGCCAACGCATTGCCTTTTGTACGGCCAACTCCTTCTGTAACTCGTGGCTGGAGCAAAACTTTTGTATGGGTCTTTGGGCAGCAGTAAAGGACTAGGTCTCCCCGTTGGGGAATCGAACCCCGGTCTTCCGCGTGACAGGCGGAGATACTGTCCACTATACTAACGAGGAGTTGCAGAGACAGGTAGTCCTCCCCGATCAGCGCGACTGCAGCTCGCTGCAAACAGCCTTCCCATTTTCAGGAACGGCCTTGTGCGTCATTTTAGGCCATCGCTTCACAAGGAGCCAGTGCAGCCGAAAAAATCATCTAATACTATTTAAATATGAAGTGTCTGTATAAAAGGTGTTACGTTATTAAAGTAGAGAGCTTGTTTTTTAATAAAAAGCTTGGTAGGTCAGGTCAATAAGTTCATGCGTTTTTTGTTTCTTTTTCAGTGCCGGGTCCAAACAAAGACAGTTTCAGTTCTGAGAGTTTCACCTGCCAGCTGCTAATGTGTTGCGAGCATTCTTGCTGACCGCACAAGCCGGCATCCAGCCTACGTCCAACCGCCTGCGTTGGTGGTATAGTGGTGAGCATAGCTGCCTTCCAAGCAGTTGACCCGGGTTCGATTCCCGGCCAACGCATTGCCTTTTGTACGGCCAACTCCTTCTGTAACTCGTGGCTGGAGCAAAACTTTTGTATGGGTCTTTGGGCAGCAGTAAAGGACTAGGTCTCCCCGTCGGGGAATCGAACCCCGGTCTTCCGCGTGACAGGCGGAGATACTGTCCACTATACTAACGAGGAGTTGTAGAGACAGGTATTCCTCCCCGATCAGCCCGACTGCAGCTCGCTGCAAACAGCCTTCCCATTTTCAGGAGCGGCCTCATTTTAGGCCATTGCTTCACAAGGAGCCAGTGCAGCCGAAAAAATCATCTAATACTATTTAAATATGAAGTGTCTGTATAAAAGGTGTTACGTTATTAAAGTAGAGAGCTTGTTTTTTAATAAAAAGCTTGGTAGGTCAGGTCAATAAGTTCATGCGTTTTTTGTTTCTTTTTCTGTGCCGGGTCCAAACAAAGAGAGATTCAGTTCTGAGAGTTTCACCTGCCAGCTGCTAATGTGTTGCGAGCATTCTTGCTGACCGCACAAGCCGGCATCCAGCCTACGTCCAACCGCCTGCGTTGGTGGTATAGTGGTGAGCATAGCTGCCTTCCAAGCAGTTGACCCGGGTTCGATTCCCGGCCAACGCATTGCCTTTTGTACGGCCAACTCCTTCTGTAACTCGTGGCTGGAGCAAAACTTTTGTATGGGTCTTTGGGCAGCAGTAAAGGACTAGGTCTCCCCGTCGGGGAATCGAACCCCGGTCTTCCGCGTGACAGGCGGAGATACTGTCCACTATACTAACGAGGAGTTGCAGAGACAGGTAGTCCTCCCCGATCAGCGCGACTGCAGCTCGCTGCAAACAGCCTTCCCATTTTCAGGAACGGCCTCATTTTAGGCCATTGCTTCACAAGGAGCCAGTGCAGCCGAAAAAATCATCTAATACTATTTAAATATGAAGTGTCTGTATAAAAGGTGTTACGTTATTAAAGTAGAGAGCTTGTTTTTTAATAAAAAGCTTGGTAGGTCAGGTCAATAAGTTCATGCGTTTTTTGTTTCTTTTTCTGTGCCGGGTCCAAACAAAGAGAGATTCAGTTCTGAGAGTTTCACCTGCCAGCTGCTAATGTGTTGCGAGCATTCTTGCTGACCGCACAAGCCAGCATCCAGCCTACGTCCAACCGCCTGCGTTGGTGGTATAGTGGTGAGCATAGCTGCCTTCCAGTGACCCGGGTTCGATTCCCGGCCAACGCATTGCCTTTTGTACGGCCAACTCCTTCTGTAACTCGTGGCTGGAGCAAAACTTTTGTATGGGTCTTTGGGCAGCAGTAAAGGACTAGGTCTCCCCGTCGGGGAATCGAACCCCGGTCTTCCGCGTGACAGGCGGAGATACTGTCCACTATACTAACGAGGAGTTGCAGAGACAGGTAGTCCTCCCCGATCAGCGCGACTGCAGCTCGCTGCAAACAGCCTTCCCATTTTCAGGAACGGCCTTGTGCGTCATTTTAGGCCATCGCTTCACAAGGAGCCAGTGCAGCCGAAAAAATCATCTAATACTATTTAAATATGAAGTGTCTGTATAAAAGGTGTTACGTTATTAAAGTAGAGAGCTTGTTTTTTAATAAAAAGCTTGGTAGGTCAGGTCAATAAGTTCATGCGTTTTTTGTTTCTTTTTCAGTGCCGGGTCCAAACAAAGACAGTTTCAGTTCTGAGAGTTTCACCTGCCAGCTGCTAATGTGTTGCGAGCATTCTTGCTGACCGCACAAGCCGGCATCCAGCCTACGTCCAACCGCCTGCGTTGGTGGTATAGTGGTGAGCATAGCTGCCTTCCAAGCAGTTGACCCGGGTTCGATTCCCGGCCAACGCATTGCCTTTTGTACGGCCAACTCCTTCTGTAACTCGTGGCTGGAGCAAAACTTTTGTATGGGTCTTTGGGCAGCAGTAAAGGACTAGGTCTCCCCGTCGGGGAATCGAACCCCGGTCTTCCGCGTGACAGGCGGAGATACTGTCCACTATACTAACGAGGAGTTGCAGAGACAGGTAGTCCTCCCCGATCAGCCCGACTGCAGCTCGCTGCAAACAGCCTTCCCATTTTCAGGAACGGCCTCATTTTAGGCCATTGCTTCACAAGGAGCCAGTGCAGCCGAAAAAATCATCTAATACTATTTAAATATGAAGTGTCTGTATAAAAGGTGTTACGTTATTAAAGTAGAGAGCTTGTTTTTTAATAAAAAGCTTGGTAGGTCAGGTCAATAAGTTCATGCGTTTTTTGTTTCTTTTTCTGTGCCGGGTCCAAACAAAGAGAGATTCAGTTCTGAGAGTTTCACCTGCCAGCTGCTAATGTGTTGCGAGCATTCTTGCTGACCGCACAAGCCGGCATCCAGCCTACGTCCAACCGCCTGCGTTGGTGGTATAGTGGTGAGCATAGCTGCCTTCCAAGCAGTTGACCCGGGTTCGATTCCCGGCCAACGCATTGCCTTTTGTACGGCCAACTCCTTCTGTAACTCGTGGCTGGAGCAAAACTTTTGTATGGGTCTTTGGGCAGCAGTAAAGGACTAGGTCTCCCCGTCGGGGAATCGAACCCCGGTCTTCCGCGTGACAGGCGGAGATACTGTCCACTATACTAACGAGGAGTTGCAGAGACAGGTAGTCCTCCCCGATCAGCGCGACTGCAGCTCGCTGCAAACAGCCTTCCCATTTTCAGGAACGGCCTCATTTTAGGCCATTGCTTCACAAGGAGCCAGTGCAGCCGAAAAAATCATCTAATACTATTTAAATATGAAGTGTCTGTATAAAAGGTGTTACGTTATTAAAGTAGAGAGCTTGTTTTTTAATAAAAAGCTTGGTAGGTCAGGTCAATAAGTTCATGCGTTTTTTGTTTCTTTTTCTGTGCCGGGTCCAAACAAAGAGAGATTCAGTTCTGAGAGTTTCACCTGCCAGCTGCTAATGCGTTGCGAGCATTCTTGCTGACCGCACAAGCCAGCATCCAGCCTACGTCCAACCGCCTGCGTTGGTGGTATAGTGGTGAGCATAGCTGCCTTCCAGTGACCCGGGTTCGATTCCCGGCCAACGCATTGCCTTTTGTACGGCCAACTCCTTCTGTAACTCGTGGCTGGAGCAAAACTTTTGTATGGGTCTTTGGGCAGCAGTAAAGGACTAGGTCTCCCCGTTGGGGAATCGAACCCCGGTCTTCCGCGTGACAGGCGGAGATACTGTCCACTATACTAACGAGGAGTTGCAGAGACAGGTAGTCCTCCCCGATCAGCGCGACTGCAGCTCGCTGCAAACAGCCTTCCCATTTTCAGGAACGGCCTCATTTTAGGCCATTGCTTCACAAGGAGCCAGTGCAGCCGAAAAAATCATCTAATACTATTTAAATATGAAGTGTCTGTATAAAAGGTGTTACGTTATTAAAGTAGAGAGCTTGTTTTTTAATAAAAAGCTTGGTAGGTCAGGTCAATAAGTTCATGCGTTTTTTGTTTCTTTTTCTGTGCCGGGTCCAAACAAAGAGAGATTCAGTTCTGAGAGTTTCACCTGCCAGCTGCTAATGTGTTGCGAGCATTCTTGCTGACCGCACAAGGCGGCATCCAGCCTACATCCAACCACCTGCGTTGGTGGTATAGTGGTGAGCATAGCTGCCTTCCAAGCAGTTGACCCGGGTTCGATTCCCGGCCAACGCATTGCCTTTTGTACGGCCAACTCCTTCTGTAACTCGTGGCTGGAGCAAAACTTTTGTATGGGTCTTTGGGCAGCAGTAAAGGACTAGGTCTCCCCGTCGGGGAATCGAACCCCGGTCTTCCGCGTGACAGGCGGAGATAGTGTCCACTATACTAACGAGGAGTTGCAGAGACAGGTAGTCCTCCCCGATCAGCGCGACTGCAGCTCGCTGCAAACAGCCTTCCCATTTTCAGGAACGGCCTCATTTTAGGCCATTGCTTCACAAGGAGCCAGTGCAGCCGAAAAAATCATCTAATACTATTTAAATATGAAGTGTCTGTATAAAAGGTTATTACGTTATTAAAGTAGAGAGCTTGTTTTTTAATAAAAAGCTTGGTAGGTCAGGTCAATAAGTTCATGCGTTTTTTGTTTCTTTTTCTGTGCCGGGTCCAAGCAAAGAGAGATTCAGTTCTGAGAGTTTCACTTGCCAGCTGCTAATGTGTTGCGAGCATTCTTGCTGACCGCACAAGCCGGCATCCAGCCTACGTCCAACCGCCTGCGTTGGTGGTATAGTGGTGAGCATAGCTGCCTTCCAAGCAGTTGACCCGGGTTCGATTCCTGGCCAACGCATTCCCTTTTGTGCGGCCAACTCCTTCTGTAACTCGTGGCTGGAGCAAAACTTTTGTATGGGTCTTTGGGCAGCAGTAAAGGACTAGGTCTCCCCGTCGGGGAATCGAACCCCGGTCTTCCGCGTGACAGGCGGAGATACTGTCCACTATACTAACGAGGAGTTGCAGCGACAGGTAGTCCTCCCCGATCAGCGCGACTGCAGCTCGCTGCAAACAGCCTTCCCATTTTCAGGAACGGCCCTGTGCGTCATTTTAGGCCATCGCTTCACAAGGAGCCAGTGCAGCCGAAAAAATCATCTAATACTATTTAAATATGAAGTGTCTGTATAAAAGGTGTTACGTTATTAAAGTAGAGAGCTTGTTTTTTAATAAAAAGCTTGGTAGGTCAGGTCAATAAGTTCATGCGTTTTTTGTTTCCTTTTCAGTGCTTCACAAGGAGCCAGTGCAGCCGAAAAAATCATCTAATACTATTTAAATATGAAGTGTCTGTATAAAAGGTTATTACGTTATTAAAGTAGAGAGCTTGTTTTTTAATAAAAAGCTTGGTAGGTCAGGTCAATAAGTTCATGCGTTTTTTGTTTCTTTTTCTGTGCCGGGTCCAAGCAAAGAGAGATTCAGTTCTGAGAGTTTCACTTGCCAGCTGCTAATGTGTTGCGAGCATTCTTGCTGACCGCACAAGCCGGCATCCAGCCTACGTCCAACCGCCTGCGTTGGTGGTATAGTGGTGAGCATAGCTGCCTTCCAAGCAGTTGACCCGGGTTCGATTCCCGGCCAACGCATTGCCTTTTGTGCGGCCAACTCCTTCTGTAACTCGTGGCTGGAGCAAAACTTTTGTATGGGTCTTTGGGCAGCAGTAAAGGACTAGGTCTCCCCGTCGGGGAATCGAACCCCGGTCTTCCGCGTGACAGGCGGAGATACTGTCCACTATACTAACGAGGAGTTGCAGAGACAGGTAGTCCTCCCCGATCAGCGCGACTGCAGCTCGCTGCAAACAGCCTTCCCATTTTCAGGAACGGCCTTTTGCGTCATTTTAGGCCATCGCTTCACAAGGAGCCAGTGCAGCCGAAAAAATCATCTAATACTATTTAAATATGAAGTGTCTGTATAAAAGGTGTTACGTTATTAAAGTAGAGAGCTTGTTTTTGAATAAAAAGCTTGGTAGGTCAGGTCAATAAGTTCATGCGTTTTTTGTTTCTTTTTCAGTGCCGGGTCCAAACAAAGACAGTTTCAGTTCTGAGAGTTTCACCTGCCAGCTGCTAATGTGTTGCGAGCATTCTTGCTGACCGCACAAGCCGGCATCCAGCCTACGTCCAACCGCCTGCGTTGGTGGTATAGTGGTGAGCATAGCTGCCTTCCAAGCAGTTGACCCGGGTTCGATTCCCGGCCAACGCATTGCCTTTTGTACGGCCAACTCCTTCTGTAACTCGTGGCTGGAGCAAAACTTTTGTATGGGTCTTTGGGCAGCAGTAAAGGACTAGGTCTCCCCGTCGGGGAATCGAACCCCGGTCTTCCGCGTGACAGGCGGAGATAGTGTCCACTATACTAACGAGGAGTTGCAGAGACAGGTAGTCCTCCCCGATCAGCGCGACTGCAGCTCGCTGCAAACAGCCTTCCCATTTTCAGGAACGGCCTCATTTTAGGCCATTGCTTCACAAGGAGCCAGTGCAGCCGAAAAAATCATCTAATACTATTTAAATATGAAGTGTCTGTATAAAAGGTTATTACGTTATTAAAGTAGAGAGCTTGTTTTTTAATAAAAAGCTTGGTAGGTCAGGTCAATAAGTTCATGCGTTTTTTGTTTCTTTTTCTGTGCCGGGTCCAAGCAAAGAGAGATTCAGTTCTGAGAGTTTCACTTGCCAGCTGCTAATGTGTTGCGAGCATTCTTGCTGACCGCACAAGCCGGCATCCAGCCTACGTCCAACCGCCTGCGTTGGTGGTATAGTGGTGAGCATAGCTGCCTTCCAAGCAGTTGACCCGGGTTCGATTCCCGGCCAACGCATTGCCTTTTGTGCGGCCAACTCCTTCTGTAACTCGTGGCTGGAGCAAAACTTTTGTATGGGTCTTTGGGCAGCAGTAAAGGACTAGGTCTCCCCGTCGGGGAATCGAACCCCGGTCTTCCGCGTGACAGGCGGAGATACTGTCCACTATACTAACGAGGAGTTGCAGAGACAGGTAGTCCTCCCCGATCAGCGCGACTGCAGCTCGCTGCAAACAGCCTTCCCATTTTCAGGAACGGCCTCATTTTAGGCCATTGCTTCACAAGGAGCCAGTGCAGCCGAAAAAATCATCTAATACTATTTAAATATGAAGTGTCTGTATAAAAGGTGTTACGTTATTAAAGTAGAGAGCTTGTTTTTTAATAAAAAGCTTGGTAGGTCAGGTCAATAAGTTCATGCGTTTTTTGTTTCTTTTTCTGTGCCGGGTCCAAACAAAGAGAGATTCAGTTCTGAGAGTTTCACCTGCCAGCTGCTAATGTGTTGCGAGCATTCTTGCTGACCGCACAAGGCGGCATCCAGCCTACATCCAACCACCTGCGTTGGTGGTATAGTGGTGAGCATAGCTGCCTTCCAAGCAGTTGACCCGGGTTCGATTCCCGGCCAACGCATTGCCTTTTGTACGGCCAACTCCTTCTGTAACTCGTGGCTGGAGCAAAACTTTTGTATGGGTCTTTGGGCAGCAGTAAAGGACTAGGTCTCCCCGTCGGGGAATCGAACCCCGGTCTTCCGCGTGACAGGCGGAGATAGTGTCCACTATACTAACGAGGAGTTGCAGAGACAGGTAGTCCTCCCCGATCAGCGCGACTGCAGCTCGCTGCAAACAGCCTTCCCATTTTCAGGAACGGCCTCATTTTAGGCCATTGCTTCACAAGGAGCCAGTGCAGCCGAAAAAATCATCTAATACTATTTAAATATGAAGTGTCTGTATAAAAGGTTATTACGTTATTAAAGTAGAGAGCTTGTTTTTTAATAAAAAGCTTGGTAGGTCAGGTCAATAAGTTCATGCGTTTTTTGTTTCTTTTTCTGTGCCGGGTCCAAGCAAAGAGAGATTCAGTTCTGAGAGTTTCACTTGCCAGCTGCTAATGTGTTGCGAGCATTCTTGCTGACCGCACAAGCCGGCATCCAGCCTACGTCCAACCGCCTGCGTTGGTGGTATAGTGGTGAGCATAGCTGCCTTCCAAGCAGTTGACCCGGGTTCGATTCCCGGCCAACGCATTGCCTTTTGTGCGGCCAACTCCTTCTGTAACTCGTGGCTGGAGCAAAACTTTTGTATGGGTCTTTGGGCAGCAGTAAAGGACTAGGTCTCCCCGTCGGGGAATCGAACCCCGGTCTTCCGCGTGACAGGCGGAGATACTGTCCACTATACTAACGAGGAGTTGCAGAGACAGGTAGTCCTCCCCGATCAGCGCGACTGCAGCTCGCTGCAAACAGCCTTCCCATTTTCAGGAACGGCCTTTTGCGTCATTTTAGGCCATCGCTTCACAAGGAGCCAGTGCAGCCGAAAAAATCATCTAATACTATTTAAATATGAAGTGTCTGTATAAAAGGTGTTACGTTATTAAAGTAGAGAGCTTGTTTTTTAATAAAAAGCTTGGTAGGTCAGGTCAATAAGTTCATGCGTTTTTTGTTTCTTTTTCAGTGCCGGGTCCAAACAAAGACAGTTTCAGTTCTGAGAGTTTCACCTGCCAGCTGCTAATGTGTTGCGAGCATTCTTGCTGACCGCACAAGCCGGCATCCAGCCTACGTCCAACCGCCTGCGTTGGTGGTATAGTGGTGAGCATAGCTGCCTTCCAAGCAGTTGACCCGGGTTCGATTCCCGGCCAACGCATTGCCTTTTGTGCGGCCAACTCCTTCTGTAACTCGTGGCTGGAGCAAAACTTTTGTATGGGTCTTTGGGCAGCAGTAAAGGACTAGGTCTCCCCGTCGGGGAATCGAACCCCGGTCTTCCGCGTGACAGGCGGAGATACTGTCCACTATACTAACGAGGAGTTGCAGAGACAGGTAGTCCTCCCCGATCAGCCCGACTGCAGCTCGCTGCAAACAGCCTTCCCATTTTCAGGAACGGCCTCATTTTAGGCCATTGCTTCACAAGGAGCCAGTGCAGCCGAAAAAATCATCTAATACTATTTAAATATGAAGTGTCTGTATAAAAGGTGTTACGTTATTAAAGTAGAGAGCTTGTTTTTTAATAAAAAGCTTGGTAGGTCAGGTCAATAAGTTCATGCGTTTTTTGTTTCTTTTTCTGTGCCGGGTCCAAACAAAGAGAGATTCAGTTCTGAGAGTTTCACCTGCCAGCTGCTAATGTGTTGCGAGCATTCTTGCTGACCGCACAAGCCGGCATCCAGCCTACGTCCAACCGCCTGCGTTGGTGGTATAGTGGTGAGCATAGCTGCCTTCCAAGCAGTTGACCCGGGTTCGATTCCCGGCCAACGCATTGCCTTTTGTGCGGCCAACTCCTTCTGTAACTCGTGGCTGGAGCAAAACTTTTGTATGGGTCTTTGGGCAGCAGTAAAGGACTAGGTCTCCCCGTCGGGGAATCGAACCCCGGTCTTCCGCGTGACAGGCGGAGATAGTGTCCACTATACTAACGAGGAGTTGCAGAGACAGGTAGTCCTCCCCGATCAGCGCGACTGCAGCTCGCTGCAAACAGCCTTCCCATTTTCAGGAACGGCCTCATTTTAGGCCATTGCTTCACAAGGAGCCAGTGCAGCCGAAAAAATCATCTAATACTATTTAAATATGAAGTGTCTGTATAAAAGGTTATTACGTTATTAAAGTAGAGAGCTTGTTTTTTAATAAAAAGCTTGGTAGGTCAGGTCAATAAGTTCATGCGTTTTTTGTTTCTTTTTCTGTGCCGGGTCCAAGCAAAGAGAGATTCAGTTCTGAGAGTTTCACTTGCCAGCTGCTAATGTGTTGCGAGCATTCTTGCTGACCGCACAAGCCGGCATCCAGCCTACGTCCAACCGCCTGCGTTGGTGGTATAGTGGTGAGCATAGCTGCCTTCCAAGCAGTTGACCTGGGTTCGATTCCCGGCCAACGCATTGCCTTTTGTGCGGCCAACTCCTTCTGTAACTCGTGGCTGGAGCAAAACTTTTGTATGGGTCTTTGGGCAGCAGTAAAGGACTAGGTCTCCCCGTCGGGGAATCGAACCCCGGTCTTCCGCGTGACAGGCGGAGATACTGTCCACTATACTAACGAGGAGTTGCAGAGACAGGTAGTCCTCCCCGATCAGCGCGACTGCAGCTCGCTGCAAACAGCCTTCCCATTTTCAGGAACGGCCTCATTTTAGGCCATTGCTTCACAAGGAGCCAGTGCAGCTGAAAAAATCATCTAATACTATTTAAATATGAAGTGTCTGTATAAAAGGTGTTACGTTATTAAAGTAGAGAGCTTGTTTTTTAATAAAAAGCTTGGTAGGTCAGGTCAATAAGTTCATGCGTTTTTTGTTTCTTTTTCTGTGCCGGGTCCAAACAAAGAGAGATTCAGTTCTGAGAGTTTCACCTGCCAGCTGCTAATGTGTTGCGAGCATTCTTGCTGACCGCACAAGCCAGCATCCAGCCTACGTCCAACCGCCTGCGTTGGTGGTATAGTGGTGAGCATAGCTGCCTTCCAAGCAGTTGACCCGGGTTCGATTCCCGGCCAACGCATTGCCTTTTGTACGGCCAACTCCTTCTGTAACTCGTGGCTGGAGCAAAACTTTTGTATGGGTCTTTGGGCAGCAGTAAAGGACTAGGTCTCCCCGTCGGGGAATCGAACCCCGGTCTTCCGCGTGACAGGCGGAGATACTGTCCACTATACTAACGAGGAGTTGCAGAGACAGGTAGTCCTCCCCGATCAGCGCGACTGCAGCTCGCTGCAAACAGCCTTCCCATTTTCAGGAACGGCCTCATTTTAGGCCATTGCTTCACAAGGAGCCAGTGCAGCCGAAAAAATCATCTAATACTATTTAAATATGAAGTGTCTGTATAAAAGGTGTTACGTTATTAAAGTAGAGAGCTTGTTTTTTAATAAAAAGCTTGGTAGGTCAGGTCAATAAGTTCATGCGTTTTTTGTTTCTTTTTCTGTGCCGGGTCCAAGCAAAGAGAGATTCAGTTCTGAGAGTTTCACTTGCCAGCTGCTAATGTGTTGCGAGCATTCTTGCTGACCGCACAAGCCGGCATCCAGCCTACGTCCAACCGCCTGCGTTGGTGGTATAGTGGTGAGCATAGCTGCCTTCCAAGCAGTTGACCCGGGTTCGATTCCCGGCCAACGCATTGCCTTTTGTGCGGCCAACTCCTTCTGTAACTCGTGGCTGGAGCAAAACTTTTGTATGGGTCTTTGGGCAGCAGTAAAGGACTAGGTCTCCCCGTCGGGGAATCGAACCCCGGTCTTCCGCGTGACAGGCGGAGATAGTGTCCACTATACTAACGAGGAGTTGCAGAGACAGGTAGTCCTCCCCGATCAGCGCGACTGCAGCTCGCTGCAAACAGCCTTCCCATTTTCAGGAACGGCCTCATTTTAGGCCATTGCTTCACAAGGAGCCAGTGCAGCCGAAAAAATCATCTAATACTATTTAAATATGAAGTGTCTGTATAAAAGGTTATTACGTTATTAAAGTAGAGAGCTTGTTTTTTAATAAAAAGCTTGGTAGGTCAGGTCAATAAGTTCATGCGTTTTTTGTTTCTTTTTCTGTGCCGGGTCCAAGCAAAGAGAGATTCAGTTCTGAGAGTTTCACTTGCCAGCTGCTAATGTGTTGCGAGCATTCTTGCTGACCGCACAAGCCGGCATCCAGCCTACGTCCAACCGCCTGCGTTGGTGGTATAGTGGTGAGCATAGCTGCCTTCCAAGCAGTTGACCCGGGTTCGATTCCCGGCCAACGCATTGCCTTTTGTGCGGCCAACTCCTTCTGTAACTCGTGGCTGGAGCAAAACTTTTGTATGGGTCTTTGGGCAGCAGTAAAGGACTAGGTCTCCCCGTCGGGGAATCGAACCCCGGTCTTCCGCGTGACAGGCGGAGATACTGTCCACTATACTAACGAGGAGTTGCAGCGACAGGTAGTCCTCCCCGATCAGCGCGACTGCAGCTCGCTGCAAACAGCCTTCCCATTTTCAGGAACGGCCTTGTGCGTCATTTTAGGCCATCGCTTCACAAGGAGCCAGTGCAGCCGAAAAAATCATCTAATACTATTTAAATATGAAGTGTCTGTATAAAAGGTGTTACGTTATTAAAGTAGAGAGCTTGTTTTTTAATAAAAAGCTTGGTAGGTCAGGTCAATAAGTTCATGCGTTTTTTGTTTCCTTTTCAGTGCCGGGTCCAAACAAAGACAGTTTCAGTTCTGAGAGTTTCACCTGCCAGCTGCTAATGTGTTGCGAGCATTCTTGCTGACCGCACAAGCCGGCATCCAGCCTACGTCCAACCGCCTGCGTTGGTGGTATAGTGGTGAGCATAGCTGCCTTCCAAGCAGTTGACCCGGGTTCGATTCCCGGCCAACGCATTGCCTTTTGTACGGCCAACTCCTTCTGTAACTCGTGGCTGGAGCAAAACTTTTGTATGGGTCTTTGGGCAGCAGTAAAGGACTAGGTCTCCCCGTCGGGGAATCGAACCCCGGTCTTCCGCGTGACAGGCGGAGATACTGTCCACTATACTAACGAGGAGTTGCAGAGACAGGTAGTCCTCCCCGATCAGCGCGACTGCAGCTCGCTGCAAACAGCCTTCCCATTTTCAGGAACGGCCTCATTTTAGGCCATTGCTTCACAAGGAGCCAGTGCAGCCGAAAAAATCATCTAATACTATTTAAATATGAAGTGTCTGTATAAAAGGTGTTACGTTATTAAAGTAGAGAGCTTGTTTTTTAATAAAAAGCTTGGTAGGTCAGGTCAATAAGTTCATGCGTTTTTTGTTTCTTTTTCTGTGCCGGGTCCAAACAAAGAGAGATTCAGTTCTGAGAGTTTCACCTGCCAGCTGCTAATGTGTTGCGAGCATTCTTGCTGACCGCACAAGCCGGCATCCAGCCTACGTCCAACCGCCTGCGTTGGTGGTATAGTGGTGAGCATAGCTGCCTTCCAAGCAGTTGACCCGGGTTCGATTCCCGGCCAACGCATTGCCTTTTGTACGGCCAACTCCTTCTGTAACTCGTGGCTGGAGCAAAACTTTTGTATGGGTCTTTGGGCAGCAGTAAAGGACTAGGTCTCCCCGTCGGGGAATCGAACCCCGGTCTTCCGCGTGACAGGCGGAGATACTGTCCACTATACTAACGAGGAGTTGCAGAGACAGGTAGTCCTCCCCGATTAGCGCGACTGCAGCTCGCTGCAAACAGCCTTCCCATTTTCAGGAACGGCCTTGTGCGTCATTTTAGGCCATCGCTTCACAAGGAGCCAGTGCAGCCGAAAAAATCATCTAATACTATTTAAATATGAAGTGTCTGTATAAAAGGTGTTACGTTATTAAAGTAGAGAGCTTGTTTTTTAATAAAAAGCTTGGTAGGTCAGGTCAATAAGTTCATGCGTTTTTTGTTTCTTTTTCAGTGCCGGGTCCAAACAAAGACAGTTTCAGTTCTGAGAGTTTCACCTGCCAGCTGCTAATGTGTTGCGAGCATTCTTGCTGACCGCACAAGCCGGCATCCAGCCTACGTCCAACCGCCTGCGTTGGTGGTATAGTGGTGAGCATAGCTGCCTTCCAAGCAGTTGACCCGGGTTCGATTCCCGGCCAACGCATTGCCTTTTGTACGGCCAACTCCTTCTGTAACTCGTGGCTGGAGCAAAACTTTTGTATGGGTCTTTGGGCAGCAGTAAAGGACTAGGTCTCCCCGTCGGGGAATCGAACCCCGGTCTTCCGCGTGACAGGCGGAGATACTGTCCACTATACTAACGAGGAGTTGCAGAGACAGGTAGTCCTCCCCGATCAGCGCGACTGCAGCTCGCTGCAAACAGCCTTCCCATTTTCATGAATGGCCTTGTGCGCCATTTTAGGCCATTGCTTCACAAGGAGCCAGTGCAGCCGAAAAAATCATCTAATACTATTTAAATATGAAGTGTCTGTATAAAAGGTGTTACGTTATTAAAGTAGAGAGCTTGTTTTTTAATAAAAAGCTTGGTAGGTCAGGTCAATAAGTTCATGCGTTTTTTGTTTCTTTTTCAGTGCCGGGTCCAAACAAAGACAGTTTCAGTTCTGAGAGTTTCACCTGCCAGCTGCTAATGTGTTGCGAGCATTCTTGCTGACCGCACAAGCCGGCATCCAGCCTACGTCCAACCGCCTGCGTTGGTGGTATAGTGGTGAGCATAGCTGCCTTCCAAGCAGTTGACCCGGGTTCGATTCCCGGCCAACGCATTGCCTTTTGTGCGGCCAACTCCTTCTGTAACTCGTGGCTGGAGCAAAACTTTTGTATGGGTCTTTGGGCAGCAGTAAAGGACTAGGTCTCCCCGTCGGGGAATCGAACCCCGGTCTTCCGCGTGACAGGCGGAGATAGTGTCCACTATACTAACGAGGAGTTGCAGAGACAGGTAGTCCTCCCCGATCAGCGCGACTGCAGCTCGCTGCAAACAGCCTTCCCATTTTCAGGAACGGCCTCATTTTAGGCCATTGCTTCACAAGGAGCCAGTGCAGCCGAAAAAATCATCTAATACTATTTAAATATGAAGTGTCTGTATAAAAGGTTATTACGTTATTAAAGTAGAGAGCTTGTTTTTTAATAAAAAGCTTGGTAGGTCAGGTCAATAAGTTCATGCGTTTTTTGTTTCTTTTTCTGTGCCGGGTCCAAGCAAAGAGAGATTCAGTTCTGAGAGTTTCACTTGCCAGCTGCTAATGTGTTGCGAGCATTCTTGCTGACCGCACAAGCCGGCATCCAGCCTACGTCCAACCGCCTGCGTTGGTGGTATAGTGGTGAGCATAGCTGCCTTCCAAGCCGAGTGAGTGAACGCTGAGCGTGACTGTCGCCGCTACTCACCGGTAGAACTTTGGCATAAACTCTGACAATACCAGCGAATTTTCAGACAGACAGTGTTTCAATCTGACTAAATTGAATCATTACATCGTCTGTACAACATTGGTTGCTGCTTATGACCAGTAACTGTTGGAGTATCGCTCTTCTGTGATCCCGACTGCGTTCAAACATTTTCACCGCTGATGCATACCTGAGGATCTCCGGCCCCCAAGCCTCTCTCCTGTGCAGGATGACGTGGATTCTCCGGTCAAGTTTCTGGTTCGTGCTTGGCTGGCTTCTGGTGTCTCTTGCCCACCTGCAAGCCGATGCTCTGTTCCAGTACTCTGTTGCTGAGCTTTTGAAGCTCCGACGCTATGTTGATGTCCTCCAGCCTTTACCTGGTTGCTCCATTCCTTCGGACATCTTCTTCCAGCCAAACCGGAGATACATCCACCGTGGATCGCGCGGTAAGCGCTTTTACAAGAACTCTTATTCCTCCATCCCAACTTGGCTTACCACACGCCGCCGCTCTCGTAACGCTAGCCGGGGAGCTAATCACAGTAGCCTGGCTAGCCTGCCCAAAGTGACTAACTCTGCCTGCAAAAGTAGCTTTGCCACCGTCAATTTCGGTCTCTTGAACATCCGCTCTCTCAATAACAAGGGTCCTCTAATCAGAGATGTCCTTATGGATTATAATCTTGATTTTTTATGTCTGACAGAGACCTGGCAGCTGACTAACGATTTTATTCCTCTTAACGAGTCTTCCCCGCCGGGGTTTGTTTACAATTGCCAGCCCCGTGCTTCCGGACGTGGCGGAGGTCTTGCACTGTTTCATCGCGAGACCTGGAAAGTAGTGCCGATTCCTGCTTCTCCTCTATTTTCATCCTTTGAGTATTCTGCTTCATTGTTGCCTGGACCCTCTCCCACAGTTGTGGTCACTGTTTACCGTCCCCCAAAATATAACAAGGATTTTCTGAATGATTTCTCTCAGCTTCTCACCCATCTTTCAACCCTCTCCCATAACTTAATCATCCTGGGTGACTTCAACATTCATATGGACAATATCAGTTCTTTGCTCTCCAGAGACTTTTCATCTTGCCTGGAAAGCTTTGGTCTGCATCAATATATTGACTCTTCAACTCATTGTAAAGGGCACATATTGGATTTAGTCTGTTGTTCTGGCGTCACCCCCTCTGGCTGTAAAACTCACTCCGTTGCTTTTTCCGACCACATGCTCATTACTTTTAACATCACCCTCCCGCTATCTAAAATGACCCTCCCTCGCACCATCTACTTCCGGAATATCAAGGACATTAACATTGCCACCTTTGCATCTGATATCAATAATTTTCCCAGTATATCTGCCTGTTGTTCACCTGATGAAGTAGTTTCTTACTACAACAAAAATCTTCACACTCTCTTGGACACCCATGCTCCTATGAGATCCAGATCAGTTTCCTTCACCCGTTCAGCACCCTGGTTCACTCCCGCCCTACGCCTTCTGAAATCTCAGGGCCGTCAGCTGGAACGCCTTGCCAATAGAACTGGACTCACCATTCACAACAATATGTACAAGGACCATGTTAATCTGTATAAGGACTCCCTCTCCTCAGCTAAATCTGCCTATTACTCCCATTTAATCCACTCTAATCATCACAATTCTAAAACCCTCTTTTCCCTTCTCACCTCCATTTCAAAACCTCCTGACTCTCTTCCCTACCATATGCAATCCCAGGACTTCTGCAATAAACTTATGTCTTTCTTTGTCTCTAAAATCACAGATATTCATAAACACCTGACTTCATCTGGAGTTGCAGTTTCTGGAGGCAACCTCAACACCCCTTATCCATCCTCAATAACTACTTTTTCCAGTTTCGACCTTCCCTCCGTTCAAGCCATTTCAGATATTATTCATAAATCTAAACCCTCCACATGTCAGCTCGACCCACTTCCCTCCACCCTGGTTAAATCATGCTGCTCTTCACTTGCCCCTCTCATCACTGAGATTATCCACTCCTCCCTAAGATCCGGTTCAGTTCCCCCTTCACTCAAAACTGCCTCGGTCACACCCATTCTGAAAAAAAAAAAAAAAAAAAAAAAAAAAAAAACTGGCCTGGACCCCACCAATTTCAATAATCTTCGTCCCATATCCAACTTACCCTTCATATCCAAAATTTTGGAAAAATCTGTCGCTTTTCAACTCCATAATCACCTCATGTCCAACAGCATCTACGAGCAGTTCCAATCTGGTTTCCGTCCACTTCATAGCACCGAAACCGCACTCCTCAAAATTACTGATGACCTTCTCATGGCTTCTGATTCTGGACTACTTTCAATTCTCATTCTTCTGGACCTCACAGCAGCTTTTGATACCATTTCTCATCCTACCCTCCTCAGTCGACTATCATCCATTGGTATCACCCACATTCCCTTAGCCTGGTTTACTTCATACATTTCTGATCGCACTCAGTTCATACAATTCAAATCCCAGAAATCCGTTACCTTCCCCGTCTCTGTTGGAGTGCCCCAAGGCTCTGTATTGGGGCCTCTCCTTTTTATCATCTACATCCTCCCTCTTGGTCACATCCTCCGTAAACACAACATTAAATTCCATTGCTACGCGGACGACACCCAGCTCTACCTCTCTACTAAACCTTCCTCCTCACTCCCACCAACCTCCCTCACCCTCTGTCTCCAAGAAATTCATTCTTGGTTCTCATCCAACTTTCTCAAACTGAACAGTTCCAAAACCGAAGTCCTCCTGGTAGGCACACCTCATACCCTCTCCAAAACTAATAAAGTTTCCATTGCCATTGATAACTCAATTGTCCTTCCCTCCCCTCAGGTTAAGAGTCTGGGTGTCGTCCTCGATAGCACACTATCTTTCCAGTCTCACATAAATAGCATCACCCGGTCTGCCTACTTCCACCTACGCAACATCTCTCGTCTCCGTCCCTCTCTCACTCCCCAAACCACCGCCATTCTGGTTCACAGTCTCGTCACATCTCGGATAGATTATTGCAACTCACTCCTGTTTGGTCTCCCCAATAAGTCGCTCCAGAAGCTGCAGCTCCTCCAGAACTCTGCTGCACGCCTGATTACTCTGACCCCCGTCTCTCATCACATCACTCCCATCCTGCAACAACTTCACTGGCTTCCCATCAAACAGAGGATCATTTTTAAAATAATTCTCATCACTTTCAAAGCAGTTCATAACATGGCTCCTCCATACATCTCAGATCTCCTCCATTTAAACATCCCGACCCGTTCACTCCGATCCTCCCATACCTGCCAGCTTTCCGTTCCCCCTGCCCGTCTTGTCACAATGGGGAGCAGGGCGTTTAGTCGCTCTGCTCCCCATCTCTGGAATTCCCTCACTCCTGACCTCCGTACTATGGACTCATTTCACCTCTTCAAATCCAAACTCAAAACTCTTCTGTTCAGACAGTCATATTCCACCTGACCCATATCAGCTCATTGTTGTCTTGCCGCGGTTTAAACTTATCTGACTTTTTTTAATGTTTTTATCTGCTTTGTACAGTGTCCTTGGGTGTCCTGATAAGGCGCTTTGAAATAAAATGTATTATTATTATTATTATTATAGTTGACCCGGGTTCGATTCCCGGCCAACGCATTGCCTTTTGTGCGGCCAACTCCTTCTGTAACTCGTGGCTGGAGCAAAACTTTTGTATGGGTCTTTGGGCAGCAGTAAAGGACTAGGTCTCCCCGTCGGGGAATCGAACCCCGGTCTTCCGCGTGACAGGCGGAGATACTGTCCACTATACTAACGAGGAGTTGCAGCGACAGGTAGTCCTCCCCGATCAGCGCGACTGCAGCTCGCTGCAAACAGCCTTCCCATTTTCAGGAACGGCCTTGTGCGTCATTTTAGGCCATCGCTTCACAAGGAGCCAGTGCAGCCGAAAAAATCATCTAATACTATTTAAATATGAAGTGTCTGTATAAAAGGTGTTACGTTATTAAAGTAGAGAGCTTGTTTTTTAATAAAAAGCTTGGTAGGTCAGGTCAATAAGTTCATGCGTTTTTTGTTTCCTTTTCAGTGCCGGGTCCAAACAAAGACAGTTTCAGTTCTGAGAGTTTCACCTGCCAGCTGCTAATGTGTTGCGAGCATTCTTGCTGACCGCACAAGCCGGCATCCAGCCTACGTCCAACCGCCTGCGTTGGTGGTATAGTGGTGAGCATAGCTGCCTTCCAAGCAGTTGACCCGGGTTCGATTCCCGGCCAACGCATTGCCTTTTGTACGGCCAACTCCTTCTGTAACTCGTGGCTGGAGCAAAACTTTTGTATGGGTCTTTGGGCAGCAGTAAAGGACTAGGTCTCCCCGTCGGGGAATCGAACCCCGGTCTTCCGCGTGACAGGCGGAGATACTGTCCACTATACTAACGAGGAGTTGCAGAGACAGGTAGTCCTCCCCGATCAGCGCGACTGCAGCTCGCTGCAAACAGCCTTCCCATTTTCAGGAACGGCCTCATTTTAGGCCATTGCTTCACAAGGAGCCAGTGCAGCCGAAAAAATCATCTAATACTATTTAAATATGAAGTGTCTGTATAAAAGGTGTTACGTTATTAAAGTAGAGAGCTTGTTTTTTAATAAAAAGCTTGGTAGGTCAGGTCAATAAGTTCATGCGTTTTTTGTTTCTTTTTCTGTGCCGGGTCCAAACAAAGAGAGATTCAGTTCTGAGAGTTTCACCTGCCAGCTGCTAATGTGTTGCGAGCATTCTTGCTGACCGCACAAGCCGGCATCCAGCCTACGTCCAACCGCCTGCGTTGGTGGTATAGTGGTGAGCATAGCTGCCTTCCAAGCAGTTGACCCGGGTTCGATTCCCGGCCAACGCATTGCCTTTTGTACGGCCAACTCCTTCTGTAACTCGTGGCTGGAGCAAAACTTTTGTATGGGTCTTTGGGCAGCAGTAAAGGACTAGGTCTCCCCGTCGGGGAATCGAACCCCGGTCTTCCGCGTGACAGGCGGAGATACTGTCCACTATACTAACGAGGAGTTGCAGAGACAGGTAGTCCTCCCCGATTAGCGCGACTGCAGCTCGCTGCAAACAGCCTTCCCATTTTCAGGAACGGCCTTGTGCGTCATTTTAGGCCATCGCTTCACAAGGAGCCAGTGCAGCCGAAAAAATCATCTAATACTATTTAAATATGAAGTGTCTGTATAAAAGGTGTTACGTTATTAAAGTAGAGAGCTTGTTTTTTAATAAAAAGCTTGGTAGGTCAGGTCAATAAGTTCATGCGTTTTTTGTTTCTTTTTCAGTGCCGGGTCCAAACAAAGACAGTTTCAGTTCTGAGAGTTTCACCTGCCAGCTGCTAATGTGTTGCGAGCATTCTTGCTGACCGCACAAGCCGGCATCCAGCCTACGTCCAACCGCCTGCGTTGGTGGTATAGTGGTGAGCATAGCTGCCTTCCAAGCAGTTGACCCGGGTTCGATTCCCGGCCAACGCATTGCCTTTTGTACGGCCAACTCCTTCTGTAACTCGTGGCTGGAGCAAAACTTTTGTATGGGTCTTTGGGCAGCAGTAAAGGACTAGGTCTCCCCGTCGGGGAATCGAACCCCGGTCTTCCGCGTGACAGGCGGAGATACTGTCCACTATACTAACGAGGAGTTGCAGAGACAGGTAGTCCTCCCCGATCAGCGCGACTGCAGCTCGCTGCAAACAGCCTTCCCATTTTCAGGAACGGCCTCATTTTAGGCCATTGCTTCACAAGGAGCCAGTGCAGCCGAAAAAATCATCTAATACTATTTAAATATGAAGTGTCTGTATAAAAGGTGTTACGTTATTAAAGTAGAGAGCTTGTTTTTTAATAAAAAGCTTGGTAGGTCAGGTCAATAAGTTCATGCGTTTTTTGTTTCTTTTTCTGTGCCGGGTCCAAACAAAGAGAGATTCAGTTCTGAGAGTTTCACCTGCCAGCTGCTAATGTGTTGCGAGCATTCTTGCTGACCGCACAAGCCGGCATCCAGCCTACATCCAACCACCTGCGTTGGTGGTATAGTGGTGAGCATAGCTGCCTTCCAAGCAGTTGACCCGGGTTCGATTCCCGGCCAACGCATTGCCTTTTGTACGGCCAACTCCTTCTGTAACTCGTGGCTGGAGCAAAACTTTTGTATGGGTCTTTGGGCAGCAGTAAAGGACTAGGTCTCCCCGTCGGGGAATCGAACCCCGGTCTTCCGCGTGACAGGCGGAGATAGTGTCCACTATACTAACGAGGAGTTGCAGAGACAGGTAGTCCTCCCCGATCAGCGCGACTGCAGCTCGCTGCAAACAGCCTTCCCATTTTCAGGAACGGCCTCATTTTAGGCCATTGCTTCACAAGGAGCCAGTGCAGCCGAAAAAATCATCTAATACTATTTAAATATGAAGTGTCTGTATAAAAGGTTATTACGTTATTAAAGTAGAGAGCTTGTTTTTTAATAAAAAGCTTGGTAGGTCAGGTCAATAAGTTCATGCGTTTTTTGTTTCTTTTTCTGTGCCGGGTCCAAGCAAAGAGAGATTCAGTTCTGAGAGTTTCACTTGCCAGCTGCTAATGTGTTGCGAGCATTCTTGCTGACCGCACAAGCCGGCATCCAGCCTACGTCCAACCGCCTGCGTTGGTGGTATAGTGGTGAGCATAGCTGCCTTCCAAGCAGTTGACCCGGGTTCGATTCCCGGCCAACGCATTGCCTTTTGTGCGGCCAACTCCTTCTGTAACTCGTGGCTGGAGCAAAACTTTTGTATGGGTCTTTGGGCAGCAGTAAAGGACTAGGTCTCCCCGTCGGGGAATCGAACCCCGGTCTTCCGCGTGACAGGCGGAGATACTGTCCACTATACTAACGAGGAGTTGCAGCGACAGGTAGTCCTCCCCGATCAGCGCGACTGCAGCTCGCTGCAAACAGCCTTCCCATTTTCAGGAACGGCCTTGTGCGTCATTTTAGGCCATCGCTTCACAAGGAGCCAGTGCAGCCGAAAAAATCATCTAATACTATTTAAATATGAAGTGTCTGTATAAAAGGTGTTACGTTATTAAAGTAGAGAGCTTGTTTTTTAATAAAAAGCTTGGTAGGTCAGGTCAATAAGTTCATGCGTTTTTTGTTTCCTTTTCAGTGCTTCACAAGGAGCCAGTGCAGCCGAAAAAATCATCTAATACTATTTAAATATGAAGTGTCTGTATAAAAGGTTATTACGTTATTAAAGTAGAGAGCTTGTTTTTTAATAAAAAGCTTGGTAGGTCAGGTCAATAAGTTCATGCGTTTTTTGTTTCTTTTTCTGTGCCGGGTCCAAGCAAAGAGAGATTCAGTTCTGAGAGTTTCACTTGCCAGCTGCTAATGTGTTGCGAGCATTCTTGCTGACCGCACAAGCCGGCATCCAGCCTACGTCCAACCGCCTGCGTTGGTGGTATAGTGGTGAGCATAGCTGCCTTCCAAGCAGTTGACCCGGGTTCGATTCCCGGCCAACGCATTGCCTTTTGTGCGGCCAACTCCTTCTGTAACTCGTGGCTGGAGCAAAACTTTTGTATGGGTCTTTGGGCAGCAGTAAAGGACTAGGTCTCCCCGTCGGGGAATCGAACCCCGGTCTTCCGCGTGACAGGCGGAGATACTGTCCACTATACTAACGAGGAGTTGCAGAGACAGGTAGTCCTCCCCGATCAGCGCGACTGCAGCTCGCTGCAAACAGCCTTCCCATTTTCAGGAACGGCCTTTTGCGTCATTTTAGGCCATCGCTTCACAAGGAGCCAGTGCAGCCGAAAAAATCATCTAATACTATTTAAATATGAAGTGTCTGTATAAAAGGTGTTACGTTATTAAAGTAGAGAGCTTGTTTTTGAATAAAAAGCTTGGTAGGTCAGGTCAATAAGTTCATGCGTTTTTTGTTTCTTTTTCAGTGCCGGGTCCAAACAAAGACAGTTTCAGTTCTGAGAGTTTCACCTGCCAGCTGCTAATGTGTTGCGAGCATTCTTGCTGACCGCACAAGCCGGCATCCAGCCTACGTCCAACCGCCTGCGTTGGTGGTATAGTGGTGAGCATAGCTGCCTTCCAAGCAGTTGACCCGGGTTCGATTCCCGGCCAACGCATTGCCTTTTGTACGGCCAACTCCTTCTGTAACTCGTGGCTGGAGCAAAACTTTTGTATGGGTCTTTGGGCAGCAGTAAAGGACTAGGTCTCCCCGTCGGGGAATCGAACCCCGGTCTTCCGCGTGACAGGCGGAGATAGTGTCCACTATACTAACGAGGAGTTGCAGAGACAGGTAGTCCTCCCCGATCAGCGCGACTGCAGCTCGCTGCAAACAGCCTTCCCATTTTCAGGAACGGCCTCATTTTAGGCCATTGCTTCACAAGGAGCCAGTGCAGCCGAAAAAATCATCTAATACTATTTAAATATGAAGTGTCTGTATAAAAGGTTATTACGTTATTAAAGTAGAGAGCTTGTTTTTTAATAAAAAGCTTGGTAGGTCAGGTCAATAAGTTCATGCGTTTTTTGTTTCTTTTTCTGTGCCGGGTCCAAGCAAAGAGAGATTCAGTTCTGAGAGTTTCACTTGCCAGCTGCTAATGTGTTGCGAGCATTCTTGCTGACCGCACAAGCCGGCATCCAGCCTACGTCCAACCGCCTGCGTTGGTGGTATAGTGGTGAGCATAGCTGCCTTCCAAGCAGTTGACCCGGGTTCGATTCCCGGCCAACGCATTGCCTTTTGTGCGGCCAACTCCTTCTGTAACTCGTGGCTGGAGCAAAACTTTTGTATGGGTCTTTGGGCAGCAGTAAAGGACTAGGTCTCCCCGTCGGGGAATCGAACCCCGGTCTTCCGCGTGACAGGCGGAGATACTGTCCACTATACTAACGAGGAGTTGCAGAGACAGGTAGTCCTCCCCGATCAGCGCGACTGCAGCTCGCTGCAAACAGCCTTCCCATTTTCAGGAACGGCCTCATTTTAGGCCATTGCTTCACAAGGAGCCAGTGCAGCTGAAAAAATCATCTAATACTATTTAAATATGAAGTGTCTGTATAAAAGGTGTTACGTTATTAAAGTAGAGAGCTTGTTTTTTAATAAAAAGCTTGGTAGGTCAGGTCAATAAGTTCATGCGTTTTTTGTTTCTTTTTCTGTGCCGGGTCCAAACAAAGAGAGATTCAGTTCTGAGAGTTTCACCTGCCAGCTGCTAATGTGTTGCGAGCATTCTTGCTGACCGCACAAGCCAGCATCCAGCCTACGTCCAACCGCCTGCGTTGGTGGTATAGTGGTGAGCATAGCTGCCTTCCAAGCAGTTGACCCGGGTTCGATTCCCGGCCAACGCATTGCCTTTTGTACGGCCAACTCCTTCTGTAACCCGTGGCTGGAGCAAAACTTTTGTATGGGTCTTTGGGCAGCAGTAAAGGACTAGGTCTCCCCGTCGGGGAATCGAACCCCGGTCTTCCGCGTGACAGGCGGAGATACTGTCCACTATACTAACGAGGAGTTGCAGAGACAGGTAGTCCTCCCCGATCAGCGCGACTGCAGCTCGCTGCAAACAGCCTTCCCATTTTCAGGAACGGCCTCATTTTAGGCCATCGCTTCACAAGGAGCCAGTGCAGCCGAAAAAATCATCTAATACTATTTAAATATGAAGTGTCTGTATAAAAGGTGTTACGTTATTAAAGTAGAGAGCTTGTTTTTTAATAAAAAGCTTGGTAGGTCAGGTCAATAAGTTCATGCGTTTTTTGTTTCTTTTTCAGTGCCAGGTCCAAACAAAGAGAGATTCAGTTCTGAGAGTTTCACCTGCCAGCTGCTAATGTGTTGCGAGCATTCTTGCTGACCGCACAAGCCGGCATCCAGCCTACGTCCAACCGCCTGCGTTGGTGGTATAGTGGTGAGCATAGCTGCCTTCCAAGCAGTTGACCCGGGTTCGATTCCCGGCCAACGCATTGCCTTTTGTACGGCCAACTCCTTCTGTAACTCGTGGCTGGAGCAAAACTTTTGTATGGGTCTTTGGGCAGCAGTAAAGGACTAGGTCTCCCCGTCGGGGAATCGAACCCCGGTCTTCCGCGTGACAGGCGGAGATAGTGTCCACTATACTAACGAGGAGTTGCAGAGACAGGTAGTCCTCCCCGATCAGCGCGACTGCAGCTCGCTGCAAACAGCCTTCCCATTTTCAGGAACGGCCTCATTTTAGGCCATTGCTTCACAAGGAGCCAGTGCAGCCGAAAAAATCATCTAATACTATTTAAATATGAAGTGTCTGTATAAAAGGTTATTACGTTATTAAAGTAGAGAGCTTGTTTTTTAATAAAAAGCTTGGTAGGTCAGGTCAATAAGTTCATGCGTTTTTTGTTTCTTTTTCTGTGCCGGGTCCAAGCAAAGAGAGATTCAGTTCTGAGAGTTTCACTTGCCAGCTGCTAATGTGTTGCGAGCATTCTTGCTGACCGCACAAGCCGGCATCCAGCCTACGTCCAACCGCCTGCGTTGGTGGTATAGTGGTGAGCATAGCTGCCTTCCAAGCAGTTGACCCGGGTTCGATTCCCGGCCAACGCATTGCCTTTTGTGCGGCCAACTCCTTCTGTAACTCGTGGCTGGAGCAAAACTTTTGTATGGGTCTTTGGGCAGCAGTAAAGGACTAGGTCTCCCCGTCGGGGAATCGAACCCCGGTCTTCCGCGTGACAGGCGGAGATACTGTCCACTATACTAACGAGGAGTTGCAGCGACAGGTAGTCCTCCCCGATCAGCGCGACTGCAGCTCGCTGCAAACAGCCTTCCCATTTTCAGGAACGGCCTTGTGCGTCATTTTAGGCCATCGCTTCACAAGGAGCCAGTGCAGCCGAAAAAATCATCTAATACTATTTAAATATGAAGTGTCTGTATAAAAGGTGTTACGTTATTAAAGTAGAGAGCTTGTTTTTTAATAAAAAGCTTGGTAGGTCAGGTCAATAAGTTCATGCGTTTTTTGTTTCCTTTTCAGTGCTTCACAAGGAGCCAGTGCAGCCGAAAAAATCATCTAATACTATTTAAATATGAAGTGTCTGTATAAAAGGTTATTACGTTATTAAAGTAGAGAGCTTGTTTTTTAATAAAAAGCTTGGTAGGTCAGGTCAATAAGTTCATGCGTTTTTTGTTTCTTTTTCTGTGCCGGGTCCAAGCAAAGAGAGATTCAGTTCTGAGAGTTTCACTTGCCAGCTGCTAATGTGTTGCGAGCATTCTTGCTGACCGCACAAGCCGGCATCCAGCCTACGTCCAACCGCCTGCGTTGGTGGTATAGTGGTGAGCATAGCTGCCTTCCAAGCAGTTGACCCGGGTTCGATTCCCGGCCAACGCATTGCCTTTTGTGCGGCCAACTCCTTCTGTAACTCGTGGCTGGAGCAAAACTTTTGTATGGGTCTTTGGGCAGCAGTAAAGGACTAGGTCTCCCCGTCGGGGAATCGAACCCCGGTCTTCCGCGTGACAGGCGGAGATACTGTCCACTATACTAACGAGGAGTTGCAGAGACAGGTAGTCCTCCCCGATCAGCGCGACTGCAGCTCGCTGCAAACAGCCTTCCCATTTTCAGGAACGGCCTTTTGCGTCATTTTAGGCCATCGCTTCACAAGGAGCCAGTGCAGCCGAAAAAATCATCTAATACTATTTAAATATGAAGTGTCTGTATAAAAGGTGTTACGTTATTAAAGTAGAGAGCTTGTTTTTGAATAAAAAGCTTGGTAGGTCAGGTCAATAAGTTCATGCGTTTTTTGTTTCTTTTTCAGTGCCGGGTCCAAACAAAGACAGTTTCAGTTCTGAGAGTTTCACCTGCCAGCTGCTAATGTGTTGCGAGCATTCTTGCTGACCGCACAAGCCGGCATCCAGCCTACGTCCAACCGCCTGCGTTGGTGGTATAGTGGTGAGCATAGCT
The DNA here is from genome assembly GCA_021554675.1 of Leuciscus idus. Lineage (NCBI taxonomy): Eukaryota > Metazoa > Chordata > Actinopteri > Cypriniformes > Leuciscidae > Leuciscus > Leuciscus idus. The sequence goes on from CM038629.1 coordinate 18,826,816, forward strand.
GCCTTCCAAGCAGTTGACCCGGGTTCGATTCCCGGCCAACGCATTGCCTTTTGTACGGCCAACTCCTTCTGTAACTCGTGGCTGGAGCAAAACTTTTGTATGGGTCTTTGGGCAGCAGTAAAGGACTAGGTCTCCCCGTCGGGGAATCGAACCCCGGTCTTCCGCGTGACAGGCGGAGATACTGTCCACTATACTAACGAGGAGTTGCAGAGACAGGTAGTCCTCCCCGATCAGCGCGACTGCAGCTCGCTGCAAACAGCCTTCCCATTTTCAGGAACGGCCTCATTTTAGGCCATTGCTTCACAAGGAGCCAGTGCAGCCGAAAAAATCATCTAATACTATTTAAATATGAAGTGTCTGTATAAAAGGTTATTATGTTATTAAAGTAGAGAGCTTGTTTTTTAATAAAAAGCTTGGTAGGTCAGGTCAATAAGTTCATGCGTTTTTTGTTTCTTTTTCTGTGCCGGGTCCAAGCAAAGAGAGATTCAGTTCTGAGAGTTTCACTTGCCAGCTGCTAATGTGTTGCGAGCATTCTTGCTGACCGCACAAGCCGGCATCCAGCCTACGTCCAACCGCCTGCGTTGGTGGTATAGTGGTGAGCATAGCTGCCTTCCAAGCAGTTGACCCGGGTTCGATTCCCGGCCAACGCATTGCCTTTTGTGCGGCCAACTCCTTCTGTAACTCGTGGCTGGAGCAAAACTTTTGTATGGGTCTTTGGGCAGCAGTAAAGGACTAGGTCTCCCCGTCGGGGAATCGAACCCCGGTCTTCCGCGTGACAGGCGGAGATACTGTCCACTATACTAACGAGGAGTTGCAGAGACAGGTAGTCCTCCCCGATCAGCGCGACTGCAGCTCGCTGCAAACAGCCTTCCCATTTTCAGGAACGGCCTCATTTTAGGCCATTGCTTCACAAGGAGCCAGTGCAGCTGAAAAAATCATCTAATACTATTTAAATATGAAGTGTCTGTATAAAAGGTGTTACGTTATTAAAGTAGAGAGCTTGTTTTTTAATAAAAAGCTTGGTAGGTCAGGTCAATAAGTTCATGCGTTTTTTGTTTCTTTTTCTGTGCCGGGTCCAAACAAAGAGAGATTCAGTTCTGAGAGTTTCACCTGCCAGCTGCTAATGTGTTGCGAGCATTCTTGCTGACCGCACAAGCCAGCATCCAGCCTACGTCCAACCGCCTGCGTTGGTGGTATAGTGGTGAGCATAGCTGCCTTCCAAGCAGTTGACCCGGGTTCGATTCCCGGCCAACGCATTGCCTTTTGTACGGCCAACTCCTTCTGTAACTCGTGGCTGGAGCAAAACTTTTGTATGGGTCTTTGGGCAGCAGTAAAGGACTAGGTCTCCCCGTCGGGGAATCGAACCCCGGTCTTCCGCGTGACAGGCGGAGATACTGTCCACTATACTAACGAGGAGTTGCAGAGACAGGTAGTCCTCCCCGATCAGCGCGACTGCAGCTCGCTGCAAACAGCCTTCCCATTTTCAGGAACGGCCTCATTTTAGGCCATTGCTTCACAAGGAGCCAGTGCAGCCGAAAAAATCATCTAATACTATTTAAATATGAAGTGTCTGTATAAAAGGTTATTACGTTATTAAAGTAGAGAGCTTGTTTTTTAATAAAAAGCTTGGTAGGTCAGGTCAATAAGTTCATGCGTTTTTTGTTTCTTTTTCTGTGCCGGGTCCAAGCAAAGAGAGATTCAGTTCTGAGAGTTTCACTTGCCAGCTGCTAATGTGTTGCGAGCATTCTTGCTGACCGCACAAGCCGGCATCCAGCCTACGTCCAACCGCCTGCGTTGGTGGTATAGTGGTGAGCATAGCTGCCTTCCAAGCAGTTGACCCGGGTTCGATTCCCGGCCAACGCATTGCCTTTTGTGCGGCCAACTCCTTCTGTAACTCGTGGCTGGAGCAAAACTTTTGTATGGGTCTTTGGGCAGCAGTAAAGGACTAGGTCTCCCCGTCGGGGAATCGAACCCCGGTCTTCCGCGTGACAGGCGGAGATACTGTCCACTATACTAACGAGGAGTTGCAGCGACAGGTAGTCCTCCCCGATCAGCGCGACTGCAGCTCGCTGCAAACAGCCTTCCCATTTTCAGGAACGGCCTTGTGCGTCATTTTAGGCCATCGCTTCACAAGGAGCCAGTGCAGCCGAAAAAATCATCTAATACTATTTAAATATGAAGTGTCTGTATAAAAGGTGTTACGTTATTAAAGTAGAGAGCTTGTTTTTTAATAAAAAGCTTGGTAGGTCAGGTCAATAAGTTCATGCGTTTTTTGTTTCCTTTTCAGTGCCGGGTCCAAACAAAGACAGTTTCAGTTCTGAGAGTTTCACCTGCCAGCTGCTAATGTGTTGCGAGCATTCTTGCTGACCGCACAAGCCGGCATCCAGCCTACGTCCAACCGCCTGCGTTGGTGGTATAGTGGTGAGCATAGCTGCCTTCCAAGCAGTTGACCCGGGTTCGATTCCCGGCCAACGCATTGCCTTTTGTACGGCCAACTCCTTCTGTAACTCGTGGCTGGAGCAAAACTTTTGTATGGGTCTTTGGGCAGCAGTAAAGGACTAGGTCTCCCCGTCGGGGAATCGAACCCCGGTCTTCCGCGTGACAGGCGGAGATACTGTCCACTATACTAACGAGGAGTTGCAGAGACAGGTAGTCCTCCCCGATCAGCGCGACTGCAGCTCGCTGCAAACAGCCTTCCCATTTTCAGGAACGGCCTCATTTTAGGCCATTGCTTCACAAGGAGCCAGTGCAGCCGAAAAAATCATCTAATACTATTTAAATATGAAGTGTCTGTATAAAAGGTGTTACGTTATTAAAGTAGAGAGCTTGTTTTTTAATAAAAAGCTTGGTAGGTCAGGTCAATAAGTTCATGCGTTTTTTGTTTCTTTTTCTGTGCCGGGTCCAAACAAAGAGAGATTCAGTTCTGAGAGTTTCACCTGCCAGCTGCTAATGTGTTGCGAGCATTCTTGCTGACCGCACAAGCCGGCATCCAGCCTACGTCCAACCGCCTGCGTTGGTGGTATAGTGGTGAGCATAGCTGCCTTCCAAGCAGTTGACCCGGGTTCGATTCCCGGCCAACGCATTGCCTTTTGTACGGCCAACTCCTTCTGTAACTCGTGGCTGGAGCAAAACTTTTGTATGGGTCTTTGGGCAGCAGTAAAGGACTAGGTCTCCCCGTCGGGGAATCGAACCCCGGTCTTCCGCGTGACAGGCGGAGATACTGTCCACTATACTAACGAGGAGTTGCAGAGACAGGTAGTCCTCCCCGATTAGCGCGACTGCAGCTCGCTGCAAACAGCCTTCCCATTTTCAGGAACGGCCTTGTGCGTCATTTTAGGCCATCGCTTCACAAGGAGCCAGTGCAGCCGAAAAAATCATCTAATACTATTTAAATATGAAGTGTCTGTATAAAAGGTGTTACGTTATTAAAGTAGAGAGCTTGTTTTTTAATAAAAAGCTTGGTAGGTCAGGTCAATAAGTTCATGCGTTTTTTGTTTCTTTTTCAGTGCCGGGTCCAAACAAAGACAGTTTCAGTTCTGAGAGTTTCACCTGCCAGCTGCTAATGTGTTGCGAGCATTCTTGCTGACCGCACAAGCCGGCATCCAGCCTACGTCCAACCGCCTGCGTTGGTGGTATAGTGGTGAGCATAGCTGCCTTCCAAGCAGTTGACCCGGGTTCGATTCCCGGCCAACGCATTGCCTTTTGTACGGCCAACTCCTTCTGTAACTCGTGGCTGGAGCAAAACTTTTGTATGGGTCTTTGGGCAGCAGTAAAGGACTAGGTCTCCCCGTCGGGGAATCGAACCCCGGTCTTCCGCGTGACAGGCGGAGATACTGTCCACTATACTAACGAGGAGTTGCAGAGACAGGTAGTCCTCCCCGATCAGCCCGACTGCAGCTCGCTGCAAACAGCCTTCCCATTTTCAGGAACGGCCTCATTTTAGGCCATTGCTTCACAAGGAGCCAGTGCAGCCGAAAAAATCATCTAATACTATTTAAATATGAAGTGTCTGTATAAAAGGTGTTACGTTATTAAAGTAGAGAGCTTGTTTTTTAATAAAAAGCTTGGTAGGTCAGGTCAATAAGTTCATGCGTTTTTTGTTTCTTTTTCTGTGCCGGGTCCAAACAAAGAGAGATTCAGTTCTGAGAGTTTCACCTGCCAGCTGCTAATGTGTTGCGAGCATTCTTGCTGACCGCACAAGCCGGCATCCAGCCTACGTCCAACCGCCTGCGTTGGTGGTATAGTGGTGAGCATAGCTGCCTTCCAAGCAGTTGACCCGGGTTCGATTCCCGGCCAACGCATTGCCTTTTGTACGGCCAACTCCTTCTGTAACTCGTGGCTGGAGCAAAACTTTTGTATGGGTCTTTGGGCAGCAGTAAAGGACTAGGTCTCCCCGTCGGGGAATCGAACCCCGGTCTTCCGCGTGACAGGCGGAGATACTGTCCACTATACTAACGAGGAGTTGCAGAGACAGGTAGTCCTCCCCGATCAGCGCGACTGCAGCTCGCTGCAAACAGCCTTCCCATTTTCAGGAACGGCCTCATTTTAGGCCATTGCTTCACAAGGAGCCAGTGCAGCCGAAAAAATCATCTAATACTATTTAAATATGAAGTGTCTGTATAAAAGGTGTTACGTTATTAAAGTAGAGAGCTTGTTTTTTAATAAAAAGCTTGGTAGGTCAGGTCAATAAGTTCATGCGTTTTTTGTTTCTTTTTCTGTGCCGGGTCCAAACAAAGAGAGATTCAGTTCTGAGAGTTTCACCTGCCAGCTGCTAATGCGTTGCGAGCATTCTTGCTGACCGCACAAGCCAGCATCCAGCCTACGTCCAACCGCCTGCGTTGGTGGTATAGTGGTGAGCATAGCTGCCTTCCAGTGACCCGGGTTCGATTCCCGGCCAACGCATTGCCTTTTGTACGGCCAACTCCTTCTGTAACTCGTGGCTGGAGCAAAACTTTTGTATGGGTCTTTGGGCAGCAGTAAAGGACTAGGTCTCCCCGTTGGGGAATCGAACCCCGGTCTTCCGCGTGACAGGCGGAGATACTGTCCACTATACTAACGAGGAGTTGCAGAGACAGGTAGTCCTCCCCGATCAGCGCGACTGCAGCTCGCTGCAAACAGCCTTCCCATTTTCATGAATGGCCTTGTGCGCCATTTTAGGCCATTGCTTCACAAGGAGCCAGTGCAGCCGAAAAAATCATCTAATACTATTTAAATATGAAGTGTCTGTATAAAAGGTGTTACGTTATTAAAGTAGAGAGCTTGTTTTTTAATAAAAAGCTTGGTAGGTCAGGTCAATAAGTTCATGCGTTTTTTGTTTCTTTTTCAGTGCCGGGTCCAAACAAAGACAGTTTCAGTTCTGAGAGTTTCACCTGCCAGCTGCTAATGTGTTGCGAGCATTCTTGCTGACCGCACAAGCCGGCATCCAGCCTACGTCCAACCGCCTGCGTTGGTGGTATAGTGGTGAGCATAGCTGCCTTCCAAGCAGTTGACCCGGGTTCGATTCCCGGCCAACGCATTGCCTTTTGTGCGGCCAACTCCTTCTGTAACTCGTGGCTGGAGCAAAACTTTTGTATGGGTCTTTGGGCAGCAGTAAAGGACTAGGTCTCCCCGTCGGGGAATCGAACCCCGGTCTTCCGCGTGACAGGCGGAGATAGTGTCCACTATACTAACGAGGAGTTGCAGAGACAGGTAGTCCTCCCCGATCAGCGCGACTGCAGCTCGCTGCAAACAGCCTTCCCATTTTCAGGAACGGCCTCATTTTAGGCCATTGCTTCACAAGGAGCCAGTGCAGCCGAAAAAATCATCTAATACTATTTAAATATGAAGTGTCTGTATAAAAGGTTATTACGTTATTAAAGTAGAGAGCTTGTTTTTTAATAAAAAGCTTGGTAGGTCAGGTCAATAAGTTCATGCGTTTTTTGTTTCTTTTTCTGTGCCGGGTCCAAGCAAAGAGAGATTCAGTTCTGAGAGTTTCACTTGCCAGCTGCTAATGTGTTGCGAGCATTCTTGCTGACCGCACAAGCCGGCATCCAGCCTACGTCCAACCGCCTGCGTTGGTGGTATAGTGGTGAGCATAGCTGCCTTCCAAGCAGTTGACCCGGGTTCGATTCCCGGCCAACGCATTGCCTTTTGTGCGGCCAACTCCTTCTGTAACTCGTGGCTGGAGCAAAACTTTTGTATGGGTCTTTGGGCAGCAGTAAAGGACTAGGTCTCCCCGTCGGGGAATCGAACCCCGGTCTTCCGCGTGACAGGCGGAGATACTGTCCACTATACTAACGAGGAGTTGCAGAGACAGGTAGTCCTCCCCGATCAGCGCGACTGCAGCTCGCTGCAAACAGCCTTCCCATTTTCAGGAACGGCCTCATTTTAGGCCATTGCTTCACAAGGAGCCAGTGCAGCTGAAAAAATCATCTAATACTATTTAAATATGAAGTGTCTGTATAAAAGGTGTTACGTTATTAAAGTAGAGAGCTTGTTTTTTAATAAAAAGCTTGGTAGGTCAGGTCAATAAGTTCATGCGTTTTTTGTTTCTTTTTCTGTGCCGGGTCCAAACAAAGAGAGATTCAGTTCTGAGAGTTTCACCTGCCAGCTGCTAATGTGTTGCGAGCATTCTTGCTGACCGCACAAGCCAGCATCCAGCCTACGTCCAACCGCCTGCGTTGGTGGTATAGTGGTGAGCATAGCTGCCTTCCAAGCAGTTGACCCGGGTTCGATTCCCGGCCAACGCATTGCCTTTTGTACGGCCAACTCCTTCTGTAACTCGTGGCTGGAGCAAAACTTTTGTATGGGTCTTTGGGCAGCAGTAAAGGACTAGGTCTCCCCGTCGGGGAATCGAACCCCGGTCTTCCGCGTGACAGGCGGAGATACTGTCCACTATACTAACGAGGAGTTGCAGAGACAGGTAGTCCTCCCCGATCAGCGCGACTGCAGCTCGCTGCAAACAGCCTTCCCATTTTCAGGAACGGCCTCATTTTAGGCCATTGCTTCACAAGGAGCCAGTGCAGCCGAAAAAATCATCTAATACTATTTAAATATGAAGTGTCTGTATAAAAGGTTATTACGTTATTAAAGTAGAGAGCTTGTTTTTTAATAAAAAGCTTGGTAGGTCAGGTCAATAAGTTCATGCGTTTTTTGTTTCTTTTTCTGTGCCGGGTCCAAGCAAAGAGAGATTCAGTTCTGAGAGTTTCACTTGCCAGCTGCTAATGTGTTGCGAGCATTCTTGCTGACCGCACAAGCCGGCATCCAGCCTACGTCCAACCGCCTGCGTTGGTGGTATAGTGGTGAGCATAGCTGCCTTCCAAGCAGTTGACCCGGGTTCGATTCCCGGCCAACGCATTGCCTTTTGTGCGGCCAACTCCTTCTGTAACTTGTGGCTGGAGCAAAACTTTTGTATGGGTCTTTGGGCAGCAGTAAAGGACTAGGTCTCCCCGTCGGGGAATCGAACCCCGGTCTTCCGCGTGACAGGCGGAGATACTGTCCACTATACTAACGAGGAGTTGCAGCGACAGGTAGTCCTCCCCGATCAGCGCGACTGCAGCTCGCTGCAAACAGCCTTCCCATTTTCAGGAACGGCCTTGTGCGTCATTTTAGGCCATCGCTTCACAAGGAGCCAGTGCAGCCGAAAAAATCATCTAATACTATTTAAATATGAAGTGTCTGTATAAAAGGTGTTACGTTATTAAAGTAGAGAGCTTGTTTTTTAATAAAAAGCTTGGTAGGTCAGGTCAATAAGTTCATGCGTTTTTTGTTTCTTTTTCTGTGCCGGGTCCAAACAAAGAGAGATTCAGTTCTGAGAGTTTCACCTGCCAGCTGCTAATGTGTTGCGAGCATTCTTGCTGACCGCACAAGCCGGCATCCAGCCTACATCCAACCACCTGCGTTGGTGGTATAGTGGTGAGCATAGCTGCCTTCCAAGCAGTTGACCCGGGTTCGATTCCCGGCCAACGCATTGCCTTTTGTACGGCCAACTCCTTCTGTAACTCGTGGCTGGAGCAAAACTTTTGTATGGGTCTTTGGGCAGCAGTAAAGGACTAGGTCTCCCCGTCGGGGAGTCGAACCCCGGTCTTCCGCGTGACAGGCGGAGATAGTGTCCACTATACTAACGAGGAGTTGCAGAGACAGGTAGTCCTCCCCGATCAGCGCGACTGCAGCTCGCTGCAAACAGCCTTCCCATTTTCAGGAACGGCCTCATTTTAGGCCATTGCTTCACAAGGAGCCAGTGCAGCCGAAAAAATCATCTAATACTATTTAAATATGAAGTGTCTGTATAAAAGGTGTTACGTTATTAAAGTAGAGAGCTTGTTTTTTAATAAAAAGCTTGGTAGGTCAGGTCAATAAGTTCATGCGTTTTTTGTTTCTTTTTCTGTGCCGGGTCCAAACAAAGAGAGATTCAGTTCTGAGAGTTTCACCTGCCAGCTGCTAATGTGTTGCGAGCATTCTTGCTGACCGCACAAGCCGGCATCCAGCCTACGTCCAACCGCCTGCGTTGGTGGTATAGTGGTGAGCATAGCTGCCTTCCAAGCAGTTGACCCGGGTTCGATTCCCGGCCAACGCATTGCCTTTTGTACGGCCAACTCCTTCTGTAACTCGTGGCTGGAGCAAAACTTTTGTATGGGTCTTTGGGCAGCAGTAAAGGACTAGGTCTCCCCGTCGGGGAATCGAACCCCGGTCTTCCGCGTGACAGGCGGAGATACTGTCCACTATACTAACGAGGAGTTGCAGAGACAGGTAGTCCTCCCCGATCAGCGCGACTGCAGCTCGCTGCAAACAGCCTTCCCATTTTCATGAATGGCCTTGTGCGCCATTTTAGGCCATTGCTTCACAAGGAGCCAGTGCAGCCGAAAAAATCATCTAATACTATTTAAATATGAAGTGTCTGTATAAAAGGTGTTACGTTATTAAAGTAGAGAGCTTGTTTTTTAATAAAAAGCTTGGTAGGTCAGGTCAATAAGTTCATGCGTTTTTTGTTTCTTTTTCAGTGCCGGGTCCAAACAAAGACAGTTTCAGTTCTGAGAGTTTCACCTGCCAGCTGCTAATGTGTTGCGAGCATTCTTGCTGACCGCACAAGCCGGCATCCAGCCTACGTCCAACCGCCTGCGTTGGTGGTATAGTGGTGAGCATAGCTGCCTTCCAAGCAGTTGACCCGGGTTCGATTCCCGGCCAACGCATTGCCTTTTGTGCGGCCAACTCCTTCTGTAACTCGTGGCTGGAGCAAAACTTTTGTATGGGTCTTTGGGCAGCAGTAAAGGACTAGGTCTCCCCGTCGGGGAATCGAACCCCGGTCTTCCGCGTGACAGGCGGAGATACTGTCCACTATACTAACGAGGAGTTGCAGAGACAGGTAGTCCTCCCCGATCAGCGCGACTGCAGCTCGCTGCAAACAGCCTTCCCATTTTCAGGAACGGCCTCATTTTAGGCCATTGCTTCACAAGGAGCCAGTGCAGCCGAAAAAATCATCTAATACTATTTAAATATGAAGTGTCTGTATAAAAGGTTATTACGTTATTAAAGTAGAGAGCTTGTTTTTTAATAAAAAGCTTGGTAGGTCAGGTCAATAAGTTCATGCGTTTTTTGTTTCTTTTTCTGTGCCGGGTCCAAGCAAAGAGAGATTCAGTTCTGAGAGTTTCACTTGCCAGCTGCTAATGTGTTGCGAGCATTCTTGCTGACCGCACAAGCCGGCATCCAGCCTACGTCCAACCGCCTGCGTTGGTGGTATAGTGGTGAGCATAGCTGCCTTCCAAGCAGTTGACCCGGGTTCGATTCCCGGCCAACGCATTGCCTTTTGTGCGGCCAACTCCTTCTGTAACTCGTGGCTGGAGCAAAACTTTTGTATGGGTCTTTGGGCAGCAGTAAAGGAGTAGGTCTCCCCTTCGGGGAATCGAACCCCGGTCTTCCGCGTGACAGGCGGAGATACTGTCCACTATACTAACGAGGAGTTGCAGCGACAGGTAGTCCTCCCCGATCAGCGCGACTGCAGCTCGCTGCAAACAGCCTTCCCATTTTCAGGAACGGCCTTGTGCGTCATTTTAGGCCATCGCTTCACAAGGAGCCAGTGCAGCCGAAAAAATCATCTAATACTATTTAAATATGAAGTGTCTGTATAAAAGGTGTTACGTTATTAAAGTAGAGAGCTTGTTTTTTAATAAAAAGCTTGGTAGGTCAGGTCAATAAGTTCATGCGTTTTTTGTTTCTTTTTCTGTGCCGGGTCCAAACAAAGAGAGATTCAGTTCTGAGAGTTTCACCTGCCAGCTGCTAATGTGTTGCGAGCATTCTTGCTGACCGCACAAGCCAGCATCCAGCCTACGTCCAACCGCCTGCGTTGGTGGTATAGTGGTGAGCATAGCTGCCTTCCAAGCAGTTGACCCGGGTTCGATTCCCGGCCAACGCATTGCCTTTTGTACGGCCAACTCCTTCTGTAACTCGTGGCTGGAGCAAAACTTTTGTATGGGTCTTTGGGCAGCAGTAAAGGACTAGGTCTCCCCGTCGGGGAATCGAACCCCGGTCTTCCGCGTGACAGGCGGAGATACTGTCCACTATACTAACGAGGAGTTGCAGAGACAGGTAGTCCTCCCCGATCAGCGCGACTGCAGCTCGCTGCAAACAGCCTTCCCATTTTCAGGAACGGCCTTGTGCGTCATTTTAGGCCATCGCTTCACAAGGAGCCAGTGCAGCCGAAAAAATCATCTAATACTATTTAAATATGAAGTGTCTGTATAAAAGGTGTTACGTTATTAAAGTAGAGAGCTTGTTTTTTAATAAAAAGCTTGGTAGGTCAGGTCAATAAGTTCATGCGTTTTTTGTTTCTTTTTCAGTGCCGGGTCCAAACAAAGACAGTTTCAGTTCTGAGAGTTTCACCTGCCAGCTGCTAATGTGTTGCGAGCATTCTTGCTGACCGCACAAGCCGGCATCCAGCCTACGTCCAACCGCCTGCGTTGGTGGTATAGTGGTGAGCATAGCTGCCTTCCAAGCAGTTGACCCGGGTTCGATTCCCGGCCAACGCATTGCCTTTTGTACGGCCAACTCCTTCTGTAACTCGTGGCTGGAGCAAAACTTTTGTATGGGTCTTTGGGCAGCAGTAAAGGACTAGGTCTCCCCGTCGGGGAATCGAACCCCGGTCTTCCGCGTGACAGGCGGAGATACTGTCCACTATACTAACGAGGAGTTGCAGAGACAGGTAGTCCTCCCCGATCAGCGCGACTGCAGCTCGCTGCAAACAGCCTTCCCATTTTCAGGAACGGCCTCATTTTAGGCCATTGCTTCACAAGGAGCCAGTGCAGCCGAAAAAATCATCTAATACTATTTAAATATGAAGTGTCTGTATAAAAGGTGTTACGTTATTAAAGTAGAGAGCTTGTTTTTTAATAAAAAGCTTGGTAGGTCAGGTCAATAAGTTCATGCGTTTTTTGTTTCTTTTTCTGTGCCGGGTCCAAACAAAGAGAGATTCAGTTCTGAGAGTTTCACCTGCCAGCTGCTAATGTGTTGCGAGCATTCTTGCTGACCGCACAAGCCGGCATCCAGCCTACGTCCAACCGCCTGCGTTGGTGGTATAGTGGTGAGCATAGCTGCCTTCCAAGCAGTTGACCCGGGTTCGATTCCCGGCCAACGCATTGCCTTTTGTATGGCCAACTCCTTCTGTAACTCGTGGCTGGAGCAAAACTTTTGTATGGGTCTTTGGGCAGCAGTAAAGGACTAGGTCTCCCCGTCGGGGAATCGAACCCCGGTCTTCCGCGCGGGAGCCGAAAATGGCTAAGCTTAACTTCTCTTAACTTTTCCCATTCATTCTCTATGGTAGTGCTTAACACTACGGATGCAATATACTTTTGGCCACATGTAGACTTCCTGGCGCTGTTTCGCTTTTTCCGTGGCGGGGGATTTAAAAAGCTGTGTCATCTGTCTATCATTCGCAGTGCAGTATCACCGTTTTTACGATCGGAGAGATTTGTTTACCGGACTTGTCAGCAAACTTGTTTTTTTTGTTACTGTCTAAACTAACTTACCTGCAGACAGATTTTACCTCAGGTGACTGCATAAACGTTATTATTCATATATTTTATCATTTAAATTGCATGTATATTATCATGTAAGTAACATCACAAACCATTCAACAAAATTAACAATACGATTAACTTACATTGTAATCGTATTGTTAATTGTGTTGAATGGTTTGTGATGTTAAGAAACAGTAAACCAAACTTTTCGTTATAAATACAGCTGTTATTTAAAAAGAGTATCTGTGTTTGTTAAGGTGAATGTTTCATCATTGATATCTTACTATGTAGGTTACTTGAATACAATGTTTAAAATATGTTAACAGTGCAGTAAGATGTAATGGAGGATCAGACCTGCAGACATTAAAAATGAATGAATAAATAAATGTGATAATAGGAAAATAAATAATGGAATAAACGCATTATTTCCCCCCTAATTTATTATTTTTTGCTTTTATATTTTAATGTTTTTTTAAATTATTTTTAATTTTATTTATTTATTTTTTCCTTTTATTTTTATATTTATTTATATATTCATTTATATTTATTTATTCCAATTTGTATTTATTTCCAGATTTATTTATTTTAACCTTTATTTATTTCAATTTTATTTATTCTTACATTTCTTTGCCGTGCATGATAATTAGGTGGGTTGGTCTTGCTTACCAAATATAAAAAATGAATTAACAAATAAATATTTTTATGTATATGTATAAAAGCAGAAAATAAATAAAGGGAAAAAATTAAAAAAATATATTTTATCAAGTCGTTTATTCCTTTATTTATTTTCCTATTATCATATTTATTTATCTTTTTATTAATTTACATATGTATTCATTCATCTTTAATTTCTGCAGGTTTGGTCCTCCTATAATGTAATTAATGTCACACACACACACACACACACACACACACACACACACACACACACACACACACACACACATATATTACATTTTAATGACAAAAAATACATATATGTGTGCAATTTAATGGTATAATTTAACATTTTTAATTAGTTAAACTTGTTAAAACTTTTTATATATACATTTATACATATATATTTTTATATTAAATATTTATTACAAATATATTAAGCAATTTTAATAATGAATATTAAATAACGCAAATTTATTAAACGCTACTTTACTTCTTTTTTTAAGTCTCTTGTGATTTATTCATTTAAGAAACAGTAATATTATGGAATATTATGGGAATTTAAAATAAATGTTTTATATATATCACTGATGCTTTAGTTAACTGTCTTATTTCACTTTGTTAAGTATTTTCATGCTTATGCTGAGACGCTAATAAATACATTATGATTTCAGAAAAGCATCATGAAGAAAACAGTGTTTTTTCCCGGGAAAGTCAAAGTGTCTTTCAGGAAAGGACCATCAGGCCATTTACGCCGGGACCCATCAGAAGAGGCAAAAAGAATTAAAGACAACCCTTCACTGCAGGACAAGTCAACACCTCAAAGAGAAGACCTGGTCAAGTTGAATGCCCGTTCTGTTGTGTTAAATAGAGGAGGGGATGTCTCTGACAAGCAAGAAGTGTTGGGAGAATACATTCTTCAGTTCGGCAAGTACAAGGGCAAGTCTTTCAAGTGGTTATTAGAGAATGACGTCAGCTATGCTTTGTACCTGTCCGATAAGGTTGAGGAAGAAGAACAGGCTGGGCAGTTCCATCCAGAGGGTCCATGCAAGGATAGTCTCATTTCCTTTCTTGAGTACTCAAGAAGCTTTAAGGAAATTGAAGACCTTAAACAGTATCTGTCTCAAAGACCAGATCCAGTGGCAGTTTTGACAGAGGATGACACTACTGTTGGATTTGGATCAAGAACACAAGACACTTGGAGGAAAATTTGGGATACCAGGGCAGACGGATATGCTTCCTTTATAATGAGGCAGAAGTGTGTTCCAGGCAGCAAAATGTACAATTTGCAGCAGTATCTTTTAAAACAGCTGACCAAAACCACTCCTCCGTCGCCCTCACCATCAGCTTCCACTGCAAGATCACCTGTTCCTTCCACTACTGCCTCGGATCAGCCTGGTGAGTTAATACAATCCATGCAAATTTGCTTATATTGATTCTTAAAGCCTACTGATGCATTTGTTTACTATAAAATGTATTTTATTTTATAGTAATGGAGGAGGATGAAGAACTGGAGAGGATGATGCTGAGTCTTTCTCCAACAAAATATCTGAGTAAGTAAATCATGTGTCATGTGTGTTATATATATACCCATGTCAAATTCAGCATCTTTATGACACATAAAATTGCACATACTGGAGAGAAATCATTTAAATTATAATGCTTGATTTTTAGGATCATCTGCAGCCATGGGATCCACAGTATTATCTACAACAGGTCACTTTCCACATCAGTTTTGGAGGCGTATTCCTTTACATACAGACTTATCCTCCATTTCTGATTTGTATTATCTTATTTGTTGTTTTGGCAGTGTTCTTGCCTGTTCTAAAAAACATGTTCTTTTGTTCTAACTACTGTTAAGGTTTGAATATACCAGTGGTGAGGGTGAGTGCACTTCATGAATTGTATGCATGCTATTTAAACTGTTTTTATTTGTTGTGAAAAGTGGACTGTTTACTTACAGACATTTGAACATTATTAGAATGTGCATTACTAGAATAAATAAAAGAATAAATAGAATAATATAATAAATAATGATTCTAGTCATTCAATGTAATCAAGACAATCAAATACATATCATGTACATTCAGTGTTTTAATATGTTTTTAATTTCCTCCTTGTGCTTTTCCTTGCAGGTCTGCCGCAGCCTCCATCAACACCAGCTCCTGTGTGTAGGCCTTCTTCATGGGGTGAAGGCTCTGTACCACCTCGAGCAGCACAATCAGCACCTGCCCCAATGCCATCTGCACTGACTGAAACCCCTGTTCCCAGCTACTGGAACAAAAAAAGTAAAGACAGTTAAACACACATGCATTCAATGTGTTATACATGCAGATACACACACACACATATATATATATATATATATCCTTTGCTTTGTGTTCCATGCAGTTCTGCCACAGCCTTCACCGACATCACATGCCGTCTCTAGTTCTCCCAGTCCACCAGCTCCTGTGAGTAGGCCTTCTTCACGGGGTGAAGGCTCTGTACCACCTCCTGCAGCACAATCAGCATCTACAGGTCCTGCATCAATGGAAGTACCTAGCTACATGCAGGATATTAGCCACTGGAACTGCTCTCTACACCAAAGAATCTGGATGAAAACAGAGATGGAGTCCATGGGGCTCTGGCCAGGATCACACCCAGTGAGACACCTCATGAACATGGTCTCCTTGTGGCGCTATCCACCTCAGCCTGAGCTTATAGAGACCAGCATGGGCCTTCCGTCTCCTAAATACTTCCAGCTCCATCCCTTTTTCATCTGGAAACCTGAGCACAGTATAAGTGAAAGGCTTAGGAACAACTACATCCTGCCCTGTCTCTACAGCTGTCCAAATCCTCATGTTGTGTCCTCTGGTGTGGGAAGACCCCGAGTCATCCTTGGCACTACTGGGCAATATTACATCCTTGCATCACGTCTGTGCTGTAAGGCATGTAAAAAATACTGGTTCGCTGATAAGCCTCAGTGGGTGGACATGCTACCACAGCGATTCAGGAACATCTTGCCAGCCTTCCTCACCCATAAGAAGGCCATCTGTAAAACAGTGATGGATGAGCTGAGGCGCTCTGGAAATTCCCCCAATGACATGGCCAACCAGCTGTCTGAGGTTCTTCACCTTAAGTTTGAAAGAGCCCACCTGGCTTACCTTCTCATTGTGCAGAACGTCAGGGATGCTGAAGCAGGGCTGTATGGCCAGAAAACCATCACAGGGGCATTGAGGAAGGATGACACACCTGCACCGTTTGGGGGTTACGAAGATACTGATGGGTGGCATGGGGTGTCTGTGTCTGCACATTATCTGGTGGAGTGCCTGCTTCAGGAATATCAGCGGCAAGAGACAGCTCTCACTCAGCTCCTTCAAGGCACTTTTGGACAGGTGTTCAGGTCAGATCACACACGCAAAGTTGCTAGAAAAGTGACCCTCTCATCTGGCACAATGTCATCCTATGCTGTGATGAACGAAAACTGGATGATCCTGTCCTGGGTGATGCTGCAGTCTGAGAGTGAGCAGTCCTTAACATCAATGTACTGTGGGATGGCCAATCGCTACAGTGCTGCTGGCATACCCAAGGCCAAGTACCAGTGGGTGGACAGGTAAGCATAATTACATCTCATCACAAATCACATAAAGTAGTGTAAGCAAAGGTAATGAATACATTAAAATTTAATTTAATTTTCCTTTTATGTACTTAGGGACTGCTGTGCCGCTTTCAGAGTGATGGACCCAGGACCGTATGAGCACCAGCAGTGGGAAGCTTGGAGGACAACTGATGCTACTGTGGCAGAGGTTACATCAGGAAACCTCAAGAATTTACATGCCGCTTGCCAGAAGTACAATGAGGACATGGTGGTCAAACTAGACTTGTTTCACTGTATGCGGCGATTCACCAGGGAATGTGTTTCGGAGCACCATCCTCTGTATAGTTCCTTCTGCCAGTTCCTCTCTTCTGCCTTCTCTGTAGTAGATCAGAGTGACCTGGAGAAACTGAAGAACGCATACAAGTTCTGTGGAATTGAGCCTGCTAATCCCACCAAGCAGCACATCAGAGCGCACTGCAGGACAAAAGTGCCACATCCTCAAGAGCTGGTCCAAAGAGTGGAAGAAGTACTCCACCATTTCCATCTTGCAAAGGATCCCAACAACATCTTCCTTTTTAAACCCTCAATGTTAAAATTGTGGTGGATTCAGCGTATCCATATCCTTAGAGGCTGTCTGAGTGACCCTGAGGTGGAGGAAGGAATCCTCTACAGACATGGTGGAACCCTACAACTGAATCATGTCAAGGGTGAAGGAGCTGCTGTGCCCATCTGGATCCCTGTCAGAGGCACTTCACAGCAGGAGGGGTTTCATTTCCACCAGGCTCACTGGGTAACGGGCAATCGCGTCTCTCCTGAGCTGTTCCAGGCGCAGGGTATGACTGGTGTGGCACGCTGGAATTATCAGCGGCTGGTGGACCTGAAGCAGCCTGGGCTTGTCTTACCTGGAGTGTTTGACCCTGTTTTGATGATGGAGTTAAACAGGGCATCTATAAAAGTGACAGGGCAACCCAAATATCCAGCCTTGCACATCTCCAGCAGGGACACAGGAGAGAGGTTTGGCCTACAGTATGTGGAGCCAGGCTGTCGACCTGTGCCTCTTGACTTTGACAAACACAAAAGCAGGAAGACAGACCTAGAGATGCAAGAAGAGTCTTCATCTGGCATTGACTTTTCATTTCCATCTCAGGTAACTTCTTTGATAACAGACTTTTAATTTTAAAAAATACTTTATAATTCTCGCTCGCATATTACACTCATTTTGCTCAATTTCAGAAACGCTTAGAGGATTCCTCTTCTGCTGAGACCCTTCTTGCTGCTGATCCAGAGGCCACCCCACAGGCTGTGATTTTTCACTGTTTTTCTACTCCGAGTGCTGTGACAGTGAAGGAACACACATCTGAGGAGTTTCTTTTAGATGCAGGTAATTATATTATTCATACATCAATGTGTGTTTAATCTGTCTGCCTAATCTATGCACACAAAACAGAAATACTTCATTTAATAATTTTGTGAATCTCTTTTAGAACTGCCAAGCACACCACCACTGCCTATAGCTGCTTCTCCCTGTGCCGCTCGGACTGGACCCATTAAGACAGGGGGTCGAGTCTTTGTGTTGGACCATAACAGATGGACAGATCCAATGAGAAATGTCATTGATGGTTTGCTGGCCAAGCACCACGGGAGCAAGGACCTACTTACAAAGGTGGATGCTGAATATGCTGCTATGGTACAGAGTGCCTGCACTGACCCCAACAGCCTTCTGCACTCAACCACAAAGCAGCACATAAGCAGGTACATAAAACACCTTGCTAAAAAAAAGAACACTAATGCTTCACTTAACACCAGTCCAGAAAAGCTCCTGGAGACACAGCAGTTATGGCAGCGTCTTCACTCAGGCAGTGAAACCATCAGTGTCCCAGTGACAGTACTGCCACCTGCCCCAGTCAATCCACCCGCAAAGAGTGTTCCTGAGGCTGTCTCTCTGGACCAGGCAGCGCTTGAGAAGATGGTGAAGGACATCATAGAGAAGCAGCAGGCAGTTCAGCAGCAACAACAACAGCATATGCTGCAAAAAAAGCACACTAGATCCTGTTTAGCCTGTGGTCAGCCTAAGTCTCGATACATGGGTGATGGCACCTCGATACATTTCTTTTATCAAGGTGGTGATGTTAAATACTTCTACTGCTCCAAGAAAGTATTTGACACATATTCAGCAGAGGGCCTGACCAACCCCAGAATGCCTTTTGAAGACTTTGCAGAGACTCCTTTTTTTCAGCGGGAACTGGAGGCCTCTAAGCAGAGAGGAGCAGAAACGAAGAGGGTGATTGAGGAGAGGAGCAAGAGGAAGTCATTGGTGGAGCATCCTACTGGTCGTCTGTGCAGATTCTGCCACCTGCCACTGAAACAAGGACCCAACAGTCCTCATATTCACACTGGTTTCCCTGGAGTGACAGGCAAATACATTTACTGTCCTGCTAAAGTGTTTTCCCTTTATCAGGCTCAGGGAATGAGTGCAGAAATTTCATGGAGAGACTTTCAGCAGTCTCCGTTCTATGAGGCTGAGAAGCAGAGGTGGATTGAGGAAAAGAAAAAATGACTTCACTGGTAAATGACATGCCCAGACCTCAAATACTGTTTTATAACACAAAGACATTCCTTGCACAATGTTATGCATATATGTATAAACAACATATTACTGCACTTTTAATATAGATATTTTAAATATTACATTTATTTCCATTTGTTCACTAAAATACCAAAAGTTTTGTCCTTGTTTGCATTGCATTTTAGTGTGTTTTTAAAGTAAATTTTATTGACTTTGATTATTTTATCTTGCTCAGATGTGTAAACACTAAATAATAATAACTGTTAATATTGAACTCTGTACATAATTATTTAATTTAAAATATTTCTTGTTTTTTCCTGTATTCTCCACAATTTTAGATTTTATTATTATTAATGTTGTTGTTGTTTAATCTACAAGTATTTAATACATTACCTATATATATATATATATATATATATATATATGTATATCTGTACTATAAATAAAACAAAACTCTCTATTTGGTGTTTATTGGTTATATTTCATATATTTTGGATTTTTGTACATAGTTATACAAATATAATGTGAATATCTCAAATAAAGGTCTAAAACATCAAAATGTTCTTTTCAATTATTCACATTCAAATGTTTTCTATATTAAAGATAACTATATCTTATTATAATGTAAATGTTTATTAAGTTAATTGCACATTTTTTACATCCTACACAAGAACAAATATTACAAGTTTTATTTCATTTTTGTGCACAAAGTTCTTTTATTATATGTTAATCGTACTTAAAGTGTATCTAGATTTAAAAATGATTACCAATTCATTTTATGGTATTTGTGGCAGAGACGGGAATCGAACCTCTAATTTGGTGTATTATTTCTGGCCCGCCTCCCTGGAATTTCCTCCGTTCCTATTGGCTAGCAGCGCTCTACACCTACGTGCGACTGGCCCTACGTCCAACCGCCTGCGTTGGTGGTATAGTGGTGAGCATAGCTGCCTTCCAAGCAGTTGACCCGGGTTCGATTCCCGGCCAATGCATTGCCTTTTGTACGGCCAACTCCTTCTGTAACTCGTGGCTGGAGCAAAACTTTTGTATGGGTCTTTGGGCAGCAGTAAAGGACTAGGTCTCCCCGTCGGGGAATCGAACCCCGGTCTTCCGCGTGACAGGCGGAGATACTGTCCACTATACTAACGAGGAGTTGCAGAGACAGGTAGTCCTCCCCGATCAGCGCGACTGCAGCTCGCTGCAAACAGCCTTCCCATTTTCAGGAACGGCCTCATTTTAGGCCATTGCTTCACAAGGAGCCAGTGCAGCCGAAAAAATCATCTAATACTATTTAAATATCAAGTGTCTGTATAAAAGGTGTTACGTTATTAAAGTAGAGAGCTTGTTTTTTAATAAAAAGCTTGGTAGGTCAGGTCAATAAGTTCATGCGTTTTTTGTTTCTTTTTCTGTGCCGGGTCCAAACAAAGAGAGATTCAGTTCTGAGAGTTTCACCTGCCAGCTGCTAATGTGTTGCGAGCATTCTTGCTGACCGCACAAGCCAGCATCCAGCCTACGTCCAACCGCCTGCGTTGGTGGTATAGTGGTGAGCATAGCTGCCTTCCAAGCAGTTGACCCGGGTTCGATTCCCGGCCAACGCATTGCCTTTTGTACGGCCAACTCCTTCTGTAACTCGTGGCTGGAGCAAAACTTTTGTATGGGTCTTTGGGCAGCAGTAAAGGACTAGGTCTCCCCGTCGGGGAATCGAACCCCGGTCTTCCGCGTGACAGGCGGAGATACTGTCCACTATACTAACGAGGAGTTGCAGAGACAGGTAGTCCTCCCCGATCAGCGCGACTGCAGCTCGCTGCAAACAGCCTTCCCATTTTCAGGAACGGCCTTGTGCGTCATTTTAGGCCATCGCTTCACAAGGAGCCAGTGCAGCCGAAAAAATCATCTAATACTATTTAAATATGAAGTGTCTGTATAAAAGGTGTTACGTTATTAAAGTAGAGAGCTTGTTTTTTAATAAAAAGCTTGGTAGGTCAGGTCAATAAGTTCATGCGTTTTTTGTTTCTTTTTCAGTGCCGGGTCCAAACAAAGACAGTTTCAGTTCTGAGAGTTTCACCTGCCAGCTGCTAATGTGTTGCGAGCATTCTTGCTGACCGCACAAGCCGGCATCCAGCCTACGTCCAACCGCCTGCGTTGGTGGTATAGTGGTGAGCATAGCTGCCTTCCAAGCAGTTGACCCGGGTTCGATTCCCGGCCAACGCATTGCCTTTTGTACGGCCAACTCCTTCTGTAACTCGTGGCTGGAGCAAAACTTTTGTATGGGTCTTTGGGCAGCAGTAAAGGACTAGGTCTCCCCGTCGGGGAATCGAACCCCGGTCTTCCGCGTGACAGGCGGAGATACTGTCCACTATACTAACGAGGAGTTGCAGAGACAGGTAGTCCTCCCCGATCAGCGCGACTGCAGCTCGCTGCAAACAGCCTTCCCATTTTCAGGAACGGCCTCATTTTAGGCCATTGCTTCACAAGGAGCCAGTGCAGCCGAAAAAATCATCTAATACTATTTAAATATGAAGTGTCTGTATAAAAGGTGTTACGTTATTAAAGTAGAGAGCTTGTTTTTTAATAAAAAGCTTGGTAGGTCAGGTCAATAAGTTCATGCGTTTTTTGTTTCTTTTTCTGTGCCGGGTCCAAACAAAGAGAGATTCAGTTCTGAGAGTTTCACCTGCCAGCTGCTAATGTGTTGCGAGCATTCTTGCTGACCGCACAAGCCGGCATCCAGCCTACGTCCAACCGCCTGCGTTGGTGGTATAGTGGTGAGCATAGCTGCCTTCCAAGCAGTTGACCCGGGTTCGATTCCCGGCCAACGCATTGCCTTTTGTATGGCCAACTCCTTCTGTAACTCGTGGCTGGAGCAAAACTTTTGTATGGGTCTTTGGGCAGCAGTAAAGGACTAGGTCTCCCCGTCGGGGAATCGAACCCCGGTCTTCCGCGCGGGAGCCGAAAATGGCTAAGCTTAACTTCTCTTAACTTTTCCCATTCATTCTCTATGGTAGTGCTTAACACTACGGATGCAATATACTTTTGGCCACATGTAGACTTCCTGGCGCTGTTTCGCTTTTTCCGTGGCGGGGGATTTAAAAAGCTGTGTCATCTGTCTATCATTCGCAGTGCAGTATCACCGTTTTTACGATCGGAGAGATTTGTTTACCGGACTTGTCAGCAAACTTGTTTTTTTTGTTACTGTCTAAACTAACTTACCTGCAGACAGATTTTACCTCAGGTGACTGCATAAACGTTATTATTCATATATTTTATCATTTAAATTGCATGTATATTATCATGTAAGTAACATCACAAACCATTCAACAAAATTAACAATACGATTAACTTACATTGTAATCGTATTGTTAATTGTGTTGAATGGTTTGTGATGTTAAGAAACAGTAAACCAAACTTTTCGTTATAAATACAGCTGTTATTTAAAAAGAGTATCTGTGTTTGTTAAGGTGAATGTTTCATCATTGATATCTTACTATGTAGGTTACTTGAATACAATGTTTAAAATATGTTAACAGTGCAGTAAGATGTAATGGAGGATCAGACCTGCAGACATTAAAAATGAATGAATAAATAAATGTGATAATAGGAAAATAAATAATGGAATAAACGCATTATTTCCCCCCTAATTTATTATTTTTTGCTTTTATATTTTAATGTTTTTTTAAATTATTTTTAATTTTATTTATTTATTTTTTCCTTTTATTTTTATATTTATTTATATATTCATTTATATTTATTTATTCCAATTTGTATTTATTTCCAGATTTATTTATTTTAACCTTTATTTATTTCAATTTTATTTATTCTTACATTTCTTTGCCGTGCATGATAATTAGGTGGGTTGGTCTTGCTTACCAAATATAAAAAATGAATTAACAAATAAATATTTTTATGTATATGTATAAAAGCAGAAAATAAATAAAGGGAAAAAATTAAAAAAATATATTTTATCAAGTCGTTTATTCCTTTATTTATTTTCCTATTATCATATTTATTTATCTTTTTATTAATTTACATATGTATTCATTCATCTTTAATTTCTGCAGGTTTGGTCCTCCTATAATGTAATTAATGTCACACACACACACACACACACACACACACACACACACACACACACACACACACACACACACATATATTACATTTTAATGACAAAAAATACATATATGTGTGCAATTTAATGGTATAATTTAACATTTTTAATTAGTTAAACTTGTTAAAACTTTTTATATATACATTTATACATATATATTTTTATATTAAATATTTATTACAAATATATTAAGCAATTTTAATAATGAATATTAAATAACGCAAATTTATTAAACGCTACTTTACTTCTTTTTTTAAGTCTCTTGTGATTTATTCATTTAAGAAACAGTAATATTATGGAATATTATGGGAATTTAAAATAAATGTTTTATATATATCACTGATGCTTTAGTTAACTGTCTTATTTCACTTTGTTAAGTATTTTCATGCTTATGCTGAGACGCTAATAAATACATTATGATTTCAGAAAAGCATCATGAAGAAAACAGTGTTTTTTCCCGGGAAAGTCAAAGTGTCTTTCAGGAAAGGACCATCAGGCCATTTACGCCGGGACCCATCAGAAGAGGCAAAAAGAATTAAAGACAACCCTTCACTGCAGGACAAGTCAACACCTCAAAGAGAAGACCTGGTCAAGTTGAATGCCCGTTCTGTTGTGTTAAATAGAGGAGGGGATGTCTCTGACAAGCAAGAAGTGTTGGGAGAATACATTCTTCAGTTCGGCAAGTACAAGGGCAAGTCTTTCAAGTGGTTATTAGAGAATGACGTCAGCTATGCTTTGTACCTGTCCGATAAGGTTGAGGAAGAAGAACAGGCTGGGCAGTTCCATCCAGAGGGTCCATGCAAGGATAGTCTCATTTCCTTTCTTGAGTACTCAAGAAGCTTTAAGGAAATTGAAGACCTTAAACAGTATCTGTCTCAAAGACCAGATCCAGTGGCAGTTTTGACAGAGGATGACACTACTGTTGGATTTGGATCAAGAACACAAGACACTTGGAGGAAAATTTGGGATACCAGGGCAGACGGATATGCTTCCTTTATAATGAGGCAGAAGTGTGTTCCAGGCAGCAAAATGTACAATTTGCAGCAGTATCTTTTAAAACAGCTGACCAAAACCACTCCTCCGTCGCCCTCACCATCAGCTTCCACTGCAAGATCACCTGTTCCTTCCACTACTGCCTCGGATCAGCCTGGTGAGTTAATACAATCCATGCAAATTTGCTTATATTGATTCTTAAAGCCTACTGATGCATTTGTTTACTATAAAATGTATTTTATTTTATAGTAATGGAGGAGGATGAAGAACTGGAGAGGATGATGCTGAGTCTTTCTCCAACAAAATATCTGAGTAAGTAAATCATGTGTCATGTGTGTTATATATATACCCATGTCAAATTCAGCATCTTTATGACACATAAAATTGCACATACTGGAGAGAAATCATTTAAATTATAATGCTTGATTTTTAGGATCATCTGCAGCCATGGGATCCACAGTATTATCTACAACAGGTCACTTTCCACATCAGTTTTGGAGGCGTATTCCTTTACATACAGACTTATCCTCCATTTCTGATTTGTATTATCTTATTTGTTGTTTTGGCAGTGTTCTTGCCTGTTCTAAAAAACATGTTCTTTTGTTCTAACTACTGTTAAGGTTTGAATATACCAGTGGTGAGGGTGAGTGCACTTCATGAATTGTATGCATGCTATTTAAACTGTTTTTATTTGTTGTGAAAAGTGGACTGTTTACTTACAGACATTTGAACATTATTAGAATGTGCATTACTAGAATAAATAAAAGAATAAATAGAATAATATAATAAATAATGATTCTAGTCATTCAATGTAATCAAGACAATCAAATACATATCATGTACATTCAGTGTTTTAATATGTTTTTAATTTCCTCCTTGTGCTTTTCCTTGCAGGTCTGCCGCAGCCTCCATCAACACCAGCTCCTGTGTGTAGGCCTTCTTCATGGGGTGAAGGCTCTGTACCACCTCGAGCAGCACAATCAGCACCTGCCCCAATGCCATCTGCACTGACTGAAACCCCTGTTCCCAGCTACTGGAACAAAAAAAGTAAAGACAGTTAAACACACATGCATTCAATGTGTTATACATGCAGATACACACACACACATATATATATATATATATATCCTTTGCTTTGTGTTCCATGCAGTTCTGCCACAGCCTTCACCGACATCACATGCCGTCTCTAGTTCTCCCAGTCCACCAGCTCCTGTGAGTAGGCCTTCTTCACGGGGTGAAGGCTCTGTACCACCTCCTGCAGCACAATCAGCATCTACAGGTCCTGCATCAATGGAAGTACCTAGCTACATGCAGGATATTAGCCACTGGAACTGCTCTCTACACCAAAGAATCTGGATGAAAACAGAGATGGAGTCCATGGGGCTCTGGCCAGGATCACACCCAGTGAGACACCTCATGAACATGGTCTCCTTGTGGCGCTATCCACCTCAGCCTGAGCTTATAGAGACCAGCATGGGCCTTCCGTCTCCTAAATACTTCCAGCTCCATCCCTTTTTCATCTGGAAACCTGAGCACAGTATAAGTGAAAGGCTTAGGAACAACTACATCCTGCCCTGTCTCTACAGCTGTCCAAATCCTCATGTTGTGTCCTCTGGTGTGGGAAGACCCCGAGTCATCCTTGGCACTACTGGGCAATATTACATCCTTGCATCACGTCTGTGCTGTAAGGCATGTAAAAAATACTGGTTCGCTGATAAGCCTCAGTGGGTGGACATGCTACCACAGCGATTCAGGAACATCTTGCCAGCCTTCCTCACCCATAAGAAGGCCATCTGTAAAACAGTGATGGATGAGCTGAGGCGCTCTGGAAATTCCCCCAATGACATGGCCAACCAGCTGTCTGAGGTTCTTCACCTTAAGTTTGAAAGAGCCCACCTGGCTTACCTTCTCATTGTGCAGAACGTCAGGGATGCTGAAGCAGGGCTGTATGGCCAGAAAACCATCACAGGGGCATTGAGGAAGGATGACACACCTGCACCGTTTGGGGGTTACGAAGATACTGATGGGTGGCATGGGGTGTCTGTGTCTGCACATTATCTGGTGGAGTGCCTGCTTCAGGAATATCAGCGGCAAGAGACAGCTCTCACTCAGCTCCTTCAAGGCACTTTTGGACAGGTGTTCAGGTCAGATCACACACGCAAAGTTGCTAGAAAAGTGACCCTCTCATCTGGCACAATGTCATCCTATGCTGTGATGAACGAAAACTGGATGATCCTGTCCTGGGTGATGCTGCAGTCTGAGAGTGAGCAGTCCTTAACATCAATGTACTGTGGGATGGCCAATCGCTACAGTGCTGCTGGCATACCCAAGGCCAAGTACCAGTGGGTGGACAGGTAAGCATAATTACATCTCATCACAAATCACATAAAGTAGTGTAAGCAAAGGTAATGAATACATTAAAATTTAATTTAATTTTCCTTTTATGTACTTAGGGACTGCTGTGCCGCTTTCAGAGTGATGGACCCAGGACCGTATGAGCACCAGCAGTGGGAAGCTTGGAGGACAACTGATGCTACTGTGGCAGAGGTTACATCAGGAAACCTCAAGAATTTACATGCCGCTTGCCAGAAGTACAATGAGGACATGGTGGTCAAACTAGACTTGTTTCACTGTATGCGGCGATTCACCAGGGAATGTGTTTCGGAGCACCATCCTCTGTATAGTTCCTTCTGCCAGTTCCTCTCTTCTGCCTTCTCTGTAGTAGATCAGAGTGACCTGGAGAAACTGAAGAACGCATACAAGTTCTGTGGAATTGAGCCTGCTAATCCCACCAAGCAGCACATCAGAGCGCACTGCAGGACAAAAGTGCCACATCCTCAAGAGCTGGTCCAAAGAGTGGAAGAAGTACTCCACCATTTCCATCTTGCAAAGGATCCCAACAACATCTTCCTTTTTAAACCCTCAATGTTAAAATTGTGGTGGATTCAGCGTATCCATATTGTGAGGGACCAAGAAGCCAAGCACAAGGAACACAAGCTTTGCAAAACAAATGGGTCTTTATTTGAACCCAAGAAAAAATAATAACTTTACAAACTCATAAATTTCTTACAACAAAAATAAATAAACAGAAAATGAGATCAAGATAATTAGACAAAAACCAAACAAACAAACTAAAACTACTGACCTGCTCAAATGAACAAAGCAACAGCTTATAAAGGAAAGGATGGGCCCATTACAAATTAAGAGGGGAAACAATTCAACTTTACATTCAACATTTAACCATAAGTACATCAAAATCAAATCAAACAAAGATATATAGTAAATAAAGATAAGGAAAGCTAAATGTAATCAAATATCATAAATGTACAACTAAATAAATCAATTAACAACAACATTAACGTTTCTTCCTCCCCTGGGCAATTCCAGCAAATGGTATGTCCGGGCGGAACCAATAATGCATAAATTCTCTGTTCCTGTCCGGACTCCAATCCTTGTTACGCCAGGATGCGGCTGCAGCGGACCATGTCTGAAGTTCATCACGGTAAACTTAAACTCAAAATAGAAACAAATATAAATAACATATACAACGTAACTAATTTGTGTGCACTTCAAATCAGTAACAATGTATATAAAATGTGCTGTAAAAGTAAACATATGAAAACCTAACAATAAAGAAATAATTAATATTGCTTGTTTTGTGTGGTTATTGTGATCCATCATTATACTGAAACAAATGAATATGAATAACAAAATAAGTTTAAATAAAGAGTTCTTAAATGTATATCCTTTGTGTAAATGTATGCATGTTGGTGTGTGTGTGCATGTGTGCGCGTGTATGCATCCACATTACCGCTCTTGTGCGGCCACCACTCGGGCCGTCACATTTCCCCCCCCTTCAGAAATCTCGCCAGTAGAGCGGGAGAGATAGTCAGCAGTAGCGTTGACTTTACCAGAAACGTGTTGTATTTTGAATCTGAAGGGCTGCATGGCGAGATACCATCTTGTAATCCTTCCATTAGAATCTTTCATTTTCTCCAACCACTGCAATGCTTTATGATCAGTCTCCAGGGTAAACTCACGGCCTAATAGATAGTATCGTAAGGAATCCAACGCCCACTTTATGGCTAAACACTCCTTTTCCACCGTGGAATAACGTACTTCTCTCGGAAACAGTTTACGACTGATGTAAGCCACTGGCTGTCGGCTCTCTGGTGGTCCTTGCAATAGGACGGCTCCTACTCCCCTCTCAGAGGCATCGGACTGTACAATGAAAGGACGACTAAAATCAGGATTGTGTAGCACAGCACTTGTTGTCAAAGCTCCCTGGATGTCCCGGAAGGCTTCCAATCTCTCCTCAGTCCACTGTAATTGGTTTGGGCAACGTGCCCCCACCATGTCAGTTAATGGAGCAGCCCTGCTGGAAAAGTTAGGGACAAAGCGATGGTAAAATCCAGCCATACCCAAAAATGATCGCAGGTCCTTACGTGTCTGGGGTACTGCACACTTCTCCAAAGCTTGAACTTTCTTCACCTGCGGTCGCACAACACCCTGGCCAATGACATATCCCAGGTATTCAGTCTCCTGTTTAGCTATAGCACACTTGGTGGGGTTGACAGTTAGACCGGCCTTCTGAAGACGCTGCAAGACTTCTCGGAGATGCTGCACATGTTCCTCCCACGTGTTACTGTAAATGACAATATCGTCAAGATATGCAGCAGCAAAAGGTAAGCCACGTAATACTTGGTCAATTAACCTCTGAAACGTTGCCACGGCCCCATGAAGGCCAAAAGGTAACACCTTAAAATGGAAAAGGCCCCTTGGTGTTCTGAATGCAGTCAAGGGCCGCGAGGATGGAGTCAGTGGAATTTGCCAATAGCCTTTGGAAAGGTCCATTGTTGTGAGATATTTGGATTGGCCCAAACGATCAATTAGGTCACTTATGCGAGGAGTAGGGTAGGAATCAAACTGTGATACTGAGTTGAGATATCGGAAATCAATACAGAACCTTATACTCCCGTCTTTTTTCGGCACAAGAACTATGGGGTGACACCACTCACTGTTCGAAGGCTCAATAATACCCAAGCGGAGCATAAGGTCTACCTCTTCCTGCAAGGTCCCCTGCAATCTTTCAGGTATCCTATAGCTCTGGCGTTTCACGACAGCATCAGGCTTCAGTATTACACCATGTTCGATCAAATTGGTAAACCCAGGATATTCAGAAAATACCTTTGAATTGAAGAGAACTTGTACCTGTGACCGCTGGGAAGCTGTTAGATGATCTAACCCAATGTCCCCAGGAACTGGCTGCGGCAGATACTGCTCATCGGATTCTTCCTCTTCAATACAGCGAATCATCAGTGACTGTGACTTTTCAGGACGAGGAACCCACTCCTTCAACAGGTTGACGTGCAAGACCCGTTTAGATCGATCTTGACCCGGCATACTGATTTCATAAGTCGTAGGACCCAGGCGTTTCTTGATCTCGTAAGGACCCTGCCATTTTGCTAGCAGTTTACTCTCTCGACTAGGCAACATGACAAGTACCTTTTTACCGACCTCCAGATCTCTTTCACGAGCCAGAGGGTCATACCAGGTCTTCTGCTTTCCGCTGGCTTCCGCCAAGTGATTCTGAGCCAAACCGGTCATCTTCTGCAACCGTTCCCTCATTTGCAGAACATAGGAGACAACACTGGTGGGCTCTTTCTTTTCAGGACTCCCTTCCCACATCTCCTGGAGCAGAGCCAATGGGCCCCTGACATCACGGCCATACAACAGCTCGAAAGGAGAAAAGCCTGTGGAAGCTTGAGGGACTTCCCGATAAGCGAATAGAAGATAGGGCAACCATTGATCCCAGTCTTGACCAGTCTCACTGACAAACTTCCTTAACATCTGCTTCAAAGTCTGGTTAAATCGCTCAGTCAACCCATCCGTTTGGGGATGATAGGGAGTAGTACGCAGACTCTTAATTCCTAAGAGCTGGTAGACCTGCTTCAACAAGGTAGACATGAAATTAGTGCCCTGGTCGGTTAGAATTTCTGCAGGAAATCCGACCCTGGAAAATAACTGGACCAAGGAAGTAGCTACAGGTTTCGCCTTCACAGATCTTAACGGAAATACCTCGGGGTATCTGGTGGAGTAATCCGTTATTACCAGCATGAAACGGTTCCCTGAGCGACTCCTCTCCACTGGACCAACGACATCCATTCCAAGCCTCTCAAAAGGAGTACCAATAATAGGAAGTGGTTGTAGTGGTGCTCTTGACGGACGTCTGAGGGAAACCTTCTGGCAAACAGGACAGCTTTTACAAAATTGGGCCACATCTACTTTCAAACCGGGCCAGAAAAAACACTTTTTGATTCTTGCAGTAGTCTTGTTTTTCCCCAGGTGGCCAGCCCAAGGAATCGAGTGACTTAGATGTAACACCATCTCTCGAACACACTGTGGAACCACAAGTTGTTTCTGGACCCCGATCTCTCGGTAGAGTATTCCCTTCGTTATCACGTATCTGGCTGTACTGTCATCTAGAGGCTTCTCTCCTACCTCTGCAGCTCTAGCAAAGCACTCTGTGAGAGTAGCATCTTCCTGCTGCATCTGAACGATGTTGGTGGGCACCTGGAAGTTCACAGGTAAGTCACAGGCCATATTTTCAGACACTGTATGAGCAGCATATTTTACCTTTTCCTGTCTTTTTTCTCTTCTAGTCTTTCTCCTCTTCGACACCCCGGTCTCAATCTCTGCATTGAAGAAAGGTAAAGTACTTAGTTGGTGCTCAATCCCCTCTGACTGGTTGGCCTTTGCTCTGGTCACCACCACGTTACACTGTCGAGTCGGGTGCAACAACTCCAACAGCACTGGTATATCTCGGCCCAGAATCACAGGGAAAGACAAGTTATCAGCAACCCCCACTTCCACCAGGTAAGTCTGTTCTTCGATTTTGACATAAACATTGGCGGTTGGTAACAGTCTCTCATCTCCATGTACACAGCAAATAGGTAATTTGTTGACTGTACTGATCAAAGAGGGTTTTATAAACTTTCTTCTTACCAGAGTCTGATCACTGCCGGTGTCAATCAAAGCAGTCAATTTCTCACCATTTATCTCCACATTTGTAGTTCTCAAAGAGCTTGGGGATTTGGTCACATCCCTCCTTGGTACAAAACATAGCTGTGTAAGCTGAGCGGAGATCTTTGGACAGTTTGGTTTAGTGTGCCCTTCTTGACCACACAGATAACATATGGGAGGTCGTTTAGGAGAAAAATTTAATTTGGCTGCAGTAGGTTTCCCCATGTAGGGCTTACCAGACCCCTCCACCTTCCTTTGCTGAAAGTGAGGCATGTCAAGAGAACGGCGGTCATTGACAGGTTTCCAAGCCCACGGCTTACTCTTTCCTCTGGCTGCAACAAACACATCCGCCAAAGATGCTGCTTCCGCTGCGGTTCTAGGATCTCTCTCTCGAATCCACACCTGGAGTTCAGGGGACAGCATTCTAAGATATTGCTCCAGAATGATGATTTCACTCACCTCCTCCACTTGTTTCCTCTTAGGCTGGATCCACTTTCCAAAGAGTTCTTTGAGCCGGTTATAAAGCTCTATGGGACTCTCCGATGGATCTACGGATAAGGAACGGAACTTTTGTCGATAAGTTTCAGCATTGACATCATATTTCTTTAATATAGCATCTTTCACTTTATCATAGTCAGTAGACTCGTTCACATCCATATTGACATAAGCTGCTCTTGCTTTACCCGTCAGCAAAGGGATTAAATGCCAAACCCAATCAGTTTTAGTCCACCTACAAGCAACAGCAATCCTTTCAAAAGTCACAAGGAAGTGTTCTACATCATCAGTGTCACTCAGCTTCTCCAATCGAGGTATCTGAGATAATGGTGGGCCTATATTGTTCCCAACCTGATTAAAACTCCGCTGATGAGCTGAAGCCACGGAGTTTCCATCAGAATCTAAATGATCCGCATCGGGCCTTCCCCGAGACTCCCGGTCAACATCAGATAAGTGAAGATTAGGAGAGGTGCGTGCTTGGACTTCTATTTGCAAAAGCCCGAACTGGTGCTGGAGAGCCTTAAACCGTCGCTCCTGATCAGCCTGCTCCTGCTGTCTTACAGTCTCCCGGCCTTCCGTCTTGGCCATATGGGCTCGAAGCAGATTTGCCATCTCAGTCACCGAAACTTCTCTGTCTCCCATTGCCTCGCCTCCTTCAGCTCCTTCAACCATGTCCTGGTCCTCCTCACCCCTTTCTTCTTGCTGCAAGGGAGGAGCCTTAGGCCCACCTTTCTTTAAGGTACGACTCATAATAACAGGAGTAAAAAAAAACAGCCTCGAGGGGCAGAAAAACACAAAACACAGCTTTGTGTCCTTGACTGACTGAATTATCCCACCGCTGCCACCATATGTGAGGGACCAAGAAGCCAAGCACAAGGAACACAAGCTTTGCAAAACAAATGGGTCTTTATTTGAACCCAAGAAAAAATAATAACTTTACAAACTCATAAATTTCTTACAACAAAAATAAATAAACAGAAAATGAGATCAAGATAATTAGACAAAAACCAAACAAACAAACTAAAACTACTGACCTGCTCAAATGAACAAAGCAACAGCTTATAAAGGAAAGGATGGGCCCATTACAAATTAAGAGGGGAAACAATTCAACTTTACATTCAACATATAACCATAAGTACATCAAAATCAAATCAAACAAAGATATATAGTAAATAAAGATAAGGAAAGCTAAATGTAATCAAATATCATAAATGTACAACTAAATAAATCAATTAACAACAACATTAACGTTTCTTCCTCCCCTGGGCAATTCCAGCAAATGGTATGTCCGGGCGGAACCAATAATGCATAAATTCTCTGTTCCTGTCCGGACTCCAATCCTTGTTACGCCAGGATGCGGCTGCAGCGGACCATGTCTGAAGTTCATCACGGTAAACTTAAACTCAAAATAGAAACAAATATAAATAACATATACAACGTAACTAATTTGTGTGCACTTCAAATCAGTAACAATGTATATAAAATGTGCTGTAAAAGTAAACATATGAAAACCTAACAATAAAGAAATAATTAATATTGCTTGTTTTGTGTGGTTATTGTGATCCATCATTATACTGAAACAAATGAATATGAATAACAAAATAAGTTTAAATAAAGAGTTCTTAAATGTATATCCTTTGTGTAAATGTATGCATGTTGGTGTGTGTGTGCATGTGTGCGCGTGTATGCATCCACATTACCGCTCTTGTGCGGCCACCACTCGGGCCGTCACACATATCCTTAGAGGCTGTCTGAGTGACCCTGAGGTGGAGGAAGGAATCCTCTACAGACATGGTGGAACCCTACAACTGAATCATGTCAAGGGTGAAGGAGCTGCTGTGCCCATCTGGATCCCTGTCAGAGGCACTTCACAGCAGGAGGGGTTTCATTTCCACCAGGCTCACTGGGTAACGGGCAATCGCGTCTCTCCTGAGCTGTTCCAGGCGCAGGGTATGACTGGTGTGGCACGCTGGAATTATCAGCGGCTGGTGGACCTGAAGCAGCCTGGGCTTGTCTTACCTGGAGTGTTTGACCCTGTTTTGATGATGGAGTTAAACAGGGCATCTATAAAAGTGACAGGGCAACCCAAATATCCAGCCTTGCACATCTCCAGCAGGGACACAGGAGAGAGGTTTGGCCTACAGTATGTGGAGCCAGGCTGTCGACCTGTGCCTCTTGACTTTGACAAACACAAAAGCAGGAAGACAGACCTAGAGATGCAAGAAGAGTCTTCATCTGGCATTGACTTTTCATTTCCATCTCAGGTAACTTCTTTGATAACAGACTTTTAATTTTAAAAAATACTTTATAATTCTCGCTCGCATATTACACTCATTTTGCTCAATTTCAGAAACGCTTAGAGGATTCCTCTTCTGCTGAGACCCTTCTTGCTGCTGATCCAGAGGCCACCCCACAGGCTGTGATTTTTCACTGTTTTTCTACTCCGAGTGCTGTGACAGTGAAGGAACACACATCTGAGGAGTTTCTTTTAGATGCAGGTAATTATATTATTCATACATCAATGTGTGTTTAATCTGTCTGCCTAATCTATGCACACAAAACAGAAATACTTCATTTAATAATTTTGTGAATCTCTTTTAGAACTGCCAAGCACACCACCACTGCCTATAGCTGCTTCTCCCTGTGCCGCTCGGACTGGACCCATTAAGACAGGGGGTCGAGTCTTTGTGTTGGACCATAACAGATGGACAGATCCAATGAGAAATGTCATTGATGGTTTGCTGGCCAAGCACCACGGGAGCAAGGACCTACTTACAAAGGTGGATGCTGAATATGCTGCTATGGTACAGAGTGCCTGCACTGACCCCAACAGCCTTCTGCACTCAACCACAAAGCAGCACATAAGCAGGTACATAAAACACCTTGCTAAAAAAAAGAACACTAATGCTTCACTTAACACCAGTCCAGAAAAGCTCCTGGAGACACAGCAGTTATGGCAGCGTCTTCACTCAGGCAGTGAAAC
The DNA here is from genome assembly GCA_021554675.1 of Leuciscus idus. Taxonomy (NCBI): domain Eukaryota; kingdom Metazoa; phylum Chordata; class Actinopteri; order Cypriniformes; family Leuciscidae; genus Leuciscus; species Leuciscus idus. Next base: position 18,861,202 of record CM038629.1, read on the forward strand.
CATCAGTGTCCCAGTGACAGTACTGCCACCTGCCCCAGTCAATCCACCCGCAAAGAGTGTTCCTGAGGCTGTCTCTCTGGACCAGGCAGCGCTTGAGAAGATGGTGAAGGACATCATAGAGAAGCAGCAGGCAGTTCAGCAGCAACAACAACAGCATATGCTGCAAAAAAAGCACACTAGATCCTGTTTAGCCTGTGGTCAGCCTAAGTCTCGATACATGGGTGATGGCACCTCGATACATTTCTTTTATCAAGGTGGTGATGTTAAATACTTCTACTGCTCCAAGAAAGTATTTGACACATATTCAGCAGAGGGCCTGACCAACCCCAGAATGCCTTTTGAAGACTTTGCAGAGACTCCTTTTTTTCAGCGGGAACTGGAGGCCTCTAAGCAGAGAGGAGCAGAAACGAAGAGGGTGATTGAGGAGAGGAGCAAGAGGAAGTCATTGGTGGAGCATCCTACTGGTCGTCTGTGCAGATTCTGCCACCTGCCACTGAAACAAGGACCCAACAGTCCTCATATTCACACTGGTTTCCCTGGAGTGACAGGCAAATACATTTACTGTCCTGCTAAAGTGTTTTCCCTTTATCAGGCTCAGGGAATGAGTGCAGAAATTTCATGGAGAGACTTTCAGCAGTCTCCGTTCTATGAGGCTGAGAAGCAGAGGTGGATTGAGGAAAAGAAAAAATGACTTCACTGGTAAATGACATGCCCAGACCTCAAATACTGTTTTATAACACAAAGACATTCCTTGCACAATGTTATGCATATATGTATAAACAACATATTACTGCACTTTTAATATAGATATTTTAAATATTACATTTATTTCCATTTGTTCACTAAAATACCAAAAGTTTTGTCCTTGTTTGCATTGCATTTTAGTGTGTTTTTAAAGTAAATTTTATTGACTTTGATTATTTTATCTTGCTCAGATGTGTAAACACTAAATAATAATAACTGTTAATATTGAACTCTGTACATAATTATTTAATTTAAAATATTTCTTGTTTTTTCCTGTATTCTCCACAATTTTAGATTTTATTATTATTAATGTTGTTGTTGTTTAATCTACAAGTATTTAATACATTACCTATATATATATATATATATATATATATATGTATATCTGTACTATAAATAAAACAAAACTCTCTATTTGGTGTTTATTGGTTATATTTCATATATTTTGGATTTTTGTACATAGTTATACAAATATAATGTGAATATCTCAAATAAAGGTCTAAAACATCAAAATGTTCTTTTCAATTATTCACATTCAAATGTTTTCTATATTAAAGATAACTATATCTTATTATAATGTAAAGGTTTATTAAGTTAATTGCACATTTTTTACATCCTACACAAGAACAAATATTACAAGTTTTATTTCATTTTTGTGCACAAAGTTCTTTTATTATATGTTAATCGTACTTAAAGTGTATCTAGATTTAAAAATGATTACCAATTCATTTTATGGTATTTGTGGCAGAGACGGGAATCGAACCTCTAATTTGGTGTATTATTTCTGGCCCGCCTCCCTGGAATTTCCTCCGTTCCTATTGGCTAGCAGCGCTCTACACCTACGTGCGACTGGCCTCCGCGTGACAGGCGGAGATAGTGTCCACTATACTAACGAGGAGTTGCAGAGACAGGTAGTCCTCCCCGATCAGCGCGACTGCAGCTCGCTGCAAACAGCCTTCCCATTTTCAGGAACGGCCTCATTTTAGGCCATTGCTTCACAAGGAGCCAGTGCAGCCGAAAAAATCATCTAATACTATTTAAATATGAAGTGTCTGTATAAAAGGTTATTACGTTATTAAAGTAGAGAGCTTGTTTTTTAATAAAAAGCTTGGTAGGTCAGGTCAATAAGTTCATGCGTTTTTTGTTTCTTTTTCTGTGCCGGGTCCAAGCAAAGAGAGATTCAGTTCTGAGAGTTTCACTTGCCAGCTGCTAATGTGTTGCGAGCATTCTTGCTGACCGCACAAGCCGGCATCCAGCCTACGTCCAACCGCCTGCGTTGGTGGTGAGCATAGCTCACCTGCATAGTGGTGAGCATAGCTGCCTTCCAAGCAGTTGACCCGGGTTCGATTCCCGGCCAACGCATTGCCTTTTGTGCGGCCAACTCCTTCTGTAACTCGTGGCTGGAGCAAAACTTTTCTATGGGTCTTTGGGCAGCAGTAAAGGACTAGGTCTCCCCGTCGGGGAATCGAACCCCGGTCTTCCGCGTGACAGGCGGAGATACTGTCCACTATACTAACGAGGAGTTGCAGAGACAGGTAGTCCTCCCCGATCAGCGCGACTGCAGCTCGCTGCAAACAGCCTTCCCATTTTCAGGAACGGCCTCATTTTAGGCCATTGCTTCACAAGGAGCCAGTGCAGCCGAAAAAATCATCTAATACTATTTAAATATGAAGTGTCTGTATAAAAGGTGTTACGTTATTAAAGTAGAGAGCTTGTTTTTTAATAAAAAGCTTGGTAGGTCAGGTCAATAAGTTCATGCGTTTTTTGTTTCTTTTTCTGTGCCGGGTCCAAACAAAGAGAGATTCAGTTCTGAGAGTTTCACCTGCCAGCTGCTAATGTGTTGCGAGCATTCTTGCTGACCGCACAAGCCAGCATCCAGCCTACGTCCAACCGCCTGCGTTGGTGGTATAGTGGTGAGCATAGCTGCCTTCCAAGCAGTTGACCCGGGTTCGATTCCCGGCCAACGCATTGCCTTTTGTACGGCCAACTCCTTCTGTAACTCGTGGCTGGAGCAAAACTTTTGTATGGGTCTTTGGGCAGCAGTAAAGGACTAGGTCTCCCCGTCGGGGAATCGAACCCCGGTCTTCCGCGTGACAGGCGGAGATACTGTCCACTATACTAACGAGGAGTTGCAGAGACAGGTAGTCCTCCCCGATCAGTGCGACTGCAGCTCGCTGCAAACAGCCTTCCCATTTTCAGGAACGGCCTCATTTTAGGCCATTGCTTCACAAGGAGCCAGTGCAGCCGAAAAAATCATCTAATACTATTTAAATATGAAGTGTCTGTATAAAAGGTTATTACGTTATTAAAGTAGAGAGCTTGTTTTTTAATAAAAAGCTTGGTAGGTCAGGTCAATAAGTTCATGCGTTTTTTGTTTCTTTTTCTGTGCCGGGTCCAAGCAAAGAGAGATTCAGTTCTGAGAGTTTCACTTGCCAGCTGCTAATGTGTTGCGAGCATTCTTGCTGACCGCACAAGCCGGCATCCAGCCTACGTCCAACCGCCTGCGTTGGTGGTATAGTGGTGAGCATAGCTGCCTTCCAAGCAGTTGACCCGGGTTCGATTCCCGGCCAACGCATTGCCTTTTGTGCGGCCAACTCCTTCTGTAACTCGTGGCTGGAGCAAAACTTTTGTATGGGTCTTTGGGCAGCAGTAAAGGACTAGGTCTCCCCGTCGGGGAATCGAACCCCGGTCTTCCGCGTGACAGGCGGAGATACTGTCCACTATACTAACGAGGAGTTGCAGCGACAGGTAGTCCTCCCCGATCAGCGCGACTGCAGCTCGCTGCAAACAGCCTTCCCATTTTCAGGAACGGCCTTGTGCGTCATTTTAGGCCATCGCTTCACAAGGAGCCAGTGCAGCCGAAAAAATCATCTAATACTATTTAAATATGAAGTGTCTGTATAAAAGGTGTTACGTTATTAAAGTAGAGAGCTTGTTTTTTAATAAAAAGCTTGGTAGGTCAGGTCAATAAGTTCATGCGTTTTTTGTTTCCTTTTCAGTGCCGGGTCCAAACAAAGACAGTTTCAGTTCTGAGAGTTTCACCTGCCAGCTGCTAATGTGTTGCGAGCATTCTTGCTGACCGCACAAGCCGGCATCCAGCCTACATCCAACCGCCTGCGTTGGTGGTATAGTGGTGAGCATAGCTGCCTTCCAAGCAGTTGACCCGGGTTCGATTCCCGGCCAACGCATTGCCTTTTGTACGGCCAACTCCTTCTGTAACTCGTGGCTAGAGCAAAACTTTTGTATGGGTCTTTGGGCAGCAGTAAAGGACTAGGTCTCCCCGTCGGGGAATCGAACCCCGGTCTTCCGCGTGACAGGCGGAGATACTGTCCACTATGCTAACGAGGAGTTGCAGAGACAGGTAGTCCTCCCCGATCAGCGCGACTGCAGCTCGCTGCAAACAGCCTTCCCATTTTCAGGAACGGCCTCATTTTAGGCCATTGCTTCACAAGGAGCCAGTGCAGCCGAAAAAATCATCTAATACTATTTAAATATGAAGTGTCTGTATAAAAGGTGTTACGTTATTAAAGTAGAGAGCTTGTTTTTTAATAAAAAGCTTGGTAGGTCAGGTCAATAAGTTCATGCGTTTTTTGTTTCTTTTTCTGTGCCGGGTCCAAACAAAGAGAGATTCAGTTCTGAGAGTTTCACCTGCCAGCTGCTAATGTGTTGCGAGCATTCTTGCTGACCGCACAAGCCAGCATCCAGCCTACGTCCAACCGCCTGCGTTGGTGGTATAGTGGTGAGCATAGCTGCCTTCCAGTGACCCGGGTTCGATTCCCGGCCAACGCATTGCCTTTTGTACGGCCAACTCCTTCTGTAACTCGTGGCTGGAGCAAAACTTTTGTATGAGTCTTTGGGCAGCAGTAAAAGACTAGGTCTCCCCGTCGGGGAATCGAACCCCGGTCTTCCGCGTGACAGGCGGAGATACTGTCCACTATACTAACGAGGAGTTGCAGAGACAGGTAGTCCTCCCCGATCAGCGCGACTGCAGCTCGCTGCAAACAGCCTTCCCATTTTCAGGAACGGCCTTGTGCGTCATTTTAGGCCATCGCTTCACAAGGAGCCAGTGCAGCCGAAAAAATCATCTAATACTATTTAAATATGAAGTGTCTGTATAAAAGGTGTTACGTTATTAAAGTAGAGAGCTTGTTTTTTAATAAAAAGCTTGGTAGGTCAGGTCAATAAGTTCATGCGTTTTTTGTTTCTTTTTCAGTGCCGGGTCCAAACAAAGACAGTTTCAGTTCTGAGAGTTTCACCTGCCAGCTGCTAATGTGTTGCGAGCATTCTTGCTGACCGCACAAGCCGGCATCCAGCCTACGTCCAACCGCCTGCGTTGGTGGTATAGTGGTGAGCATAGCTGCCTTCCAAGCAGTTGACCCGGGTTCGATTCCCGGCCAACGCATTGCCTTTTGTACGGCCAACTCCTTCTGTAACTCGTGGCTGGAGCAAAACTTTTGTATGGGTCTTTGGGCAGCAGTAAAGGACTAGGTCTCCCCGTCGGGGAATCGAACCCCGGTCTTCCGCGTGACAGGCGGAGATACTGTCCACTATACTAACGAGGAGTTGCAGAGACAGGTAGTCCTCCCCGATCAGCGCGACTGCAGCTCGCTGCAAACAGCCTTCCCATTTTCAGGAACGGCCTTGTGCGTCATTTTAGGCCATCGCTTCACAAGGAGCCAGTGCAGCCGAAAAAATCATCTAATACTATTTAAATATGAAGTGTCTGTATAAAAGGTGTTACGTTATTAAAGTAGAGAGCTTGTTTTTTAATAAAAAGCTTGGTAGGTCAGGTCAATAAGTTCATGCGTTTTTTGTTTCTTTTTCAGTGCCGGGTCCAAACAAAGACAGTTTCAGTTCTGAGAGTTTCACCTGCCAGCTGCTAATGTGTTGCGAGCATTCTTGCTGACCGCACAAGCCGGCATCCAGCCTACGTCCAACCGCCTGCGTTGGTGGTATAGTGGTGAGCATAGCTGCCTTCCAAGCAGTTGACCCGGGTTCGATTCCCGGCCAACGCATTGCCTTTTGTACGGCCAACTCCTTCTGTAACTCGTGGCTGGAGCAAAACTTTTGTATGGGTCTTTGGGCAGCAGTAAAGGACTAGGTCTCCCCGTCGGGGAATCGAACCCCGGTCTTCCGCGTGACAGGCAGAGATACTGTCCACTATACTAACGAGGAGTTGCAGAGACAGGTAGTCCTCCCCGATCAGCGCGACTGCAGCTCGCTGCAAACAGCCTTCCCATTTTCAGGAACGGCCTCATTTTAGGCCATTGCTTCACAAGGAGCCAGTGCAGCCGAAAAAATCATCTAATACTATTTAAATATGAAGTGTCTGTATAAAAGGTGTTACGTTATTAAAGTAGAGAGCTTGTTTTTTAATAAAAAGCTTGGTAGGTCAGGTCAATAAGTTCATGCGTTTTTTGTTTCTTTTTCTGTGCCGGGTCCAAACAAAGAGAGATTCAGTTCTGAGAGTTTCACCTGCCAGCTGCTAATGTGTTGCGAGCATTCTTGCTGACCGCACAAGCCGGCATCCAGCCTACGTCCAACCGCCTGCGTTGGTGGTATAGTGGTGAGCATAGCTGCCTTCCAAGCAGTTGACCCGGGTTCGATTCCCGGCCAACGCATTGCCTTTTGTATGGCCAACTCCTTCTGTAACTCGTGGCTGGAGCAAAACTTTTGTATGGGTCTTTGGGCAGCAGTAAAGGACTAGGTCTCCCCGTCGGGGAATCGAACCCCGGTCTTCCGCGTGACAGGCGGAGATACTGTCCACTATACTAACGAGGAGTTGCAGAGACAGGTAGTCCTCCCCATCAGCGCGACTGCAGCTCGCTGCAAACAGCCTTCCCATTTTCAGGAACGGCCTCATTTTAGGCCATTGCTTCACAAGGAGGCAGTGCAGCCGAAAAAATCATCTAATACTATTTAAATATGAAGTGTCTGTATAAAAGGTGTTACGTTATTAAAGTAGAGAGCTTGTTTTTTAATAAAAAGCTTGGTAGGTCAGGTCAATAAGTTCATGCGTTTTTTGTTTCTTTTTCTGTGCCGGGTCCAAACAAAGAGAGATTCAGTTCTGAGAGTTTCACCTGCCAGCTGCTAATGTGTTGCGAGCATTCTTGCTGACCGCACAAGCCAGCATCCAGCCTACGTCCAACCGCCTGCGTTGGTGGTATAGTGGTGAGCATAGCTGCCTTCCAAGCAGTTGACCCGGGTTCGATTCCCGGCCAACGCATTGCCTTTTGTACGGCCAACTCCTTCTGTAACCCGTGGCTGGAGCAAAACTTTTGTATGGGTCTTTGGGCAGCAGTAAAGGACTAGGTCTCCCCGTCGGGGAATCGAACCCCGGTCTTCCGCGTGACAGGCGGAGATACTGTCCACTATACTAACGAGGAGTTGCAGAGACAGGTAGTCCTCCCCGATCAGCGCGACTGCAGCTCGCTGCAAACAGCCTTCCCATTTTCAGGAACGGCCTCATTTTAGGCCATCGCTTCACAAGGAGCCAGTGCAGCCGAAAAAATCATCTAATACTATTTAAATATGAAGTGTCTGTATAAAAGGTGTTACGTTATTAAAGTAGAGAGCTTGTTTTTTAATAAAAAGCTTGGTAGGTCAGGTCAATAAGTTCATGCGTTTTTTGTTTCTTTTTCAGTGCCAGGTCCAAACAAAGAGAGATTCAGTTCTGAGAGTTTCACCTGCCAGCTGCTAATGTGTTGCGAGCATTCTTGCTGACCGCACAAGCCGGCATCCAGCCTACGTCCAACCGCCTGCGTTGGTGGTATAGTGGTGAGCATAGCTGCCTTCCAAGCAGTTGACCCGGGTTCGATTCCCGGCCAACGCATTGCCTTTTGTATGGCCAACTCCTTCTGTAACTCGTGGCTGGAGCAAAACTTTTGTATGGGTCTTTGGGCAGCAGTAAAGGACTAGGTCTCCCCGTCGGGGAATCGAACCCCGGTCTTCCGCGTGACAGGCGGAGATACTGTCCACTATACTAACGAGGAGTTGCAGAGACAGGTAGTCCTCCCCGATCAGCGCGGCCTTGTGCGTCATTTTAGGCCATCGCTTCACAAGGAGCCAGTGCAGCCGAAAAAATCATCTAATACTATTTAAATATGAAGTGTCTGTATAAAAGGTGTTACGTTATTAAAGTAGAGAGCTTGTTTTTTAATAAAAAGCTTGGTAGGTCAGGTCAATAAGTTCATGCGTTTTTTGTTTCTTTTTCAGTGCCGGGTCCAAACAAAGACAGTTTCAGTTCTGAGAGTTTCACCTGCCAGCTGCTAATGTGTTGCGAGCATTCTTGCTGACCGCACAAGCCGGCATCCAGCCTACGTCCAACCGCCTGCGTTGGTGGTATAGTGGTGAGCATAGCTGCCTTCCAAGCAGTTGACCCGGGTTCGATTCCCGGCCAACGCATTGCCTTTTGTACGGCCAACTCCTTCTGTAACTCGTGGCTGGAGCAAAACTTTTGTATGGGTCTTTGGGCAGCAGTAAAGGACTAGGTCTCCCCGTCGGGGAATCGAACCCCGGTCTTCCGCGTGACAGGCGGAGATACTGTCCACTATACTAACGAGGAGTTGCAGAGACAAGTAGTCCTCCCCGATCAGCGCGACTGCAGCTCGCTGCAAACAGCCTTCCCATTTTCAGGAACGGCCTTGTGCGTCATTTTAGGCCATTGCTTCACAAGGAGCCAGTGCAGCCGAAAAAATCATCTAATACTATTTAAATATGAAGTGTCTGTATAAAAGGTGTTACGTTATTAAAGTAGAGAGCTTGTTTTTTAATAAAAAGCTTGGTAGGTCAGGTCAATAAGTTCATGCGTTTTTTGTTTCTTTTTCTGTGCCGGGTCCAAACAAAGAGAGATTCAGTTCTGAGAGTTTCACCTGCCAGCTGCTAATGTGTTGCGAGCATTCTTGCTGACCGCACAAGCCAGCATCCAGCCTACATCCAACCACCTGCGTTGGTGGTATAGTGGTGAGCATAGCTGCCTTCCAAGCAGTTGACCCGGGTTCGATTCCCGGCCAACGCATTGCCTTTTGTACGGCCAACTCCTTCTGTAACTCGTGGCTGGAGCAAAACTTTTGTATGGGTCTTTGGGCAGCAGTAAAGGACTAGGTCTCCCCGTCGGGGAATCGAACCCCGGTCTTCCGCGTGACAGGCGGAGATACTGTCCACTATACTAACGAGGAGTTGCAGAGACAGGTAGTCCTCCCCGATCAGCGCGACTGCAGCTCGCTGCAAACAGCCTTCCCATTTTCAGGAACGGCCTTGTGCGTCATTTTAGGCCATCGCTTCACAAGGAGCCAGTGCAGCCGAAAAAATCATCTAATACTATTTAAATATGAAGTGTCTGTATAAAAGGTGTTACGTTATTAAAGTAGAGCGCTTGTTTTTTAATAAAAAGCTTGGTAGGTCAGGTCAATAAGTTCATGCGTTTTTTGTTTCTTTTTCAGTGCCGGGTCCAAACAAAGACAGTTTCAGTTCTGAGAGTTTCACCTGCCAGCTGCTAATGTGTTGCGAGCATTCTTGCTGACCGCACAAGCCGGCATCCAGCCTACGTCCAACCGCCTGCGTTGGTGGTATAGTGGTGAGCATAGCTGCCTTCCAAGCAGTTGACCCGGGTTCGATTCCCGGCCAACGCATTGCCTTTTGTACGGCCAACTCCTTCTGTAACTCGTGGCTGGAGCAAAACTTTTGTATGGGTCTTTGGGCAGCAGTAAAGGACTAGGTCTCCCCGTCGGGGAATCGAACCCCGGTCTTCCGCGTGACAGGCGGAGATACTGTCCACTATACTAACGAGGAGTTGCAGAGACAGGTAGTCCTCCCCGATCAGCGCGACTGCAGCTCGCTGCAAACAGCCTTCCCATTTTCAGGAACGGCCTCATTTTAGGCCATTGCTTCACAAGGAGCCAGTGCAGCCGAAAAAATCATCTAATACTATTTAAATATGAAGTGTCTGTATAAAAGGTGTTACGTTATTAAAGTAGAGAGCTTGTTTTTTAATAAAAAGCTTGGTAGGTCAGGTCAATAAGTTCATGCGTTTTTTGTTTCTTTTTCTGTGCCGGGTCCAAACAAAGAGAGATTCAGTTCTGAGAGTTTCACCTGCCAGCTGCTAATGTGTTGCGAGCATTCTTGCTGACCGCACAAGCCAGCATCCAGCCTACATCCAACCACCTGCGTTGGTGGTATAGTGGTGAGCATAGCTGCCTTCCAAGCAGTTGACCCGGGTTCGATTCCCGGCCAACGCATTGCCTTTTGTACGGCCAACTCCTTCTGTAACTCGTGGCTGGAGCAAAACTTTTGTATGGGTCTTTGGGCAGCAGTAAAGGACTAGGTCTCCCCGTCGGGGAATCGAACCCCGGTCTTCCGCGTGACAGGCGGAGATACTGTCCACTATACTAACGAGGAGTTGCAGAGACAGGTAGTCCTCCCCGATCAGCGCGACTGCAGCTCGCTGCAAACAGCCTTCCCATTTTCAGGAACGGCCTCATTTTAGGCCATTGCTTCACAAGGAGCCAGTGCAGCCGAAAAAATCATCTAATACTATTTAAATATGAAGTGTCTGTATAAAAGGTGTTACGTTATTAAAGTAGAGAGCTTGTTTTTTAATAAAAAGCTTGGTAGGTCAGGTCAATAAGTTCATGCGTTTTTTGTTTCTTTTTCTGTGCCGGGTCCAAACAAAGAGAGATTCAGTTCTGAGAGTTTCACCTGCCAGCTGCTAATGTGTTGCGAGCATTCTTGCTGACCGCACAAGCCGGCATCCAGCCTACGTCCAACCGCCTGCGTTGGTGGTATAGTGGTGAGCATAGCTGCCTTCCAAGCAGTTGACCCGGGTTCGATTCCCGGCCAACGCATTGCCTTTTGTACGGCCAACTCCTTCTGTAACTCGTGGCTGGAGCAAAACTTTTGTATGGGTCTTTGGGCAGCAGTAAAGGACTAGGTCTCCCCGTCGGGGAATCGAACCCCGGTCTTCCGCGTGACAGGCGGAGATACTGTCCACTATACTAACGAGGAGTTGCAGAGACAGGTAGTCCTCCCCGATCAGCGCGACTGCAGCTCGCTGCAAACAGCCTTCCCATTTTCAGGAACGGCCTCATTTTAGGCCATTGCTTCACAAGGAGCCAGTGCAGCCGAAAAAATCATCTAATACTATTTAAATATGAAGTGTCTGTATAAAAGGTGTTACGTTATTAAAGTAGAGAGCTTGTTTTTTAATAAAAAGCTTGGTAGGTCAGGTCAATAAGTTCATGCGTTTTTTGTTTCTTTTTCTGTGCCGGGTCCAAACAAAGAGAGATTCAGTTCTGAGAGTTTCACCTGCCAGCTGCTAATGTGTTGCGAGCATTCTTGCTGACCGCACAAGCCAGCATCCAGCCTACGTCCAACCGCCTGCGTTGGTGGTATAGTGGTGAGCATAGCTGCCTTCCAAGCAGTTGACCCGGGTTCGATTCCCGGCCAACGCATTGCCTTTTGTACGGCCAACTCCTTCTGTAACTCGTGGCTGGAGCAAAACTTTTGTATGGGTCTTTGGGCAGCAGTAAAGGACTAGGTCTCCCCGTCGGGGAATCGAACCCCGGTCTTCCGCGTGACAGGCGGAGATACTGTCCACTATACTAACGAGGAGTTGCAGAGACAGGTAGTCCTCCCCGATCAGCGCGACTGCAGCTCGCTGCAAACAGCCTTCCCATTTTCAGGAACGGCCTTGTGCGTCATTTTAGGCCATCGCTTCACAAGGAGCCAGTGCAGCCGAAAAAATCATCTAATACTATTTAAATATGAAGTGTCTGTATAAAAGGTGTTACGTTATTAAAGTAGAGAGCTTGTTTTTTAATAAAAAGCTTGGTAGGTCAGGTCAATAAGTTCATGCGTTTTTTGTTTCTTTTTCAGTGCCGGGTCCAAACAAAGACAGTTTCAGTTCTGAGAGTTTCACCTGCCAGCTGCTAATGTGTTGCGAGCATTCTTGCTGACCGCACAAGCCGGCATCCAGCCTACGTCCAACCGCCTGCGTTGGTGGTATAGTGGTGAGCATAGCTGCCTTCCAAGCAGTTGACCCGGGTTCGATTCCCGGCCAACGCATTGCCTTTTGTACGGCCAACTCCTTCTGTAACTTGTGGCTGGAGCAAAACTTTTGTATGGGTCTTTGGGCAGCAGTAAAGGACTAGGTCTCCCCGTCTGGGAATCGAACCCCGGTCTTCCGCGTGACAGGCGGAGATACTGTCCACTATACTAACGAGGAGTTGCAGAGACAGGTAGTCCTCCCCGATCAGCGCGACTGCAGCTCGCTGCAAACAGCCTTCCCATTTTCAGGAACGGCCTCATTTTAGGCCATTGCTTCACAAGGAGCCAGTGCAGCCGAAAAAATCATCTAATACTATTTAAATATGAAGTGTCTGTATAAAAGGTGTTACGTTATTAAAGTAGAGAGCTTGTTTTTTAATAAAAAGCTTGGTAGGTCAGGTCAATAAGTTCATGCGTTTTTTGTTTCTTTTTCTGTGCCGGGTCCAAACAAAGAGAGATTCAGTTCTGAGAGTTTCACCTGCCAGCTGCTAATGTGTTGCGAGCATTCTTGCTGACCGCACAAGCCGGCATCCAGCCTACGTCCAACCGCCTGCGTTGGTGGTATAGTGGTGAGCATAGCTGCCTTCCAAGCAGTTGACCCGGGTTCGATTCCCGGCCAACGCATTGCCTTTTGTACGGCCAACTCCTTCTGTAACTCGTGGCTGGAGCAAAACTTTTGTATGGGTCTTTGGGCAGCAGTAAAGGACTAGGTCTCCCCGTCGGGGAATCGAACCCCGGTCTTCCGCGTGACAGGCGGAGATACTGTCCACTATACTAACGAGGAGTTGCAGAGACAGGTAGTCCTCCCCGATCAGCGCGACTGCAGCTCGCTGCAAACAGCCTTCCCATTTTCAGGAACGGCCTCATTTTAGGCCATTGCTTCACAAGGAGCCAGTGCAGCCGAAAAAATCATCTAATACTATTTAAATATGAAGTGTCTGTATAAAAGGTGTTACGTTATTAAAGTAGAGAGCTTGTTTTTTAATAAAAAGCTTGGTAGGTCAGGTCAATAAGTTCATGCGTTTTTTGTTTCTTTTTCTGTGCCGGGTCCAAACAAAGAGAGATTCAGTTCTGAGAGTTTCACCTGCCAGCTGCTAATGTGTTGCGAGCATTCTTGCTGACCGCACAAGCCGGCATCCAGCCTACGTCCAACCGCCTGCGTTGGTGGTATAGTGGTGAGCATAGCTGCCTTCCAAGCAGTTGACCCGGGTTCGATTCCCGGCCAACGCATTGCCTTTTGTACGGCCAACTCCTTCTGTAACTCGTGGCTGGAGCAAAACTTTTGTATGGGTCTTTGGGCAGCAGTAAAGGACTAGGTCTCCCCGTCGGGGAATCGAACCCCGGTCTTCCGCGTGACAGGCGGAGATACTGTCCACTATACTAACGAGGAGTTGCAGAGACAGGTAGTCCTCCCCGATCAGCGCGACTGCAGCTCGCTGCAAACAGCCTTCCCATTTTCAGGAACGGCCTCATTTTAGGCCATTGCTTCACAAGGAGCCAGTGCAGCCGAAAAAATCATCTAATACTATTTAAATATGAAGTGTCTGTATAAAAGGTGTTACGTTATTAAAGTAGAGAGCTTGTTTTTTAATAAAAAGCTTGGTAGGTCAGGTCAATAAGTTCATGCGTTTTTTGTTTCTTTTTCTGTGCCGGGTCCAAACAAAGAGAGATTCAGTTCTGAGAGTTTCACCTGCCAGCTGCTAATGTGTTGCGAGCATTCTTGCTGACCGCACAAGCCAGCATCCAGCCTACGTCCAACCGCCTGCGTTGGTGGTATAGTGGTGAGCATAGCTGCCTTCCAAGCAGTTGACCCGGGTTCGATTCCCGGCCAACGCATTGCCTTTTGTACGGCCAACTCCTTCTGTAACTCGTGGCTGGAGCAAAACTTTTGTATGGGTCTTTGGGCAGCAGTAAAGGACTAGGTCTCCCCGTCGGGGAATCGAACCCCGGTCTTCCGCGTGACAGGCGGAGATACTGTCCACTATACTAACGAGGAGTTGCAGAGACAGGTAGTCCTCCCCGATCAGCGCGACTGCAGCTCGCTGCAAACAGCCTTCCCATTTTCAGGAACGGCCTCATTTTAGGCCATTGCTTCACAAGGAGCCAGTGCAGCCGAAAAAATCATCTAATACTATTTAAATATGAAGTGTCTGTATAAAAGGTGTTACGTTATTAAAGTAGAGAGCTTGTTTTTTAATAAAAAGCTTGGTAGGTCAGGTCAATAAGTTCATGCGTTTTTTGTTTCTTTTTCTGTGCCGGGTCCAAACAAAGAGAGATTCAGTTCTGAGAGTTTCACCTGCCAGCTGCTAATGTGTTGCGAGCATTCTTGCTGACCGCACAAGCCAGCATCCAGCCTACGTCCAACCGCCTGCGTTGGTGGTATAGTGGTGAGCATAGCTGCCTTCCAAGCAGTTGACCCGGGTTCGATTCCCGGCCAACGCATTGCCTTTTGTACGGCCAACTCCTTCTGTAACTCGTGGCTGGAGCAAAACTTTTGTATGGGTCTTTGGGCAGCAGTAAAGGACTAGGTCTCCCCGTCGGGGAATCGAACCCCGGTCTTCCGCGTGACAGGCGGAGATACTGTCCACTATACTAACGAGGAGTTGCAGAGACAGGTAGTCCTCCCCGATCAGCGCGACTGCAGCTCGCTGCAAACAGCCTTCCCATTTTCAGGAACGGCCTCATTTTAGGCCATTGCTTCACAAGGAGCCAGTGCAGCCGAAAAAATCATCTAATACTATTTAAATATGAAGTGTCTGTATAAAAGGTGTTACGTTATTAAAGTAGAGAGCTTGTTTTTTAATAAAAAGCTTGGTAGGTCAGGTCAATAAGTTCATGCGTTTTTTGTTTCTTTTTCTGTGCCGGGTCCAAACAAAGAGAGATTCAGTTCTGAGAGTTTCACCTGCCAGCTGCTAATGTGTTGCGAGCATTCTTGCTGACCGCACAAGCCAGCATCCAGCCTACGTCCAACCGCCTGCGTTGGTGGTATAGTGGTGAGCATAGCTGCCTTCCAAGCAGTTGACCCGGGTTCGATTCCCGGCCAACGCATTGCCTTTTGTACGGCCAACTCCTTCTGTAACTCGTGGCTGGAGCAAAACTTTTGTATGGGTCTTTGGGCAGCAGTAAAGGACTAGGTCTCCCCGTCGGGGAATCGAACCCCGGTCTTCCGCGTGACAGGCGGAGATACTGTCCACTATACTAACGAGGAGTTGCAGAGACAGGTAGTCCTCCCCGATCAGCGCGACTGCAGCTCGCTGCAAACAGCCTTCCCATTTTCAGGAACGGCCTCATTTTAGGCCATTGCTTCACAAGGAGCCAGTGCAGCCGAAAAAATCATCTAATACTATTTAAATATGAAGTGTCTGTATAAAAGGTGTTACGTTATTAAAGTAGAGAGCTTGTTTTTTAATAAAAAGCTTGGTAGGTCAGGTCAATAAGTTCATGCGTTTTTTGTTTCTTTTTCTGTGCCGGGTCCAAACAAAGAGAGATTCAGTTCTGAGAGTTTCACCTGCCAGCTGCTAATGTGTTGCGAGCATTCTTGCTGACCGCACAAGCCGGCATCCAGCCTACGTCCAACCGCCTGCGTTGGTGGTATAGTGGTGAGCATAGCTGCCTTCCAAGCAGTTGACCCGGGTTCGATTCCCGGCCAACGCATTGCCTTTTGTACGGCCAACTCCTTCTGTAACTCGTGGCTGGAGCAAAACTTTTGTATGGGTCTTTGGGCAGCAGTAAAGGACTAGGTCTCCCCGTCGGGGAATCGAACCCCGGTCTTCCGCGTGACAGGCGGAGATACTGTCCACTATACTAACGAGGAGTTGCAGAGACAGGTAGTCCTCCCCGATCAGCGCGACTGCAGCTCGCTGCAAACAGCCTTCCCATTTTCAGGAACGGCCTTGTGCGTCATTTTAGGCCATCGCTTCACAAGGAGCCAGTGCAGCCGAAAAAATCATCTAATACTATTTAAATATGAAGTGTCTGTATAAAAGGTGTTACGTTATTAAAGTAGAGAGCTTGTTTTTTAATAAAAAGCTTGGTAGGTCAGGTCAATAAGTTCATGCGTTTTTTGTTTCTTTTTCAGTGCCGGGTCCAAACAAAGACAGTTTCAGTTCTGAGAGTTTCACCTGCCAGCTGCTAATGTGTTGCGAGCATTCTTGCTGACCGCACAAGCCGGCATCCAGCCTACGTCCAACCGCCTGCGTTGGTGGTATAGTGGTGAGCATAGCTGCCTTCCAAGCAGTTGACCCGGGTTCGATTCCCGGCCAACGCATTGCCTTTTGTGCGGCCAACTCCTTCTGTAACTCGTGGCTGGAGCAAAACTTTTGTATGGGTCTTTGGGCAGCAGTAAAGGACTAGGTCTCCCCGTCGGGGAATCGAACCCCGGTCTTCCGCGTGACAGGCGGAGATACTGTCCACTATACTAACGAGGAGTTGCAGAGACAGGTAGTCCTCCCCGATCAGCGCGACTGCAGCTCGCTGCAAACAGCCTTCCCATTTTCAGGAACGGCCTCATTTTAGGCCATTGCTTCACAAGGAGCCAGTGCAGCCGAAAAAATCATCTAATACTATTTAAATATGAAGTGTCTGTATAAAAGGTGTTACGTTATTAAAGTAGAGAGCTTGTTTTTTAATAAAAAGCTTGGTAGGTCAGGTCAATAAGTTCATGCGTTTTTTGTTTCTTTTTCAGTGCCGGGTCCAAACAAAGACAGTTTCAGTTCTGAGAGTTTCACCTGCCAGCTGCTAATGTGTTGCGAGCATTCTTGCTGACCGCACAAGCCGGCATCCAGCCTACATCCAACCGCCTGCGTTGGTGGTATAGTGGTGAGCATAGCTGCCTTCCAAGCAGTTGACCCGGGTTCGATTCCCGGCCAACGCATTGCCTTTTGTGCGGCCAACTCCTTCTGTAACTCGTGGCTGGAGCAAAACTTTTGTATGGGTCTTTGGGCAGCAGTAAAGGACTAGGTCTCCCCGTCGGGGAATCGAACCCCGGTCTTCCGCGTGACAGGCGGAGATACTGTCCACTATACTAACGAGGAGTTGCAGAGACAGGTAGTCCTCCCCGATCAGCGCGACTGCAGCTCGCTGCAAACAGCCTTCCCATTTTCAGGAACGGCCTCATTTTAGGCCATTGCTTCACAAGGAGCCAGTGCAGCCGAAAAAATCATCTAATACTATTTAAATATGAAGTGTCTGTATAAAAGGTGTTACGTTATTAAAGTAGAGAGCTTGTTTTTTAATAAAAAGCTTGGTAGGTCAGGTCAATAAGTTCATGCGTTTTTTGTTTCTTTTTCTGTGCCGGGTCCAAACAAAGAGAGATTCAGTTCTGAGAGTTTCACCTGCCAGCTGCTAATGTGTTGCGAGCATTCTTGCTGACCGCACAAGCCGGCATCCAGCCTACGTCCAACCGCCTGCGTTGGTGGTATAGTGGTGAGCATAGCTGCCTTCCAAGCAGTTGACCCGGGTTCGATTCCCGGCCAACGCATTGCCTTTTGTACGGCCAACTCCTTCTGTAACTCGTGGCTGGAGCAAAACTTTTGTATGGGTCTTTGGGCAGCAGTAAAGGACTAGGTCTCCCCGTCGGGGAATCGAACCCCGGTCTTCCGCGTGACAGGCGGAGATACTGTCCACTATACTAACGAGGAGTTGCAGAGACAGGTAGTCCTCCCCGATCAGCGCGACTGCAGCTCGCTGCAAACAGCCTTCCCATTTTCAGGAACGGCCTCATTTTAGGCCATTGCTTCACAAGGAGCCAGTGCAGCCGAAAAAATCATCTAATACTATTTAAATATGAAGTGTCTGTATAAAAGGTGTTACGTTATTAAAGTAGAGAGCTTGTTTTTTAATAAAAAGCTTGGTAGGTCAGGTCAATAAGTTCATGCGTTTTTTGTTTCTTTTTCTGTGCCGGGTCCAAACAAAGAGAGATTCAGTTCTGAGAGTTTCACCTGCCAGCTGCTAATGTGTTGCGAGCATTCTTGCTGACCGCACAAGCCGGCATCCAGCCTACGTCCAACCGCCTGCGTTGGTGGTATAGTGGTGAGCATAGCTGCCTTCCAAGCAGTTGACCCGGGTTCGATTCCCGGCCAACGCATTGCCTTTTGTACGGCCAACTCCTTCTGTAACTCGTGGCTGGAGCAAAACTTTTGTATGGGTCTTTGGGCAGCAGTAAAGGACTAGGTCTCCCCGTCGGGGAATCGAACCCCGGTCTTCCGCGTGACAGGCGGAGATACTGTCCACTATACTAACGAGGAGTTGCAGAGACAGGTAGTCCTCCCCGATCAGCGCGACTGCAGCTCGCTGCAAACAGCCTTCCCATTTTCAGGAACGGCCTCATTTTAGGCCATTGCTTCACAAGGAGCCAGTGCAGCCGAAAAAATCATCTAATACTATTTAAATATGAAGTGTCTGTATAAAAGGTGTTACGTTATTAAAGTAGAGAGCTTGTTTTTTAATAAAAAGCTTGGTAGGTCAGGTCAATAAGTTCATGCGTTTTTTGTTTCTTTTTCTGTGCCGGGTCCAAACAAAGAGAGATTCAGTTCTGAGAGTTTCACCTGCCAGCTGCTAATGTGTTGCGAGCATTCTTGCTGACCGCACAAGCCAGCATCCAGCCTACGTCCAACCGCCTGCGTTGGTGGTATAGTGGTGAGCATAGCTGCCTTCCAAGCAGTTGACCCGGGTTCGATTCCCGGCCAACGCATTGCCTTTTGTGCGGCCAACTCCTTCTGTAACTCGTGGCTGGAGCAAAACTTTTGTATGGGTCTTTGGGCAGCAGTAAAGGACTAGGTCTCCCCGTCGGGGAATCGAACCCCGGTCTTCCGCGTGACAGGCGGAGATACTGTCCACTATACTAACGAGGAGTTGCAGAGACAGGTAGTCCTCCCCGATCAGCGCGACTGCAGCTCGCTGCAAACAGCCTTCCCATTTTCAGGAACGGCCTTGTGCGTCATTTTAGGCCATCGCTTCACAAGGAGCCAGTGCAGCCGAAAAAATCATCTAATACTATTTAAATATGAAGTGTCTGTATAAAAGGTGTTACGTTATTAAAGTAGAGAGCTTGTTTTTTAATAAAAAGCTTGGTAGGTCAGGTCAATAAGTTCATGCGTTTTTTGTTTCTTTTTCAGTGCCGGGTCCAAACAAAGACAGTTTTAGTTCTGAGAGTTTCACCTGCCAGCTGCTAATGTGTTGCGAGCATTCTTGCTGACCGCACAAGCCGGCATCCAGCCTACGTCCAACCGCCTGCGTTGGTGGTATAGTGGTGAGCATAGCTGCCTTCCAAGCAGTTGACCCGGGTTCGATTCCCGGCCAATGCATTGCATTTTGTACGGCCAACTCCTTCTGTAACTCGTGGCTGGAGCAAAACTTTTGTATGGGTCTTTGGGCAGCAGTAAAGGACTAGGTCTCCCCGTCGGGGAATCGAACCCCGGTCTTACGCGTGACAGGCGGAGATACTGTCCACTATACTAACGAGGAGTTGCAGAGACAGGTAGTCCTCCCCGATCAGCGCGACTGCAACTCGCTGCAAACAGCCTTCCCATTTTCAGGAACGGCCTCATTTTAGGCCATTGCTTCACAAGGAGCCAGTGCAGCCGAAAAAATCATCTAATACTATTTAAATATGAAGTGTCTGTATAAAAGGTGTTACGTTATTAAAGTAGAGAGCTTGTTTTTTAATAAAAAGCTTGGTAGGTCAGGTCAATAAGTTCATGCGTTTTTTGTTTCTTTTTCAGTGCCGGGTCCAAACAAAGACAGTTTCAGTTCTGAGAGTTTCACCTGCCAGCTGCTAATGTGTTGCGAGCATTCTTGCTGACCGCACAAGCCGGCATCCAGCCTACGTCCAACCGCCTGCGTTGGTGGTATAGTGTGAGCATAGCTGCCTTCCAAGCAGTTGACCCGGGTTCGATTCCCGGCCAACGCATTGCCTTTTGTGCGGCCAACTCCTTCTGTAACTCGTGGCTGGAGCAAAACTTTTGTATGGGTCTTTGGGCAGCAGTAAAGGACTAGGTCTCCCCGTCGGGGAATCGAACCCCGGTCTTCCGCGTGACAGGCGGAGATACTGTCCACTATACTAACGAGGAGTTGCAGAGACAGGTAGTCCTCCCCGATCAGCGCGACTGCAGCTCGCTGCAAACAGCCTTCCCATTTTCAGGAACGGCCTCATTTTAGGCCATTGCTTCACAAGGAGCCAGTGCAGCCGAAAAAATCATCTAATACTATTTAAATATGAAGTGTCTGTATAAAAGGTGTTACGTTATTAAAGTAGAGAGCTTGTTTTTTAATAAAAAGCTTGGTAGGTCAGGTCAATAAGTTCATGCGTTTTTTGTTTCTTTTTCTGTGCCGGGTCCAAACAAAGAGAGATTCAGTTCTGAGAGTTACACCTGCCAGCTGCTAATGTGTTGCGAGCATTCTTGCTGACCGCACAAGCCAGCATCCAGCCTACGTCCAACCGCCTGCGTTGGTGGTATAGTGGTGAGCATAGCTGCCTTCCAAGCAGTTGACCCGGGTTCGATTCCCGGCCAACGCATTGCCTTTTGTACGGCCAACTCCTTCTGTAACTCGTGGCTGGAGCAAAACTTTTGTATGGGTCTTTGGGCAGCAGTAAAGGACTAGGTCTCCCCGTCGGGGAATCGAACCCCAGTCTTCCGCGTGACAGGCGGAGATACTGTCCACTATACTAACGAGGAGTTGCAGAGACAGGTAGTCCTCCCCGATCAGCGCGACTGCAGCTCGCTGCAAACAGCCTTCCCATTTTCAGGAACGGCCTTGTGCGTCATTTTAGGCCATCGCTTCACAAGGAGCCAGTGCAGCCGAAAAAATCATCTAATACTATTTAAATATGAAGTGTCTGTATAAAAGGTGTTACGTTATTAAAGTAGAGAGCTTGTTTTTTAATAAAAAGCTTGGTAGGTCAGGTCAATAAGTTCATGCGTTTTTTGTTTCTTTTTCAGTGCCGGGTCCAAACAAAGACAGTTTCAGTTCTGAGAGTTTCACCTGCCAGCTGCTAATGTGTTGCGAGCATTCTTGCTGACCGCACAAGCCGGCATCCAGCCTACGTCCAACCGCCTGCGTTGGTGGTATAGTGGTGAGCATAGCTGCCTTCTAAGCAGTTGACCCGGGTTCGATTCCCGGCCAACGCATTGCCTTTTGTACGGCCAACTCCTTCTGTAACTCGTGGCTGGAGCAAAACTTTTGTATGGGTCTTTGGGCAGCAGTAAAGGACTAGGTCTCCCCGTCGGGGAATCGAACCCCGGTCTTCCGCGTGACAGGCGGAGATACTGTCCACTATACTAACGAGGAGTTGCAGAGACAGGTAGTCCTCCCCGATCAGCGCGACTGCAGCTCGCTGCAAACAGCCTTCCCATTTTCAGGAACGGCCTCATTTTAGGCCATTGCTTCACAAGGAGCCAGTGCAGCCGAAAAAATCATCTAATACTATTTAAATATGAAGTGTCTGTATAAAAGGTGTTACGTTATTAAAGTAGAGAGCTTGTTTTTTAATAAAAAGCTTGGTAGGTCAGGTCAATAAGTTCATGCGTTTTTTGTTTCTTTTTCTGTGCCGGGTCCAAACAAAGAGAGATTCAGTTCTGAGAGTTTCACCTGCCAGCTGCTAATGTGTTGCGAGCATTCTTGCTGACCGCACAAGCCGGCATCCAGCCTACGTCCAACCGCCTGCGTTGGTGGTATAGTGGTGAGCATAGCTGCCTTCCAAGCAGTTGACCCGGGTTCGATTCCCGGCCAACGCATTGCCTTTTGTACGGCCAACTCCTTCTGTAACTCGTGGCTGGAGCAAAACTTTTGTATGGGTCTTTGGGCAGCAGTAAAGGACTAGGTCTCCCCGTCGGGGAATCGAACCCCGGTCTTCCGCGTGACAGGCGGAGATACTGTCCACTATACTAACGAGGAGTTGCAGAGACAGGTAGTCCTCCCCGATCAGTGCGACTGCAGCTCGCTGCAAACAGCCTTCCCATTTTCAGGAACGGCCTTGTGCGTCATTTTAGGCCATCGCTTCACAAGGAGCCAGTGCAGCCGAAAAAATCATCTAATACTATTTAAATATGAAGTGTCTGTATAAAAGGTGTTACGTTATTAAAGTAGAGAGCTTGTTTTTTAATAAAAAGCTTGGTAGGTCAGGTCAATAAGTTCATGCGTTTTTTGTTTCTTTTTCAGTGCCGGGTCCAAACAAAGACAGTTTCAGTTCTGAGAGTTTCACCTGCCAGCTGCTAATGTGTTGCGAGCATTCTTGCTGACCGCACAAGCCGGCATCCAGCCTACGTCCAACCGCCTGCGTTGGTGGTATAGTGGTGAGCATAGCTGCCTTCCAAGCAGTTGACCCGGGTTCGATTCCCGGCCAACGCATTGCCTTTTGTACGGCCAACTCCTTCTGTAACTCGTGGCTGGAGCAAAACTTTTGTATGGGTCTTTGGGCAGCAGTAAAGGACTAGGTCTCCCCGTCTGGGAATCGAACCCCGGTCTTCCGCGTGACAGGCGGAGATACTGTCCACTATACTAACGAGGAGTTGCAGAGACAGGTAGTCCTCCCCGATCAGCGCGACTGCAGCTCGCTGCAAACAGCCTTCCCATTTTCAGGAACGGCCTCATTTTAGGCCATTGCTTCACAAGGAGCCAGTGCAGCCGAAAAAATCATCTAATACTATTTAAATATGAAGTGTCTGTATAAAAGGTGTTACGTTATTAAAGTAGAGAGCTTGTTTTTTAATAAAAAGCTTGGTAGGTCAGGTCAATAAGTTCATGCGTTTTTTGTTTCTTTTTCTGTGCCGGGTCCAAACAAAGAGAGATTCAGTTCTGAGAGTTTCACCTGCCAGCTGCTAATGTGTTGCGAGCATTCTTGCTGACCGCACAAGCCGGCATCCAGCCTACGTCCAACCGCCTGCGTTGGTGGTATAGTGGTGAGCATAGCTGCCTTCCAGTGACCCGGGTTCGATTCCCGGCCAACGCATTGCCTTTTGTACGGCCAACTCCTTCTGTAACTCGTGGCTGGAGCAAAACTTTTGTATGGGTCTTTGGGCAGCAGTAAAGGACTAGGTCTCCCCGTCGGGGAATCGAACCCCGGTCTTCCGCGTGACAGGCGGAGATACTGTCCACTATACTAACGAGGAGTTGCAGAGACAGGTAGTCCTCCCCGATCAGCGCGACTGCAGCTCGCTGCAAACAGCCTTTCCATTTTCAGGAACGGCCTCATTTTAGGCCATCGCTTCACAAGGAGCCAGTGCAGCCGAAAAAATCATCTAATACTATTTAAATATGAAGTGTCTGTATAAAAGGTGTTACGTTATTAAAGTAGAGAGCTTGTTTTTTAATAAAAAGCTTGGTAGGTCAGGTCAATAAGTTCATGCGTTTTTTGTTTCTTTTTCAGTGCCGGGTCCAAACAAAGACAGTTTCAGTTCTGAGAGTTTCACCTGCCAGCTGCTAATGTGTTGCGAGCATTCTTGCTGACCGCACAAGCCGGCATCCAGCCTACGTCCAACCGCCTGCGTTGGTGGTATAGTGGTGAGCATAGCTGCCTTCCAAGCAGTTGACCCGGGTTCGATTCCCGGCCAACGCATTGCCTTTTGTACGGCCAACTCCTTCTGTAACTCGTGGCTGGAGCAAAACTTTTGTATGGGTCTTTGGGCAGCAGTAAAGGACTAGGTCTCCCCGTCGGGGAATCGAACCCCGGTCTTCCGCGTGACAGGCGGAGATACTGTCCACTATACTAACGAGGAGTTGCAGAGACAGGTAGTCCTCCCCGATCAGCGCGACTGCAGCTCGCTGCAAACAGCCTTCCCATTTTCAGGAACGGCCTCATTTTAGGCCATTGCTTCACAAGGAGCCAGTGCAGCCGAAAAAATCATCTAATACTATTTAAATATGAAGTGTCTGTATAAAAGGTGTTACGTTATTAAAGTAGAGAGCTTGTTTTTTAATAAAAAGCTTGGTAGGTCTGGGGCCTGTACCATGAAGGTAGCTGAACAAACTCGGGGTTACAGGATTAGTTTTGAGTTGACAAAACCAAACCTATGTAATCAGGCTTTATTGGTACCATGATGCCGCTCATCAACTTTCTCTGTCAACTCAGGCTTTGATCCTTAAGCTATGATTACTCCACGCGCGCGTGCACATAAAAGAGTGACGTCGACACTGAACAACCAATCGCGGGTAGAGCGAGAGCGATATATTTTCCCGCGGAGGAGCAAGAGATAATCATTCTGAATTACGATGAATTTAAATATGTATTTCAAGCTCGAAACATTACGGTCTCTGCTGCCAAAGCAAGAGAAGACTGTTGGAGAAAGATTGCTGATTGTTAATGTGTAAGTTAAACAAATACGGTCTGTAAAATTATGTATAGGCCTACATACATGTGTAGCCATATGTGTAATATAGCCTATTTTTATAATAAATAAAAAATGATACATGCACATTTTTTATATATTATATACTATTAAGAAAGCTAGGCTAATCCTATCATAAGATTAACAGAATAATAATAAAGATTTAAAATAATTCTTAACATGTATTATATTGTATAGTACATTTGTGCAATTTGCTTTAAAAAAAAATAAAAAAATAATAAATGTGTTCATGTGATGTCACCCTATCAATATATCTTACCGGCAATTTTATAAAAGCCCTCTTTTATGGACATGGTCGATAAATGTCCGGGGAACACTATTAATGAAACTATTCATGGGGCAGAGCGAGGACCACCTTACGAATGGTTCGACAAACCGTGTTTTCCCCTATAGCTTCTGTGCGTGAGTGCGTCACCCACCGTGCAGGAATGTACCACTTGCAACAACAAAAAAACGCAACGCAATACAATTTGCGGTACAGTAAGTGCATAAATTCGACATGTTAAATTCTTTATGTGCGGCTCAAGAAGTTTGCAAAGATAAGACATTCCTTCCGTGGAAAATCTGTATCTTTCATACAAGTAACTATCAGGAAAGGCAAGGGGATTTTGTCTGGCTAAAAACTCTTTCTCTACGAAGTGCTCGTCAAACAATTTGCGCTGAGATGTCCACCGGATTTGGAAGAAAAGGTGAAGTCATTGTAACAGACATTGGGAATAAGTTACGTCACCTATATGTTTCTTTGCCCTCAGCTGATTGGTCAAACTTCAGTCTGAGATCTTGAATCCAGAACATAACCTGTCCCGGAGCAGGTTAGCCGTGCAGCGTAAGATACCATGGCAACGAACACCGATTAAAGCCAAGCTACTTTCATAGTACCTAAAACCCAGGGTTGGCGGAAACTAAACTGAAACATAGCTGGCTAGCCACCTAAACCGGCTTCATGGTACAGGCCCCAGGTCAATAAGTTCATGCGTTTTTTGTTTCTTTTTCTGTGCCGGGTCCAAACAAAGAGAGATTCAGTTCTGAGAGTTACACCTGCCAGCTGCTAATGTGTTGCGAGCATTCTTGCTGACCGCACAAGCCAGCATCCAGCCTACGTCCAACCGCCTGCGTTGGTGGTATAGTGGTGAGCATAGCTGCCTTCCAAGCAGTTGACCCGGGTTCGATTCCCGGCCAACGCATTGCCTTTTGTACGGCCAACTCCTTCTGTAACTCGTGGCTGGAGCAAAACTTTTGTATGGGTCTTTGGGCAGCAGTAAAGGACTAGGTCTCCCCGTCGGGGAATCGAACCCCGGTCTTCCGCGTGACAGGCGGAGATACTGTCCACTATACTAACAAGGAGTTGCAGAGACAAATAGTCCTCCCCGATCAGCGCGACTGCAGCTCGCTGCAAACAGCCTTCCCATTTTCAGGAACGGCCTTGTGCGTCATTTTAGGCCATCGCTTCACAAGGAGCCAGTGCAGCCGAAAAAATAATCTAATACTATTTAAATATGAAGTGTCTGTATAAAAGGTGTTACGTTATTAAAGTAGAGAGCTTGTTTTTTAATAAAAAGCTTGGTAGGTCAGGTCAATAAGTTCATGCGTTTTTTGTTTCTTTTTCAGTGCCGGGTCCAAACAAAGACAGTTTCAGTTCTGAGAGTTTCACCTGCCAGCTGCTAATGTGTTGCGAGCATTCTTGCTGACCGCACAAGCCGGCATCCAGCCTACGTCCAACCGCCTGCGTTGGTGGTATAGTGGTGAGCATAGCTGCCTTCCAAGCAGTTGACCCGGGTTCGATTCCCGGCCAACGCATTGCCTTTTGTACGGCCAACTCCTTCTGTAACTCGTGGCTGGAGCAAAACTTTTGTATGGGTCTTTGGGCAGCAGTAAAGGTCTAGGTCTCCCCGTCGGGGAATCGAACCCCGGTCTTCCGCGTGACAGGCGGAGATACTGTCCACTATACTAACGAGGAGCTGCAGAGACAGGTAGTCCTCCCCGATCAGCGCGACTGCAGCACGCTGCAAACAGCCTTCCCATTTTCAGGGACGGCCTCATTTTAGGCCATTGCTTCACAAGGAGCCAGTGCAGCCGAAAAAATCATCTAATACTATTTAAATATGAAGTGTCTGTATAAAAGGTGTTACGTTATTAAAGTAGAGAGCTTGTTTTTTAATAAAAAGCTTGGTAGGTCAGGTCAATAAGTTCATGCGTTTTTTGTTTCTTTTTCTGTGCCGGGTCCAAACAAAGAGAGATTCAGTTCTGAGAGTTTCACCTGCCAGCTGCTAATGTGTTGCGAGCATTCTTGCTGACCGCACAAGCCGGCATCCAGCCTACATCCAACCGCCTGCGTTGGTGGTATAGTGGTGAGCATAGCTGCCTTCCAAGCAGTTGACCCGGGTTCGATTCCCGGCCAACGCATTGCCTTTTGTACGGCCAACTCCTTCTGTAACTCGTGGCTGGAGCAAAACTTTTGTATGGGTCTTTGGGCAGCAGTAAAGGACTAGGTCTCCCCGTCGGGGAATCGAACCCCGGTCTTCCGCGTGACAGGCGGAGATACTGTCCACTATACTAACGAGGAGTTGCAGAGACAGGTAGTCCTCCCCGATCAGCGCGACTGCAGCTCGCTGCAAACAGCCTTCCCATTTTCAGGAACGGCCTCATTTTAGGCCATTGCTTCACAAGGAGCCAGTGCAGCCGAAAAAATCATCTAATACTATTTAAATATGAAGTGTCTGTATAAAAGGTGTTACGTTATTAAAGTAGAGAGCTTGTTTTTTAATAAAAAGCTTGGTAGGTCAGGTCAATAAGTTCATGCGTTTTTTGTTTCTTTTTCTGTGCCGGGTCCAAACAAAGAGAGATTCAGTTCTGAGAGTTTCACCTGCCAGCTGCTAATGTGTTGCGAGCATTCTTGCTGACCGGACAAGCCGGCATCCAGCCTACGTCCAACCGCCTGCGTTGGTGGTATAGTGGTGAGCATAGCTGCCTTCCAAGCAGTTGACCCGGGTTCGATTCCCGGCCAACGCATTGCCTTTTGTACGGCCAACTCCTTCTGTAACTCGTGGCTGGAGCAAAACTTTTGTATGGGTCTTTGGGCAGCAGTAAAGGACTAGGTCTCCCCGTCGGGGAATCGAACCCCGGTCTTCCGCGTGACAGGCGGAGATACTGTCCACTATACTAACGAGGAGTTGCAGAGACAGGTAGTCCTCCCAGATCAGCGCGACTGCAGCTCGCTGCAAACAGCCTTCCCATTTTCAGGAACGGCCTTGTGCGTCATTTTAGGCCATCGCTTCACAAGGAGCCAGTGCAGCCGAAAAAATCATCTAATACTATTTAAATATGAAGTGTCTGTATAAAAGGTGTTACGTTATTAAAGTAGAGAGCTTGTTTTTTAATAAAAAGCTTGGTAGGTCAGGTCAATAAGTTCATGCGTTTTTTGTTTCTTTTTCAGTGCCGGGTCCAAACAAAGACAGTTTCAGTTCTGAGAGTTTCACCTGCCAGCTGCTAATGTGTTGCGAGCATTCTTGCTGACCGCACAAGCCGGCATCCAGCCTACGTCCAACCGCCTGCGTTGGTGGTATAGTGGTGAGCATAGCTGCCTTCCAAGCAGTTGACCCGGGTTCGATTCCCGGCCAACGCATTGCCTTTTGTACGGCCAACTCCTTCTGTAACTCGTGGCTGGAGCAAAACTTTTGTATGGGTCTTTGGGCAGCAGTAAAGGACTAGGTCTCCCCGTCGGGGAATCGAACCCCGGTCTTCCGCGTGACAGGCGGAGATACTGTCCACTATACTAACGAGGAGTTGCAGAGACAGGTAGTCCTCCCCGATCAGCGCGACTGCAGCTCGCTGCAAACAGCCTTTCCATTTTCAGGAACGGCCTCATTTTAGGCCATCGCTTCACAAGGAGCCAGTGCAGCCGAAAAAATCATCTAATACTATTTAAATATGAAGTGTCTGTATAAAAGGTGTTACGTTATTAAAGTAGAGAGCTTGTTTTTTAATAAAAAGCTTGGTAGGTCAGGTCAATAAGTTCATGCGTTTTTTGTTTCTTTTTCAGTGCCGGGTCCAAACAAAGACAGTTTCAGTTCTGAGAGTTTCACCTGCCAGCTGCTAATGTGTTGCGAGCATTCTTGCTGACCGCACAAGCCGGCATCCAGCCTACGTCCAACCGCCTGCGTTGGTGGTATAGTGGTGAGCATAGCTGCCTTCCAAGCAGTTGACCCGGGTTCGATTCCCGGCCAACGCATTGCCTTTTGTACGGCCAACTCCTTCTGTAACTCGTGGCTGGAGCAAAACTTTTGTATGGGTCTTTGGGCAGCAGTAAAGGACTAGGTCTCCCCGTCGGGGAATCGAACCCCGGTCTTCCGCGTGACAGGCGGAGATACTGTCCACTATACTAACGAGGAGTTGCAGAGACAGGTACTCCTCCCCGATCAGCGCGACTGCAGCTCGCTGCAAACAGCCTTTCCATTTTCAGGAACGGCCTCATTTTAGGCCATCGCTTCACAAGGAGCCAGTGCAGCCGAAAAAATCATCTAATACTATTTAAATATGAAGTGTCTGTATAAAAGGTGTTACGTTATTAAAGTAGAGAGCTTGTTTTTTAATAAAAAGCTTGGTAGGTCAGGTCAATAAGTTCATGCGTTTTTTGTTTCTTTTTCAGTGCCGGGTCCAAACAAAGACAGTTTCAGTTCTGAGAGTTTCACCTGCCAGCTGCTAATGTGTTGCGAGCATTCTTGCTGACCGCACAAGCCGGCATCCAGCCTACGTCCAACCGCCTGCGTTGGTGGTATAGTGGTGAGCATAGCTGCCTTCCAAGCAGTTGACCCGGGTTCGATTCCCGGCCAACGCATTGCCTTTTGTACGGCCAACTCCTTCTGTAACTCGTGGCTGGAGCAAAACTTTTGTATGGGTCTTTGGGCAGCAGTAAAGGACTAGGTCTCCCCGTCGGGGAATCGAACCCCGGTCTTTCGCGTGACAGGCAGAGATACTGTCCACTATACTAACGAGGAGTTGCAGAGATAGGTACTCCTCCCCGATCAGCGCGACTGCAGCTCGCTGCAAACAGCCTTTCCATTTTCAGGAACGGCCTCATTTTAGGCCATCGCTTCACAAGGAGCCAGTGCAGCCGAAAAAATCATCTAATACTATTTAAATATGAAGTGTCTGTATAAAAGGTGTTACGTTATTAAAGTAGAGAGCTTGTTTTTTAATAAAAAGCTTGGTAGGTCAGGTCAATAAGTTCATGCGTTTTTTGTTTCTTTTTCAGTGCCGGGTCCAAACAAAGACAGTTTCAGTTCTGAGAGTTTCACCTGCCAGCTGCTAATGTGTTGCGAGCATTCTTGCTGACCGCACAAGCCGGCATCCAGCCTACGTCCAACCGCCTGCGTTGGTGGTATAGTGGTGAGCATAGCTGCCTTCCAAGCAGTTGACCCGGGTTCGATTCCCGGCCAACGCATTGCCTTTTGTACGGCCAACTCCTTCTGTAACTCGTGGCTGGAGCAAAACTTTTGTATGGGTCTTTGGGCAGCAGTAAAGGACTAGGTCTCCCCGTCGGGGAATCGAACCCCGGTCTTCCGCGTGACAGGCGGAGATACTGTCCACTATACTAACGAGGAGTTGCAGAGACAGGTAGTCCTCCCCGATCAGCGCGACTGCAGCTCGCTGCAAACAGCCTTCCCATTTTCAGGAACGGCCTCATTTTAGGCCATCGCTTCACAAGGAGCCAGTGCAGCCGAAAAAATCATCTAATACTATTTAAATATGAAGTGTCTGTATAAAAGGTGTTACGTTATTAAAGTAGAGAGCTTGTTTTTTAATAAAAAGCTTGGTAGGTCAGGTCAATAAGTTCATGCGTTTTTTGTTTCTTTTTCAGTGCCGGGTCCAAACAAAGACAGTTTCAGTTCTGAGAGTTTCACCTGCCAGCTGCTAATGTGTTGCGAGCATTCTTGCTGACCGCACAAGCCGGCATCCAGCCTACGTCCAACCGCCTGCGTTGGTGGTATAGTGGTGAGCATAGCTGCCTTCCAAGCAGTTGACCCGGGTTCGATTCCCGGCCAACGCATTGCCTTTTGTACGGCCAACTCCTTCTGTAACTCGTGGCTGGAGCAAAACTTTTGTATGGGTCTTTGGGCAGCAGTAAAGGACTAGGTCTCCCCGTCGGGGAATCGAACCCCGGTCTTCCGCGTGACAGGCGGAGATACTGTCCACTATACTAACGAGGAGTTGCAGAGACAGGTAGTCCTCCCAGATCAGCGCGACTGCAGCTCGCTGCAAACAGCCTTCCCATTTTCAGGAACGGCCTCATTTTAGGCCATCGCTTCACAAGGAGCCAGTGCAGCCGAAAAAATCATCTAATACTATTTAAATATGAAGTGTCTGTATAAAAGGTGTTACGTTATTAAAGTAGAGAGCTTGTTTTTTAATAAAAAGCTTGGTAGGTCAGGTCAATAAGTTCATGCGTTTTTTGTTTCTTTTTCAGTGCCGGGTCCAAACAAAGACAGTTTCAGTTCTGAGAGTTTCACCTGCCAGCTGCTAATGTGTTGCGAGCATTCTTGCTGACCGCACAAGCCGGCATCCAGCCTACGTCCAACTGCCTGCGTTGGTGGTATAGTGGTGAGCATAGCTGCCTTCCAAGCAGTTGACCCGGGTTCGATTCCCGGCCAACGCATTGCCTTTTGTACGGACAACTCCTTCTGTAACTCGTGGCTGGAGCAAAACTTTTGTATGGGTCTTTGGGCAGCAGTAAAGGACTAGGTCTCCCCGTCGGGGAACCGAACCCCGGTCTACCGCGTGACAGGTGGAGATACTGTCCACTATACTAACGAGGAGTTGCAGAGACAGGTAGTCCTCCCCGATCAGCCCGACTGCAGCTCGCTGCAAACAGCCTTCCCATTTTCAGGAACGGCCTTGTGCGTCATTTTAGGCCATCGCTTCACAAGGAGCCAGTGCAGCCGAAAAAATCATCTAATACTATTTAAATATGAAGTGTCTGTATAAAAGGTGTTACATTATTAAAGTAGAGAGCTTGTTTTTTAATAAAAAGCTTGGTAGGTCAGGTCAATAAGTTCATGCGTTTTTTGTTTCTTTTTCAGTGCCGGGTCCAAACAAAGACAGTTTCAGTTCTGAGAGTTTCACCTGCCAGCTGCTAATGTGTTGCGAGCATTCTTGCTGACCGCACAAGCCGGCATCCAGCCTACGTCCAACCGCCTGCGTTGGTGGTATAGTGGTGAGCATAGCTGCCTTCCAAGCAGTTGACCCGGGTTCGATTCCCGGCCAACGCATTGCCTTTTGTACGGCCAACTCCTTCTGTAACTCGTGGCTGGAGCAAAACTTTTGTATGGGTCTTTGGGCAGCAGTAAAGGACTAGGTCTCCCCGTCGGGGAATCGAACCCCGGTCTTTCGCGTGACAGGCAGAGATACTGTCCACTATACTAACGAGGAGTTGCAGAGATAGGTACTCCTCCCCGATCAGCGCGACTGCAGCTCGCTGCAAACAGCCTTTCCATTTTCAGGAACGGCCTCATTTTAGGCCATCGCTTCACAAGGAGCCAGTGCAGCCGAAAAAATCATCTAATACTATTTAAATATGAAGTGTCTGTATAAAAGGTGTTACGTTATTAAAGTAGAGAGCTTGTTTTTTAATAAAAAGCTTGGTAGGTCAGGTCAATAAGTTCATGCGTTTTTTGTTTCTTTTTCAGTGCCGGGTCCAAACAAAGACAGTTTCAGTTCTGAGAGTTTCACCTGCCAGCTGCTAATGTGTTGCGAGCATTCTTGCTGACCGCACAAGCCGGCATCCAGCCTACGTCCAACCGCCTGCGTTGGTGGTATAGTGGTGAGCATAGCTGCCTTCCAAGCAGTTGACCCGGGTTCGATTCCCGGCCAACGCATTGCCTTTTGTACGGCCAACTCCTTCTGTAACTCGTGGCTGGAGCAAAACTTTTGTATGGGTCTTTGGGCAGCAGTAAAGGACTAGGTCTCCCCGTCGGGGAATCGAACCCCGGTCTTCCGCGTGACAGGCGGAGATACTGTCCACTATACTAACGAGGAGTTGCAGAGACAGGTAGTCCTCCCAGATCAGCGCGACTGCAGCTCGCTGCAAACAGCCTTCCCATTTTCAGGAACGGCCTTGTGCGTCATTTTAGGCCATCGCTTCACAAGGAGCCAGTGCAGCCGAAAAAATCATCTAATACTATTTAAATATGAAGTGTCTGTATAAAAGGTGTTACGTTATTAAAGTAGAGAGCTTGTTTTTTAATAAAAAGCTTGGTAGGTCAGGTCAATAAGTTCATGCGTTTTTTGTTTCTTTTTCAGTGCCGGGTCCAAACAAAGACAGTTTCAGTTCTGAGAGTTTCACCTGCCAGCTGCTAATGTGTTGCGAGCATTCTTGCTGACCGCACAAGCCGGCATCCAGCCTACGTCCAACCGCCTGCGTTGGTGGTATAGTGGTGAGCATAGCTGCCTTCCAAGCAGTTGACCCGGGTTCGATTCCCGGCCAACGCATTGCCTTTTGTACGGCCAACTCCTTCTGTAACTCGTGGCTGGAGCAAAACTTTTGTATGGGTCTTTGGGCAGCAGTAAAGGGCTAGGTCTCCCCGTCGGGGAATCGAACCCCGGTCTTCCGCGTGACAGGCGGAGATACTGTCCACTATACTAACGAGGAGTTGCAGAGACAGCTAGTCCTCCCCGATCAGCGCGACTGCAGCTCGCTGCAAACAGCCTTCCCATTTTCAGGAACAGCCTCATTTTAGGCCATTGCTTCACAAGGAGCCAGTGCAGCCGAAAAAATCATCTAATACTATTTAAATATGAAGTGTCTGTATAAAAGGTGTTACGTTATTAAAGTAGAGAGCTTGTTTTTTAAT
The DNA here is from genome assembly GCA_021554675.1 of Leuciscus idus. NCBI lineage: Eukaryota > Metazoa > Chordata > Actinopteri > Cypriniformes > Leuciscidae > Leuciscus > Leuciscus idus. The sequence goes on from CM038629.1 coordinate 18,894,179, forward strand.
AAAAAGCTTGGTAGGTCAGGTCAATAAGTTCATGCGTTTTTTGTTTCTTTTTCAGTGCCGGGTCCAAACAAAGACAGTTTCAGTTCTGAGAGTTTCACCTGCCAGCTGCTAATGTGTTGCGAGCATTCTTGCTGACCGCACAAGCCGGCATCCAGCCTACGTCCAACCGCCTGCGTTGGTGGTATAGTGGTGAGCATAGCTGCCTTCCAAGCAGTTGACCCGGGTTCGATTCCCGGCCAACGCATTGCCTTTTGTACGGCCAACTCCTTCTGTAACTCGTGGCTGGAGCAAAACTTTTGTATGGGTCTTTGGGCAGCAGTAAAGGACTAGGTCTCCCCGTCGGGGAATCGAACCCCGGTCTTCCGCGTGACAGGCGGAGATACTGTCCACTATACTAACGAGGAGTTGCAGAGACAGGTAGTCCTCCCAGATCAGCGCGACTGCAGCTCGCTGCAAACAGCCTTCCCATTTTCAGGAACGGCCTTGTGCGTCATTTTAGGCCATCGCTTCACAAGGAGCCAGTGCAGCCGAAAAAATCATCTAATACTATTTAAATATGAAGTGTCTGTATAAAAGGTGTTACGTTATTAAAGTAGAGAGCTTGTTTTTTAATAAAAAGCTTGGTAGGTCAGGTCAATAAGTTCATGCGTTTTTTGTTTCTTTTTCAGTGCCGGGTCCAAACAAAGACAGTTTCAGTTCTGAGAGTTTCACCTGCCAGCTGCTAATGTGTTGCGAGCATTCTTGCTGACCGCACAAGCCGGCATCCAGCCTACGTCCAACTGCCTGCGTTGGTGGTATAGTGGTGAGCATAGCTGCCTTCCAAGCAGTTGACCCGGGTTCGATTCCCGGCCAACGCATTGCCTTTTGTACGGACAACTCCTTCTGTAACTCGTGGCTGGAGCAAAACTTTTGTATGGGTCTTTGGGCAGCAGTAAAGGACTAGGTCTCCCCGTCGGGGAATCGAACCCCGGTCTACCGCGTGACAGGTGGAGATACTGTCCACTATACTAACGAGGAGTTGCAGAGACAGGTAGTCCTCCCCGATCAGCCCGACTGCAGCTCGCTGCAAACAGCCTTCCCATTTTCAGGAACGGCCTTGTGCGTCATTTTAGGCCATCGCTTCACAAGGAGCCAGTGCAGCCGAAAAAATCATCTAATACTATTTAAATATGAAGTGTCTGTATAAAAGGTGTTACATTATTAAAGTAGAGAGCTTGTTTTTTAATAAAAAGCTTGGTAGGTCAGGTCAATAAGTTCATGCGTTTTTTGTTTCTTTTTCAGTGCCGGGTCCAAACAAAGACAGTTTCAGTTCTGAGAGTTTCACCTGCCAGCTGCTAATGTGTTGCGAGCATTCTTGCTGACCGCACAAGCCGGCATCCAGCCTACGTCCAACCGCCTGCGTTGGTGGTATAGTGGTGAGCATAGCTGCCTTCCAAGCAGTTGACCCGGGTTCGATTCCCGGCCAACGCATTGCCTTTTGTACGGCCAACTCCTTCTGTAACTCGTGGCTGGAGCAAAACTTTTGTATGGGTCTTTGGGCAGCAGTAAAGGACTAGGTCTCCCCGTCGGGGAATCGAACCCCGGTCTTTCGCGTGACAGGCAGAGATACTGTCCACTATACTAACGAGGAGTTGCAGAGATAGGTACTCCTCCCCGATCAGCGCGACTGCAGCTCGCTGCAAACAGCCTTTCCATTTTCAGGAACGGCCTCATTTTAGGCCATCGCTTCACAAGGAGCCAGTGCAGCCGAAAAAATCATCTAATACTATTTAAATATGAAGTGTCTGTATAAAAGGTGTTACGTTATTAAAGTAGAGAGCTTGTTTTTTAATAAAAAGCTTGGTAGGTCAGGTCAATAAGTTCATGCGTTTTTTGTTTCTTTTTCAGTGCCGGGTCCAAACAAAGACAGTTTCAGTTCTGAGAGTTTCACCTGCCAGCTGCTAATGTGTTGCGAGCATTCTTGCTGACCTGCTGACCTTGCTGACCCAACTCCTTCTGTAACTCGTGGCTGGAGCAAAACTTTTGTATGGGTCTTTGGGCAGCAGTAAAGGACTAGGTCTCCCCGTCGGGGAATCGAACCCCGGTCTTCCGCGTGACAGGCGGAGATACTGTCCACTATACTAACGAGGAGTTGCAGAGACAGGTAGTCCTCCCCGATAAGCGCGACTGCAGCTCGCTGCAAACAGCCTTTCCATTTTCAGGAACAGCCTCATTTTAGGCCATCGCTTCACAAGGAGCCAGTGCAGCCGAAAAAATCATCTAATACTATTTAAATATGAAGTGTCTGTATAAAAGGTGTTACGTTATTAAAGTAGAGAGCTTGTTTTTTAATAAAAAGCTTGGTAGGTCAGGTCAATAAGTTCATGCGTTTTTTGTTTCTTTTTCAGTGCCGGGTCCAAACAAAGACAGTTTCAGTTCTGAGAGTTTCACCTGCCAGCTGCTAATGTGTTGCGAGCATTCTTGCTGACCGCACAAGCCGGCATCCAGCCTACGTCCAACTGCCTGCGTTGGTGGTATAGTGGTGAGCATAGCTGCCTTCCAAGCAGTTGACCCGGGTTCGATTCCCGGCCAACGCATTGCCTTTTGTACGGACAACTCCTTCTGTAACTCGTGGCTGGAGCAAAACTTTTGTATGGGTCTTTGGGCAGCAGTAAAGGACTAGGTCTCCCCGTCGGGGAATCGAACCCCGGTCTTCCGCGTGACAGGCGGAGATACTGTCCACTATACTAACGAGGAGTTGCAGAGACAGGTAGTCCTCCCCGATCAGCCCGACTGCAGCTCGCTGCAAACAGCCTTCCCATTTTCAGGAACGGCCTTGTGCGTCATTTTAGGCCATCGCTTCACAAGGAGCCAGTGCAGCCGAAAAAATCATCTAATACTATTTAAATATGAAGTGTCTGTATAAAAGGTGTTACGTTATTAAAGTAGAGAGCTTGTTTTTTAATAAAAAGCTTGGTAGGTCAGGTCAATAAGTTCATGCGTTTTTTGTTTCTTTTTCAGTGCCGGGTCCAAACAAAGACAGTTTCAGTTCTGAGAGTTTCACCTGCCAGCTGCTAATGTGTTGCGAGCATTCTTGCTGACCTGCTGACCTTGCTGACCCAACTCCTTCTGTAACTCGTGGCTGGAGCAAAACTTTTGTATGGGTCTTTGGGCAGCAGTAAAGGACTAGGTCTCCCCGTCGGGGAATCGAACCACGGTCTTCCGCGTGACAGGCAGAGATACTGTCCACTATACTAACGAGGAGCTGCAGAGACAGGTAGTCCTCCCCGATCAGCGCGACTGCAGCTCGCTGCAAACAGCCTTCCCATTTTCAGGAACGGCCTTGTGCGTCATTTTAGGCCATCGCTTCACAAGGAGCCAGTGCAGCCGAAAAAATCATCTAATACTATTTAAATATGAAGTGTCTGTATAAAAGGTGTTACGTTATTAAAGTAGAGAGCTTGTTTTTTAATAAAAAGCTTGGTAGGTCAGGTCAATAAGTTCATGCGTTTTTTGTTTCTTTTTCAGTGCCGGGTCCAAACAAAGACAGTTTCAGTTCTGAGAGTTTCACCTGCCAGCTGCTAATGTGTTGCGAGCATTCTTGCTGACCGCACAAGCCGGCATCCAGCCTACGTCCAACCGCCTGCGTTGGTGGTATAGTGGTGAGCATAGCTGCCTTCCAAGCAGTTGACCCGGGTTCGATTCCCGGCCAACGCATTGCCTTTTGTACGGCCAACTCCTTCTGTAACTCGTGGCTGGAGCAAAACTTTTGTATGGGTCTTTGGGCAGCAGTAAAGGACTAGGTCTCCCCGTCGGGGAATCGAACCCCGGTCTTCCGCGTGACAGGCGGAGATACTGTCCACTATACTAACGAGGAGTTGCAGAGACAGGTAGTCCTCCCCGATCAGCGCGACTGCAGCTCGCTGCAAACAGCCTTCCCATTTTCAGGAACAGCCTCATTTTAGGCCATTGCTTCACAAGGAGCCAGTGCAGCCGAAAAAATCATCTAATACTATTTAAATATGAAGTGTCTGTATAAAAGGTGTTACGTTATTAAAGTAGAGAGCTTGTTTTTTAATAAAAAGCTTGGTAGGTCAGGTCAATAAGTTCATGCGTTTTTTGTTTCTTTTTCAGTGCCGGGTCCAAACAAAGACAGTTTCAGTTCTGAGAGTTTCACCTGCCAGCTGCTAATGTGTTGCGAGCATTCTTGCTGACCGCACAAGCCGGCATCCAGCCTACGTCCAACCGCCTGCGTTGGTGGTATAGTGGTGAGCATAGCTGCCTTCCAAGCAGTTGACCCGGGTTCGATTCCCGGCCAACGCATTGCCTTTTGTACGGCCAACTCCTTCTGTAACTCGTGGCTGGAGCAAAACTTTTGTATGGGTCTTTGGGCAGCAGTAAAGGACTAGGTCTCCCCGTCGGGGAATCGAACCCCGGTCTTCCGCGTGACAGGCGGAGATACTGTCCACTATACTAACGAGGAGTTGCAGAGACAGGTAGTCCTCCCAGATCAGCGCGACTGCAGCTCGCTGCAAACAGCCTTCCCATTTTCAGGAACGGCCTTGTGCGTCATTTTAGGACATCGCTTCACAAGGAGCCAGTGCAGCCGAAAAAATCATCTAATACTATTTAAATATGAAGTGTCTGTATAAAAGGTGTTACGTTATTAAAGTAGAGAGCTTGTTTTTTAATAAAAAGCTTGGTAGGTCAGGTCAATAAGTTCATGCGTTTTTTGTTTCTTTTTCAGTGCCGGGTCCAAACAAAGACAGTTTCAGTTCTGAGAGTTTCACCTGCCAGCTGCTAATGTGTTGCGAGCATTCTTGCTGACCGCACAAGCCGGCATCCAGCCTACGTCCAACTGCCTGCGTTGGTGGTATAGTGGTGAGCATAGCTGCCTTCCAAGCAGTTGACCCGGGTTCGATTCCCGGCCAACGCATTGCCTTTTGTACGGCCAACTCCTTCTGTAACTCGTGGCTGGAGCAAAACTTTTGTATGGGTCTTTGGGCAGCAGTAAAGGACTAGGTCTCCCCGTCGGGGAATCGAACCCCGGTCTTTCGCGTGACAGGCAGAGATACTGTCCACTATACTAACGAGGAGTTGCAGAGATAGGTACTCCTCCCCGATCAGCGCGACTGCAGCTCGCTGCAAACAGCCTTTCCATTTTCAGGAACGGCCTCATTTTAGGCCATCGCTTCACAAGGAGCCAGTGCAGCCGAAAAAATCATCTAATACTATTTAAATATGAAGTGTCTGTATAAAAGGTGTTACGTTATTAAAGTAGAGAGCTTGTTTTTTAATAAAAAGCTTGGTAGGTCAGGTCAATAAGTTCATGCGTTTTTTGTTTCTTTTTCAGTGCCGGGTCCAAACAAAGACAGTTTCAGTTCTGAGAGTTTCACCTGCCAGCTGCTAATGTGTTGCGAGCATTCTTGCTGACCTGCTGACCTTGCTGACCCAACTCCTTCTGTAACTCGTGGCTGGAGCAAAACTTTTGTATGGGTCTTTGGGCAGCAGTAAAGGACTAGGTCTCCCCGTCGGGGAATCGAACCCCGGTCTTCCGCGTGACAGGCGGAGATACTGTCCACTATACTAACGAGGAGCTGCAGAGACAGGTAGTCCTCCCCGATCAGCGCGACTGCAGCTCGCTGCAAACAGCCTTCCCATTTTCAGGAACGGCCTCATTTTAGGCCATTGCTTCACAAGGAGCCAGTGCAGCCGAAAAAATCATCTAATACTATTTAAATATGAAGTGTCTGTATAAAAGGTGTTACGTTATTAAAGTAGAGAGCTTGTTTTTTAATAAAAAGCTTGGTAGGTCAGGTCAATAAGTTCATGCGTTTTTTGTTTCTTTTTCTGTGCCGGGTCCAAACAAAGAGAGATTCAGTTCTGAGAGTTTCACCTGCCAGCTGCTAATGTGTTGCGAGCATTCTTGCTGACCGCACAAGCCGGCATCCAGCCTACGTCCAACCGCCTGCGTTGGTGGTATAGTGGTGAGCATAGCTGCCTTCCAAGCAGTTGACCCGGGTTCGATTCCCGGCCAACGCATTGCCTTTTGTACGGCCAACTCCTTCTGTAACTCGTGGCTGGAGCAAAACTTTTGTATGGGTCTTTGGGCAGCAGTAAAGGACTAGGTCTCCCCGTCGGGGAATCGAACCCCGGTCTTCCGCGTGACAGGCGGAGATACTGTCCACTATACTAACGAGGAGTTGCAGAGACAGGTAGTCCTCCCCGATAAGCGCGACTGCAGCTCGCTGCAAACAGCCTTTCCATTTTCAGGAACAGCCTCATTTTAGGCCATCGCTTCACAAGGAGCCAGTGCAGCCGAAAAAATCATCTAATACTATTTAAATATGAAGTGTCTGTATAAAAGGTGTTACGTTATTAAAGTAGAGAGCTTGTTTTTTAATAAAAAGCTTGGTAGGTCAGGTCAATAAGTTCATGCGTTTTTTGTTTCTTTTTCAGTGCCGGGTCCAAACAAAGACAGTTTCAGTTCTGAGAGTTTCACCTGCCAGCTGCTAATGTGTTGCGAGCATTCTTGCTGACCGCACAAGCCGGCATCCAGCCTACGTCCAACTGCCTGCGTTGGTGGTATAGTGGTGAGCATAGCTGCCTTCCAAGCAGTTGACCCGGGTTCGATTCCCGGCCAACGCATTGCCTTTTGTACGGACAACTCCTTCTGTAACTCGTGGCTGGAGCAAAACTTTTGTATGGGTCTTTGGGCAGCAGTAAAGGACTAGGTCTCCCCGTCGGGGAATCGAACCCCGGTCTTCCGCGTGACAGGCGGAGATACTGTCCACTATACTAACGAGGAGTTGCAGAGACAGGTAGTCCTCCCCGATCAGCCCGACTGCAGCTCGCTGCAAACAGCCTTCCCATTTTCAGGAACGGCCTTGTGCGTCATTTTAGGCCATCGCTTCACAAGGAGCCAGTGCAGCCGAAAAAATCATCTAATACTATTTAAATATGAAGTGTCTGTATAAAAGGTGTTACGTTATTAAAGTAGAGAGCTTGTTTTTTAATAAAAAGCTTGGTAGGTCAGGTCAATAAGTTCATGCGTTTTTTGTTTCTTTTTCAGTGCCGGGTCCAAACAAAGACAGTTTCAGTTCTGAGAGTTTCACCTGCCAGCTGCTAATGTGTTGCGAGCATTCTTGCTGACCTGCTGACCTTGCTGACCCAACTCCTTCTGTAACTCGTGGCTGGAGCAAAACTTTTGTATGGGTCTTTGGGCAGCAGTAAAGGACTAGGTCTCCCCGTCGGGGAATCGAACCACGGTCTTCCGCGTGACAGGCGGAGATACTGTCCACTATACTAACGAGGAGCTGCAGAGACAGGTAGTCCTCCCCGATCAGCGCGACTGCAGCTCGCTGCAAACAGCCTTCCCATTTTCAGGAACGGCCTTGTGCGTCATTTTAGGCCATCGCTTCACAAGGAGCCAGTGCAGCCGAAAAAATCATCTAATACTATTTAAATATGAAGTGTCTGTATAAAAGGTGTTACGTTATTAAAGTAGAGAGCTTGTTTTTTAATAAAAAGCTTGGTAGGTCAGGTCAATAAGTTCATGCGTTTTTTGTTTCTTTTTCAGTGCCGGGTCCAAACAAAGACAGTTTCAGTTCTGAGAGTTTCACCTGCCAGCTGCTAATGTGTTGCGAGCATTCTTGCTGACCGCACAAGCCGGCATCCAGCCTACGTCCAACCGCCTGCGTTGGTGGTATAGTGGTGAGCATAGCTGCCTTCCAAGCAGTTGACCCGGGTTCGATTCCCGGCCAACGCATTGCCTTTTGTACGGCCAACTCCTTCTGTAACTCGTGGCTGGAGCAAAACTTTTGTATGGGTCTTTGGGCAGCAGTAAAGGACTAGGTCTCCCCGTCGGGGAATCGAACCCCGGTCTTCCGCGTGACAGGCGGAGATACTGTCCACTATACTAACGAGGAGTTGCAGAGACAGGTAGTCCTCCCCGATCAGCGCGACTGCAGCTCGCTGCAAACAGCCTTCCCATTTTCAGGAACAGCCTCATTTTAGGCCATTGCTTCACAAGGAGCCAGTGCAGCCGAAAAAATCATCTAATACTATTTAAATATGAAGTGTCTGTATAAAAGGTGTTACGTTATTAAAGTAGAGAGCTTGTTTTTTTATAAAAAGCTTGGTAGGTCAGGTCAATAAGTTCATGCGTTTTTTGTTTCTTTTTCAGTGCCGGGTCCAAACAAAGACAGTTTCAGTTCTGAGAGTTTCACCTGCCAGCTGCTAATGTGTTGCGAGCATTCTTGCTGACCTGCTGATCTTGCTGACCCAACTCCTTCTGTAACTCGTGGCTGGAGCAAAACTTTTGTATGGGTCTTTGGGCAGCAGTAAAGGACTAGGTCTCCCCGTCGGGGAATCGAACCCCGGTCTTCCGCGTGACAGGCGGAGATACTGTCCACTATACTAACGAGGAGTTGCAGAGACAGGTAGTCCTCCCCGATAAGCGCGACTGCAGCTCGCTGCAAACAGCCTTTCCATTTTCAGGAACAGCCTCATTTTAGGCCATCGCTTCACAAGGAGCCAGTGCAGCCGAAAAAATCATCTAATACTATTTAAATATGAAGTGTCTGTATAAAAGGTGTTACGTTATTAAGGCGAGACACGGCAGGCAAAAACATCGATTTTTCATGCAGTGGTCAGTTTTGAGATTTTGGCCGAGTTTACTCCTTCAATATGTATTATTTCAAGCTGCTATAAAGAAAACGCTGAAAATATACATTACAATGTTTATTTTATTACATTTTGTTTACTTGCGGCAGTAAGTTTCTCCCGAATTTACCAGGAAGTTAGTATTCCATCGCGACATGCCGAGCTCCGTCTGTTCACTGAAGTCTGTCATGTCCGGGATCGTTGTAAAGCTCTGAGTCTCATGCACAACGCTATGTAAACCAAATATGGGCATTTCCTTTCTATCAGTAACCAATCGTGAATGTCCAAAGGGGGATTTAAAGCTAACGACGAAATCTCATTTAGAGCTATTTAAATCTTTAACTGCCGTTTTCTCAAAATAATTTTTTTGCGTTTTTTTGTCATTCTCCAGTAGAAACATCTCAGCCTATGTAGCACCTATGTACACCAAACTTTCCAGTTATACACTTAGCAGTATTCTGAAGATCTGTTCAGAGGGATTTGTTAATAAATCATTCCTGGCCTGATTTATGTGACATTTTAATTAAAAAAAAACTCGAAAAATCGATATTTTAAGGCTATGGACAGTAAATTTTGATTTCCTAGGTAATGAAAGCATATATCCTGAAATCCCTCTGAACATCTTTTGTCATCTTGTGTGTAATCAAAATGAAAAAATAATTTTGCGTCTGGCTTTATCATATTTTCAGATATATCTACTGAAAAAATATGTAAAATTGCACATATTTAATGAGATAATACCTAATTTGCATAATTAAACATAAAAATTTCAAAAACTTGTAAAACATTTTTTGTATGAACTTGTGTAAGTAATGAACTGAGGAAGTTTCATGGTGATATCTATTATTTAAAAATTTTACCCTATTCACCTGTAGTGTCTCGCCTTAAAGTAGAGAGCTTGTTTTTTAATAAAAAGCTTGGTAGGTCAGGTCAATAAGTTCATGCGTTTTTTGTTTCTTTTTCAGTGCCGGGTCCAAACAAAGACAGTTTCAGTTCTGAGAGTTTCACCTGCCAGCTGCTAATGTGTTGCGAGCATTCTTGCTGACCGCACAAGCCGGCATCCAGCCTACGTCCAACCGCCTGCGTTGGTGGTATAGTGGTGAGCATAGCTGCCTTCCAAGCAGTTGACCCGGGTTCGATTCCCGGCCAACGCATTGCCTTTTGTACGGCCAACTCCTTCTGTAACTCGTGGCTGGAGCAAAACTTTTGTATGGGTCTTTGGGCAGCAGTAAAGGACTAGGTCTCCCCGTCGGGGAATCGAACCCCGGTCTTTCGCGTGACAGGCGGAGATACTGTCCACTATACTAACGAGGAGTTGCAGAGATAGGTACTCCTCCCCGATCAGCGCGACTGCAGCTCGCTGCAAACAGCCTTTCCATTTTCAGGAACGGCCTCATTTTAGGCCATCGCTTCACAAGGAGCCAGTGCAGCCGAAAAAATCATCTAATACTATTTAAATATGAAGTGTCTGTATAAAAGGTGTTACGTTATTAAAGTAGAGAGCTTGTTTTTTAATAAAAAGCTTGGTAGGTCAGGTCAATAAGTTCATGCGTTTTTTGTTTCTTTTTCAGTGCCGGGTCCAAACAAAGACAGTTTCAGTTCTGAGAGTTTCACCTGCCAGCTGCTAATGTGTTGCGAGCATTCTTGCTGACCTGCTGACCTTGCTGACCCAACTCCTTCTGTAACTCGTGGCTGGAGCAAAACTTTTGTATGGGTCTTTGGGCAGCAGTAAAGGACTAGGTCTCCCCGTCGGGGAATCGAACCCCGGTCTTCCGCGTGACAGGCGGAGATACTGTCCACTATACTAACGAGGAGTTGCAGAGACAGGTAGTCCTCCCCGATCAGCGCGACTGCAGCTCGCTGCAAACAGCCTTCCCATTTTCAGGAACGGCCTCATTTTAGGCCATTGCTTCACAAGGAGCCAGTGCAGCCGAAAAAATCATCTAATACTATTTAAATATGAAGTGTCTGTATAAAAGGTGTTACGTTATTAAAGTAGAGAGCTTGTTTTTTAATAAAAAGCTTGGTAGGTCAGGTCAATAAGTTCATGCGTTTTTTGTTTCTTTTTCAGTGCCGGGTCCAAACAAAGACAGTTTCAGTTCTGAGAGTTTCACCTGCCAGCTGCTAATGTGTTGCGAGCATTCTTGCTGACCGCACAAGCCGGCATCCAGCCTACGTCCAACCGCCTGCGTTGGTGGTATAGTGGTGAGCATAGCTGCCTTCCAAGCAGTTGACCCGGGTTCGATTCCCGGCCAACGCATTGCCTTTTGTACGGCCAACTCCTTCTGTAACTCGTGGCTGGAGCAAAACTTTTGTATGGGTCTTTGGGCAGCAGTAAAGGACTAGGTCTCCCCGTCGGGGAATCGAACCCCGGTCTTCCGCGTGACAGGCGGAGATACTGTCCACTATACTAACGAGGAGTTGCAGAGACAGGTAGTCCTCCCCGATCAGCGTGACTGCAGCTCGCTGCAAACAGCCTTCCCATTTTCAGGAACGGCCTCATTTTAGGCCATTGCTTCACAAGGAGCCAGTGCAGCCGAAAAAATCATCTAATACTATTTAAATATGAAGTGTCTGTATAAAAGGTGTTACGTTATTAAAGTAGAGAGCTTGTTTTTTAATAAAAAGCTTGGTAGGTCAGGTCAATAAGTTCATGCGTTTTTTGTTTCTTTTTCAGTGCCGGGTCCAAACAAAGACAGTTTCAGTTCTGAGAGTTTCACCTGCCAGCTGTTAATGTGTTGCGAGCATTCTTGCTGACCGCACAAGCCGGCATCCAGCCTACGTCCAACTGCCTGCGTTGGTGGTATAGTGGTGAGCATAGCTGCCTTCCAAGCAGTTGACCCGGGTTCGATTCCCGGCCAACGCATTGCCTTTTGTACGGACAACTCCTTCTGTAACTCGTGGCTGTAGCAAAACTTTTGTATGGGTCTTAGGGCAGCAGTAAAGGACTAGGTCTCCCCGTCGGGGAATCGAACCCCGGTCTTCCGCGTGACAGGCGGAGATACTGTCCACTATACTAACGAGGAGTTGCAGAGACAGGTAGTCCTCCCGGATCAGCCCGACTGCAGCTCGCTGCAAACAGCCTTCCCATTTTCAGGAACGGCCTTGTGCGTCATTTTAGGCCATCGCTTCACAAGGAGCCAGTGCAGCCGAAAAAATCATCTAATACTATTTAAATATGAAGTGTCTGTATAAAAGGTGTTACGTTATTAAAGTAGAGAGCTTGTTTTTTAATAAAAAGCTTGGTAGGTCAGGTCAATAAGTTCATGCGTTTTTTGTTTCTTTTTCAGTGCCGGGTCCAAACAAAGACAGTTTCAGTTCTGAGAGTTTCACCTGCCAGCTGCTAATGTGTTGCGAGCATTCTTGCTGACCGCACAAGCCGGCATCCAGCCTACGTCCAACCGCCTGCGTTGGTGGTATAGTGGTGAGCATAGCTGCCTTCCAAGCAGTTGACCCGGGTTCGATTCCCGGCCAACGCATTGCCTTTTGTACGGCCAACTCCTTCTGTAACTCGTGGCTGGAGCAAAACTTTTGTATGGGTCTTTGGGCAGCAGTAAAGGACTAGGTCTCCCCGTCGGGGAATCGAACCCCGGTCTTTCGCGTGACAGGCAGAGATACTGTCCACTATACTAACGAGGAGTTGCAGAGATAGGTACTCCTCCCCGATCAGCGCGACTGCAGCTCGCTGCAAACAGCCTTTCCATTTTCAGGAACGGCCTCATTTTAGGCCATCGCTTCACAAGGAGCCAGTGCAGCCGAAAAAATCATCTAATACTATTTAAATATGAAGTGTCTGTATAAAAGGTGTTACGTTATTAAAGTAGAGAGCTTGTTTTTTAATAAAAAGCTTGGTAGGTCAGGTCAATAAGTTCATGCGTTTTTTGTTTCTTTTTCAGTGCCGGGTCCAAACAAAGACAGTTTCAGTTCTGAGAGTTTCACCTGCCAGCTGCTAATGTGTTGCGAGCATTCTTGCTGACCTGCTGACCTTGCTGACCCAACTCCTTCTGTAACTCGTGGCTGGAGCAAAACTTTTGTATGGGTCTTTGGGCAGCAGTAAAGGACTAGGTCTCCCCGTCGGGGAATCGAACCCCGGTCTTCCGCGTGACAGGCGGAGATACTGTCCACTATACTAACGAGGAGTTGCAGAGACAGGTAGTCCTCCCCGATCAGCCCGACTGCAGCTCGCCGCAAACAGCCTTCCCATTTTCAGGAACGGCCTTGTGCGTCATTTTAGGCCATCGCTTCACAAGGAGCCAGTGCAGCCGAAAAAATCATCTAATACTATTTAAATATGAAGTGTCTGTATAAAAGGTGTTACGTTATTAAAGTAGAGAGCTTGTTTTTTAATAAAAAGCTTGGTAGGTCAGGTCAATAAGTTCATGCGTTTTTTGTTTCTTTTTCAGTGCCGGGTCCAAACAAAGACAGTTTCAGTTCTGAGAGTTTCACCTGCCAGCTGCTAATGTGTTGCGAGCATTCTTGCTGACCGCACAAGCCGGCATCCAGCCTACGTCCAACCGCCTGCGTTGGTGGTATAGTGGTGAGCATAGCTGCCTTCCAAGCAGTTGACCCGGGTTCGATTCCCGGCCAACGCATTGCCTTTTGTACGGCCAACTCCTTCTGTAACTCGTGGCTGGAGCAAAACTTTTGTATGGGTCTTTGGGCAGCAGTAAAGGACTAGGTCTCCCCGTCGGGGAATCGAACCCCGGTCTTTCGCGTGACAGGCAGAGATACTGTCCACTATACTAACGAGGAGTTGCAGAGATAGGTACTCCTCCCCGATCAGCGCGACTGCAGCTCGCTGCAAACAGCCTTTCCATTTTCAGGAACGGCCTCATTTTAGGCCATCGCTTCACAAGGAGCCAGTGCAGCCGAAAAAATCATCTAATACTATTTAAATATGAAGTGTCTGTATAAAAGGTGTTACGTTATTAAAGTAGAGAGCTTGTTTTTTAATAAAAAGCTTGGTAGGTCAGGTCAATAAGTTCATGCGTTTTTTGTTTCTTTTTCAGTGCCGGGTCCAAACAAAGACAGTTTCAGTTCTGAGAGTTTCACCTGCCAGCTGCTAATGTGTTGCGAGCATTCTTGCTGACCTGCTGACCTTGCTGACCCAACTCCTTCTGTAACTCGTGGCTGGAGCAAAACTTTTGTATGGGTCTTTGGGCAGCAGTAAAGGACTAGGTCTCCCCGTCGGGGAATCGAACCCCGGTCTTCCGCGTGACAGGCGGAGATACTGTCCACTATACTAACGAGGAGCTGCAGAGACAGGTAGTCCTCCCCGATCAGCGCGACTGCAGCTCGCTGCAAACAGCCTTCCCATTTTCAGGAACGGCCTCATTTTAGGCCATTGCTTCACAAGGAGCCAGTGCAGCCGAAAAAATCATCTAATACTATTTAAATATGAAGTGTCTGTATAAAAGGTGTTACGTTATTAAAGTAGAGAGCTTGTTTTTTAATAAAAAGCTTGGTAGGTCAGGTCAATAAGTTCATGCGTTTTTTGTTTCTTTTTCTGTGCCGGGTCCAAACAAAGAGAGATTCAGTTCTGAGAGTTTCACCTGCCAGCTGCTAATGTGTTGCGAGCATTCTTGCTGACCGCACAAGCCGGCATCCAGCCTACGTCCAACCGCCTGCGTTGGTGGTATAGTGGTGAGCATAGCTGCCTTCCAAGCAGTTGACCCGGGTTCGATTCCCGGCCAACGCATTGCCTTTTGTACGGCCAACTCCTTCTGTAACTCGTGGCTGGAGCAAAACTTTTGTATGGGTCTTTGGGCAGCAGTAAAGGACTAGGTCTCCCCGTCGGGGAATCGAACCCCGGTCTTCCGCGTGACAGGCGGAGATACTGTCCACTATACTAACGAGGAGTTGCAGAGACAGGTAGTCCTCCCCGATAAGCGCGACTGCAGCTCGCTGCAAACAGCCTTTCCATTTTCAGGAACAGCCTCATTTTAGGCCATCGCTTCACAAGGAGCCAGTGCAGCCGAAAAAATCATCTAATACTATTTAAATATGAAGTGTCTGTATAAAAGGTGTTACGTTATTAAAGTAGAGAGCTTGTTTTTTAATAAAAAGCTTGGTAGGTCAGGTCAATAAGTTCATGCGTTTTTTGTTTCTTTTTCAGTGCCGGGTCCAAACAAAGACAGTTTCAGTTCTGAGAGTTTCACCTGCCAGCTGCTAATGTGTTGCGAGCATTCTTGCTGACCGCACAAGCCGGCATCCAGCCTACGTCCAACCGCCTGCGTTGGTGGTATAGTGGTGAGCATAGCTGCCTTCCAAGCAGTTGACCCGGGTTCGATTCCCGGCCAACGCATTGCCTTTTGTACGGCCAACTCCTTCTGTAACTCGTGGCTGGAGCAAAACTTTTGTATGGGTCTTTGGGCAGCAGTAAAGGACTAGGTCTCCCCGTCGGGGAATCAAACCCCGGTCTTTCGCGTGACAGGCAGAGATACTGTCCACTATACTAACGAGGAGTTGCAGAGATAGGTACTCCTCCCCGATCAGCGCGACTGCAGCTCGCTGCAAACAGCCTTTCCATTTTCAGGAACGGCCTCATTTTAGGCCATCGCTTCACAAGGAGCCAGTGCAGCCGAAAAAATCATCTAATACTATTTAAATATGAAGTGTCTGTATAAAAGGTGTTACGTTATTAAAGTAGAGAGCTTGTTTTTTAATAAAAAGCTTGGTAGGTCAGGTCAATAAGTTCATGCGTTTTTTGTTTCTTTTTCAGTGCCGGGTCCAAACAAAGACAGTTTCAGTTCTGAGAGTTTCACCTGCCAGCTGCTAATGTGTTGCGAGCATTCTTGCTGACCTGCTGACCTTGCTGACCCAACTCCTTCTGTAACTCGTGGCTGGAGCAAAACTTTTGTATGGGTCTTTGGGCAGCAGTAAAGGACTAGGTCTCCCCGTCGGGGAATCGAACCACGGTCTTCCGCGTGACAGGCGGAGACACTGTCCACTATACTAACGAGGAGCTGCAGAGACAGGTAGTCCTCCCCGATCAGCGCGACTGCAGCTCGCTGCAAACAGCCTTCCCATTTTCAGGAACGGCCTTGTGCGTCATTTTAGGCCATCGCTTCACAAGGAGCCAGTGCAGCCGAAAAAATCATCTAATACTATTTAAATATGAAGTGTCTGTATAAAAGGTGTTACGTTATTAAAGTAGAGAGCTTGTTTTTTAATAAAAAGCTTGGTAGGTCAGGTCAATAAGTTCATGCGTTTTTTGTTTCTTTTTCAGTGCCGGGTCCAAACAAAGACAGTTTCAGTTCTGAGAGTTTCACCTGCCAGCTGCTAATGTGTTGCGAGCATTCTTGCTGACCGCACAAGCCGGCATCCAGCCTACGTCCAACCGCCTGCGTTGGTGGTATAGTGGTGAGCATAGCTGCCTTCCAAGCAGTTGACCCGGGTTCGATTCCCGGCCAACGCATTGCCTTTTGTACGGCCAACTCCTTCTGTAACTCGTGGCTGGAGCAAAACTTTTGTATGGGTCTTTGGGCAGCAGTAAAGGACTAGGTCTCCCCGTCGGGGAATCGAACCCCGGTCTTCCGCGTGACAGGCGGAGATACTGTCCACTATACTAACGAGGAGTTGCAGAGACAGGTAGTCCTCCCCGATCAGCGCGACTGCAGCTCGCTGCAAACAGCCTTCCCATTTTCAGGAACAGCCTCATTTTAGGCCATTGCTTCACAAGGAGCCAGTGCAGCCGAAAAAATCATCTAATACTATTTAAATATGAAGTGTCTGTATAAAAGGTGTTACGTTATTAAAGTAGAGAGCTTGTTTTTTAATAAAAAGCTTGGTAGGTCAGGTCAATAAGTTCATGCGTTTTTTGTTTCTTTTTCAGTGCCGGGTCCAAACAAAGACAGTTTCAGTTCTGAGAGTTTCACCTGCCAGCTGCTAATGTGTTGCGAGCATTCTTGCTGACCTGCTGATCTTGCTGACCCAACTCCTTCTGTAACTCGTGGCTGGAGCAAAACTTTTGTATGGGTCTTTGGGCAGCAGTAAAGGACTAGGTCTCCCCGTCGGGGAATCGAACCCCGGTCTTCCGCGTGACAGGCGGAGATACTGTCCACTATACTAACGAGGAGTTGCAGAGACAGGTAGTCCTCCCCGATAAGCGCGACTGCAGCTCGCTGCAAACAGCCTTTCCATTTTCAGGAACAGCCTCATTTTAGGCCATCGCTTCACAAGGAGCCAGTGCAGCCGAAAAAATCATCTAATACTATTTAAATATGAAGTGTCTGTATAAAAGGTGTTACGTTATTAAGGCGAGACACGGCAGGCAAAAACATCGATTTTTCATGCAGTGGTCAGTTTTGAGATTTTGGCCGAGTTTACTCCTTCAATATGTATTATTTCAAGCTGCTATAAAGAAAACGCTGAAAATATACATTACAATGTTTATTTTATTACATTTTGTTTACTTGCGGCAGTAAGTTTCTCCCGAATTTACCAGGAAGTTAGTATTCCATCGCGACATGCCGAGCTCCGTCTGTTCACTGAAGTCTGTCATGTCCGGGATCGTTGTAAAGCTCTGAGTCTCATGCACAACGCTATGTAAACCAAATATGGGCATTTCCTTTCTATCAGTAACCAATCGTGAATGTCCAAAGGGGGATTTAAAGCTAACGACGAAATCTCATTTAGAGCTATTTAAATCTTTAACTGCCGTTTTCTCAAAATAATTTTTTTGCGTTTTTTTGTCATTCTCCAGTAGAAACATCTCAGCCTATGTAGCACCTATGTACACCAAACTTTCCAGTTATACACTTAGCAGTATTCTGAAGATCTGTTCAGAGGGATTTGTTAATAAATCATTCCTGGCCTGATTTATGTGACATTTTAATTTAAAAAAAACTCGAAAAATCGATATTTTAAGGCTATGGACAGTAAATTTTGATTTCCTAGGTAATGAAAGCATATATCCTGAAATCCCTCTGAACATCTTTTGTCATCTTGTGTGTAATCAAAATGAAAAAATAATTTTGCGTCTGGCTTTATCATATTTTCAGATATATCTACTGAAAAAATATGTAAAATTGCACATATTTAATGAGATAATACCTAATTTGCATAATTAAACATAAAAATTTCAAAAACTTGTAAAACATTTTTTGTATGAACTTGTGTAAGTAATGAACTGAGGAAGTTTCATGGTGATATCTATTATTTAAAAATTTTACCCTATTCACCTGTAGTGTCTCGCCTTAAAGTAGAGAGCTTGTTTTTTAATAAAAAGCTTGGTAGGTCAGGTCAATAAGTTCATGCGTTTTTTGTTTCTTTTTCAGTGCCGGGTCCAAACAAAGACAGTTTCAGTTCTGAGAGTTTCACCTGCCAGCTGCTAATGTGTTGCGAGCATTCTTGCTGACCGCACAAGCCGGCATCCAGCCTACGTCCAACCGCCTGCGTTGGTGGTATAGTGGTGAGCATAGCTGCCTTCCAAGCAGTTGACCCGGGTTCGATTCCCGGCCAACGCATTGCCTTTTGTACGGCCAACTCCTTCTGTAACTCGTGGCTGGAGCAAAACTTTTGTATGGGTCTTTGGGCAGCAGTAAAGGACTAGGTCTCCCCGTCGGGGAATCGAACCCCGGTCTTTCGCGTGACAGGCGGAGATACTGTCCACTATACTAACGAGGAGTTGCAGAGATAGGTACTCCTCCCCGATCAGCGCGACTGCAGCTCGCTGCAAACAGCCTTTCCATTTTCAGGAACGGCCTCATTTTAGGCCATCGCTTCACAAGGAGCCAGTGCAGCCGAAAAAATCATCTAATACTATTTAAATATGAAGTGTCTGTATAAAAGGTGTTACGTTATTAAAGTAGAGAGCTTGTTTTTTAATAAAAAGCTTGGTAGGTCAGGTCAATAAGTTCATGCGTTTTTTGTTTCTTTTTCAGTGCCGGGTCCAAACAAAGACAGTTTCAGTTCTGAGAGTTTCACCTGCCAGCTGCTAATGTGTTGCGAGCATTCTTGCTGACCTGCTGACCTTGCTGACCCAACTCCTTCTGTAACTCGTGGCTGGAGCAAAACTTTTGTATGGGTCTTTGGGCAGCAGTAAAGGACTAGGTCTCCCCGTCGGGGAATCGAACCCCGGTCTTCCGCGTGACAGGCGGAGATACTGTCCACTATACTAACGAGGAGTTGCAGAGACAGGTAGTCCTCCCCGATCAGCGCGACTGCAGCTCGCTGCAAACAGCCTTCCCATTTTCAGGAACGGCCTCATTTTAGGCCATTGCTTCACAAGGAGCCAGTGCAGCCGAAAAAATCATCTAATACTATTTAAATATGAAGTGTCTGTATAAAAGGTGTTACGTTATTAAAGTAGAGAGCTTGTTTTTTAATAAAAAGCTTGGTAGGTCAGGTCAATAAGTTCATGCGTTTTTTGTTTCTTTTTCAGTGCCGGGTCCAAACAAAGACAGTTTCAGTTCTGAGAGTTTCACCTGCCAGCTGCTAATGTGTTGCGAGCATTCTTGCTGACCGCACAAGCCGGCATCCAGCCTACGTCCAACCGCCTGCGTTGGTGGTATAGTGGTGAGCATAGCTGCCTTCCAAGCAGTTGACCCGGGTTCGATTCCCGGCCAACGCATTGCCTTTTGTACGGCCAACTCCTTCTGTAACTCGTGGCTGGAGCAAAACTTTTGTATGGGTCTTTGGGCAGCAGTAAAGGACTAGGTCTCCCCGTCGGGGAATCGAACCCCGGTCTTCCGCGTGACAGGCGGAGATACTGTCCACTATACTAACGAGGAGTTGCAGAGACAGGTAGTCCTCCCCGATCAGCGTGACTGCAGCTCGCTGCAAACAGCCTTCCCATTTTCAGGAACAGCCTCATTTTAGGCCATTGCTTCACAAGGAGCCAGTGCAGCCGAAAAAATCATCTAATACTATTTAAATATGAAGTGTCTGTATAAAAGGTGTTACGTTATTAAAGTAGAGAGCTTGTTTTTTAATAAAAAGCTTGGTAGGTCAGGTCAATAAGTTCATGCGTTTTTTGTTTCTTTTTCAGTGCCGGGTCCAAACAAAGACAGTTTCAGTTCTGAGAGTTTCACCTGCCAGCTGTTAATGTGTTGCGAGCATTCTTGCTGACCGCACAAGCCGGCATCCAGCCTACGTCCAACTGCCTGCGTTGGTGGTATAGTGGTGAGCATAGCTGCCTTCCAAGCAGTTGACCCGGGTTCGATTCCCGGCCAACGCATTGCCTTTTGTACGGACAACTCCTTCTGTAACTCGTGGCTGGAGCAAAACTTTTGTATGGGTCTTTGGGCAGCAGTAAAGGACTAGGTCTCCCCGTCGGGGAATCGAACCCCGGTGTTCCGCGTGACAGGCGGAGATACTGTCCACTATACTAACGAGGAGTTGCAGAGACAGGTAGTCCTCCCCGATCAGCGCGACTGCAGCTCGCTGCAAACAGCCTTCCCATTTTCAGGAACGGCCTTGTGCGTCATTTTAGGCCATCGCTTCACAAGGAGCCAGTGCAGCCGAAAAAATCATCTAATACTATTTAAATATGAAGTGTCTGTATAAAAGGTGTTACGTTATTAAAGTAGAGAGCTTGTTTTTTAATAAAAAGCTTGGTAGGTCAGGTCAATAAGTTCATGCGTTTTTTGTTTCTTTTTCAGTGCCGGGTCCAAACAAAGACAGTTTCAGTTCTGAGAGTTTCACCTGCCAGCTGCTAATGTGTTGCGAGCATTCTTGCTGACCGCACAAGCCGGCATCCAGCCTACGTCCAACCGCCTGCGTTGGTGGTATAGTGGTGAGCATAGCTGCCTTCCAAGCAGTTGACCCGGGTTCGATTCCCGGCCAACGCATTGCCTTTTGTACGGCCAACTCCTTCTGTAACTCGTGGCTGGAGCAAAACTTTTGTATGGGTCTTTGGGCAGCAGTAAAGGACTAGGTCTCCCCGTCGGGGAATCGAACCCCGGTCTTCCACGTGACAGGCGGAGATACTGTCCACTATACTAACGAGGAGTTGCAGAGACAGGTAGTCCTCCCCGATCAGCGCGGACTGCAGCTCGCTGCAAACAGCCTTTCCATTTTCAGGAACGGCCTCATTTTAGGCCATCGCTTCACAAGGAGCCAGTGCAGCCGAAAAAATCATCTAATACTATTTAAATATGAAGTGTCTGTATAAAAGGTGTTACGTTATTAAAGTAGAGAGCTTGTTTTTTAATAAAAAGCTTGGTAGGTCAGGTCAATAAGTTCATGCGTTTTTTGTTTCTTTTTCAGTGCCGGGTCCAAACAAAGACAGTTTCAGTTCTGAGAGTTTCACCTGCCAGCTGCTAATGTGTTGCGAGCATTCTTGCTGACCGCACAAGCCGGCATCCAGCCTACGTCCAACCGCCTGCGTTGGTGGTATAGTGGTGAGCATAGCTGCCTTCCAAGCAGTTGACCCGGGTTCGATTCCCGGCCAACGCATTGCCTTTTGTACGGCCAACTCCTTCTGTAACTCGTGGCTGGAGCAAAACTTTTGTATGGGTCTTTGGGCAGCAGTAAAGGACTAGGTCTCCCCGTCGGGGAATCGAACCCCGGTCTTTCGCGTGACAGGCGGAGATACTGTCCACTATACTAACGAGGAGTTGCAGAGACAGGTACTCCTCCCCGATCAGCGCGACTGCAGCTCGCTGCAAACAGCCTTTCCATTTTCAGGAACGGCCTCATTTTAGGCCATCGCTTCACAAGGAGCCAGTGCAGCCGAAAAAATCATCTAATACTATTTAAATATGAAGTGTCTGTATAAAAGGTGTTACGTTATTAAAGTAGAGAGCTTGTTTTTTAATAAAAAGCTTGGTAGGTCAGGTCAATAAGTTCATGCGTTTTTTGTTTCTTTTTCAGTGCCGGGTCCAAACAAAGACAGTTTCAGTTCTGAGAGTTTCACCTGCCAGCTGCTAATGTGTTGCGAGCATTCTTGCTGACCTGCTGATCTTGCTGACCCAACTCCTTCTGTAACTCGTGGCTGGAGCAAAACTTTTGTATGGGTCTTTGGGCAGCAGTAAAGGACTAGGTCTCCCCGTCGGGGAATCGAACCCCGGTCTTCCGCGTGACAGGCGGAGATACTGTCCACTATACTAACGAGGAGTTGCAGAGACAGGTAGTCCTCCCCGATCAGCGCGACTGCAGCTCGCTGCAAACAGCCTTCCCATTTTCAGGAACAGCCTCATTTTAGGCCATTGCTTCACAAGGAGCCAGTGCAGCCGAAAAAATCATCTAATACTATTTAAATATGAAGTGTCTGTATAAAAGGTGTTACGTTATTAAAGTAGAGAGCTTGTTTTTTAATAAAAAGCTTGGTAGGTCAGGTCAATAAGTTCATGCGTTTTTTGTTTCTTTTTCAGTGCCGGGTCCAAACAAAGACAGTTTCAGTTCTGAGAGTTTCACCTGCCAGCTGCTAATGTGTTGCGAGCATTCTTGCTGACCTGCTGATCTTGCTGACCCAACTCCTTCTGTAACTCGTGGCTGGAGCAAAACTTTTGTATGGGTCTTTGGGCAGCAGTAAAGGACTAGGTCTCCCCGTCGGGGAATCGAACCCCGGTCTTCCGCGTGACAGGCGGAGATACTGTCCACTATACTAACGAGGAGTTGCAGAGACAGGTAGTCCTCCCCGATAAGCGCGACTGCAGCTCGCTGCAAACAGCCTTTCCATTTTCAGGAACAGCCTCATTTTAGGCCATCGCTTCACAAGGAGCCAGTGCAGCCGAAAAAATCATCTAATACTATTTAAATATGAAGTGTCTGTATAAAAGGTGTTACGTTATTAAGGCGAGACACGGCAGGCAAAAACATCGATTTTTCATGCAGTGGTCAGTTTTGAGATTTTGGCCGAGTTTACTCCTTCAATATGTATTATTTCAAGCTGCTATAAAGAAAACGCTGAAAATATACATTACAATGTTTATTTTATTACATTTTGTTTACTTGCGGCAGTAAGTTTCTCCCGAATTTACCAGGAAGTTAGTATTCCATCGCGACATGCCGAGCTCCGTCTGTTCACTGAAGTCTGTCATGTCCGGGATCGTTGTAAAGCTCTGAGTCTCATGCACAACGCTATGTAAACCAAATATGGGCATTTCCTTTCTATCAGTAACCAATCGTGAATGTCCAAAGGGGGATTTAAAGCTAACGACGAAATCTCATTTAGAGCTATTTAAATCTTTAACTGCCGTTTTCTCAAAATAATTTTTTTGCGTTTTTTTGTCATTCTCCAGTAGAAACATCTCAGCCTATGTAGCACCTATGTACACCAAACTTTCCAGTTATACACTTAGCAGTATTCTGAAGATCTGTTCAGAGGGATTTGTTAATAAATCATTCCTGGCCTGATTTATGTGACATTTTAATTTAAAAAAAACTCGAAAAATCGATATTTTAAGGCTATGGACAGTAAATTTTGATTTCCTAGGTAATGAAAGCATATATCCTGAAATCCCTCTGAACATCTTTTGTCATCTTGTGTGTAATCAAAATGAAAAAATAATTTTGCGTCTGGCTTTATCATATTTTCAGATATATCTACTGAAAAAATATGTAAAATTGCACATATTTAATGAGATAATACCTAATTTGCATAATTAAACATAAAAATTTCAAAAACTTGTAAAACATTTTTTGTATGAACTTGTGTAAGTAATGAACTGAGGAAGTTTCATGGTGATATCTATTATTTAAAAATTTTACCCTATTCACCTGTAGTGTCTCGCCTTAAAGTAGAGAGCTTGTTTTTTAATAAAAAGCTTGGTAGGTCAGGTCAATAAGTTCATGCGTTTTTTGTTTCTTTTTCAGTGCCGGGTCCAAACAAAGACAGTTTCAGTTCTGAGAGTTTCACCTGCCAGCTGCTAATGTGTTGCGAGCATTCTTGCTGACCGCACAAGCCGGCATCCAGCCTACGTCCAACCGCCTGCGTTGGTGGTATAGTGGTGAGCATAGCTGCCTTCCAAGCAGTTGACCCGGGTTCGATTCCCGGCCAACGCATTGCCTTTTGTACGGCCAACTCCTTCTGTAACTCGTGGCTGGAGCAAAACTTTTGTATGGGTCTTTGGGCAGCAGTAAAGGACTAGGTCTCCCCGTCGGGGAATCGAACCCCGGTCTTTCGCGTGACAGGCGGAGATACTGTCCACTATACTAACGAGGAGTTGCAGAGATAGGTACTCCTCCCCGATCAGCGCGACTGCAGCTCGCTGCAAACAGCCTTTCCATTTTCAGGAACGGCCTCATTTTAGGCCATCGCTTCACAAGGAGCCAGTGCAGCCGAAAAAATCATCTAATACTATTTAAATATGAAGTGTCTGTATAAAAGGTGTTACGTTATTAAAGTAGAGAGCTTGTTTTTTAATAAAAAGCTTGGTAGGTCAGGTCAATAAGTTCATGCGTTTTTTGTTTCTTTTTCAGTGCCGGGTCCAAACAAAGACAGTTTCAGTTCTGAGAGTTTCACCTGCCAGCTGCTAATGTGTTGCGAGCATTCTTGCTGACCTGCTGACCTTGCTGACCCAACTCCTTCTGTAACTCGTGGCTGGAGCAAAACTTTTGTATGGGTCTTTGGGCAGCAGTAAAGGACTAGGTCTCCCCGTCGGGGAATCGAACCCCGGTCTTCCGCGTGACAGGCGGAGATACTGTCCACTATACTAACGAGGAGTTGCAGAGACAGGTAGTCCTCCCCGATCAGCGCGACTGCAGCTCGCTGCAAACAGCCTTCCCATTTTCAGGAACGGCCTCATTTTAGGCCATTGCTTCACAAGGAGCCAGTGCAGCCGAAAAAATCATCTAATACTATTTAAATATGAAGTGTCTGTATAAAAGGTGTTACGTTATTAAAGTAGAGAGCTTGTTTTTTAATAAAAAGCTTGGTAGGTCAGGTCAATAAGTTCATGCGTTTTTTGTTTCTTTTTCAGTGCCGGGTCCAAACAAAGACAGTTTCAGTTCTGAGAGTTTCACCTGCCAGCTGCTAATGTGTTGCGAGCATTCTTGCTGACCGCACAAGCCGGCATCCAGCCTACGTCCAACCGCCTGCGTTGGTGGTATAGTGGTGAGCATAGCTGCCTTCCAAGCAGTTGACCCGGGTTCGATTCCCGGCCAACGCATTGCCTTTTGTACGGCCAACTCCTTCTGTAACTCGTGGCTGGAGCAAAACTTTTGTATGGGTCTTTGGGCAGCAGTAAAGGACTAGGTCTCCCCGTCGGGGAATCGAACCCCGGTCTTCCGCGTGACAGGCGGAGATACTGTCCACTATACTAACGAGGAGTTGCAGAGACAGGTAGTCCTCCCCGATCAGCGTGACTGCAGCTCGCTGCAAACAGCCTTCCCATTTTCAGGAACAGCCTCATTTTAGGCCATTGCTTCACAAGGAGCCAGTGCAGCCGAAAAAATCATCTAATACTATTTAAATATGAAGTGTCTGTATAAAAGGTGTTACGTTATTAAAGTAGAGAGCTTGTTTTTTAATAAAAAGCTTGGTAGGTCAGGTCAATAAGTTCATGCGTTTTTTGTTTCTTTTTCAGTGCCGGGTCCAAACAAAGACAGTTTCAGTTCTGAGAGTTTCACCTGCCAGCTGTTAATGTGTTGCGAGCATTCTTGCTGACCGCACAAGCCGGCATCCAGCCTACGTCCAACTGCCTGCGTTGGTGGTATAGTGGTGAGCATAGCTGCCTTCCAAGCAGTTGACCCGGGTTCGATTCCCGGCCAACGCATTGCCTTTTGTACGGACAACTCCTTCTGTAA
Source organism: Leuciscus idus (assembly GCA_021554675.1). NCBI lineage: Eukaryota > Metazoa > Chordata > Actinopteri > Cypriniformes > Leuciscidae > Leuciscus > Leuciscus idus. The sequence goes on from CM038629.1 coordinate 18,919,514, forward strand.
CTCGTGGCTGGAGCAAAACTTTTGTATGGGTCTTTGGGCAGCAGTAAAGGACTAGGTCTCCCCGTCGGGGAATCGAACCCCGGTGTTCCGCGTGACAGGCGGAGATACTGTCCACTATACTAACGAGGAGTTGCAGAGACAGGTAGTCCTCCCCGATCAGCGCGACTGCAGCTCGCTGCAAACAGCCTTCCCATTTTCAGGAACGGCCTTGTGCGTCATTTTAGGCCATCGCTTCACAAGGAGCCAGTGCAGCCGAAAAAATCATCTAATACTATTTAAATATGAAGTGTCTGTATAAAAGGTGTTACGTTATTAAAGTAGAGAGCTTGTTTTTTAATAAAAAGCTTGGTAGGTCAGGTCAATAAGTTCATGCGTTTTTTGTTTCTTTTTCAGTGCCGGGTCCAAACAAAGACAGTTTCAGTTCTGAGAGTTTCACCTGCCAGCTGCTAATGTGTTGCGAGCATTCTTGCTGACCGCACAAGCCGGCATCCAGCCTACGTCCAACCGCCTGCGTTGGTGGTATAGTGGTGAGCATAGCTGCCTTCCAAGCAGTTGACCCGGGTTCGATTCCCGGCCAACGCATTGCCTTTTGTACGGCCAACTCCTTCTGTAACTCGTGGCTGGAGCAAAACTTTTGTATGGGTCTTTGGGCAGCAGTAAAGGACTAGGTCTCCCCGTCGGGGAATCGAACCCCGGTCTTCCACGTGACAGGCGGAGATACTGTCCACTATACTAACGAGGAGTTGCAGAGACAGGTAGTCCTCCCCGATCAGCGCGACTGCAGCTCGCTGCAAACAGCCTTTCCATTTTCAGGAACGGCCTCATTTTAGGCCATCGCTTCACAAGGAGCCAGTGCAGCCGAAAAAATCATCTAATACTATTTAAATATGAAGTGTCTGTATAAAAGGTGTTACGTTATTAAAGTAGAGAGCTTGTTTTTTAATAAAAAGCTTGGTAGGTCAGGTCAATAAGTTCATGCGTTTTTTGTTTCTTTTTCAGTGCCGGGTCCAAACAAAGACAGTTTCAGTTCTGAGAGTTTCACCTGCCAGCTGCTAATGTGTTGCGAGCATTCTTGCTGACCGCACAAGCCGGCATCCAGCCTACGTCCAACCGCCTGCGTTGGTGGTATAGTGGTGAGCATAGCTGCCTTCCAAGCAGTTGACCCGGGTTCGATTCCCGGCCAACGCATTGCCTTTTGTACGGCCAACTCCTTCTGTAACTCGTGGCTGGAGCAAAACTTTTGTATGGGTCTTTGGGCAGCAGTAAAGGACTAGGTCTCCCCGTCGGGGAATCGAACCCCGGTCTTTCGCGTGACAGGCGGAGATACTGTCCACTATACTAACGAGGAGTTGCAGAGACAGGTACTCCTCCCCGATCAGCGCGACTGCAGCTCGCTGCAAACAGCCTTTCCATTTTCAGGAACGGCCTCATTTTAGGCCATCGCTTCACAAGGAGCCAGTGCAGCCGAAAAAATCATCTAATACTATTTAAATATGAAGTGTCTGTATAAAAGGTGTTACGTTATTAAAGTAGAGAGCTTGTTTTTTAATAAAAAGCTTGGTAGGTCAGGTCAATAAGTTCATGCGTTTTTTGTTTCTTTTTCAGTGCCGGGTCCAAACAAAGACAGTTTCAGTTCTGAGAGTTTCACCTGCCAGCTGCTAATGTGTTGCGAGCATTCTTGCTGACCTGCTGATCTTGCTGACCCAACTCCTTCTGTAACTCGTGGCTGGAGCAAAACTTTTGTATGGGTCTTTGGGCAGCAGTAAAGGACTAGGTCTCCCCGTCGGGGAATCGAACCCCGGTCTTCCGCGTGACAGGCGGAGATACTGTCCACTATACTAACGAGGAGTTGCAGAGACAGGTAGTCCTCCCCGATCAGCGCGACTGCAGCTCGCTGCAAACAGCCTTCCCATTTTCAGGAACAGCCTCATTTTAGGCCATTGCTTCACAAGGAGCCAGTGCAGCCGAAAAAATCATCTAATACTATTTAAATATGAAGTGTCTGTATAAAAGGTGTTACGTTATTAAAGTAGAGAGCTTGTTTTTTAATAAAAAGCTTGGTAGGTCAGGTCAATAAGTTCATGCGTTTTTTGTTTCTTTTTCAGTGCCGGGTCCAAACAAAGACAGTTTCAGTTCTGAGAGTTTCACCTGCCAGCTGCTAATGTGTTGCGAGCATTCTTGCTGACCTGCTGATCTTGCTGACCCAACTCCTTCTGTAACTCGTGGCTGGAGCAAAACTTTTGTATGGGTCTTTGGGCAGCAGTAAAGGACTAGGTCTCCCCGTCGGGGAATCGAACCCCGGTCTTCCGCGTGACAGGCGGAGATACTGTCCACTATACTAACGAGGAGTTGCAGAGACAGGTAGTCCTCCCCGATAAGCGCGACTGCAGCTCGCTGCAAACAGCCTTTCCATTTTCAGGAACAGCCTCATTTTAGGCCATCGCTTCACAAGGAGCCAGTGCAGCCGAAAAAATCATCTAATACTATTTAAATATGAAGTGTCTGTATAAAAGGTGTTACGTTATTAAGGCGAGACACGGCAGGCAAAAACATCGATTTTTCATGCAGTGGTCAGTTTTGAGATTTTGGCCGAGTTTACTCCTTCAATATGTATTATTTCAAGCTGCTATAAAGAAAACGCTGAAAATATACATTACAATGTTTATTTTATTACATTTTGTTTACTTGCGGCAGTAAGTTTCTCCCGAATTTACCAGGAAGTTAGTATTCCATCGCGACATGCCGAGCTCCGTCTGTTCACTGAAGTCTGTCATGTCCGGGATCGTTGTAAAGCTCTGAGTCTCATGCACAACGCTATGTAAACCAAATATGGGCATTTCCTTTCTATCAGTAACCAATCGTGAATGTCCAAAGGGGGATTTAAAGCTAACGACGAAATCTCATTTAGAGCTATTTAAATCTTTAACTGCCGTTTTCTCAAAATAATTTTTTTGCGTTTTTTTGTCATTCTCCAGTAGAAACATCTCAGCCTATGTAGCACCTATGTACACCAAACTTTCCAGTTATACACTTAGCAGTATTCTGAAGATCTGTTCAGAGGGATTTGTTAATAAATCATTCCTGGCCTGATTTATGTGACATTTTAATTTAAAAAAAACTCGAAAAATCGATATTTTAAGGCTATGGACAGTAAATTTTGATTTCCTAGGTAATGAAAGCATATATCCTGAAATCCCTCTGAACATCTTTTGTCATCTTGTGTGTAATCAAAATGAAAAAATAATTTTGCGTCTGGCTTTATCATATTTTCAGATATATCTACTGAAAAAATATGTAAAATTGCACATATTTAATGAGATAATACCTAATTTGCATAATTAAACATAAAAATTTCAAAAACTTGTAAAACATTTTTTGTATGAACTTGTGTAAGTAATGAACTGAGGAAGTTTCATGGTGATATCTATTATTTAAAAATTTTACCCTATTCACCTGTAGTGTCTCGCCTTAAAGTAGAGAGCTTGTTTTTTAATAAAAAGCTTGGTAGGTCAGGTCAATAAGTTCATGCGTTTTTTGTTTCTTTTTCAGTGCCGGGTCCAAACAAAGACAGTTTCAGTTCTGAGAGTTTCACCTGCCAGCTGCTAATGTGTTGCGAGCATTCTTGCTGACCGCACAAGCCGGCATCCAGCCTACGTCCAACCGCCTGCGTTGGTGGTATAGTGGTGAGCATAGCTGCCTTCCAAGCAGTTGACCCGGGTTCGATTCCCGGCCAACGCATTGCCTTTTGTACGGCCAACTCCTTCTGTAACTCGTGGCTGGAGCAAAACTTTTGTATGGGTCTTTGGGCAGCAGTAAAGGACTAGGTCTCCCCGTCGGGGAATCGAACCCCGGTCTTTCGCGTGACAGGCGGAGATACTGTCCACTATACTAACGAGGAGTTGCAGAGATAGGTACTCCTCCCCGATCAGCGCGACTGCAGCTCGCTGCAAACAGCCTTTCCATTTTCAGGAACGGCCTCATTTTAGGCCATCGCTTCACAAGGAGCCAGTGCAGCCGAAAAAATCATCTAATACTATTTAAATATGAAGTGTCTGTATAAAAGGTGTTACGTTATTAAAGTAGAGAGCTTGTTTTTTAATAAAAAGCTTGGTAGGTCAGGTCAATAAGTTCATGCGTTTTTTGTTTCTTTTTCAGTGCCGGGTCCAAACAAAGACAGTTTCAGTTCTGAGAGTTTCACCTGCCAGCTGCTAATGTGTTGCGAGCATTCTTGCTGACCTGCTGACCTTGCTGACCCAACTCCTTCTGTAACTCGTGGCTGGAGCAAAACTTTTGTATGGGTCTTTGGGCAGCAGTAAAGGACTAGGTCTCCCCGTCGGGGAATCGAACCCCGGTCTTCCGCGTGACAGGCGGAGATACTGTCCACTATACTAACGAGGAGTTGCAGAGACAGGTAGTCCTCCCCGATCAGCGCGACTGCAGCTCGCTGCAAACAGCCTTCCCATTTTCAGGAACGGCCTCATTTTAGGCCATTGCTTCACAAGGAGCCAGTGCAGCCGAAAAAATCATCTAATACTATTTAAATATGAAGTGTCTGTATAAAAGGTGTTACGTTATTAAAGTAGAGAGCTTGTTTTTTAATAAAAAGCTTGGTAGGTCAGGTCAATAAGTTCATGCGTTTTTTGTTTCTTTTTCAGTGCCGGGTCCAAACAAAGACAGTTTCAGTTCTGAGAGTTTCACCTGCCAGCTGCTAATGTGTTGCGAGCATTCTTGCTGACCGCACAAGCCGGCATCCAGCCTACGTCCAACCGCCTGCGTTGGTGGTATAGTGGTGAGCATAGCTGCCTTCCAAGCAGTTGACCCGGGTTCGATTCCCGGCCAACGCATTGCCTTTTGTACGGCCAACTCCTTCTGTAACTCGTGGCTGGAGCAAAACTTTTGTATGGGTCTTTGGGCAGCAGTAAAGGACTAGGTCTCCCCGTCGGGGAATCGAACCCCGGTCTTCCGCGTGACAGGCGGAGATACTGTCCACTATACTAACGAGGAGTTGCAGAGACAGGTAGTCCTCCCCGATCAGCGTGACTGCAGCTCGCTGCAAACAGCCTTCCCATTTTCAGGAACAGCCTCATTTTAGGCCATTGCTTCACAAGGAGCCAGTGCAGCCGAAAAAATCATCTAATACTATTTAAATATGAAGTGTCTGTATAAAAGGTGTTACGTTATTAAAGTAGAGAGCTTGTTTTTTAATAAAAAGCTTGGTAGGTCAGGTCAATAAGTTCATGCGTTTTTTGTTTCTTTTTCAGTGCCGGGTCCAAACAAAGACAGTTTCAGTTCTGAGAGTTTCACCTGCCAGCTGCTAATGTGTTGCGAGCATTCTTGCTGACCGCACAAGCCGGCATCCAGCCTACGTCCAACCGCCTGCGTTGGTGGTATAGTGGTGAGCATAGCTGCCTTCCAAGCAGTTGACCCGGGTTCGATTCCCGGCCAACGCATTGCCTTTTGTACGGCCAACTCCTTCTGTAACTCGTGGCTGGAGCAAAACTTTTGTATGGGTCTTTGGGCAGCAGTAAAGGACTAGGTCTCCCCGTCGGGGAATCGAACCCCGGTCTTCCGCGTGACAGGCGGAGATACTGTCCACTATACTAACGAGGAGTTGCAGAGACAGGTAGTCCTCCCCGATCAGCGTGACTGCAGCTCGCTGCAAACAGCCTTCCCATTTTCAGGAACAGCCTCATTTTAGGCCATTGCTTCACAAGGAGCCAGTGCAGCCGAAAAAATCATCTAATACTATTTAAATATGAAGTGTCTGTATAAAAGGTGTTACGTTATTAAAGTAGAGAGCTTGTTTTTTAATAAAAAGCTTGGTAGGTCAGGTCAATAAGTTCATGCGTTTTTTGTTTCTTTTTCAGTGCCGGGTCCAAACAAAGACAGTTTCAGTTCTGAGAGTTTCACCTGCCAGCTGTTAATGTGTTGCGAGCATTCTTGCTGACCGCACAAGCCGGCATCCAGCCTACGTCCAACTGCCTGCGTTGGTGGTATAGTGGTGAGCATAGCTGCCTTCCAAGCAGTTGACCCGGGTTCGATTCCCGGCCAACGCATTGCCTTTTGTACGGACAACTCCTTCTGTAACTCGTGGCTGGAGCAAAACTTTTGTATGGGTCTTTGGGCAGCAGTAAAGGACTAGGTCTCCCCGTCGGGGAATCGAACCCCGGTGTTCCGCGTGACAGGCGGAGATACTGTCCACTATACTAACGAGGAGTTGCAGAGACAGGTAGTCCTCCCCGATCAGCGCGACTGCAGCTCGCTGCAAACAGCCTTCCCATTTTCAGGAACGGCCTTGTGCGTCATTTTAGGCCATCGCTTCACAAGGAGCCAGTGCAGCCGAAAAAATCATCTAATACTATTTAAATATGAAGTGTCTGTATAAAAGGTGTTACGTTATTAAAGTAGAGAGCTTGTTTTTTAATAAAAAGCTTGGTAGGTCAGGTCAATAAGTTCATGCGTTTTTTGTTTCTTTTTCAGTGCCGGGTCCAAACAAAGACAGTTTCAGTTCTGAGAGTTTCACCTGCCAGCTGCTAATGTGTTGCGAGCATTCTTGCTGACCGCACAAGCCGGCATCCAGCCTACGTCCAACCGCCTGCGTTGGTGGTATAGTGGTGAGCATAGCTGCCTTCCAAGCAGTTGACCCGGGTTCGATTCCCGGCCAACGCATTGCCTTTTGTACGGCCAACTCCTTCTGTAACTCGTGGCTGGAGCAAAACTTTTGTATGGGTCTTTGGGCAGCAGTAAAGGACTAGGTCTCCCCGTCGGGGAATCGAACCCCGGTCTTCCACGTGACAGGCGGAGATACTGTCCACTATACTAACGAGGAGTTGCAGAGACAGGTAGTCCTCCCCGATCAGCGCGACTGCAGCTCGCTGCAAACAGCCTTTCCATTTTCAGGAACGGCCTCATTTTAGGCCATCGCTTCACAAGGAGCCAGTGCAGCCGAAAAAATCATCTAATACTATTTAAATATGAAGTGTCTGTATAAAAGGTGTTACGTTATTAAAGTAGAGAGCTTGTTTTTTAATAAAAAGCTTGGTAGGTCAGGTCAATAAGTTCATGCGTTTTTTGTTTCTTTTTCAGTGCCGGGTCCAAACAAAGACAGTTTCAGTTCTGAGAGTTTCACCTGCCAGCTGCTAATGTGTTGCGAGCATTCTTGCTGACCGCACAAGCCGGCATCCAGCCTACGTCCAACCGCCTGCGTTGGTGGTATAGTGGTGAGCATAGCTGCCTTCCAAGCAGTTGACCCGGGTTCGATTCCCGGCCAACGCATTGCCTTTTGTACGGCCAACTCCTTCTGTAACTCGTGGCTGGAGCAAAACTTTTGTATGGGTCTTTGGGCAGCAGTAAAGGACTAGGTCTCCCCGTCGGGGAATCGAACCCCGGTCTTTCGCGTGACAGGCGGAGATACTGTCCACTATACTAACGAGGAGTTGCAGAGACAGGTACTCCTCCCCGATCAGCGCGACTGCAGCTCGCTGCAAACAGCCTTTCCATTTTCAGGAACGGCCTCATTTTAGGCCATCGCTTCACAAGGAGCCAGTGCAGCCGAAAAAATCATCTAATACTATTTAAATATGAAGTGTCTGTATAAAAGGTGTTACGTTATTAAAGTAGAGAGCTTGTTTTTTAATAAAAAGCTTGGTAGGTCAGGTCAATAAGTTCATGCGTTTTTTGTTTCTTTTTCAGTGCCGGGTCCAAACAAAGACAGTTTCAGTTCTGAGAGTTTCACCTGCCAGCTGCTAATGTGTTGCGAGCATTCTTGCTGACCTGCTGATCTTGCTGACCCAACTCCTTCTGTAACTCGTGGCTGGAGCAAAACTTTTGTATGGGTCTTTGGGCAGCAGTAAAGGACTAGGTCTCCCCGTCGGGGAATCGAACCCCGGTCTTCCGCGTGACAGGCGGAGATACTGTCCACTATACTAACGAGGAGTTGCAGAGACAGGTAGTCCTCCCCGATCAGCGCGACTGCAGCTCGCTGCAAACAGCCTTCCCATTTTCAGGAACAGCCTCATTTTAGGCCATTGCTTCACAAGGAGCCAGTGCAGCCGAAAAAATCATCTAATACTATTTAAATATGAAGTGTCTGTATAAAAGGTGTTACGTTATTAAAGTAGAGAGCTTGTTTTTTAATAAAAAGCTTGGTAGGTCAGGTCAATAAGTTCATGCGTTTTTTGTTTCTTTTTCAGTGCCGGGTCCAAACAAAGACAGTTTCAGTTCTGAGAGTTTCACCTGCCAGCTGCTAATGTGTTGCGAGCATTCTTGCTGACCTGCTGATCTTGCTGACCCAACTCCTTCTGTAACTCGTGGCTGGAGCAAAACTTTTGTATGGGTCTTTGGGCAGCAGTAAAGGACTAGGTCTCCCCGTCGGGGAATCGAACCCCGGTCTTCCGCGTGACAGGCGGAGATACTGTCCACTATACTAACGAGGAGTTGCAGAGACAGGTAGTCCTCCCCGATAAGCGCGACTGCAGCTCGCTGCAAACAGCCTTTCCATTTTCAGGAACAGCCTCATTTTAGGCCATCGCTTCACAAGGAGCCAGTGCAGCCGAAAAAATCATCTAATACTATTTAAATATGAAGTGTCTGTATAAAAGGTGTTACGTTATTAAGGCGAGACACGGCAGGCAAAAACATCGATTTTTCATGCAGTGGTCAGTTTTGAGATTTTGGCCGAGTTTACTCCTTCAATATGTATTATTTCAAGCTGCTATAAAGAAAACGCTGAAAATATACATTACAATGTTTATTTTATTACATTTTGTTTACTTGCGGCAGTAAGTTTCTCCCGAATTTACCAGGAAGTTAGTATTCCATCGCGACATGCCGAGCTCCGTCTGTTCACTGAAGTCTGTCATGTCCGGGATCGTTGTAAAGCTCTGAGTCTCATGCACAACGCTATGTAAACCAAATATGGGCATTTCCTTTCTATCAGTAACCAATCGTGAATGTCCAAAGGGGGATTTAAAGCTAACGACGAAATCTCATTTAGAGCTATTTAAATCTTTAACTGCCGTTTTCTCAAAATAATTTTTTTGCGTTTTTTTGTCATTCTCCAGTAGAAACATCTCAGCCTATGTAGCACCTATGTACACCAAACTTTCCAGTTATACACTTAGCAGTATTCTGAAGATCTGTTCAGAGGGATTTGTTAATAAATCATTCCTGGCCTGATTTATGTGACATTTTAATTTAAAAAAAACTCGAAAAATCGATATTTTAAGGCTATGGACAGTAAATTTTGATTTCCTAGGTAATGAAAGCATATATCCTGAAATCCCTCTGAACATCTTTTGTCATCTTGTGTGTAATCAAAATGAAAAAATAATTTTGCGTCTGGCTTTATCATATTTTCAGATATATCTACTGAAAAAATATGTAAAATTGCACATATTTAATGAGATAATACCTAATTTGCATAATTAAACATAAAAATTTCAAAAACTTGTAAAACATTTTTTGTATGAACTTGTGTAAGTAATGAACTGAGGAAGTTTCATGGTGATATCTATTATTTAAAAATTTTACCCTATTCACCTGTAGTGTCTCGCCTTAAAGTAGAGAGCTTGTTTTTTAATAAAAAGCTTGGTAGGTCAGGTCAATAAGTTCATGCGTTTTTTGTTTCTTTTTCAGTGCCGGGTCCAAACAAAGACAGTTTCAGTTCTGAGAGTTTCACCTGCCAGCTGCTAATGTGTTGCGAGCATTCTTGCTGACCGCACAAGCCGGCATCCAGCCTACGTCCAACCGCCTGCGTTGGTGGTATAGTGGTGAGCATAGCTGCCTTCCAAGCAGTTGACCCGGGTTTGATTCCCGGCCAACGCATTGCCTTTTGTACGGCCAACTCCTTCTGTAACTCGTGGCTGGAGCAAAACTTTTGTATGGGTCTTTGGGCAGCAGTAAAGGACTAGGTCTCCCCGTCGGGGAATCGAACCCCGGTCTTTCGCGTGACAGGCGGAGATACTGTCCACTATACTAACGAGGAGTTGCAGAGATAGGTACTCCTCCCCGATCAGCGCGACTGCAGCTCGCTGCAAACAGCCTTTCCATTTTCAGGAACGGCCTCATTTTAGGCCATCGCTTCACAAGGAGCCAGTGCAGCCGAAAAAATCATCTAATACTATTTAAATATGAAGTGTCTGTATAAAAGGTGTTACGTTATTAAAGTAGAGAGCTTGTTTTTTAATAAAAAGCTTGGTAGGTCAGGTCAATAAGTTCATGCGTTTTTTGTTTCTTTTTCAGTGCCGGGTCCAAACAAAGACAGTTTCAGTTCTGAGAGTTTCACCTGCCAGCTGCTAATGTGTTGCGAGCATTCTTGCTGACCTGCTGACCTTGCTGACCCAACTCCTTCTGTAACTCGTGGCTGGAGCAAAACTTTTGTATGGGTCTTTGGGCAGCAGTAAAGGACTAGGTCTCCCCGTCGGGGAATCGAACCCCGGTCTTCCGCGTGACAGGCGGAGATACTGTCCACTATACTAACGAGGAGTTGCAGAGACAGGTAGTCCTCCCCGATCAGCGCGACTGCAGCTCGCTGCAAACAGCCTTCCCATTTTCAGGAACGGCCTCATTTTAGGCCATTGCTTCACAAGGAGCCAGTGCAGCCGAAAAAATCATCTAATACTATTTAAATATGAAGTGTCTGTATAAAAGGTGTTACGTTATTAAAGTAGAGAGCTTGTTTTTTAATAAAAAGCTTGGTAGGTCAGGTCAATAAGTTCATGCGTTTTTTGTTTCTTTTTCAGTGCCGGGTCCAAACAAAGACAGTTTCAGTTCTGAGAGTTTCACCTGCCAGCTGCTAATGTGTTGCGAGCATTCTTGCTGACCGCACAAGCCGGCATCCAGCCTACGTCCAACCGCCTGCGTTGGTGGTATAGTGGTGAGCATAGCTGCCTTCCAAGCAGTTGACCCGGGTTCGATTCCCGGCCAACGCATTGCCTTTTGTACGGCCAACTCCTTCTGTAACTCGTGGCTGGAGCAAAACTTTTGTATGGGTCTTTGGGCAGCAGTAAAGGACTAGGTCTCCCCGTCGGGGAATCGAACCCCGGTCTTCCGCGTGACAGGCGGAGATACTGTCCACTATACTAACGAGGAGTTGCAGAGACAGGTAGTCCTCCCCGATCAGCGTGACTGCAGCTCGCTGCAAACAGCCTTCCCATTTTCAGGAACAGCCTCATTTTAGGCCATTGCTTCACAAGGAGCCAGTGCAGCCGAAAAAATCATCTAATACTATTTAAATATGAAGTGTCTGTATAAAAGGTGTTACGTTATTAAAGTAGAGAGCTTGTTTTTTAATAAAAAGCTTGGTAGGTCAGGTCAATAAGTTCATGCGTTTTTTGTTTCTTTTTCAGTGCCGGGTCCAAACAAAGACAGTTTCAGTTCTGAGAGTTTCACCTGCCAGCTGTTAATGTGTTGCGAGCATTCTTGCTGACCGCACAAGCCGGCATCCAGCCTACGTCCAACTGCCTGCGTTGGTGGTATAGTGGTGAGCATAGCTGCCTTCCAAGCAGTTGACCCGGGTTCGATTCCCGGCCAACGCATTGCCTTTTGTACGGACAACTCCTTCTGTAACTCGTGGCTGGAGCAAAACTTTTGTATGGGTCTTTGGGCAGCAGTAAAGGACTAGGTCTCCCCGTCGGGGAATCGAACCCCGGTGTTCCGCGTGACAGGCGGAGATACTGTCCACTATACTAACGAGGAGTTGCAGAGACAGGTAGTCCTCCCCGATCAGCGCGACTGCAGCTCGCTGCAAACAGCCTTCCCATTTTCAGGAACGGCCTTGTGCGTCATTTTAGGCCATCGCTTCACAAGGAGCCAGTGCAGCCGAAAAAATCATCTAATACTATTTAAATATGAAGTGTCTGTATAAAAGGTGTTACGTTATTAAAGTAGAGAGCTTGTTTTTTAATAAAAAGCTTGGTAGGTCAGGTCAATAAGTTCATGCGTTTTTTGTTTCTTTTTCAGTGCCGGGTCCAAACAAAGACAGTTTCAGTTCTGAGAGTTTCACCTGCCAGCTGCTAATGTGTTGCGAGCATTCTTGCTGACCGCACAAGCCGGCATCCAGCCTACGTCCAACCGCCTGCGTTGGTGGTATAGTGGTGAGCATAGCTGCCTTCCAAGCAGTTGACCCGGGTTCGATTCCCGGCCAACGCATTGCCTTTTGTACGGCCAACTCCTTCTGTAACTCGTGGCTGGAGCAAAACTTTTGTATGGGTCTTTGGGCAGCAGTAAAGGACTAGGTCTCCCCGTCGGGGAATCGAACCCCGGTCTTCCACGTGACAGGCGGAGATACTGTCCACTATACTAACGAGGAGTTGCAGAGACAGGTAGTCCTCCCCGATCAGCGCGACTGCAGCTCGCTGCAAACAGCCTTTCCATTTTCAGGAACGGCCTCATTTTAGGCCATCGCTTCACAAGGAGCCAGTGCAGCCGAAAAAATCATCTAATACTATTTAAATATGAAGTGTCTGTATAAAAGGTGTTACGTTATTAAAGTAGAGAGCTTGTTTTTTAATAAAAAGCTTGGTAGGTCAGGTCAATAAGTTCATGCGTTTTTTGTTTCTTTTTCAGTGCCGGGTCCAAACAAAGACAGTTTCAGTTCTGAGAGTTTCACCTGCCAGCTGCTAATGTGTTGCGAGCATTCTTGCTGACCGCACAAGCCGGCATCCAGCCTACGTCCAACCGCCTGCGTTGGTGGTATAGTGGTGAGCATAGCTGCCTTCCAAGCAGTTGACCCGGGTTCGATTCCCGGCCAACGCATTGCCTTTTGTACGGCCAACTCCTTCTGTAACTCGTGGCTGGAGCAAAACTTTTGTATGGGTCTTTGGGCAGCAGTAAAGGACTAGGTCTCCCCGTCGGGGAATCGAACCCCGGTCTTTCGCGTGACAGGCGGAGATACTGTCCACTATACTAACGAGGAGTTGCAGAGACAGGTACTCCTCCCCGATCAGCGCGACTGCAGCTCGCTGCAAACAGCCTTTCCATTTTCAGGAACGGCCTCATTTTAGGCCATCGCTTCACAAGGAGCCAGTGCAGCCGAAAAAATCATCTAATACTATTTAAATATGAAGTGTCTGTATAAAAGGTGTTACGTTATTAAAGTAGAGAGCTTGTTTTTTAATAAAAAGCTTGGTAGGTCAGGTCAATAAGTTCATGCGTTTTTTGTTTCTTTTTCAGTGCCGGGTCCAAACAAAGACAGTTTCAGTTCTGAGAGTTTCACCTGCCAGCTGCTAATGTGTTGCGAGCATTCTTGCTGACCGCACAAGCCGGCATCCAGCCTACGTCCAACTGCCTGCGTTGGTGGTATAGTGGTGAGCATAGCTGCCTTCCAAGCAGTTGACCCGGGTTCGATTCCCGGCCAACGCATTGCCTTTTGTACGGCCAACTCCTTCTGTAACTCGTGGCTGGAGCAAAACTTTTGTATGGGTCTTTGGGCAGCAGTAAAGGACTAGGTCTCCCCGTCGGGGAATCGAACCCCGGTCTTTCGCGTGACAGGCAGAGATACTGTCCACTATACTAACGAGGAGTTGCAGAGATAGGTACTCCTCCCCGATCAGCGCGACTGCAGCTCGCTGCAAACAGCCTTTCCATTTTCAGGAACGGCCTCATTTTAGGCCATCGCTTCACAAGGAGCCAGTGCAGCCGAAAAAATCATCTAATACTATTTAAATATGAAGTGTCTGTATAAAAGGTGTTACGTTATTAAAGTAGAGAGCTTGTTTTTTAATAAAAAGCTTGGTAGGTCAGGTCAATAAGTTCATGCGTTTTTTGTTTCTTTTTCAGTGCCGGGTCCAAACAAAGACAGTTTCAGTTCTGAGAGTTTCACCTGCCAGCTGCTAATGTGTTGCGAGCATTCTTGCTGACCGCACAAGCCGGCATCCAGCCTACGTCCAACCGCCTGCGTTGGTGGTATAGTGGTGAGCATAGCTGCCTTCCAAGCAGTTGACCCGGGTTCGATTCCCGGCCAACGCATTGCCTTTTGTACGGCCAACTCCTTCTGTAACTCGTGGCTGGAGCAAAACTTTTGTATGGGTCTTTGGGCAGCAGTAAAGGACTAGGTCTCCCCGTCGGGGAATCGAACCCCGGTCTTTCGCGTGACAGGCAGAGATACTGTCCACTATACTAACGAGGAGTTGCAGAGATAGGTACTCCTCCCCGATCAGCGCGACTGCAGCTCGCTGCAAACAGCCTTTCCATTTTCAGGAACGGCCTCATTTTAGGCCATCGCTTCACAAGGAGCCAGTGCAGCCGAAAAAATCATCTAATACTATTTAAATATGAAGTGTCTGTATAAAAGGTGTTACGTTATTAAAGTAGAGAGCTTGTTTTTTAATAAAAAGCTTGGTAGGTCAGGTCAATAAGTTCATGCGTTTTTTGTTTCTTTTTCAGTGCCGGGTCCAAACAAAGACAGTTTCAGTTCTGAGAGTTTCACCTGCCAGCTGCTAATGTGTTGCGAGCATTCTTGCTGACCTGCTGACCTTGCTGACCCAACTCCTTCTGTAACTCGTGGCTGGAGCAAAACTTTTGTATGGGTCTTTGGGCAGCAGTAAAGGACTAGGTCTCCCCGTCGGGGAATCGAACCCCGGTCTTCCGCGTGACAGGCGGAGATACTGTCCACTATACTAACGAGGAGTTGCAGAGACAGCTAGTCCTCCCCGATCAGCGCGACTGCAGCTCGCTGCAAACAGCCTTCCCATTTTCAGGAACGGCCTCATTATAGGCCATCGCTTCACAAGGAGCCAGTGCAGCCGAAAAAATCATCTAATACTATTTAAATATGAAGTGTCTGTATAAAAGGTGTTACGTTATTAAAGTAGAGAGCTTGTTTTTTAATAAAAAGCTTGGTAGGTCAGGTCAATAAGTTCATGCGTTTTTTGTTTCTTTTTCAGTGCCGGGTCCAAACAAAGACAGTTTCAGTTCTGAGAGTTTCACCTGCCAGCTGCTAATGTGTTGCGAGCATTCTTGCTGACCTGCTGACCTTGCTGACCCAACTCCTTCTGTAACTCGTGGCTGGAGCAAAACTTTTGTATGGGTCTTTGGGCAGCAGTAAAGGACTAGGTCTCCCCGTCGGGGAATCGAACCCCGGTCTTCCGCGTGACAGGCGGAGATACTGTCCACTATACTAACGAGGAGTTGCAGAGACAGGTAGTCCTCCCCGATCAGCGCGACTGCAGCTCGCTGCAAACAGCCTTCCCATTTTCAGGAACGGCCTCATTTTAGGCCATTGCTTCACAAGGAGCCAGTGCAGCCGAAAAAATCATCTAATACTATTTAAATATGAAGTGTCTGTATAAAAGGTGTTACGTTATTAAAGTAGAGAGCTTGTTTTTTAATAAAAAGCTTGGTAGGTCAGGTCAATAAGTTCATGCGTTTTTTGTTTCTTTTTCAGTGCCGGGTCCAAACAAAGACAGTTTCAGTTCTGAGAGTTTCACCTGCCAGCTGCTAATGTGTTGCGAGCATTCTTGCTGACCGCACAAGCCGGCATCCAGCCTACGTCCAACCGCCTGCGTTGGTGGTATAGTGGTGAGCATAGCTGCCTTCCAAGCAGTTGACCCGGGTTCGATTCCCGGCCAACGCATTGCCTTTTGTACGGCCAACTCCTTCTGTAACTCGTGGCTGGAGCAAAACTTTTGTATGGGTCTTTGGGCAGCAGTAAAGGACTAGGTCTCCCCGTCGGGGAATCGAACCCCGGTCTTTCGCGTGACAGGCGGAGATACTGTCCACTATACTAACGAGGAGTTGCAGAGACAGGTACTCCTCCCCGATCAGCGCGACTGCAGCTCGCTGCAAACAGCCTTTCCATTTTCAGGAACGGCCTCATTTTAGGCCATCGCTTCACAAGGAGCCAGTGCAGCCGAAAAAATCATCTAATACTATTTAAATATGAAGTGTCTGTATAAAAGGTGTTACGTTATTAAAGTAGAGAGCTTGTTTTTTAATAAACAGCTTGGTAGGTCAGGTCAATAAGTTCATGCGTTTTTTGTTTCTTTTTCAGTGCCGGGTCCAAACAAAGACAGTTTCAGTTCTGAGAGTTTCACCTACCAGCTGCTAATGTGTTGCGAGCATTCTTGCTGACCTGCTGACCTTGCTGACCCAACTCCTTCTGTAACTCGTGGCTGGAGCAAAACTTTTGTATGGGTCTTTGGGCAGCAGTAAAGGACTAGGTCTCCCCGTCGGGGAATCGAACCCCGGTCTTCCGCGTGACAGGCGGAGATACTGTCCACTATACTAACGAGGAGTTGCAGAGACAGGTAGTCCTCCCCGATCAGCGCGACTGCAGCTCGCTGCAAACAGCCTTCCCATTTTCAGGAACGGCCTTGTGCGTCATTTTAGTAATCATCTAATACTATTTAAATATGAAGTGTCTGTATAAAAGGTGTTACGTTATTAAAGTAGAGAGCTTGTTTTTTAATAAAAAGCTTGGTAGGTCAGGTCAATAAGTTCATGCGTTTTTTGTTTCTTTTTCAGTGCCGGGTCCAAACAAAGACAGTTTCAGTTCTGAGAGTTTCACCTGCCAGCTGCTAATGTGTTGCGAGCATTCTTGCTGACCGCACAAGCCGGCATCCAGCCTACGTCCAACCGCCTGCGTTGGTGGTATAGTGGTGAGCATAGCTGCCTTCCAAGCAGTTGACCCGGGTTCGATTCCCGGCCAACGCATTGCCTTTTGTACGGCCAACTCCTTCTGTAACTCGTGGCTGGAGCAAAACTTTTGTATGGGTCTTTGGGCAGCAGTAAAGGACTAGGTCTCCCCGTCGGGGAATCGAACCCCGGTCTTTCGCGTGACAGGCGGAGATACTGTCCACTATACTAACGAGGAGTTGCAGAGACAGGTACTCCTCCCCGATCAGCGCGACTGCAGCTCGCTGCAAACAGCCTTTCCATTTTCAGGAACGGCCTCATTTTAGGCCATCGCTTCACAAGGAGCCAGTGCAGCCGAAAAAATCATCTAATACTATTTAAATATGAAGTGTCTGTATAAAAGGTGTTACGTTATTAAAGTAGAGAGCTTGTTTTTTAATAAAAAGCTTGGTAGGTCAGGTCAATAAGTTCATGCGTTTTTTGTTTCTTTTTCAGTGCCGGGTCCAAACAAAGACAGTTTCAGTTCTGAGAGTTTCACCTGCCAGCTGCTAATGTGTTGCGAGCATTCTTGCTGACCGCACAAGCCGGCATCCAGCCTACGTCCAACTGCCTGCGTTGGTGGTATAGTGGTGAGCATAGCTGCCTTCCAAGCAGTTGACCCGGGTTCGATTCCCGGCCAACGCATTGCCTTTTGTACGGCCAACTCCTTCTGTAACTCGTGGCTGGAGCAAAACTTTTGTATGGGTCTTTGGGCAGCAGTAAAGGACTAGGTCTCCCCGTCGGGGAATCGAACCCCGGTCTTTCGCGTGACAGGCAGAGATACTGTCCACTATACTAACGAGGAGTTGCAGAGATAGGTACTCCTCCCCGATCAGCGCGACTGCAGCTCGCTGCAAACAGCCTTTCCATTTTCAGGAACGGCCTCATTTTAGGCCATCGCTTCACAAGGAGCCAGTGCAGCCGAAAAAATCATCTAATACTATTTAAATATGAAGTGTCTGTATAAAAGGTGTTACGTTATTAAAGTAGAGAGCTTGTTTTTTAATAAAAAGCTTGGTAGGTCAGGTCAATAAGTTCATGCGTTTTTTGTTTCTTTTTCAGTGCCGGGTCCAAACAAAGACAGTTTCAGTTCTGAGAGTTTCACCTGCCAGCTGCTAATGTGTTGCGAGCATTCTTGCTGACCTGCTGACCTTGCTGACCCAACTCCTTCTGTAACTCGTGGCTGGAGCAAAACTTTAGTATGGGTCTTTGGGCAGCAGTAAAGGACTAGGTCTCCCCGTCGGGGAATCGAACCCCGGTCTTCCGCGTGACAGGCGGAGATACTGTCCACTATACTAACGAGGAGTTGCAGAGACAGCTAGTCCTCCCCGATCAGCGCGACTGCAGCTCGCTGCAAACAGCCTTTCCATTTTCAGGAACGGCCTCATTTTAGGCCATCGCTTCACAAGGAGCCAGTGCAGCCGAAAAAATCATCTAATACTATTTAAATATGAAGTGTCTGTATAAAAGGTGTTACGTTATTAAAGTAGAGAGCTTGTTTTTTAATAAAAAGCTTGGTAGGTCAGGTCAATAAGTTCATGCGTTTTTTGTTTCTTTTTCAGTGCCGGGTCCAAACAAAGACAGTTTCAGTTCTGAGAGTTTCACCTGCCAGCTGCTAATGTGTTGCGAGCATTCTTGCTGACCGCACAAGCCGGCATCCAGCCTACGTCCAACCGCCTGCGTTGGTGGTATAGTGGTGAGCATAGCTGCCTTCCAAGCAGTTGACCCGGGTTCGATTCCCGGCCAACGCATTGCCTTTTGTACGGCCAACTCCTTCTGTAACTCGTGGCTGGAGCAAAACTTTTGTATGGGTCTTTGGGCAGCAGTAAAGGACTAGGTCTCCCCGTCGGGGAATCGAACCCCGGTCTTTCGCGTGACAGGCGGAGATACTGTCCACTATACTAACGAGGAGTTGCAGAGACAGGTACTCCTCCCCGATCAGCGCGACTGCAGCTCGCTGCAAACAGCCTTTCCATTTTCAGGAACGGCCTCATTTTAGGCCATCGCTTCACAAGGAGCCAGTGCAGCCGAAAAAATCATCTAATACTATTTAAATATGAAGTGTCTGTATAAAAGGTGTTACGTTATTAAAGTAGAGAGCTTGTTTTTTAATAAAAAGCTTGGTAGGTCAGGTCAATAAGTTCATGCGTTTTTTGTTTCTTTTTCAGTGCCGGGTCCAAACAAAGACAGTTTCAGTTCTGAGAGTTTCACCTGCCAGCTGCTAATGTGTTGCGAGCATTCTTGCTGACCGCACAAGCCGGCATCCAGCCTACGTCCAACTGCCTGCGTTGGTGGTATAGTGGTGAGCATAGCTGCCTTCCAAGCAGTTGACCCGGGTTCGATTCCCGGCCAACGCATTGCCTTTTGTACGGCCAACTCCTTCTGTAACTCGTGGCTGGAGCAAAACTTTTGTATGGGTCTTTGGGCAGCAGTAAAGGACTAGGTCTCCCCGTCGGGGAATCGAACCCCGGTCTTTCGCGTGACAGGCAGAGATACTGTCCACTATACTAACGAGGAGTTGCAGAGATAGGTACTCCTCCCCGATCAGCGCGACTGCAGCTCGCTGCAAACAGCCTTTCCATTTTCAGGAACGGCCTCATTTTAGGCCATCGCTTCACAAGGAGCCAGTGCAGCCGAAAAAATCATCTAATACTATTTAAATATGAAGTGTCTGTATAAAAGGTGTTACGTTATTAAAGTAGAGAGCTTGTTTTTTAATAAAAAGCTTGGTAGGTCAGGTCAATAAGTTCATGCGTTTTTTGTTTCTTTTTCAGTGCCGGGTCCAAACAAAGACAGTTTCAGTTCTGAGAGTTTCACCTGCCAGCTGCTAATGTGTTGCGAGCATTCTTGCTGACCTGCTGACCTTGCTGACCCAACTCCTTCTGTAACTCGTGGCTGGAGCAAAACTTTTGTATGGGTCTTTGGGCAGCAGTAAAGGACTAGGTCTCCCCGTCGGGGAATCGAACCCCGGTCTTCCGCGTGACAGGCGGAGATACTGTCCACTATACTAACGAGGAGTTGCAGAGACAGCTAGTCCTCCCCGATCAGCGCGACTGCAGCTCGCTGCAAACAGCCTTCCCATTTTCAGGAACGGCCTCATTATAGGCCATCGCTTCACAAGGAGCCAGTGCAGCCGAAAAAATCATCTAATACTATTTAAATATGAAGTGTCTGTATAAAAGGTGTTACGTTATTAAAGTAGAGAGCTTGTTTTTTAATAAAAAGCTTGGTAGGTCAGGTCAATAAGTTCATGCGTTTTTTGTTTCTTTTTCAGTGCCGGGTCCAAACAAAGACAGTTTCAGTTCTGAGAGTTTCACCTGCCAGCTGCTAATGTGTTGCGAGCATTCTTGCTGACCGCACAAGCCGGCATCCAGCCTACGTCCAACCGCCTGCGTTGGTGGTATAGTGGTGAGCATAGCTGCCTTCCAAGCAGTTGACCCGGGTTCGATTCCCGGCCAACGCATTGCCTTTTGTACGGCCAACTCCTTCTGTAACTCGTGGCTGGAGCAAAACTTTTGTATGGGTCTTTGGGCAGCAGTAAAGGACTAGGTCTCCCCGTCGGGGAATCGAACCCCGGTCTTCCGCGTGACAGGCGGAGATACTGTCCACTATACTAACTAGGAGTTGCAGAGACAGGTAGTCCTCCCAGATCAGCGCGACTGCAGCTCGCTGCAAACAGCCTTCCCATTTTCAGGAACGGCCTTGTGCGTCATTTTAGGCCATCGCTTCACAAGGAGCCAGTGCAGCCGAAAAAATCATCTAATACTATTTAAATATGAAGTGTCTGTATAAAAGGTGTTACGTTATTAAAGTAGAGAGCTTGTTTTTTAATAAAAAGCTTGGTAGGTCAGGTCAATAAGTTCATGCGTTTTTTGTTTCTTTTTCAGTGCCGGGTCCAAACAAAGACAGTTTCAGTTCTGAGAGTTTCACCTGCCAGCTGCTAATGTGTTGCGAGCATTCTTGCTGACCGCACAAGCCGGCATCCAGCCTACGTCCAACCGCCTGCGTTGGTGGTATAGTGGTGAGCATAGCTGCCTTCCAAGCAGTTGACCCGGGTTCGATTCCCGGCCAACGCATTGCCTTTTGTACGGCCAACTCCTTCTGTAACTCGTGGCTGGAGCAAAACTTTTGTATGGGTCTTTGGGCAGCAGTAAAGGACTAGGTCTCCCCGTCGGGGAATCGAACCCCGGTCTTTCGCGTGACAGGCGGAGATACTGTCCACTATACTAACGAGGAGTTGCAGAGACAGGTACTCCTCCCCGATCAGCACGACTGCAGCTCGCTGCAAACAGCCTTTCCATTTTCAGGAACGGCCTCATTTTAGGCCATCGCTTCACAAGGAGCCAGTGCAGCCGAAAAAATCATCTAATACTATTTAAATATGAAGTGTCTGTATAAAAGGGGTTACGTTATTAAAGTAGAGAGCTTGTTTTTTAATAAAAAGCTTGGTAGGTCAGGTCAATAAGTTCATGCGTTTTTTGTTTCTTTTTCAGTGCCGGGTCCAAACAAAGACAGTTTCAGTTCTGAGAGTTTCACCTGCCAGCTGCTAATGTGTTGCGAGCATTCTTGCTGACCGCACAAGCCGGCATCCAGCCTACGTCCAACCGCCTGCGTTGGTGGTATAGTGGTGAGCATAGCTGCCTTCCAAGCAGTTGATCCGGGTTCGATTCCCGGCCAACGCATTGCCTTTTGTACGGCCAACTCCTTCTGTAACTCGTGGCTGGAGCAAAACTTTTGAATGGGTCTTTGGGCAGCAGTAAAGGACTAGGTCTCCCCGTCGGGGAATCGAACCCCGGTCTTTCGCGTGACAGGCGGAGATACTGTCCACTATACTAACGAGGAGTTGCAGAGACAGGTAGTCCTCCCCGATCAGCGCGACTGCAGCTCGCTGCAAACAGCCTTTCCATTTTCAGGAACGGCCTCATTATAGGCCATCGCTTCACAAGGAGCCAGTGCAGCCGAAAAAATCATCTAATACTATTTAAATATGAAGTGTCTGTATAAAAGGTGTTACGTTATTAAAGTAGAGAGCTTGTTTTTTAATAAAAAGCTTGGTAGGTCAGGTCAATAAGTTCATGCGTTTTTTGTTTCTTTTTCAGTGCCGGGTCCAAACAAAGACAGTTTCAGTTCTGAGAGTTTCACCTGCCAGCTGCTAATGTGTTGCGAGCATTCTTGCTGACCGCACAAGCCGGCATCCAGCCTACGTCCAACTGCCTGCGTTGGTGGTATAGTGGTGAGCATAGCTGCCTTCCAAGCAGTTGACCCGGGTTCGATTCCCGGCCAACGCATTGCCTTTTGTACGGACAACTCCTTCTGTAACTCGTGGCTGGAGCAAAACTTTTGTATGGGTCTTTGGGCAGCAGTAAAGGACTAGGTCTCCCCGTCGGGGAATCGAACCCCGGTCTTCCGCGTGACAGGTGGAGATACTGTCCACTATACTAACGAGGAGTTGCAGAGACAGGTAGTCCTCCCAGATCAGCGCGACTGCAGCTCGCTGCAAACAGCCTTCCCATTTTCAGGAACGGCCTTGTGCGTCATTTTAGGCCATCGCTTCACAAGGAGCCAGTGCAGCCGAAAAAATCATCTAATACTATTTAAATATGAAGTGTCTGTATAAAAGGTGTTACATTATTAAAGTAGAGAGCTTGTTTTTTAATAAAAAGCTTGGTAGGTCAGGTCAATAAGTTCATGCGTTTTTTGTTTCTTTTTCAGTGCCGGGTCCAAACAAAGACAGTTTCAGTTCTGAGAGTTTCACCTGCCAGCTGCTAATGTGTTGCGAGCATTCTTGCTGACCGCACAAGCCGGCATCCAGCCTACGTCCAACCGCCTGCGTTGGTGGTATAGTGGTGAGCATAGCTGCCTTCCAAGCAGTTGACCCGGGTTCGATTCCCGGCCAACGCATTGCCTTTTGTACGGCCAACTCCTTCTGTAACTCGTGGCTGGAGCAAAACTTTTGTATGGGTCTTTGGGCAGCAGTAAAGGACTAGGTCTCCCCGTCGGGGAATCGAACCCCGGTCTTTCGCGTGACAGGCAGAGATACTGTCCACTATACTAACGAGGAGTTGCAGAGATAGGTACTCCTCCCCGATCAGCGCGACTGCAGCTCGCTGCAAACAGCCTTTCCATTTTCAGGAACGGCCTCATTTTAGGCCATCGCTTCACAAGGAGCCAGTGCAGCCGAAAAAATCATCTAATACTATTTAAATATGAAGTGTCTGTATAAAAGGTGTTACGTTATTAAAGTAGAGAGCTTGTTTTTTAATAAAAAGCTTGGTAGGTCAGGTCAATAAGTTCATGCGTTTTTTGTTTCTTTTTCAGTGCCGGGTCCAAACAAAGACAGTTTCAGTTCTGAGAGTTTCACCTGCCAGCTGCTAATGTGTTGCGAGCATTCTTGCTGACCTGCTGACCTTGCTGACCCAACTCCTTCTGTAACTCGTGGCTGGAGCAAAACTTTTGTATGGGTCTTTGGGCAGCAGTAAAGGACTAGGTCTCCCCGTCGGGGAATCGAACCCCGGTCTTCCGCGTGACAGGCGGAGATACTGTCCACTATACTAACGAGGAGCTCCAGAGACAGGTAGTCCTCCCCGATCAGCGCGACTGCAGCTCGCTGCAAACAGCCTTCCCATTTTCAGGAACGGCCTCATTTTAGGCCATTGCTTCACAAGGAGCCAGTGCAGCCGAAAAAATCATCTAATACTATTTAAATATGAAGTGTCTGTATAAAAGGTGTTACGTTATTAAAGTAGAGAGCTTGTTTTTTAATAAAAAGCTTGGTAGGTCAGGTCAATAAGTTCATGCGTTTTTTGTTTCTTTTTCTGTGCCGGGTCCAAACAAAGAGAGATTCAGTTCTGAGAGTTTCACCTGCCAGCTGCTAATGTGTTGCGAGCATTCTTGCTGACCGCACAAGCCGGCATCCAGCCTACGTCCAACCGCCTGCGTTGGTGGTATAGTGGTGAGCATAGCTGCCTTCCAAGCAGTTGACCCGGGTTCGATTCCCGGCCAACGCATTGCCTTTTGTACGGCCAACTCCTTCTGTAACTCGTGGCTGGAGCAAAACTTTTGTATGGGTCTTTGGGCAGCAGTAAAGGACTAGGTCTCCCCATCGGGGAATCGAACCCCGGTCTTCCGCGTGACAGGCGGAGATACTGTCCACTATACTAACGAGGAGTTGCAGAGACAGGTAGTCCTCCCCGATAAGCGCGACTGCAGCTCGCTGCAAACAGCCTTTCCATTTTCAGGAACAGCCTCATTTTAGGCCATCGCTTCACAAGGAGCCAGTGCAGCCGAAAAAATCATCTAATACTATTTAAATATGAAGTGTCTGTATAAAAGGTGTTACGTTATTAAAGTAGAGAGCTTGTTTTTTAATAAAAAGCTTGGTAGGTCAGGTCAATAAGTTCATGCGTTTTTTGTTTCTTTTTCAGTGCCGGGTCCAAACAAAGACAGTTTCAGTTCTGAGAGTTTCACCTGCCAGCTGCTAATGTGTTGCGAGCATTCTTGCTGACCGCACAAGCCGGCATCCAGCCTACGTCCAAATGCCTGCGTTGGTGGTATAGTGGTGAGCATAGCTGCCTTCCAAGCAGTTGACCCGGGTTCGATTCCCGGCCAACGCATTGCCTTTTGTACGGACAACTCCTTCTGTAACTCGTGGCTGGAGCAAAACTTTTGTATGGGTCTTTGGGCAGCAGTAAAGGACTAGGTCTCCCCGTCGGGGAATCGAACCCCGGTCTTCCGCGTGACAGGCGGAGATACTGTCCACTATACTAACGAGGAGTTGCAGAGACAGGTAGTCCTCCCCGATCAGCCCGACTGCAGCTCGCTGCAAACAGCCTTCCCATTTTCAGGAACGGCCTTGTGCGTCATTTTAGGCCATCGCTTCACAAGGAGCCAGTGCAGCCGAAAAAATCATCTAATACTATTTAAATATGAAGTGTCTGTATAAAAGGTGTTACGTTATTAAAGTAGAGAGCTTGTTTTTTAATAAAAAGCTTGGTAGGTCAGGTCAATAAGTTCATGCGTTTTTTGTTTCTTTTTCAGTGCCGGGTCCAAACAAAGACAGTTTCAGTTCTGAGAGTTTCACCTGCCAGCTGCTAATGTGTTGCGAGCATTCTTGCTGACCTGCTGACCTTGCTGACCCAACTCCTTCTGTAACTCGTGGCTGGAGCAAAACTTTTGTATGGGTCTTTGGGCAGCAGTAAAGGACTAGGTCTCCCCGTCGGGGAATCGAACCACGGTCTTCCGCGTGACAGGCGGAGATACTGTCCACTATACTAACGAGGAGCTGCAGAGACAGGTAGTCCTCCCCGATCAGCGCGACTGCAGCTCGCTGCAAACAGCCTTCCCATTTTCAGGAACGGCCTTGTGCGTCATTTTAGGCCATCGCTTCACAAGGAGCCAGTGCAGCCGAAAAAATCATCTAATACTATTTAAATATGAAGTGTCTGTATAAAAGGTGTTACGTTATTAAAGTAGAGAGCTTGTTTTTTAATAAAAAGCTTGGTAGGTCAGGTCAATAAGTTCATGCGTTTTTTGTTTCTTTTTCAGTGCCGGGTCCAAACAAAGACAGTTTCAGTTCTGAGAGTTTCACCTGCCAGCTGCTAATGTGTTGCGAGCATTCTTGCTGACCGCACAAGCCGGCATCCAGCCTACGTCCAACCGCCTGCGTTGGTGGTATAGTGGTGAGCATAGCTGCCTTCCAAGCAGTTGACCCGGGTTCGATTCCCGGCCAACGCATTGCCTTTTGTACGGCCAACTCCTTCTGTAACTCGTGGCTGGAGCAAAACTTTTGTATGGGTCTTTGGGCAGCAGTAAAGGACTAGGTCTCCCCGTCGGGGAATCGAACCCCGGTCTTCCGCGTGACAGGCGGAGATACTGTCCACTATACTAACGAGGAGTTGCAGAGACAGGTAGTCCTCCCCGATCAGCGCGACTGCAGCTCGCTGCAAACAGCCTTCCCATTTTCAGGAACAGCCTCATTTTAGGCCATTGCTTCACAAGGAGCCAGTGCAGCCGAAAAAATCATCTAATACTATTTAAATATGAAGTGTCTGTATAAAAGGTGTTACGTTATTAAAGTAGAGAGCTTGTTTTTTAATAAAAAGCTTGGTAGGTCAGGTCAATAAGTTCATGCGTTTTTTGTTTCTTTTTCAGTGCCGGGTCCAAACAAAGACAGTTTCAGTTCTGAGAGTTTCACCTGCCAGCTGCTAATGTGTTGCGAGCATTCTTGCTGACCGCACAAGCCGGCATCCAGCCTACGTCCAACCGCCTGCGTTGGTGGTATAGTGGTGAGCATAGCTGCCTTCCAAGCAGTTGACCCGGGTTCGATTCCCGGCCAACGCATTGCCTTTTGTACGGCCAACTCCTTCTGTAACTCGTGGCTGGAGCAAAACTTTTGTATGGGTCTTTGGGCAGCAGTAAAGGACTAGGTCTCCCCGTCGGGGAATCGAACCCCGGTCTTCCGCGTGACAGGCGGAGATACTGTCCACTATACTAACGAGGAGTTGCAGAGACAGGTAGTCCTCCCAGATCAGCGCGACTGCAGCTCGCTGCAAACAGCCTTCCCATTTTCAGGAACGGCCTTGTGCGTCATTTTAGGACATCGCTTCACAAGGAGCCAGTGCAGCCGAAAAAATCATCTAATACTATTTAAATATGAAGTGTCTGTATAAAAGGTGTTACGTTATTAAAGTAGAGAGCTTGTTTTTTAATAAAAAGCTTGGTAGGTCAGGTCAATAAGTTCATGCGTTTTTTGTTTCTTTTTCAGTGCCGGGTCCAAACAAAGACAGTTTCAGTTCTGAGAGTTTCACCTGCCAGCTGCTAATGTGTTGCGAGCATTCTTGCTGACCGCACAAGCCGGCATCCAGCCTACGTCCAACTGCCTGCGTTGGTGGTATAGTGGTGAGCATAGCTGCCTTCCAAGCAGTTGACCCGGGTTCGATTCCCGGCCAACGCATTGCCTTTTGTACGGACAACTCCTTCTGTAACTCGTGGCTGGAGCAAAACTTTTGTATGGGTCTTTGGGCAGCAGTAAAGGACTAGGTCTCCCCGTCGGGGAATCGAACCCCGGTCTTCCGCGTGACAGGCGGAGATACTGTCCACTATACTAACGAGGAGTTGCAGAGACAGGTAGTCCTCCCCGATAAGCGCGACTGCAGCTCGCTGCAAACAGCCTTTCCATTTTCAGGAACAGCCTCATTTTAGGCCATCGCTTCACAAGGAGCCAGTGCAGCCGAAAAAATCATCTAATACTATTTAAATATGAAGTGTCTGTATAAAAGGTGTTACGTTATTAAAGTAGAGAGCTTGTTTTTTAATAAAAAGCTTGGTAGGTCAGGTCAATAAGTTCATGCGTTTTTTGTTTCTTTTTCAGTGCCGGGTCCAAACAAAGACAGTTTCAGTTCTGAGAGTTTCACCTGCCAGCTGCTAATGTGTTGCGAGCATTCTTGCTGACCGCACAAGCCGGCATCCAGCCTACGTCCAACCGCCTGCGTTGGTGGTATAGTGGTGAGCATAGCTGCCTTCCAAGCAGTTGACCCGGGTTCGATTCCCGGCCAACGCATTGCCTTTTGTACGGCCAACTCCTTCTGTAACTCGTGGCTGGAGCAAAACTTTTGTATGGGTCTTTGGGCAGCAGTAAAGGACTAGGTCTCCCCGTCGGGGAATCGAACCCCGGTCTTTCGCGTGACAGGCAGAGATACTGTCCACTATACTAACGAGGAGTTGCAGAGATAGGTACTCCTCCCCGATCAGCGCGACTGCAGCTCGCTGCAAACAGCCTTTCCATTTTCAGGAACGGCCTCATTTTAGGCCATCGCTTCACAAGGAGCCAGTGCAGCCGAAAAAATCATCTAATACTATTTAAATATGAAGTGTCTGTATAAAAGGTGTTACGTTATTAAAGTAGAGAGCTTGTTTTTTAATAAAAAGCTTGGTAGGTCAGGTCAATAAGTTCATGCGTTTTTTGTTTCTTTTTCAGTGCCGGGTCCAAACAAAGACAGTTTCAGTTCTGAGAGTTTCACCTGCCAGCTGCTAATGTGTTGCGAGCATTCTTGCTGACCTGCTGACCTTGCTGACCCAACTCCTTCTGTAACTCGTGGCTGGAGCAAAACTTTTGTATGGGTCTTTGGGCAGCAGTAAAGGACTAGGTCTCCCCGTCGGGGAATCGAACCCCGGTCTTCCGCGTGACAGGCGGAGATACTGTCCACTATACTAACGAGGAGCTGCAGAGACAGGTAGTCCTCCCCGATCAGCGCGACTGCAGCTCGCTGCAAACAGCCTTCCCATTTTCAGGAACGGCCTCATTTTAGGCCATTGCTTCACAAGGAGCCAGTGCAGCCGAAAAAATCATCTAATACTATTTAAATATGAAGTGTCTGTATAAAAGGTGTTACGTTATTAAAGTAGAGAGCTTGTTTTTTAATAAAAAGCTTGGTAGGTCAGGTCAATAAGTTCATGCGTTTTTTGTTTCTTTTTCTGTGCCGGGTCCAAACAAAGAGAGATTCAGTTCTGAGAGTTTCACCTGCCAGCTGCTAATGTGTTGCGAGCATTCTTGCTGACCGCACAAGCCGGCATCCAGCCTACGTCCAACCGCCTGCGTTGGTGGTATAGTGGTGAGCATAGCTGCCTTCCAAGCAGTTGACCCAGGTTCGATTCCCGGCCAACGCATTGCCTTTTGTACGGCCAACTCCTTCTGTAACTCGTGGCTGGAGCAAAACTTTTGTATGGGTCTTTGGGCAGCAGTAAAGGACTAGGTCTCCCCGTCGGGGAATCGAACCCCGGTCTTCCGCG
Source organism: Leuciscus idus (assembly GCA_021554675.1). NCBI lineage: Eukaryota > Metazoa > Chordata > Actinopteri > Cypriniformes > Leuciscidae > Leuciscus > Leuciscus idus. The sequence continues at coordinate 18,947,915 of CM038629.1, forward strand.
TGACAGGCGGAGATACTGTCCACTATACTAACGAGGAGTTGCAGAGACAGGTAGTCCTCCCCGATAAGCGCGACTGCAGCTCGCTGCAAACAGCCTTTCCATTTTCAGGAACAGCCTCATTTTAGGCCATCGCTTCACAAGGAGCCAGTGCAGCCGAAAAAATCATCTAATACTATTTAAATATGAAGTGTCTGTATAAAAGGTGTTACGTTATTAAAGTAGAGAGCTTGTTTTTTAATAAAAAGCTTGGTAGGTCAGGTCAATAAGTTCATGCGTTTTTTGTTTCTTTTTCAGTGCCGGGTCCAAACAAAGACAGTTTCAGTTCTGAGAGTTTCACCTGCCAGCTGCTAATGTGTTGCGAGCATTCTTGCTGACCGCACAAGCCGGCATCCAGCCTACGTCCAACCGCCTGCGTTGGTGGTATAGTGGTGAGCATAGCTGCCTTCCAAGCAGTTGACCCGGGTTCGATTCCCGGCCAACGCATTGCCTTTTGTACGGCCAACTCCTTCTGTAACTCGTGGCTGGAGCAAAACTTTTGTATGGGTCTTTGGGCAGCAGTAAAGGACTAGGTCTCCCCGTCGGGGAATCGAACCCCGGTCTTTCGCGTGACAGGCAGAGATACTGTCCACTATACTAACGAGGAGTTGCAGAGATAGGTACTCCTCCCCGATCAGCGCGACTGCAGCTCGCTGCAAACAGCCTTTCCATTTTCAGGAACGGCCTCATTTTAGGCCATCGCTTCACAAGGAGCCAGTGCAGCCGAAAAAATCATCTAATACTATTTAAATATGAAGTGTCTGTATAAAAGGTGTTACGTTATTAAAGTAGAGAGCTTGTTTTTTAATAAAAAGCTTGGTAGGTCAGGTCAATAAGTTCATGCGTTTTTTGTTTCTTTTTCAGTGCCGGGTCCAAACAAAGACAGTTTCAGTTCTGAGAGTTTCACCTGCCAGCTGCTAATGTGTTGCGAGCATTCTTGCTGACCTGCTGACCTTGCTGACCCAACTCCTTCTGTAACTCGTGGCTGGAGCAAAACTTTTGTATGGGTCTTTGGGCAGCAGTAAAGGACTAGGTCTCCCCGTCGGGGAATCGAACCCCGGTCTTCCGCGTGACAGGCGGAGATACTGTCCACTATACTAACGAGGAGTTGCAGAGACAGCTAGTCCTCCCCGATCAGCGCGACTGCAGCTCGCTGCAAACAGCCTTCCCATTTTCAGGAACGGCCTCATTATAGGCCATCGCTTCACAAGGAGCCAGTGCAGCCGAAAAAATCATCTAATACTATTTAAATATGAAGTGTCTGTATAAAAGGTGTTACGTTATTAAAGTAGAGAGCTTGTTTTTTAATAAAAAGCTTGGTAGGTCAGGTCAATAAGTTCATGCGTTTTTTGTTTCTTTTTCAGTGCCGGGTCCAAACAAAGACAGTTTCAGTTCTGAGAGTTTCACCTGCCAGCTGCTAATGTGTTGCGAGCATTCTTGCTGACCGCACAAGCCGGCATCCAGCCTACGTCCAACCGCCTGCGTTGGTGGTATAGTGGTGAGCATAGCTGCCTTCCAAGCAGTTGACCCGGGTTCGATTCCCGGCCAACGCATTGCCTTTTGTACGGCCAACTCCTTCTGTAACTCGTGGCTGGAGCAAAACTTTTGTATGGGTCTTTGGGCAGCAGTAAAGGACTAGGTCTCCCCGTCGGGGAATCGAACCCCGGTCTTCCGCGTGACAGGCGGAGATACTGTCCACTATACTAACTAGGAGTTGCAGAGACAGGTAGTCCTCCCAGATCAGCGCGACTGCAGCTCGCTGCAAACAGCCTTCCCATTTTCAGGAACGGCCTTGTGCGTCATTTTAGGCCATCGCTTCACAAGGAGCCAGTGCAGCCGAAAAAATCATCTAATACTATTTAAATATGAAGTGTCTGTATAAAAGGTGTTACGTTATTAAAGTAGAGAGCTTGTTTTTTAATAAAAAGCTTGGTAGGTCAGGTCAATAAGTTCATGCGTTTTTTGTTTCTTTTTCAGTGCCGGGTCCAAACAAAGACAGTTTCAGTTCTGAGAGTTTCACCTGCCAGCTGCTAATGTGTTGCGAGCATTCTTGCTGACCGCACAAGCCGGCATCCAGCCTACGTCCAACCGCCTGCGTTGGTGGTATAGTGGTGAGCATAGCTGCCTTCCAAGCAGTTGACCCGGGTTCGATTCCCGGCCAACGCATTGCCTTTTGTACGGCCAACTCCTTCTGTAACTCGTGGCTGGAGCAAAACTTTTGTATGGGTCTTTGGGCAGCAGTAAAGGACTAGGTCTCCCCGTCGGGGAATCGAACCCCGGTCTTTCGCGTGACAGGCGGAGATACTGTCCACTATACTAACGAGGAGTTGCAGAGACAGGTACTCCTCCCCGATCAGCACGACTGCAGCTCGCTGCAAACAGCCTTTCCATTTTCAGGAACGGCCTCATTTTAGGCCATCGCTTCACAAGGAGCCAGTGCAGCCGAAAAAATCATCTAATACTATTTAAATATGAAGTGTCTGTATAAAAGGGGTTACGTTATTAAAGTAGAGAGCTTGTTTTTTAATAAAAAGCTTGGTAGGTCAGGTCAATAAGTTCATGCGTTTTTTGTTTCTTTTTCAGTGCCGGGTCCAAACAAAGACAGTTTCAGTTCTGAGAGTTTCACCTGCCAGCTGCTAATGTGTTGCGAGCATTCTTGCTGACCGCACAAGCCGGCATCCAGCCTACGTCCAACCGCCTGCGTTGGTGGTATAGTGGTGAGCATAGCTGCCTTCCAAGCAGTTGATCCGGGTTCGATTCCCGGCCAACGCATTGCCTTTTGTACGGCCAACTCCTTCTGTAACTCGTGGCTGGAGCAAAACTTTTGAATGGGTCTTTGGGCAGCAGTAAAGGACTAGGTCTCCCCGTCGGGGAATCGAACCCCGGTCTTTCGCGTGACAGGCGGAGATACTGTCCACTATACTAACGAGGAGTTGCAGAGACAGGTAGTCCTCCCCGATCAGCGCGACTGCAGCTCGCTGCAAACAGCCTTTCCATTTTCAGGAACGGCCTCATTATAGGCCATCGCTTCACAAGGAGCCAGTGCAGCCGAAAAAATCATCTAATACTATTTAAATATGAAGTGTCTGTATAAAAGGTGTTACGTTATTAAAGTAGAGAGCTTGTTTTTTAATAAAAAGCTTGGTATGTCAGGTCAATAAGTTCATGCGTTTTTTGTTTCTTTTTCAGTGCCGGGTCCAAACAAAGACAGTTTCAGTTCTGAGAGTTTCACCTGCCAGCTGCTAATGTGTTGCGAGCATTCTTGCTGACCGCACAAGCCGGCATCCAGCCTACGTCCAACCGCCTGCGTTGGTGGTATAGTGGTGAGCATAGCTGCCTTCCAAGCAGTTGACCCGGGTTCGATTCCCGGCCAACGCATTGCCTTTTGTACGGCCAACTCCTTCTGTAACTCGTGGCTGGAGCAAAACTTTTGTATGGGTCTTTGGGCAGCAGTAAAGGACTAGGTCTCCCCGTCGGGGAATCGAACCCCGGTCTTCCGCGTGACAGGCGGAGATACTGTCCACTATACTAACGAAGAGTTGCAGAGACAGGTAGTCCTCCCCGATCAGCGTGACTGCAGCTCGCTGCAAACAGCCTTCCCATTTTCAGGAACGGCCTCATTTTAGGCCATTGCTTCACAAGGAGCCAGTGCAGCCGAAAAAATCATCTAATACTATTTAAATATGAAGTGTCTGTATAAAAGGTGTTACGTTATTAAAGTAGAGAGCTTGTTTTTTAATAAAAAGCTTGGTAGGTCAGGTCAATAAGTTCATGCGTTTTTTGTTTCTTTTTCAGTGCCGGGTCCAAACAAAGACAGTTTCAGTTCTGAGAGTTTCACCTGCCAGCTGCTAATGTGTTGCGAGCATTCTTGCTGACCGCACAAGCCGGCATCCAGCCTACGTCAAACCGCCTGCGTTGGTGGTATAGTGGTGAGCATAGCTGCCTTCCAAGCAGTTGACCCGGGTTCGATTCCCGGCCAACGCATTGCCTTTTATACGGCCAACTCCTTCTGTAACTCGTGGCTGGAGCAAAACTTTTGTATGGGTCTTTGGGCAGCAGTAAAGGACTAGGTCTCCCCGTCGGGGAATCGAACCCCGGTCTTCCGCGTGACAGGCGGAGATACTGTCCACTATACTAACGAGGAGTTGCAGAGACAGGTAGTCCTCCCAGATCAGCGCGACTGCAGCTCGCTGCAAACAGCCTTCCCATTTTCAGGAACGGCCTTGTGCGTCATTTTAGGACATCGCTTCACAAGGAGCCAGTGCAGCCGAAAAAATCATCTAATACTATTTAAATATGAAGTGTCTGTATAAAAGGTGTTACGTTATTAAAGTAGAGAGCTTGTTTTTTAATAAAAAGCTTGGTAGGTCAGGTCAATAAGTTCATGCGTTTTTTGTTTCTTTTTCAGTGCCGGGTCCAAACAAAGACAGTTTCAGTTCTGAGAGTTTCACCTGCCAGCTGCTAATGTGTTGCGAGCATTCTTGCTGACCGCACAAGCCGGCATCCAGCCTACGTCCAACTGCCTGCGTTGGTGGTATAGTGGTGAGCATAGCTGCCTTCCAAGCAGTTGACCCGGGTTCGATTCCCGGCCAACGCATTGCCTTTTGTACGGACAACTCCTTCTGTAACTCGTGGCTGGAGCAAAACTTTTGTATGGGTCTTTGGGCAGCAGTAAAGGACTAGGTCTCCCCGTCGGGGAATCGAACCCCGGTCTTCCGCGTGACAGGTGGAGATACTGTCCACTATACTAACGAGGAGTTGCAGAGACAGGTAGTCCTCCCCGATCAGCCCGACTGCAGCTCGCTGCAAACAGCCTTCCCATTTTCAGGAACGGCCTTGTGCGTCATTTTAGGCCATCGCTTCACAAGGAGCCAGTGCAGCCGAAAAAATCATCTAATACTATTTAAATATGAAGTGTCTGTATAAAAGGTGTTACATTATTAAAGTAGAGAGCTTGTTTTTTAATAAAAAGCTTGGTAGGTCAGGTCAATAAGTTCATGCGTTTTTTGTTTCTTTTTCAGTGCCGGGTCCAAACAAAGACAGTTTCAGTTCTGAGAGTTTCACCTGCCAGCTGCTAATGTGTTGCGAGCATTCTTGCTGACCGCACAAGCCGGCATCCAGCCTACGTCCAACCGCCTGCGTTGGTGGTATAGTGGTGAGCATAGCTGCCTTCCAAGCAGTTGACCCGGGTTCGATTCCCGGCCAACGCATTGCCTTTTGTACGGCCAACTCCTTCTGTAACTCGTGGCTGGAGCAAAACTTTTGTATGGGTCTTTGGGCAGCAGTAAAGGACTAGGTCTCCCCGTCGGGGAATCGAACCCCGGTCTTTCGCGTGACAGGCAGAGATACTGTCCACTATACTAACGAGGAGTTGCAGAGATAGGTACTCCTCCCCGATCAGCGCGACTGCAGCTCGCTGCAAACAGCCTTTCCATTTTCAGGAACGGCCTCATTTTAGGCCATCGCTTCACAAGGAGCCAGTGCAGCCGAAAAAATCATCTAATACTATTTAAATATGAAGTGTCTGTATAAAAGGTGTTACGTTATTAAAGTAGAGAGCTTGTTTTTTAATAAAAAGCTTGGTAGGTCAGGTCAATAAGTTCATGCGTTTTTTGTTTCTTTTTCAGTGCCGGGTCCAAACAAAGACAGTTTCAGTTCTGAGAGTTTCACCTGCCAGCTGCTAATGTGTTGCGAGCATTCTTGCTGACCTGCTGACCTTGCTGACCCAACTCCTTCTGTAACTCGTGGCTGGAGCAAAACTTTTGTATGGGTCTTTGGGCAGCAGTAAAGGACTAGGTCTCCCCGTCGGGGAATCGAACCCCGGTCTTCCGCGTGACAGGCGGAGATACTGTCCACTATACTAACGAGGAGCTCCAGAGACAGGTAGTCCTCCCCGATCAGCGCGACTGCAGCTCGCTGCAAACAGCCTTCCCATTTTCAGGAACGGCCTCATTTTAGGCCATTGCTTCACAAGGAGCCAGTGCAGCCGAAAAAATCATCTAATACTATTTAAATATGAAGTGTCTGTATAAAAGGTGTTACGTTATTAAAGTAGAGAGCTTGTTTTTTAATAAAAAGCTTGGTAGGTCAGGTCAATAAGTTCATGCGTTTTTTGTTTCTTTTTCTGTGCCGGGTCCAAACAAAGAGAGATTCAGTTCTGAGAGTTTCACCTGCCAGCTGCTAATGTGTTGCGAGCATTCTTGCTGACCGCACAAGCCGGCATCCAGCCTACGTCCAACCGCCTGCGTTGGTGGTATAGTGGTGAGCATAGCTGCCTTCCAAGCAGTTGACCCGGGTTCGATTCCCGGCCAACGCATTGCCTTTTGTACGGCCAACTCCTTCTGTAACTCGTGGCTGGAGCAAAACTTTTGTATGGGTCTTTGGGCAGCAGTAAAGGACTAGGTCTCCCCATCGGGGAATCGAACCCCGGTCTTCCGCGTGACAGGCGGAGATACTGTCCACTATACTAACGAGGAGTTGCAGAGACAGGTAGTCCTCCCCGATAAGCGCGACTGCAGCTCGCTGCAAACAGCCTTTCCATTTTCAGGAACAGCCTCATTTTAGGCCATCGCTTCACAAGGAGCCAGTGCAGCCGAAAAAATCATCTAATACTATTTAAATATGAAGTGTCTGTATAAAAGGTGTTACGTTATTAAAGTAGAGAGCTTGTTTTTTAATAAAAAGCTTGGTAGGTCAGGTCAATAAGTTCATGCGTTTTTTGTTTCTTTTTCAGTGCCGGGTCCAAACAAAGACAGTTTCAGTTCTGAGAGTTTCACCTGCCAGCTGCTAATGTGTTGCGAGCATTCTTGCTGACCGCACAAGCCGGCATCCAGCCTACGTCCAAATGCCTGCGTTGGTGGTATAGTGGTGAGCATAGCTGCCTTCCAAGCAGTTGACCCGGGTTCGATTCCCGGCCAACGCATTGCCTTTTGTACGGACAACTCCTTCTGTAACTCGTGGCTGGAGCAAAACTTTTGTATGGGTCTTTGGGCAGCAGTAAAGGACTAGGTCTCCCCGTCGGGGAATCGAACCCCGGTCTTCCGCGTGACAGGCGGAGATACTGTCCACTATACTAACGAGGAGTTGCAGAGACAGGTAGTCCTCCCCGATCAGCCCGACTGCAGCTCGCTGCAAACAGCCTTCCCATTTTCAGGAACGGCCTTGTGCGTCATTTTAGGCCATCGCTTCACAAGGAGCCAGTGCAGCCGAAAAAATCATCTAATACTATTTAAATATGAAGTGTCTGTATAAAAGGTGTTACGTTATTAAAGTAGAGAGCTTGTTTTTTAATAAAAAGCTTGGTAGGTCAGGTCAATAAGTTCATGCGTTTTTTGTTTCTTTTTCAGTGCCGGGTCCAAACAAAGACAGTTTCAGTTCTGAGAGTTTCACCTGCCAGCTGCTAATGTGTTGCGAGCATTCTTGCTGACCTGCTGACCTTGCTGACCCAACTCCTTCTGTAACTCGTGGCTGGAGCAAAACTTTTGTATGGGTCTTTGGGCAGCAGTAAAGGACTAGGTCTCCCCGTCGGGGAATCGAACCACGGTCTTCCGCGTGACAGGCGGAGATACTGTCCACTATACTAACGAGGAGCTGCAGAGACAGGTAGTCCTCCCCGATCAGCGCGACTGCAGCTCGCTGCAAACAGCCTTCCCATTTTCAGGAACGGCCTTGTGCGTCATTTTAGGCCATCGCTTCACAAGGAGCCAGTGCAGCCGAAAAAATCATCTAATACTATTTAAATATGAAGTGTCTGTATAAAAGGTGTTACGTTATTAAAGTAGAGAGCTTGTTTTTTAATAAAAAGCTTGGTAGGTCAGGTCAATAAGTTCATGCGTTTTTTGTTTCTTTTTCAGTGCCGGGTCCAAACAAAGACAGTTTCAGTTCTGAGAGTTTCACCTGCCAGCTGCTAATGTGTTGCGAGCATTCTTGCTGACCGCACAAGCCGGCATCCAGCCTACGTCCAACCGCCTGCGTTGGTGGTATAGTGGTGAGCATAGCTGCCTTCCAAGCAGTTGACCCGGGTTCGATTCCCGGCCAACGCATTGCCTTTTGTACGGCCAACTCCTTCTGTAACTCGTGGCTGGAGCAAAACTTTTGTATGGGTCTTTGGGCAGCAGTAAAGGACTAGGTCTCCCCGTCGGGGAATCGAACCCCGGTCTTCCGCGTGACAGGCGGAGATACTGTCCACTATACTAACGAGGAGTTGCAGAGACAGGTAGTCCTCCCCGATCAGCGCGACTGCAGCTCGCTGCAAACAGCCTTCCCATTTTCAGGAACAGTCTCATTTTAGGCCATTGCTTCACAAGGAGCCAGTGCAGCCGAAAAAATCATCTAATACTATTTAAATATGAAGTGTCTGTATAAAAGGTGTTACGTTATTAAAGTAGAGAGCTTGTTTTTTAATAAAAAGCTTGGTAGGTCAGGTCAATAAGTTCATGCGTTTTTTGTTTCTTTTTCAGTGCCGGGTCCAAACAAAGACAGTTTCAGTTCTGAGAGTTTCACCTGCCAGCTGCTAATGTGTTGCGAGCATTCTTGCTGACCGCACAAGCCGGCATCCAGCCTACGTCCAACCGCCTGCGTTGGTGGTATAGTGGTGAGCATAGCTGCCTTCCAAGCAGTTGACCCGGGTTCGATTCCCGGCCAACGCATTGCCTTTTGTACGGCCAACTCCTTCTGTAACTCGTGGCTGGAGCAAAACTTTTGTATGGGTCTTTGGGCAGCAGTAAAGGACTAGGTCTCCCCGTCGGGGAATCGAACCCCGGTCTTCCGCGTGACAGGCGGAGATACTGTCCACTATACTAACGAGGAGTTGCAGAGACAGGTAGTCCTCCCAGATCAGCGCGACTGCAGCTCGCTGCAAACAGCCTTCCCATTTTCAGGAACGGCCTTGTGCGTCATTTTAGGACATCGCTTCACAAGGAGCCAGTGCAGCCGAAAAAATCATCTAATACTATTTAAATATGAAGTGTCTGTATAAAAGGTGTTACGTTATTAAAGTAGAGAGCTTGTTTTTTAATAAAAAGCTTGGTAGGTCAGGTCAATAAGTTCATGCGTTTTTTGTTTCTTTTTCAGTGCCGGGTCCAAACAAAGACAGTTTCAGTTCTGAGAGTTTCACCTGCCAGCTGCTAATGTGTTGCGAGCATTCTTGCTGACCGCACAAGCCGGCATCCAGCCTACGTCCAACTGCCTGCGTTGGTGGTATAGTGGTGAGCATAGCTGCCTTCCAAGCAGTTGACCCGGGTTCGATTCCCGGCCAACGCATTGCCTTTTGTACGGACAACTCCTTCTGTAACTCGTGGCTGGAGCAAAACTTTTGTATGGGTCTTTGGGCAGCAGTAAAGGACTAGGTCTCCCCGTCGGGGAATCGAACCCCGGTCTTCCGCGTGACAGGCGGAGATACTGTCCACTATACTAACGAGGAGTTGCAGAGACAGGTAGTCCTCCCCGATAAGCGCGACTGCAGCTCGCTGCAAACAGCCTTTCCATTTTCAGGAACAGCCTCATTTTAGGCCATCGCTTCACAAGGAGCCAGTGCAGCCGAAAAAATCATCTAATACTATTTAAATATGAAGTGTCTGTATAAAAGGTGTTACGTTATTAAAGTAGAGAGCTTGTTTTTTAATAAAAAGCTTGGTAGGTCAGGTCAATAAGTTCATGCGTTTTTTGTTTCTTTTTCAGTGCCGGGTCCAAACAAAGACAGTTTCAGTTCTGAGAGTTTCACCTGCCAGCTGCTAATGTGTTGCGAGCATTCTTGCTGACCGCACAAGCCGGCATCCAGCCTACGTCCAACCGCCTGCGTTGGTGGTATAGTGGTGAGCATAGCTGCCTTCCAAGCAGTTGACCCGGGTTCGATTCCCGGCCAACGCATTGCCTTTTGTACGGCCAACTCCTTCTGTAACTCGTGGCTGGAGCAAAACTTTTGTATGGGTCTTTGGGCAGCAGTAAAGGACTAGGTCTCCCCGTCGGGGAATCGAACCCCGGTCTTTCGCGTGACAGGCAGAGATACTGTCCACTATACTAACGAGGAGTTGCAGAGATAGGTACTCCTCCCCGATCAGCGCGACTGCAGCTCGCTGCAAACAGCCTTTCCATTTTCAGGAACGGCCTCATTTTAGGCCATCGCTTCACAAGGAGCCAGTGCAGCCGAAAAAATCATCTAATACTATTTAAATATGAAGTGTCTGTATAAAAGGTGTTACGTTATTAAAGTAGAGAGCTTGTTTTTTAATAAAAAGCTTGGTAGGTCAGGTCAATAAGTTCATGCGTTTTTTGTTTCTTTTTCAGTGCCGGGTCCAAACAAAGACAGTTTCAGTTCTGAGAGTTTCACCTGCCAGCTGCTAATGTGTTGCGAGCATTCTTGCTGACCTGCTGACCTTGCTGACCCAACTCCTTCTGTAACTCGTGGCTGGAGCAAAACTTTTGTATGGGTCTTTGGGCAGCAGTAAAGGACTAGGTCTCCCCGTCGGGGAATCGAACCCCGGTCTTCCGCGTGACAGGCGGAGATACTGTCCACTATACTAACGAGGAGCTGCAGAGACAGGTAGTCCTCCCCGATCAGCGCGACTGCAGCTCGCTGCAAACAGCCTTCCCATTTTCAGGAACGGCCTCATTTTAGGCCATTGCTTCACAAGGAGCCAGTGCAGCCGAAAAAATCATCTAATACTATTTAAATATGAAGTGTCTGTATAAAAGGTGTTACGTTATTAAAGTAGAGAGCTTGTTTTTTAATAAAAAGCTTGGTAGGTCAGGTCAATAAGTTCATGCGTTTTTTGTTTCTTTTTCTGTGCCGGGTCCAAACAAAGAGAGATTCAGTTCTGAGAGTTTCACCTGCCAGCTGCTAATGTGTTGCGAGCATTCTTGCTGACCGCACAAGCCGGCATCCAGCCTACGTCCAACCGCCTGCGTTGGTGGTATAGTGGTGAGCATAGCTGCCTTCCAAGCAGTTGACCCGGGTTCGATTCCCGGCCAACGCATTGCCTTTTGTACGGCCAACTCCTTCTGTAACTCGTGGCTGGAGCAAAACTTTTGTATGGGTCTTTGGGCAGCAGTAAAGGACTAGGTCTCCCCGTCGGGGAATCGAACCCCGGTCTTCCGCGTGACAGGCGGAGATACTGTCCACTATACTAACGAGGAGTTGCAGAGACAGGTAGTCCTCCCCGATAAGCGCGACTGCAGCTCGCTGCAAACAGCCTTTCCATTTTCAGGAACAGCCTCATTTTAGGCCATCGCTTCACAAGGAGCCAGTGCAGCCGAAAAAATCATCTAATACTATTTAAATATGAAGTGTCTGTATAAAAGGTGTTACGTTATTAAAGTAGAGAGCTTGTTTTTTAATAAAAAGCTTGGTAGGTCAGGTCAATAAGTTCATGCGTTTTTTGTTTCTTTTTCAGTGCCGGGTCCAAACAAAGACAGTTTCAGTTCTGAGAGTTTCACCTGCCAGCTGCTAATGTGTTGCGAGCATTCTTGCTGACCGCACAAGCCGGCATCCAGCCTACGTCCAACCGCCTGCGTTGGTGGTATAGTGGTGAGCATAGCTGCCTTCCAAGCAGTTGACCCGGGTTCGATTCCCGGCCAACGCATTGCCTTTTGTACGGCCAACTCCTTCTGTAACTCGTGGCTGGAGCAAAACTTTTGTATGGGTCTTTGGGCAGCAGTAAAGGACTAGGTCTCCCCGTCGGGGAATCGAACCCCGGTCTTTCGCGTGACAGGCAGAGATACTGTCCACTATACTAACGAGGAGTTGCAGAGATAGGTACTCCTCCCCGATCAGCGCGACTGCAGCTCGCTGCAAACAGCCTTTCCATTTTCAGGAACGGCCTCATTTTAGGCCATCGCTTCACAAGGAGCCAGTGCAGCCGAAAAAATCATCTAATACTATTTAAATATGAAGTGTCTGTATAAAAGGTGTTACGTTATTAAAGTAGAGAGCTTGTTTTTTAATAAAAAGCTTGGTAGGTCAGGTCAATAAGTTCATGCGTTTTTTGTTTCTTTTTCAGTGCCGGGTCCAACCAAAGACAGTTTCAGTTCTGAGAGTTTCACCTGCCAGCTGCTAATGTGTTGCGAGCATTCTTGCTGACCTGCTGACCTTGCTGACCCAACTCCTTCTGTAACTCGTGGCTGGAGCAAAACTTTTGTATGGGTCTTTGGGCAGCAGTAAAGGACTAGGTCTCCCCGTCGGGGAATCGAACCCCGGTCTTCCGCGTGATAGGCGGAGATACTGTCCACTATACTAACGAGGAGCTGCAGAGACAGGTAGTCCTCCCCGATCAGCGCGACTGCAGCTCGCTGCAAACAGCCTTCCCATTTTCAGGAACGGCCTCATTTTAGGCCATTGCTTCACAAGGAGCCAGTGCAGCCGAAAAAATCATCTAATACTATTTAAATATGAAGTGTCTGTATAAAAGGTGTTACGTTATTAAAGTAGAGAGCTTGTTTTTTAATAAAAAGCTTGGTAGGTCAGGTCAATAAGTTCATGCGTTTTTTGTTTCTTTTTCTGTGCCGGGTCCAAACAAAGAGAGATTCAGTTCTGAGAGTTTCACCTGCCAGCTGCTAATGTGTTGCGAGCATTCTTGCTGACCGCACAAGCCGGCATCCAGCCTACGTCCAACCGCCTGCGTTGGTGGTATAGTGGTGAGCATAGCTGCCTTCCAAGCAGTTGACCCGGGTTCGATTCCCGGCCAACGCATTGCCTTTTGTACGGCCAACTCCTTCTGTAACTCGTGGCTGGAGCAAAACTTTTGTATGGGTCTTTGGGCAGCAGTAAAGGACTAGGTCTCCCCGTCGGGGAATCGAACCCCGGTCTTCCGCGTGACAGGCGGAGATACTGTCCACTATACTAACGAGGAGTTGCAGAGACAGGTAGTCCTCCCCGATAAGCGCGACTGCAGCTCGCTGCAAACAGCCTTTCCATTTTCAGGAACAGCCTCATTTTAGGCCATCGCTTCACAAGGAGCCAGTGCAGCCGAAAAAATCATCTAATACTATTTAAATATGAAGTGTCTGTATAAAAGGTGTTACGTTATTAAAGTAGAGAGCTTGTTTTTTAATAAAAAGCTTGGTAGGTCAGGTCAATAAGTTCATGCGTTTTTTGTTTCTTTTTCAGTGCCGGGTCCAAACAAAGACAGTTTCAGTTCTGAGAGTTTCACCTGCCAGCTGCTAATGTGTTGCGAGCATTCTTGCTGACCGCACAAGCCGGCATCCAGCCTACGTCCAACCGCCTGCGTTGGTGGTATAGTGGTGAGCATAGCTGCCTTCCAAGCAGTTGACCCGGGTTCGATTCCCGGCCAACGCATTGCCTTTTGTACGGCCAACTCCTTCTGTAACTCGTGGCTGGAGCAAAACTTTTGTATGGGTCTTTGGGCAGCAGTAAAGGACTAGGTCTCCCCGTCGGGGAATCGAACCCCGGTCTTTCGCGTGACAGGCAGAGATACTGTCCACTATACTAACGAGGAGTTGCAGAGATAGGTACTCCTCCCCGATCAGCGCGACTGCAGCTCGCTGCAAACAGCCTTTCCATTTTCAGGAACGGCCTCATTTTAGGCCATCGCTTCACAAGGAGCCAGTGCAGCCGAAAAAATCATCTAATACTATTTAAATATGAAGTGTCTGTATAAAAGGTGTTACGTTATTAAAGTAGAGAGCTTGTTTTTTAATAAAAAGCTTGGTAGGTCAGGTCAATAAGTTCATGCGTTTTTTGTTTCTTTTTCAGTGCCGGGTCCAAACAAAGACAGTTTCAGTTCTGAGAGTTTCACCTGCCAGCTGCTAATGTGTTGCGAGCATTCTTGCTGACCTGCTGACCTTGCTGACCCAACTCCTTCTGTAACTCGTGGCTGGAGCAAAACTTTTGTATGGGTCTTTGGGCAGCAGTAAAGGACTAGGTCTCCCCGTCGGGGAATCGAACCACGGTCTTCCGCGTGACAGGCGGAGACACTGTCCACTATACTAACGAGGAGCTGCAGAGACAGGTAGTCCTCCCCGATCAGCGCGACTGCAGCTCGCTGCAAACAGCCTTCCCATTTTCAGGAACGGCCTTGTGCGTCATTTTAGGCCATCGCTTCACAAGGAGCCAGTGCAGCCGAAAAAATCATCTAATACTATTTAAATATGAAGTGTCTGTATAAAAGGTGTTACGTTATTAAAGTAGAGAGCTTGTTTTTTAATAAAAAGCTTGGTAGGTCAGGTCAATAAGTTCATGCGTTTTTTGTTTCTTTTTCAGTGCCGGGTCCAAACAAAGACAGTTTCAGTTCTGAGAGTTTCACCTGTCAGCTGCTAATGTGTTGCGAGCATTCTTGCTGACCGCACAAGCCGGCATCCAGCCTACGTCCAACCGCCTGCGTTGGTGGTATAGTGGTGAGCATAGCTGCCTTCCAAGCAGTTGACCCGGGTTCGATTCCCGGCCAACGCATTGCCTTTTGTACGGCCAACTCCTTCTGTAACTCGTGGCTGGAGCAAAACTTTTGTATGGGTCTTTGGGCAGCAGTAAAGGACTAGGTCTCCCCGTCGGGGAATCGAACCCCGGTCTTCCGCGTGACAGGCGGAGATACTGTCCACTATACTAACGAGGAGTTGCAGAGACAGGTAGTCCTCCCCGATCAGCGCGACTGCAGCTCGCTGCAAACAGCCTTCCCATTTTCAGGAACAGCCTCATTTTAGGCCATTGCTTCACAAGGAGCCAGTGCAGCCGAAAAAATCATCTAATACTATTTAAATATGAAGTGTCTGTATAAAAGGTGTTACGTTATTAAAGTAGAGAGCTTGTTTTTTAATAAAAAGCTTGGTAGGTCAGGTCAATAAGTTCATGCGTTTTTTGTTTCTTTTTCAGTGCCGGGTCCAAACAAAGACAGTTTCAGTTCTGAGAGTTTCACCTGCCAGCTGCTAATGTGTTGCGAGCATTCTTGCTGACCTGCTGATCTTGCTGACCCAACTCCTTCTGTAACTCGTGGCTGGAGCAAAACTTTTGTATGGGTCTTTGGGCAGCAGTAAAGGACTAGGTCTCCCCGTCGGGGAATCGAACCCCGGTCTTCCGCGTGACAGGCGGAGATACTGTCCACTATACTAACGAGGAGTTGCAGAGACAGGTAGTCCTCCCCGATCAGCGCGACTGCAGCTCGCTGCAAACAGCCTTCCCATTTTCAGGAACAGCCTCATTTTAGGCCATTGCTTCACAAGGAGCCAGTGCAGCCGAAAAAATCATCTAATACTATTTAAATATGAAGTGTCTGTATAAAAGGTGTTACGTTATTAAAGTAGAGAGCTTGTTTTTTAATAAAAAGCTTGGTAGGTCAGGTCAATAAGTTCATGCGTTTTTTGTTTCTTTTTCAGTGCCGGGTCCAAACAAAGACAGTTTCAGTTCTGAGAGTTTCACCTGCCAGCTGCTAATGTGTTGCGAGCATTCTTGCTGACCTGCTGATCTTGCTGACCCAACTCCTTCTGTAACTCGTGGCTGGAGCAAAACTTTTGTATGGGTCTTTGGGCAGCAGTAAAGGACTAGGTCTCCCCGTCGGGGAATCGAACCCCGGTCTTCCGCGTGACAGGCGGAGATACTGTCCACTATACTAACGAGGAGTTGCAGAGACAGGTAGTCCTCCCCGATAAGCGCGACTGCAGCTCGCTGCAAACAGCCTTTCCATTTTCAGGAACAGCCTCATTTTAGGCCATCGCTTCACAAGGAGCCAGTGCAGCCGAAAAAATCATCTAATACTATTTAAATATGAAGTGTCTGTATAAAAGGTGTTACGTTATTAAGGCGAGACACGGCAGGCAAAAACATCGATTTTTCATGCAGTGGTCAGTTTTGAGATTTTGGCCGAGTTTACTCCTTCAATATGTATTATTTCAAGCTGCTATAAAGAAAACGCTGAAAATATACATTACAATGTTTATTTTATTACATTTTGTTTACTTGCGGCAGTAAGTTTCTCCCGAATTTACCAGGAAGTTAGTATTCCATCGCGACATGCCGAGCTCCGTCTGTTCACTGAAGTCTGTCATGTCCGGGATCGTTGTAAAGCTCTGAGTCTCATGCACAACGCTATGTAAACCAAATATGGGCATTTCCTTTCTATCAGTAACCAATCGTGAATGTCCAAAGGGGGATTTAAAGCTAACGACGAAATCTCATTTAGAGCTATTTAAATCTTTAACTGCCGTTTTCTCAAAATAATTTTTTTGCGTTTTTTTGTCATTCTCCAGTAGAAACATCTCAGCCTATGTAGCACCTATGTACACCAAACTTTCCAGTTATACACTTAGCAGTATTCTGAAGATCTGTTCAGAGGGATTTGTTAATAAATCATTCCTGGCCTGATTTATGTGACATTTTAATTAAAAAAAAACTCGAAAAATCGATATTTTAAGGCTATGGACAGTAAATTTTGATTTCCTAGGTAATGAAAGCATATATCCTGAAATCCCTCTGAACATCTTTTGTCATCTTGTGTGTAATCAAAATGAAAAAATAATTTTGCGTCTGGCTTTATCATATTTTCAGATATATCTACTGAAAAAATATGTAAAATTGCACATATTTAATGAGATAATACCTAATTTGCATAATTAAACATAAAAATTTCAAAAACTTGTAAAACATTTTTTGTATGAACTTGTGTAAGTAATGAACTGAGGAAGTTTCATGGTGATATCTATTATTTAAAAATTTTACCCTATTCACCTGTAGTGTCTCGCCTTAAAGTAGAGAGCTTGTTTTTTAATAAAAAGCTTGGTAGGTCAGGTCAATAAGTTCATGCGTTTTTTGTTTCTTTTTCAGTGCCGGGTCCAAACAAAGACAGTTTCAGTTCTGAGAGTTTCACCTGCCAGCTGCTAATGTGTTGCGAGCATTCTTGCTGACCGCACAAGCCGGCATCCAGCCTACGTCCAACCGCCTGCGTTGGTGGTATAGTGGTGAGCATAGCTGCCTTCCAAGCAGTTGACCCGGGTTCGATTCCCGGCCAACGCATTGCCTTTTGTACGGCCAACTCCTTCTGTAACTCGTGGCTGGAGCAAAACTTTTGTATGGGTCTTTGGGCAGCAGTAAAGGACTAGGTCTCCCCGTCGGGGAATCGAACCCCGGTCTTTCGCGTGACAGGCGGAGATACTGTCCACTATACTAACGAGGAGTTGCAGAGATAGGTACTCCTCCCCGATCAGCGCGACTGCAGCTCGCTGCAAACAGCCTTTCCATTTTCAGGAACGGCCTCATTTTAGGCCATCGCTTCACAAGGAGCCAGTGCAGCCGAAAAAATCATCTAATACTATTTAAATATGAAGTGTCTGTATAAAAGGTGTTACGTTATTAAAGTAGAGAGCTTGTTTTTTAATAAAAAGCTTGGTAGGTCAGGTCAATAAGTTCATGCGTTTTTTGTTTCTTTTTCAGTGCCGGGTCCAAACAAAGACAGTTTCAGTTCTGAGAGTTTCACCTGCCAGCTGCTAATGTGTTGCGAGCATTCTTGCTGACCTGCTGACCTTGCTGACCCAACTCCTTCTGTAACTCGTGGCTGGAGCAAAACTTTTGTATGGGTCTTTGGGCAGCAGTAAAGGACTAGGTCTCCCCGTCGGGGAATCGAACCCCGGTCTTCCGCGTGACAGGCGGAGATACTGTCCACTATACTAACGAGGAGTTGCAGAGACAGGTAGTCCTCCCCGATCAGCGCGACTGCAGCTCGCTGCAAACAGCCTTCCCATTTTCAGGAACGGCCTCATTTTAGGCCATTGCTTCACAAGGAGCCAGTGCAGCCGAAAAAATCATCTAATACTATTTAAATATGAAGTGTCTGTATAAAAGGTGTTACGTTATTAAAGTAGAGAGCTTGTTTTTTAATAAAAAGCTTGGTAGGTCAGGTCAATAAGTTCATGCGTTTTTTGTTTCTTTTTCAGTGCCGGGTCCAAACAAAGACAGTTTCAGTTCTGAGAGTTTCACCTGCCAGCTGCTAATGTGTTGCGAGCATTCTTGCTGACCGCACAAGCCGGCATCCAGCCTACGTCCAACCGCCTGCGTTGGTGGTATAGTGGTGAGCATAGCTGCCTTCCAAGCAGTTGACCCGGGTTCGATTCCCGGCCAACGCATTGCCTTTTGTACGGCCAACTCCTTCTGTAACTCGTGGCTGGAGCAAAACTTTTGTATGGGTCTTTGGGCAGCAGTAAAGGACTAGGTCTCCCCGTCGGGGAATCGAACCCCGGTCTTCCGCGTGACAGGCGGAGATACTGTCCACTATACTAACGAGGAGTTGCAGAGACAGGTAGTCCTCCCCGATCAGCGTGACTGCAGCTCGCTGCAAACAGCCTTCCCATTTTCAGGAACGGCCTCATTTTAGGCCATTGCTTCACAAGGAGCCAGTGCAGCCGAAAAAATCATCTAATACTATTTAAATATGAAGTGTCTGTATAAAAGGTGTTACGTTATTAAAGTAGAGAGCTTGTTTTTTAATAAAAAGCTTGGTAGGTCAGGTCAATAAGTTCATGCGTTTTTTGTTTCTTTTTCAGTGCCGGGTCCAAACAAAGACAGTTTCAGTTCTGAGAGTTTCACCTGCCAGCTGTTAATGTGTTGCGAGCATTCTTGCTGACCGCACAAGCCGGCATCCAGCCTACGTCCAACTGCCTGCGTTGGTGGTATAGTGGTGAGCATAGCTGCCTTCCAAGCAGTTGACCCGGGTTCGATTCCCGGCCAACGCATTGCCTTTTGTACGGACAACTCCTTCTGTAACTCGTGGCTGGAGCAAAACTTTTGTATGGGTCTTTGGGCAGCAGTAAAGGACTAGGTCTCCCCGTCGGGGAATCGAACCCCGGTCTTCCGCGTGACAGGCGGAGATACTGTCCACTATACTAACGAGGAGTTGCAGAGACAGGTAGTCCTCCCCGATCAGCCCGACTGCAGCTCGCTGCAAACAGCCTTCCCATTTTCAGGAACGGCCTTGTGCGTCATTTTAGGCCATCGCTTCACAAGGAGCCAGTGCAGCCGAAAAAATCATCTAATACTATTTAAATATGAAGTGTCTGTATAAAAGGTGTTACGTTATTAAAGTAGAGAGCTTGTTTTTTAATAAAAAGCTTGGTAGGTCAGGTCAATAAGTTCATGCGTTTTTTGTTTCTTTTTCAGTGCCGGGTCCAAACAAAGACAGTTTCAGTTCTGAGAGTTTCACCTGCCAGCTGCTAATGTGTTGCGAGCATTCTTGCTGACCGCACAAGCCGGCATCCAGCCTACGTCCAACCGCCTGCGTTGGTGGTATAGTGGTGAGCATAGCTGCCTTCCAAGCAGTTGACCCGGGTTCGATTCCCGGCCAACGCATTGCCTTTTGTACGGCCAACTCCTTCTGTAACTCGTGGCTGGAGCAAAACTTTTGTATGGGTCTTTGGGCAGCAGTAAAGGACTAGGTCTCCCCGTCGGGGAATCGAACCCCGGTCTTTCGCGTGACAGGCAGAGATACTGTCCACTATACTAACGAGGAGTTGCAGAGATAGGTACTCCTCCCCGATCAGCGCGACTGCAGCTCGCTGCAAACAGCCTTTCCATTTTCAGGAACGGCCTCATTTTAGGCCATCGCTTCACAAGGAGCCAGTGCAGCCGAAAAAATCATCTAATACTATTTAAATATGAAGTGTCTGTATAAAAGGTGTTACGTTATTAAAGTAGAGAGCTTGTTTTTTAATAAAAAGCTTGGTAGGTCAGGTCAATAAGTTCATGCGTTTTTTGTTTCTTTTTCAGTGCCGGGTCCAAACAAAGACAGTTTCAGTTCTGAGAGTTTCACCTGCCAGCTGCTAATGTGTTGCGAGCATTCTTGCTGACCTGCTGACCTTGCTGACCCAACTCCTTCTGTAACTCGTGGCTGGAGCAAAACTTTTGTATGGGTCTTTGGGCAGCAGTAAAGGACTAGGTCTCCCCGTCGGGGAATCGAACCCCGGTCTTCCGCGTGACAGGCGGAGATACTGTCCACTATACTAACGAGGAGTTGCAGAGACAGGTAGTCCTCCCCGATCAGCCCGACTGCAGCTCGCTGCAAACAGCCTTCCCATTTTCAGGAACGGCCTTGTGCGTCATTTTAGGCCATCGCTTCACAAGGAGCCAGTGCAGCCGAAAAAATCATCTAATACTATTTAAATATGAAGTGTCTGTATAAAAGGTGTTACGTTATTAAAGTAGAGAGCTTGTTTTTTAATAAAAAGCTTGGTAGGTCAGGTCAATAAGTTCATGCGTTTTTTGTTTCTTTTTCAGTGCCGGGTCCAAACAAAGACAGTTTCAGTTCTGAGAGTTTCACCTGCCAGCTGCTAATGTGTTGCGAGCATTCTTGCTGACCGCACAAGCCGGCATCCAGCCTACGTCCAACCGCCTGCGTTGGTGGTATAGTGGTGAGCATAGCTGCCTTCCAAGCAGTTGACCCGGGTTCGATTCCCGGCCAACGCATTGCCTTTTGTACGGCCAACTCCTTCTGTAACTCGTGGCTGGAGCAAAACTTTTGTATGGGTCTTTGGGCAGCAGTAAAGGACTAGGTCTCCCCGTCGGGGAATCGAACCCCGGTCTTTCGCGTGACAGGCAGAGATACTGTCCACTATACTAACGAGGAGTTGCAGAGATAGGTACTCCTCCCCGATCAGCGCGACTGCAGCTCGCTGCAAACAGCCTTTCCATTTTCAGGAACGGCCTCATTTTAGGCCATCGCTTCACAAGGAGCCAGTGCAGCCGAAAAAATCATCTAATACTATTTAAATATGAAGTGTCTGTATAAAAGGTGTTACGTTATTAAAGTAGAGAGCTTGTTTTTTAATAAAAAGCTTGGTAGGTCAGGTCAATAAGTTCATGCGTTTTTTGTTTCTTTTTCAGTGCCGGGTCCAAACAAAGACAGTTTCAGTTCTGAGAGTTTCACCTGCCAGCTGCTAATGTGTTGCGAGCATTCTTGCTGACCTGCTGACCTTGCTGACCCAACTCCTTCTGTAACTCGTGGCTGGAGCAAAACTTTTGTATGGGTCTTTGGGCAGCAGTAAAGGACTAGGTCTCCCCGTCGGGGAATCGAACCACGGTCTTCCGCGTGACAGGCGGAGACACTGTCCACTATACTAACGAGGAGCTGCAGAGACAGGTAGTCCTCCCCGATCAGCGCGACTGCAGCTCGCTGCAAACAGCCTTCCCATTTTCAGGAACGGCCTTGTGCGTCATTTTAGGCCATCGCTTCACAAGGAGCCAGTGCAGCCGAAAAAATCATCTAATACTATTTAAATATGAAGTGTCTGTATAAAAGGTGTTACGTTATTAAAGTAGAGAGCTTGTTTTTTAATAAAAAGCTTGGTAGGTCAGGTCAATAAGTTCATGCGTTTTTTGTTTCTTTTTCAGTGCCGGGTCCAAACAAAGACAGTTTCAGTTCTGAGAGTTTCACCTGCCAGCTGCTAATGTGTTGCGAGCATTCTTGCTGACCGCACAAGCCGGCATCCAGCCTACGTCCAACCGCCTGCGTTGGTGGTATAGTGGTGAGCATAGCTGCCTTCCAAGCAGTTGACCCGGGTTCGATTCCCGGCCAACGCATTGCCTTTTGTACGGCCAACTCCTTCTGTAACTCGTGGCTGGAGCAAAACTTTTGTATGGGTCTTTGGGCAGCAGTAAAGGACTAGGTCTCCCCGTCGGGGAATCGAACCCCGGTCTTCCGCGTGACAGGCGGAGATACTGTCCACTATACTAACGAGGAGTTGCAGAGACAGGTAGTCCTCCCCGATCAGCGCGACTGCAGCTCGCTGCAAACAGCCTTCCCATTTTCAGGAACAGCCTCATTTTAGGCCATTGCTTCACAAGGAGCCAGTGCAGCCGAAAAAATCATCTAATACTATTTAAATATGAAGTGTCTGTATAAAAGGTGTTACGTTATTAAAGTAGAGAGCTTGTTTTTTAATAAAAAGCTTGGTAGGTCAGGTCAATAAGTTCATGCGTTTTTTGTTTCTTTTTCAGTGCCGGGTCCAAACAAAGACAGTTTCAGTTCTGAGAGTTTCACCTGCCAGCTGCTAATGTGTTGCGAGCATTCTTGCTGACCTGCTGATCTTGCTGACCCAACTCCTTCTGTAACTCGTGGCTGGAGCAAAACTTTTGTATGGGTCTTTGGGCAGCAGTAAAGGACTAGGTCTCCCCGTCGGGGAATCGAACCCCGGTCTTCCGCGTGACAGGCGGAGATACTGTCCACTATACTAACGAGGAGTTGCAGAGACAGGTAGTCCTCCCCGATAAGCGCGACTGCAGCTCGCTGCAAACAGCCTTTCCATTTTCAGGAACAGCCTCATTTTAGGCCATCGCTTCACAAGGAGCCAGTGCAGCCGAAAAAATCATCTAATACTATTTAAATATGAAGTGTCTGTATAAAAGGTGTTACGTTATTAAGGCGAGACACGGCAGGCAAAAACATCGATTTTTCATGCAGTGGTCAGTTTTGAGATTTTGGCCGAGTTTACTCCTTCAATATGTATTATTTCAAGCTGCTATAAAGAAAACGCTGAAAATATACATTACAATGTTTATTTTATTACATTTTGTTTACTTGCGGCAGTAAGTTTCTCCCGAATTTACCAGGAAGTTAGTATTCCATCGCGACATGCCGAGCTCCGTCTGTTCACTGAAGTCTGTCATGTCCGGGATCGTTGTAAAGCTCTGAGTCTCATGCACAACGCTATGTAAACCAAATATGGGCATTTCCTTTCTATCAGTAACCAATCGTGAATGTCCAAAGGGGGATTTAAAGCTAACGACGAAATCTCATTTAGAGCTATTTAAATCTTTAACTGCCGTTTTCTCAAAATAATTTTTTTGCGTTTTTTTGTCATTCTCCAGTAGAAACATCTCAGCCTATGTAGCACCTATGTACACCAAACTTTCCAGTTATACACTTAGCAGTATTCTGAAGATCTGTTCAGAGGGATTTGTTAATAAATCATTCCTGGCCTGATTTATGTGACATTTTAATTTAAAAAAAACTCGAAAAATCGATATTTTAAGGCTATGGACAGTAAATTTTGATTTCCTAGGTAATGAAAGCATATATCCTGAAATCCCTCTGAACATCTTTTGTCATCTTGTGTGTAATCAAAATGAAAAAATAATTTTGCGTCTGGCTTTATCATATTTTCAGATATATCTACTGAAAAAATATGTAAAATTGCACATATTTAATGAGATAATACCTAATTTGCATAATTAAACATAAAAATTTCAAAAACTTGTAAAACATTTTTTGTATGAACTTGTGTAAGTAATGAACTGAGGAAGTTTCATGGTGATATCTATTATTTAAAAATTTTACCCTATTCACCTGTAGTGTCTCGCCTTAAAGTAGAGAGCTTGTTTTTTAATAAAAAGCTTGGTAGGTCAGGTCAATAAGTTCATGCGTTTTTTGTTTCTTTTTCAGTGCCGGGTCCAAACAAAGACAGTTTCAGTTCTGAGAGTTTCACCTGCCAGCTGCTAATGTGTTGCGAGCATTCTTGCTGACCGCACAAGCCGGCATCCAGCCTACGTCCAACCGCCTGCGTTGGTGGTATAGTGGTGAGCATAGCTGCCTTCCAAGCAGTTGACCCGGGTTCGATTCCCGGCCAACGCATTGCCTTTTGTACGGCCAACTCCTTCTGTAACTCGTGGCTGGAGCAAAACTTTTGTATGGGTCTTTGGGCAGCAGTAAAGGACTAGGTCTCCCCGTCGGGGAATCGAACCCCGGTCTTTCGCGTGACAGGCGGAGATACTGTCCACTATACTAACGAGGAGTTGCAGAGATAGGTACTCCTCCCCGATCAGCGCGACTGCAGCTCGCTGCAAACAGCCTTTCCATTTTCAGGAACGGCCTCATTTTAGGCCATCGCTTCACAAGGAGCCAGTGCAGCCGAAAAAATCATCTAATACTATTTAAATATGAAGTGTCTGTATAAAAGGTGTTACGTTATTAAAGTAGAGAGCTTGTTTTTTAATAAAAAGCTTGGTAGGTCAGGTCAATAAGTTCATGCGTTTTTTGTTTCTTTTTCAGTGCCGGGTCCAAACAAAGACAGTTTCAGTTCTGAGAGTTTCACCTGCCAGCTGCTAATGTGTTGCGAGCATTCTTGCTGACCTGCTGACCTTGCTGACCCAACTCCTTCTGTAACTCGTGGCTGGAGCAAAACTTTTGTATGGGTCTTTGGGCAGCAGTAAAGGACTAGGTCTCCCCGTCGGGGAATCGAACCCCGGTCTTACGCGTGACAGGCGGAGATACTGTCCACTATACTAACGAGGAGTTGCAGAGACAGGTAGTCCTCCCCGATCAGCGCGACTGCAGCTCGCTGCAAACAGCCTTCCCATTTTCAGGAACGGCCTCATTTTAGGCCATTGCTTCACAAGGAGCCAGTGCAGCCGAAAAAATCATCTAATACTATTTAAATATGAAGTGTCTGTATAAAAGGTGTTACGTTATTAAAGTAGAGAGCTTGTTTTTTAATAAAAAGCTTGGTAGGTCAGGTCAATAAGTTCATGCGTTTTTTGTTTCTTTTTCAGTGCCGGGTCCAAACAAAGACAGTTTCAGTTCTGAGAGTTTCACCTGCCAGCTGCTAATGTGTTGCGAGCATTCTTGCTGACCGCACAAGCCGGCATCCAGCCTACGTCCAACCGCCTGCGTTGGTGGTATAGTGGTGAGCATAGCTGCCTTCCAAGCAGTTGACCCGGGTTCGATTCCCGGCCAACGCATTGCCTTTTGTACGGCCAACTCCTTCTGTAACTCGTGGCTGGAGCAAAACTTTTGTATGGGTCTTTGGGCAGCAGTAAAGGACTAGGTCTCCCCGTCGGGGAATCGAACCCCGGTCTTCCGCGTGACAGGCGGAGATACTGTCCACTATACTAACGAGGAGTTGCAGAGACAGGTAGTCCTCCCCGATCAGCGTGACTGCAGTTCGCTGCAAACAGCCTTCCCATTTTCAGGAACGGCCTCATTTTAGGCCATTGCTTCACAAGGAGCCAGTGCAGCCGAAAAAATCATCTAATACTATTTAAATATGAAGTGTCTGTATAAAAGGTGTTACGTTATTAAAGTAGAGAGCTTGTTTTTTAATAAAAAGCTTGGTAGGTCAGGTCAATAAGTTCATGCGTTTTTTGTTTCTTTTTCAGTGCCGGGTCCAAACAAAGACAGTTTCAGTTCTGAGAGTTTCACCTGCCAGCTGTTAATGTGTTGCGAGCATTCTTGCTGACCGCACAAGCCGGCATCCAGCCTACGTCCAACTGCCTGCGTTGGTGGTATAGTGGTGAGCATAGCTGCCTTCCAAGCAGTTGACCCGGGTTCGATTCCCGGCCAACGCATTGCCTTTTGTACGGACAACTCCTTCTGTAACTCGTGGCTGGAGCAAAACTTTTGTATGGGTCTTTGGGCAGCAGTAAAGGACTAGGTCTCCCCGTCGGGGAATCGAACCCCGGTCTTCCGCGTGACAGGCGGAGATACTGTCCACTATACTAACGAGGAGTTGCAGAGACAGGTAGTCCTCCCCGATCAGCCCGACTGCAGCTCGCTGCAAACAGCCTTCCCATTTTCAGGAACGGCCTTGTGCGTCATTTTAGGCCATCGCTTCACAAGGAGCCAGTGCAGCCGAAAAAATCATCTAATACTATTTAAATATGAAGTGTCTGTATAAAAGGTGTTACGTTATTAAAGTAGAGAGCTTGTTTTTTAATAAAAAGCTTGGTAGGTCAGGTCAATAAGTTCATGCGTTTTTTGTTTCTTTTTCAGTGCCGGGTCCAAACAAAGACAGTTTCAGTTCTGAGAGTTTCACCTGCCAGCTGCTAATGTGTTGCGAGCATTCTTGCTGACCGCACAAGCCGGCATCCAGCCTACGTCCAACCGCCTGCGTTGGTGGTATAGTGGTGAGCATAGCTGCCTTCCAAGCAGTTGACCCGGGTTCGATTCCCGGCCAACGCATTGCCTTTTGTACGGCCAACTCCTTCTGTAACTCGTGGCTGGAGCAAAACTTTTGTATGGGTCTTTGGGCAGCAGTAAAGGACTAGGTCTCCCCGTCGGGGAATCGAACCCCGGTCTTTCGCGTGACAGGCAGAGATACTGTCCACTATACTAACGAGGAGTTGCAGAGATAGGTACTCCTCCCCGATCAGCGCGACTGCAGCTCGCTGCAAACAGCCTTTCCATTTTCAGGAACGGCCTCATTCTAGGCCATCGCTTCACAAGGAGCCAGTGCAGCCGAAAAAATCATCTAATACTATTTAAATATGAAGTGTCTGTATAAAAGGTGTTACGTTATTAAAGTAGAGAGCTTGTTTTTTAATAAAAAGCTTGGTAGGTCAGGTCAATAAGTTCATGCTTTTTTTGTTTCTTTTTCAGTGCCGGGTCCAAACAAAGACAGTTTCAGTTCTGAGAGTTTCACCTGCCAGCTGCTAATGTGTTGCGAGCATTCTTGCTGACCTGCTGACCTTGCTGACCCAACTCCTTCTGTAACTCGTGGCTGGAGCAAAACTTTTGTATGGGTCTTTGGGCAGCAGTAAAGGACTAGGTCTCCCCGTCGGGGAATCGAACCACGGTCTTCCGCGTGACAGGCGGAGACACTGTCCACTATACTAACGAGGAGCTGCAGAGACAGGTAGTCCTCCCCGATCAGCGCGACTGCAGCTCGCTGCAAACAGCCTTCCCATTTTCAGGAACGGCCTTGTGCGTCATTTTAGGCCATCGCTTCACAAGGAGCCAGTGCAGCCGAAAAAATCATCTAATACTATTTAAATATGAAGTGTCTGTATAAAAGGTGTTACGTTATTAAAGTAGAGAGCTTGTTTTTTAATAAAAAGCTTGGTAGGTCAGGTCAATAAGTTCATGCGTTTTTTGTTTCTTTTTCAGTGCCGGGTCCAAACAAAGACAGTTTCAGTTCTGAGAGTTTCACCTGCCAGCTGCTAATGTGTTGCGAGCATTCTTGCTGACCGCACAAGCCGGCATCCAGCCTACGTCCAACCGCCTGCGTTGGTGGTATAGTGGTGAGCATAGCTGCCTTCCAAGCAGTTGACCCGGGTTCGATTCCCGGCCAACGCATTGCCTTTTGTACGGCCAACTCCTTCTGTAACTCGTGGCTGGAGCAAAACTTTTGTATGGGTCTTTGGGCAGCAGTAAAGGACTAGGTCTCCCCGTCGGGGAATCGAACCCCGGTCTTCCGCGTGACAGGCGGAGATACTGTCCACTATACTAACGAGGAGTTGCAGAGACAGGTAGTCCTCCCCGATCAGCGCGACTGCAGCTCGCTGCAAACAGCCTTCCCATTTTCAGGAACAGCCTCATTTTAGGCCATTGCTTCACAAGGAGCCAGTGCAGCCGAAAAAATCATCTAATACTATTTAAATATGAAGTGTCTGTATAAAAGGTGTTACGTTATTAAAGTAGAGAGCTTGTTTTTTAATAAAAAGCTTGGTAGGTCAGGTCAATAAGTTCATGCGTTTTTTGTTTCTTTTTCAGTGCCGGGTCCAAACAAAGACAGTTTCAGTTCTGAGAGTTTCACCTGCCAGCTGCTAATGTGTTGCGAGCATTCTTGCTGACCTGCTGATCTTGCTGACCCAACTCCTTCTGTAACTCGTGGCTGGAGCAAAACTTTTGTATGGGTCTTTGGGCAGCAGTAAAGGACTAGGTCTCCCCGTCGGGGAATCGAACCCCGGTCTTCCGCGTGACAGGCGGAGATACTGTCCACTATACTAACGAGGAGTTGCAGAGACAGGTAGTCCTCCCCGATAAGCGCGACTGCAGCTCGCTGCAAACAGCCTTTCCATTTTCAGGAACAGCCTCATTTTAGGCCATCGCTTCACAAGGAGCCAGTGCAGCCGAAAAAATCATCTAATACTATTTAAATATGAAGTGTCTGTATAAAAGGTGTTACGTTATTAAGGCGAGACACGGCAGGCAAAAACATCGATTTTTCATGCAGTGGTCAGTTTTGAGATTTTGGCCGAGTTTACTCCTTCAATATGTATTATTTCAAGCTGCTATAAAGAAAACGCTGAAAATATACATTACAATGTTTATTTTATTACATTTTGTTTACTTGCGGCAGTAAGTTTCTCCCGAATTTACCAGGAAGTTAGTATTCCATCGCGACATGCCGAGCTCCGTCTGTTCACTGAAGTCTGTCATGTCCGGGATCGTTGTAAAGCTCTGAGTCTCATGCACAACGCTATGTAAACCAAATATGGGCATTTCCTTTCTATCAGTAACCAATCGTGAATGTCCAAAGGGGGATTTAAAGCTAACGACGAAATCTCATTTAGAGCTATTTAAATCTTTAACTGCCGTTTTCTCAAAATAATTTTTTTGCGTTTTTTTGTCATTCTCCAGTAGAAACATCTCAGCCTATGTAGCACCTATGTACACCAAACTTTCCAGTTATACACTTAGCAGTATTCTGAAGATCTGTTCAGAGGGATTTGTTAATAAATCATTCCTGGCCTGATTTATGTGACATTTTAATTTAAAAAAAACTCGAAAAATCGATATTTTAAGGCTATGGACAGTAAATTTTGATTTCCTAGGTAATGAAAGCATATATCCTGAAATCCCTCTGAACATCTTTTGTCATCTTGTGTGTAATCAAAATGAAAAAATAATTTTGCGTCTGGCTTTATCATATTTTCAGATATATCTACTGAAAAAATATGTAAAATTGCACATATTTAATGAGATAATACCTAATTTGCATAATTAAACATAAAAATTTCAAAAACTTGTAAAACATTTTTTGTATGAACTTGTGTAAGTAATGAACTGAGGAAGTTTCATGGTGATATCTATTATTTAAAAATTTTACCCTATTCACCTGTAGTGTCTCGCCTTAAAGTAGAGAGCTTGTTTTTTAATAAAAAGCTTGGTAGGTCAGGTCAATAAGTTCATGCGTTTTTTGTTTCTTTTTCAGTGCCGGGTCCAAACAAAGACAGTTTCAGTTCTGAGAGTTTCACCTGCCAGCTGCTAATGTGTTGCGAGCATTCTTGCTGACCGCACAAGCCGGCATCCAGCCTACGTCCAACCGCCTGCGTTGGTGGTATAGTGGTGAGCATAGCTGCCTTCCAAGCAGTTGACCCGGGTTCGATTCCCGGCCAACGCATTGCCTTTTGTACGGCCAACTCCTTCTGTAACTCGTGGCTGGAGCAAAACTTTTGTATGGGTCTTTGGGCAGCAGTAAAGGACTAGGTCTCCCCGTCGGGGAATCGAACCCCGGTCTTTCGCGTGACAGGCGGAGATACTGTCCACTATACTAACGAGGAGTTGCAGAGATAGGTACTCCTCCCCGATCAGCGCGACTGCAGCTCGCTGCAAACAGCCTTTCCATTTTCAGGAACGGCCTCATTTTAGGCCATCGCTTCACAAGGAGCCAGTGCAGCCGAAAAAATCATCTAATACTATTTAAATATGAAGTGTCTGTATAAAAGGTGTTACGTTATTAAAGTAGAGAGCTTGTTTTTTAATAAAAAGCTTGGTAGGTCAGGTCAATAAGTTCATGCGTTTTTTGTTTCTTTTTCAGTGCCGGGTCCAAACAAAGACAGTTTCAGTTCTGAGAGTTTCACCTGCCAGCTGCTAATGTGTTGCGAGCATTCTTGCTGACCTGCTGACCTTGCTGACCCAACTCCTTCTGTAACTCGTGGCTGGAGCAAAACTTTTGTATGGGTCTTTGGGCAGCAGTAAAGGACTAGGTCTCCCCGTCGGGGAATCGAACCCCGGTCTTCCGCGTGACAGGCGGAGATACTGTCCACTATACTAACGAGGAGTTGCAGAGACAGGTAGTCCTCCCCGATCAGCGCGACTGCAGCTCGCTGCAAACAGCCTTCCCATTTTCAGGAACGGCCTCATTTTAGGCCATTGCTTCACAAGGAGCCAGTGCAGCCGAAAAAATCATCTAATACTATTTAAATATGAAGTGTCTGTATAAAAGGTGTTACGTTATTAAAGTAGAGAGCTTGTTTTTTAATAAAAAGCTTGGTAGGTCAGGTCAATAAGTTCATGCGTTTTTTGTTTCTTTTTCAGTGCCGGGTCCAAACAAAGACAGTTTCAGTTCTGAGAGTTTCACCTGCCAGCTGCTAATGTGTTGCGAGCATTCTTGCTGACCGCACAAGCCGGCATCCAGCCTACGTCCAACCACCTGCGTTGGTGGTATAGTGGTGAGCATAGCTGCCTTCCAAGCAGTTGACCCGGGTTCGATTCCCGGCCAACGCATTGCCTTTTGTACGGCCAACTCCTTCTGTAACTCGTGGCTGGAGCAAAACTTTTGTATGGGTCTTTGGGCAGCAGTAAAGGACTAGGTCTCCCCGTCGGGGAATCGAACCCCGGTCTTCCGCGTGACAGGCGGAGATACTGTCCACTATACTAACGAGGAGTTGCAGAGACAGGTAGTCCTCCCCGATCAGCGTGACTGCAGCTCGCTGCAAACAGCCTTCCCATTTTCAGGAACGGCCTCATTTTAGGCCATTGCTTCACAAGGAGCCAGTGCAGCCGAAAAAATCATCTAATACTATTTAAATATGAAGTGTCTGTATAAAAGGTGTTACGTTATTAAAGTAGAGAGCTTGTTTTTTAATAAAAAGCTTGGTAGGTCAGGTCAATAAGTTCATGCGTTTTTTGTTTCTTTTTCAGTGCCGGGTCCAAACAAAGACAGTTTCAGTTCTGAGAGTTTCACCTGCCAGCTGCTAATGTGTTGCGAGCATTCTTGCTGACCGCACAAGCCGGCATCCAGCCTACGTCCAACCGCCTGCGTTGGTGGTATAGTGGTGAGCATAGCTGCCTTCCAAGCAGTTGACCCGAGTTCGATTCCCGGCCAACGCATTGCCTTTTGTACGGACAACTCCTTCTGTAACTCGTGGCTGGAGCAAAACTTTTGTATGGGTCTTTGGGCAGCAGTAAAGGACTAGGTCTCCCCGTCGGGGAATCGAACCCCGGTCTTCCGCGTGACAGGCGGAGATACTGTCCACTATACTAACGAGGAGTTGCAGAGACAGGTAGTCCTCCCCGATCAGCGCGACTGCAGCTCGCTGCAAACAGCCTTTCCATTTTCAGGAACGGCCTCATTTTAGGCCATCGCTTCACAAGGAGCCAGTGCAGCCGAAAAAATCATCTAATACTATTTAAATATGAAGTGTCTGTATAAAAGGTGTTACGTTATTAAAGTAGAGAGCTTGTTTTTTAATAAAAAGCTTGGTAGGTCAGGTCAATAAGTTCATGCGTTTTTTGTTTCTTTTTCAGTGCCGGGTCCAAACAAAGACAGTTTCAGTTCTGAGAGTTTCACCTGCCAGCTGCTAATGTGTTGCGAGCATTCTTGCTGACCTGCTGACCTTGCTGACCCAACTCCTTCTGTAACTCGTGGCTGGAGCAAAACTTTTGTATGGGTCTTTGGGCAGCAGTAAAGGACTAGGTCTCCCCGTCGGGGAATCGAACCCCGGTCTTCCGCGTGACAGGCGGAGATACTGTCCACTATACTAACGAGGAGTTGCAGAGACAGGTAGTCCTCCCCGATCAGCGCGACTGCAGCTCGCTGCAAACAGCCTTCCCATTTTCAGGAACGGCCTCATTTTAGGCCATTGCTTCACAAGGAGCCAGTGCAGCTGAAAAAATCATCTAATACTATTTAAATATGAAGTGTCTGTATAAAAGGTGTTACGTTATTAAAGTAGAGAGCTTGTTTTTTAATAAAAAGCTTGGTAGGTCAGGTCAATAAGTTCATGCGTTTTTTGTTTCTTTTTCAGTGCCGGGTCCAAACAAAGACAGTTTCAGTTCTGAGAGTTTCACCTGCCAGCTGCTAATGTGTTGCGAGCATTCTTGCTGACCGCACAAGCCGGCATCCAGCCTACGTCCAACCGCCTGCGTTGGTGGTATAGTGGTGAGCATAGCTGCCTTCCAAGCAGTTGACCCGGGTTCGATTCCCGGCCAACGCATTGCCTTTTGTACGGACAACTCCTTCTGTAACTCGTGGCTGGAGCAAAACTTTTGTATGGGTCTTTGGGCAGCAGTAAAGGACTAGGTCTCCCCGTCGGGGAATCGAACCCCGGTCTTCCGCGTGACAGGCGGAGATACTGTCCACTATACTAACGAGGAGTTGCAGAGACAGGTAGTCCTCCCCGATCAGCGCGACTGCAGCTCGCTGCAAACAGCCTTCCCATTTTCAGGAACGGCCTCATTTTAGGCCATTGCTTCACAAGGAGCCAGTGCAGCCGAAAAAATCATCTAATACTATTTAAATATGAAGTGTCTGTATAAAAGGTGTTACGTTATTAAAGTAGAGAGCTTGTTTTTTAATAAAAAGCTTGGTAGGTCAGGTCAATAAGTTCATGCGTTTTTTGTTTCTTTTTCAGTGCCGGGTCCAAACAAAGACAGTTTCAGTTCTGAGAGTTTCACCTGCCAGCTGCTAATGTGTTGCGAGCATTCTTGCTGACCGCACAAGCCGGCATCCAGCCTACGTCCAACCGCCTGCGTTGGTGGTATAGTGGTGAGCATAGCTGCCTTCCAAGCAGTTTACCCGGGTTCGATTCCCGGCCAACGCATTGCCTTTTGTACGGCCAACTCCTTCTGTAACTCGTGGCTGGAGCAAAACTTTTGTATGGGTCTTTGGGCAGCAGTAAAGGACTAGGTCTCCCCGTCGGGGAATCGAACCCCGGTCTTCCGCGTGACAGGCGGAGATACTGTCCACTATACTAACGAGGAGTTGCAGAGACAGGTAGTCCTCCCAGATCAGCGCGACTGCAGCTCGCTGCAAACAGCCTTCCCATTTTCAGGAACGGCCTTGTGCGTCATTTTAGGCCATCGCTTCACAAGGAGCCAGTGCAGCCGAAAAAATCATCTAATACTATTTAAATATGAAGTGTCTGTATAAAAGGTGTTACGTTATTAAAGTAGAGAGCTTGTTTTTTAATAAAAAGCTTGGTAGGTCAGGTCAATAAGTTCATGCGTTTTTTGTTTCTTTTTCAGTGCCGGGTCCAAACAAAGACAGTTTCAGTTCTGAGAGTTTCACCTGCCAGCTGCTAATGTGTTGCGAGCATTCTTGCTGACCGCACAAGCCGGCATCCAGCCTACGTCCAACCGCCTGCGTTGGTGGTATAGTGGTGAGCATAGCTGCCTTCCAAGCAGTTGACCCGGGTTCGATTCCCGGCCAACGCATTGCCTTTTGTACGGCCAACTCCTTCTGTAACTCGTGGCTGGAGCAAAACTTTTGTATGGGTCTTTGGGCAGCAGTAAAGGACTAGGTCTCCCCGTCGGGGAATCGAACCCCGGTCTTTCGCGTGACAGGCGGAGATACTGTCCACTATACTAACGAGGAGTTGCAGAGACAGGTACTCCTCCCCGATCAGCGCGACTGCAGCTCGCTGCAAACAGCCTTTCCATTTTCAGGAACGGCCTCATTTTAGGCCATCGCTTCACAAGGAGCCAGTGCAGCCGAAAAAATCATCTAATACTATTTAAATATGAAGTGTCTGTATAAAAGGTGTTACGTTATTAAAGTAGAGAGCTTGTTTTTTAATAAAAAGCTTGGTAGGTCAGGTCAATAAGTTCATGCGTTTTTTGTTTCTTTTTCAGTGCCGGGTCCAAACAAAGACAGTTTCAGTTCTGAGAGTTTCACCTGCCAGCTGCTAATGTGTTGCGAGCATTCTTGCTGACCTGCTGACCTTGCTGACCCAACTCCTTCTGTAACTCGTGGCTGGAGCAAAACTTTTGTATGGGTCTTTGGGCAGCAGTAAAGGACTAGGTCTCCCCGTCGGGGAATCGAACCCCGGTCTTCCGCGTGACAGGCGGAGATACTGTCCACTATACTAACGAGGAGTTGCAGAGACAGCTAGTCCTCCCCGATCAGCGCGACTGCAGCTCGCTGCAAACAGCCTTCCCATTTTCAGGAACGGCCTCATTATAGGCCATCGCTTCACAAGGAGCCAGTGCAGCCGAAAAAATCATCTAATACTATTTAAATATGAAGTGTCTGTATAAAAGGTGTTACGTTATTAAAGTAGAGAGCTTGTTTTTTAATAAAAAGCTTGGTAGGTCAGGTCAATAAGTTCATGCGTTTTTTGTTTCTTTTTCAGTGCCGGGTCCAAACAAAGACAGTTTCAGTTCTGAGAGTTTCACCTGCCAGCTGCTAATGTGTTGCGAGCATTCTTGCTGACCGCACAAGCCGGCATCCAGCCTACGTCCAACCGCCTGCGTTGGTGGTATAGTGGTGAGCATAGCTGCCTTCCAAGCAGTTGACCCGGGTTCGATTCCCGGCCAACGCATTGCCTTTTGTACGGCCAACTCCTTCTGTAACTCGTGGCTGGAGCAAAACTTTTGTATGGGTCTTTGGGCAGCAGTAAAGGACTAGGTCTCCCCGTCGGGGAATCGAACCCCGGTCTTCCGCGTGACAGGCGGAGATACTGTCCACTATACTAACGAGGAGTTGCAGAGACAGGTAGTCCTCCCAGATCAGCGCGACTGCAGCTCGCTGCAAACAGCCTTCCCATTTTCAGGAACGGCCTTGTGCGTCATTTTAGGCCATCGCTTCACAAGGAGCCAGTGCAGCCGAAAAAATCATCTAATACTATTTAAATATGAAGTGTCTGTATAAAAGGTGTTACGTTATTAAAGTAGAGAGCTTGTTTTTTAATAAAAAGCTTGGTAGGTCAGGTCAATAAGTTCATGCGTTTTTTGTTTCTTTTTCAGTGCCGGGTCCAAACAAAGACAGTTTCAGTTCTGAGAGTTTCACCTGCCAGCTGCTAATGTGTTGCGA
Source organism: Leuciscus idus (assembly GCA_021554675.1). Taxonomy (NCBI): domain Eukaryota; kingdom Metazoa; phylum Chordata; class Actinopteri; order Cypriniformes; family Leuciscidae; genus Leuciscus; species Leuciscus idus. The sequence continues at coordinate 18,982,628 of CM038629.1, forward strand.
GCATTCTTGCTGACCGCACAAGCCGGCATCCAGCCTACGTCCAACTGCCTGCGTTGGTGGTATAGTGGTGAGCATAGCTGCCTTCCAAGCAGTTGACCCGGGTTCGATTCCCGGCCAACGCATTGCCTTTTGTACGGACAACTCCTTCTGTAACTCGTGGCTGGAGCAAAACTTTTGTATGGGTCTTTGGGCAGCAGTAAAGGACTAGGTCTCCCCGTCGGGGAATCGAACCCCGGTCTTCCGCGTGACAGGTGGAGATACTGTCCACTATACTAACGAGGAGTTGCAGAAACAGGTAGTCCTCCCCGATCAGCCCGACTGCAGCTCGCTGCAAACAGCCTTCCCATTTTCAGGAACGGCCTTGTGCGTCATTTTAGGCCATCGCTTCACAAGGAGCCAGTGCAGCCGAAAAAATCATCTAATACTATTTAAATATGAAGTGTCTGTATAAAAGGTGTTACGTTATTAAAGTAGAGAGCTTGTTTTTTAATAAAAAGCTTGGTAGGTCAGGTCAATAAGTTCATGCGTTTTTTGTTTCTTTTTCAGTGCCGGGTCCAAACAAAGACAGTTTCAGTTCTGAGAGTTTCACCTGCCAGCTGCTAATGTGTTGCGAGCATTCTTGCTGACCGCACAAGCCGGCATCCAGCCTACGTCCAACCGCCTGCGTTGGTGGTATAGTGGTGAGCATAGCTGCCTTCCAAGCAGTTGACCCGGGTTCGATTCCCGGCCAACGCATTGCCTTTTGTACGGCCAACTCCTTCTGTAACTCGTGGCTGGAGCAAAACTTTTGTATGGGTCTTTGGGCAGCAGTAAAGGACTAGGTCTCCCCGTCGGGGAATCGAACCCCGGTCTTTCGCGTGACAGGCAGAGATACTGTCCACTATACTAACGAGGAGTTGCAGAGATAGGTACTCCTCCCCGATCAGCGCGACTGCAGCTCGCTGCAAACAGCCTTTCCATTTTCAGGAACGGCCTCATTTTAGGCCATCGCTTCACAAGGAGCCAGTGCAGCCGAAAAAATCATCTAATACTATTTAAATATGAAGTGTCTGTATAAAAGGTGTTACGTTATTAAAGTAGAGAGCTTGTTTTTTAATAAAAAGCTTGGTAGGTCAGGTCAATAAGTTCATGCGTTTTTTGTTTCTTTTTCAGTGCCGGGTCCAAACAAAGACAGTTTCAGTTCTGAGAGTTTCACCTGCCAGCTGCTAATGTGTTGCGAGCATTCTTGCTGACCGCACAAGCCGGCATCCAGCCTACGTCCAACCGCCTGCGTTGGTGGTATAGTGGTGAGCATAGCTGCCTTCCAAGCAGTTGACCCGGGTTCGATTCCCGGCCAACGCATTGCCTTTTGTACGGCCAACTCCTTCTGTAACTCGTGGCTGGAGCAAAACTTTTGTATGGGTCTTTGGGCAGCAGTAAAGGACTAGGTCTCCCCGTCGGGGAATCGAACCCCGGTCTTACGCGTGACAGGCGGAGATACTGTCCACTATACTAACGAGGAGTTGCAGAGACAGGTAGTCCTCCCCGATCAGCCCGACTGCAGCTCGCTGCAAACAGCCTTCCCATTTTCAGGAACGGCCTTGTGCGTCATTTTAGGCCATCGCTTCACAAGGAGCCAGTGCAGCCGAAAAAATCATCTAATACTATTTAAATATGAAGTGTCTGTATAAAAGGTGTTACGTTATTAAAGTAGAGAGCTTGTTTTTTAATAAAAAGCTTGGTAGGTCAGGTCAATAAGTTCATGCGTTTTTTGTTTCTTTTTCAGTGCCGGGTCCAAACAAAGACAGTTTCAGTTCTGAGAGTTTCACCTGCCAGCTGCTAATGTGTTGCGAGCATTCTTGCTGACCGCACAAGCCGGCATCCAGCCTACGTCCAACCGCCTGCGTTGGTGGTATAGTGGTGAGCATAGCTGCCTTCCAAGCAGTTGACCCGGGTTCGATTCCCGGCCAACGCATTGCCTTTTGTACGGCCAACTCCTTCTGTAACTCGTGGCTGGAGCAAAACTTTTGTATGGGTCTTTGGGCAGCAGTAAAGGACTAGGTCTCCCCGTCGGGGAATCGAACCCCGGTCTTCCGCGTGACAGGCGGAGATACTGTCCACTATACTAACGAGGAGTTGCAGAGACAGGTAGTCCTCCCCGATCAGCGCGACTGCAGCTCGCTGCAAACAGCCTTCCCATTTTCAGGAACGGCCTCATTTTAGGCCATTGCTTCACAAGGAGCCAGTGCAGCCGAAAAAATCATCTAATACTATTTAAATATGAAGTGTCTGTATAAAAGGTGTTACGTTATTAAAGTAGAGAGCTTGTTTTTTAATAAAAAGCTTGGTAGGTCAGGTCAATAAGTTCATGCGTTTTTTGTTTCTTTTTCAGTGCCGGGTCCAAACAAAGACAGTTTCAGTTCTGAGAGTTTCACCTGCCAGCTGCTAATGTGTTGCGAGCATTCTTGCTGACCGCACAAGCCGGCATCCAGCCTACGTCCAACCGCCTGCGTTGGTGGTATAGTGGTGAGCATAGCTGCCTTCCAAGCAGTTGACCCGGGTTCGATTCCCGGCCAACGCATTGCCTTTTGTACGGCCAACTCCTTCTGTAACTCGTGGCTGGAGCAAAACTTTTGTATGGGTCTTTGGGCAGCAGTAAAGGACTAGGTCTCCCCGTCGGGGAATCGAACCCCGGTCTTCCGCGTGACAGGCGGAGATACTGTCCACTATACTAACGAGGAGTTGCAGAGACAGGTAGTCCTCCCAGATCAGCGCGACTGCAGCTCGCTGCAAACAGCCTTTCCATTTTCAGGAACGGCCTCATTTTAGGCCATCGCTTCACAAGGAGCCAGTGCAGCCGAAAAAATCATCTAATACTATTTAAATATGAAGTGTCTGTATAAAAGGTGTTACGTTATTAAAGTAGAGAGCTTGTTTTTTAATAAAAAGCTTGGTAGGTCAGGTCAATAAGTTCATGCGTTTTTTGTTTCTTTTTCAGTGCCGGGTCCAAACAAAGACAGTTTCAGTTCTGAGAGTTTCACCTGCCAGCTGCTAATGTGTTGCGAGCATTCTTGCTGACCTGCTGACCTTGCTGACCCAACTCCTTCTGTAACTCGTGGCTGGAGCAAAACTTTTGTATGGGTCTTTGGGCAGCAGTAAAGGACTAGGTCTCCCCGTCGGGGAATCGAACCCCGGTCTTCCGCGTGACAGGCGGAGATACTGTCCACTATACTAACGAGGAGTTGCAGAGACAGGTAGTCCTCCCCGATCAGCGCGACTGCAGCTCGCTGCAAACAGCCTTCCCATTTTCAGGAACGGCCTCATTTTAGGCCATTGCTTCACAAGGAGCCAGTGCAGCCGAAAAAATCATCTAATACTATTAAAATATGAAGTGTCTGTATAAAAGGTGTTACGTTATTAAAGTAGAGAGCTTGTTTTTTAATAAAAAGCTTGGTAGGTCAGGTCAATAAGTTCATGCGTTTTTTGTTTCTTTTTCAGTGCCGGGTCCAAACAAAGACAGTTTCAGTTCTGAGAGTTTCACCTGCCAGCTGCTAATGTGTTGCGAGCATTCTTGCTGACCGCACAAGCCGGCATCCAGCCTACGTCCAACCGCCTGCGTTGGTGGTATAGTGGTGAGCATAGCTGCCTTCCAAGCAGTTGACCCGGGTTCGATTCCCGGCCAACGCATTGCCTTTTGTACGGCCAACTCCTTCTGTAACTCGTGGCTGGAGCAAAACTTTTGTATGGGTCTTTGGGCAGCAGTAAAGGACTAGGTCTCCCCGTCGGGGAATCGAACCCCGGTCTTCCGCGTGACAGGCGGAGATACTGTCCACTATACTAACGAGGAGTTGCAGAGACAGGTAGTCCTCCCAGATCAGCGCGACTGCAGCTCGCTGCAAACAGCCTTCCCATTTTCAGGAACGGCCTTGTGCGTCATTTTAGGACATCGCTTCACAAGGAGCCAGTGCAGCCGAAAAAATCATCTAATACTATTTAAATATGAAGTGTCTGTATAAAAGGTGTTACGTTATTAAAGTAGAGAGCTTGTTTTTTAATAAAAAGCTTGGTAGGTCAGGTCAATAAGTTCATGCGTTTTTTGTTTCTTTTTCAGTGCCGGGTCCAAACAAAGACAGTTTCAGTTCTGAGAGTTTCACCTGCCAGCTGCTAATGTGTTGCGAGCATTCTTGCTGACCGCACAAGCCGGCATCCAGCCTACGTCCAACTGCCTGCGTTGGTGGTATAGTGGTGAGCATAGCTGCCTTCCAAGCAGTTGACCCGGGTTCGATTCCCGGCCAATGCATTGCCTTTTGTACGGACAACTCCTTCTGTAACTCGTGGCTGGAGCAAAACTTTTGTATGGGTCTTTGGGCAGCAGTAAAGGACTAGGTCTCCCCGTCGGGGAATCGAACCCCGGTCTTCCGCGTGACAGGCGGAGATACTGTCCACTATACTAACGAGGAGTTGCAGAGACAGGTAGTCCTCCCCGATCAGCGCGACTGCAGCTCGCTGCAAACAGCCTTCCCATTTTCAGGAACGGCCTCATTTTAGGCCATTGCTTCACAAGGAGCCAGTGCAGCCGAAAAAATCATCTAATACTATTTAAATATGAAGTGTCTGTATAAAAGGTGTTACGTTATTAAAGTAGAGAGCTTGTTTTTTAATAAAAAGCTTGGTAGGTCAGGTCAATAAGTTCATGCGTTTTTTGTTTCTTTTTCAGTGCCGGGTCCAAACAAAGACAGTTTCAGTTCTGAGAGTTTCACCTGCCAGCTGCTAATGTGTTGCGAGCATTCTTGCTGACCGCACAAGCCGGCATCCAGCCTACGTCCAACCGCCTGCGTTGGTGGTATAGTGGTGAGCATAGCTGCCTTCCAAGCAGTTGACCCGGGTTCGATTCCCGGCCAACGCATTGCCTTTTGTACGGCCAACTCCTTCTGTAACTCGTGGCTGGAGCAAAACTTTTGTATGGGTCTTTGGGCAGCAGTAAAGGACTAGGTCTCCCCGTCGGGGAATCGAACCCCGGTCTTCCGCGTGACAGGCGGAGATACTGTCCACTATACTAACGAGGAGTTGCAGAGACAGGTAGTCCTCCCCGATCAGCGCGACTGCAGCTCGCTGCAAACAGCCTTCCCATTTTCAGGAACGGCCTCATTTTAGGCCATTGCTTCACAAGGAGCCAGTGCAGCCGAAAAAATCATCTAATACTATTTAAATATGAAGTGTCTGTATAAAAGGTGTTACGTTATTAAAGTAGAGAGCTTGTTTTTTAATAAAAAGCTTGGTAGGTCAGGTCAATAAGTTCATGCGTTTTTTGTTTCTTTTTCAGTGCCGGGTCCAAACAAAGACAGTTTCAGTTCTGAGAGTTTCACCTGCCAGCTGCTAATGTGTTGCGAGCATTCTTGCTGACCGCACAAGCCGGCATCCAGCCTACGTCCAACCGCCTGCGTTGGTGGTATAGTGGTGAGCATAGCTGCCTTCCAAGCAGTTGACCCGGGTTCGATTCCCGGCCAACGCATTGCCTTTTGTACGGCCAACTCCTTCTGTAACTCGTGGCTGGAGCAAAACTTTTGTATGGGTCTTTGGGCAGCAGTAAAGGACTAGGTCTCCCCGTCGGGGAATCGAACCCCGGTCTTCCGCGTGACAGGCGGAGATACTGTCCACTATACTAACGAGGAGTTGCAGAGACAGGTAGTCCTCCCAGATCAGCGCGACTGCAGCTCGCTGCAAACAGCCTTTCCATTTTCAGGAACGGCCTCATTTTAGGCCATCGCTTCACAAGGAGCCAGTGCAGCCGAAAAAATCATCTAATACTATTTAAATATGAAGTGTCTGTATAAAAGGTGTTACGTTATTAAAGTAGAGAGCTTGTTTTTTAATAAAAAGCTTGGTAGGTCAGGTCAATAAGTTCATGCGTTTTTTGTTTCTTTTTCAGTGCCGGGTCCAAACAAAGACAGTTTCAGTTCTGAGAGTTTCACCTGCCAGCTGCTAATGTGTTGCGAGCATTCTTGCTGACCTGCTGACCTTGCTGACCCAACTCCTTCTGTAACTCGTGGCTGGAGCAAAACTTTTGTATGGGTCTTTGGGCAGCAGTAAAGGACTAGGTCTCCCCGTCGGGGAATCGAACCCCGGTCTTCCGCGTGACAGGCGGAGATACTGTCCACTATACTAACGAGGAGTTGCAGAGACAGGTAGTCCTCCCCGATCAGCGCGACTGCAGCTCGCTGCAAACAGCCTTCCCATTTTCAGGAACGGCCTCATTTTAGGCCATTGCTTCACAAGGAGCCAGTGCAGCCGAAAAAATCATCTAATACTATTTAAATATGAAGTGTCTGTATAAAAGGTGTTACGTTATTAAAGTAGAGAGCTTGTTTTTTAATAAAAAGCTTGGTAGGTCAGGTCAATAAGTTCATGCGTTTTTTGTTTCTTTTTCAGTGCCGGGTCCAAACAAAGACAGTTTCAGTTCTGAGAGTTTCACCTGCCAGCTGCTAATGTGTTGCGAGCATTCTTGCTGACCGCACAAGCCGGCATCCAGCCTACGTCCAACCGCCTGCGTTGGTGGTATAGTGGTGAGCATAGCTGCCTTCCAAGCAGTTGACCCGGGTTCGATTCCCGGCCAACGCATTGCCTTTTGTACGGCCAACTCCTTCTGTAACTCGTGGCTGGAGCAAAACTTTTGTATGGGTCTTTGGGCAGCAGTAAAGGACTAGGTCTCCCCGTCGGGGAATCGAACCCCGGTCTTCCGCGTGACAGGCGGAGATACTGTCCACTATACTAACTAGGAGTTGCAGAGACAGGTAGTCCTCCCAGATCAGCGCGACTGCAGCTCGCTGCAAACAGCCTTCCCATTTTCAGGAACGGCCTTGTGCGTCATTTTAGGCCATCGCTTCACAAGGAGCCAGTGCAGCCGAAAAAATCATCTAATACTATTTAAATATGAAGTGTCTGTATAAAAGGTGTTACGTTATTAAAGTAGAGAGCTTGTTTTTTAATAAAAAGCTTGGTAGGTCAGGTCAATAAGTTCATGCGTTTTTTGTTTCTTTTTCAGTGCCGGGTCCAAACAAAGACAGTTTCAGTTCTGAGAGTTTCACCTGCCAGCTGCTAATGTGTTGCGAGCATTCTTGCTGACCGCACAAGCCGGCATCCAGCCTACGTCCAACCGCCTGCGTTGGTGGTATAGTGGTGAGCATAGCTGCCTTCCAAGCAGTTGACCCGGGTTCGATTCCCGGCCAACGCATTGCCTTTTGTACGGCCAACTCCTTCTGTAACTCGTGGCTGGAGCAAAACTTTTGTATGGGTCTTTGGGCAGCAGTAAAGGACTAGGTCTCCCCGTCGGGGAATCGAACCCCGGTCTTTCGCGTGACAGGCAGAGATACTGTCCACTATACTAACGAGGAGTTGCAGAGATAGGTACTCCTCCCCGATCAGCGCGACTGCAGCTCGCTGCAAACAGCCTTTCCATTTTCAGGAACGGCCTCATTTTAGGCCATCGCTTCACAAGGAGCCAGTGCAGCCGAAAAAATCATCTAATACTATTTAAATATGAAGTGTCTGTATAAAAGGTGTTACGTTATTAAAGTAGAGAGCTTGTTTTTTAATAAAAAGCTTGGTAGGTCAGGTCAATAAGTTCATGCGTTTTTTGTTTCTTTTTCAGTGCCGGGTCCAAACAAAGACAGTTTCAGTTCTGAGAGTTTCACCTGCCAGCTGCTAATGTGTTGCGAGCATTCTTGCTGACCGCACAAGCCGGCATCCAGCCTACGTCCAACCGCCTGCGTTGGTGGTATAGTGGTGAGCATAGCTGCCTTCCAAGCAGTTGACCCGGGTTCGATTCCCGGCCAACGCATTGCCTTTTGTACGGCCAACTCCTTCTGTAACTCGTGGCTGGAGCAAAACTTTTGTATGGGTCTTTGGGCAGCAGTAAAGGACTAGGTCTCCCCGTCGGGGAATCGAACCCCGGTCTTTCGCGTGACAGGCAGAGATACTGTCCACTATACTAACGAGGAGTTGCAGAGATAGGTACTCCTCCCCGATCAGCGCGACTGCAGCTCGCTGCAAACAGCCTTTCCATTTTCAGGAACGGCCTCATTTTAGGCCATCGCTTCACAAGGAGCCAGTGCAGCCGAAAAAATCATCTAATACTATTTAAATATGAAGTGTCTGTATAAAAGGTGTTACGTTATTAAAGTAGAGAGCTTGTTTTTTAATAAAAAGCTTGGTAGGTCAGGTCAATAAGTTCATGCGTTTTTTGTTTCTTTTTCAGTGCCGGGTCCAAACAAAGACAGTTTCAGTTCTGAGAGTTTCACCTGCCAGCTGCTAATGTGTTGCGAGCATTCTTGCTGACCTGCTGACCTTGCTGACCCAACTCCTTCTGTAACTCGTGGCTGGAGCAAAACTTTTGTATGGGTCTTTGGGCAGCAGTAAAGGACTAGGTCTCCCCGTCGGGGAATCGAACCCCGGTCTTCCGCGTGACAGGCGGAGATACTGTCCACTATACTAACGAGGAGTTGCAGAGACAGCTAGTCCTCCCCGATCAGCGCGACTGCAGCTCGCTGCAAACAGCCTTCCCATTTTCAGGAACGGCCTCATTATAGGCCATCGCTTCACAAGGAGCCAGTGCAGCCGAAAAAATCATCTAATACTATTTAAATATGAAGTGTCTGTATAAAAGGTGTTACGTTATTAAAGTAGAGAGCTTGTTTTTTAATAAAAAGCTTGGTAGGTCAGGTCAATAAGTTCATGCGTTTTTTGTTTCTTTTTCAGTGCCGGGTCCAAACAAAGACAGTTTCAGTTCTGAGAGTTTCACCTGCCAGCTGCTAATGTGTTGCGAGCATTCTTGCTGACCGCACAAGCCGGCATCCAGCCTACGTCCAACCGCCTGCGTTGGTGGTATAGTGGTGAGCATAGCTGCCTTCCAAGCAGTTGACCCGGGTTCGATTCCCGGCCAACGCATTGCCTTTTGTACGGCCAACTCCTTCTGTAACTCGTGGCTGGAGCAAAACTTTTGTATGGGTCTTTGGGCAGCAGTTAAGGACTAGGTCTCCCCGTCGGGGAATCGAACCCCGGTCTTCCGCGTGACAGGCGGAGATACTGTCCACTATACTAACGAGGAGTTGCAGAGACAGGTAGTCCTCCCCGATCAGCCCGACTGCAGCTCGCTGCAAACAGCCTTCCCATTTTCAGGAACGGCCTTGTGCGTCATTTTAGGCCATCGCTTCACAAGGAGCCAGTGCAGCCGAAAAAATCATCTAATACTATTTAAATATGAAGTGTCTGTATAAAAGGTGTTACGTTATTAAAGTAGAGAGCTTGTTTTTTAATAAAAAGCTTGGTAGGTCAGGTCAATAAGTTCATGCGTTTTTTGTTTCTTTTTCAGTGCCGGGTCCAAACAAAGACAGTTTCAGTTCTGAGAGTTTCACCTGCCAGCTGCTAATGTGTTGCGAGCATTCTTGCTGACCGCACAAGCCAGCATCCAGCCTACGTCCAACCGCCTGCGTTGGTGGTATAGTGGTGAGCATAGCTGCCTTCCAAGCAGTTGACCCGGGTTCGATTCCCGGCCAACGCATTGCCTTTTGTACGGCCAACTCCTTCTGTAACTCGTGGCTGGAGCAAAACTTTTGTATGGGTCTTTGGGCAGCAGTAAAGGACTAGGTCTCCCCGTCGGGGAATCGAACCCCGGTCTTCCGCGTGACAGGCGGAGATACTGTCCACTATACTAACGAGGAGTTGCAGAGACAGGTAGTCCTCCCCGATCAGCGCGACTGCAGCTCGCTGCAAACAGCCTTCCCATTTTCAGGAACAGCCTCATTTTAGGCCATTGCTTCACAAGGAGCCAGTGCAGCCGAAAAAATCATCTAATACTATTTAAATATGAAGTGTCTGTATAAAAGGTGTTACGTTATTAAAGTAGAGAGCTTGTTTTTTAATAAAAAGCTTGGTAGGTCAGGTCAATAAGTTCATGCGTTTTTTGTTTCTTTTTCAGTGCCGGGTCCAAACAAAGACAGTTTCAGTTCTGAGAGTTTCACCTGCCAGCTGCTAATGTGTTGCGAGCATTCTTGCTGACCGCACAAGCCGGCATCCAGCCTACGTCCAACCGCCTGCGTTGGTGGTATAGTGGTGAGCATAGCTGCCTTCCAAGCAGTTGACCCGGGTTCGATTCCCGGCCAACGCATTGCCTTTTGTACGGCCAACTCCTTCTGTAACTCGTGGCTGGAGCAAAACTTTTGTATGGGTCTTTGGGCAGCAGTAAAGGACTAGGTCTCCCCGTCGGGGAATCGAACCCCGGTCTTCCGCGTGACAGGCGGAGATACTGTCCACTATACTAACGAGGAGTTGCAGAGACAGGTAGTCCTCCCAGATCAGCGCGACTGCAGCTCGCTGCAAACAGCCTTCCCATTTTCAGGAACGGCCTCATTTTAGGACATCGCTTCACAAGGAGCCAGTGCAGCCGAAAAAATCATCTAATACTATTTAAATATGAAGTGTCTGTATAAAAGGTGTTACGTTATTAAAGTAGAGAGCTTGTTTTTTAATAAAAAGCTTGGTAGGTCAGGTCAATAAGTTCATGCGTTTTTTGTTTCTTTTTCAGTGCCGGGTCCAAACAAAGACAGTTTCAGTTCTGAGAGTTTCACCTGCCAGCTGCTAATGTGTTGCGAGCATTCTTGCTGACCTGCTGACCTTGCTGACCCAACTCCTTCTGTAACTCGTGGCTGGAGCAAAACTTTTGTATGGGTCTTTGGGCAGCAGTAAAGGACTAGGTCTCCCCGTCGGGGAATCGAACCCCGGTCTTACGCGTGACAGGCGGAGATACTGTCCACTATACTAACGAGGAGTTGCAGAGACAGCTAGTCCTCCCCGATCAGCGCGACTGCAGCTCGCTGCAAACAGCCTTCCCATTTTCAGGAACGGCCTCATTATAGGCCATCGCTTCACAAGGAGCCAGTGCAGCCGAAAAAATCATCTAATACTATTTAAATATGAAGTGTCTGTATAAAAGGTGTTACGTTATTAAAGTAGAGAGCTTGTTTTTTAATAAAAAGCTTGGTAGGTCAGGTCAATAAGTTCATGCGTTTTTTGTTTCTTTTTCAGTGCCGGGTCCAAACAAAGACAGTTTCAGTTCTGAGAGTTTCACCTGCCAGCTGCTAATGTGTTGCGAGCATTCTTGCTGACCGCACAAGCCGGCATCCAGCCTACGTCCAACCGCCTGCGTTGGTGGTATAGTGGTGAGCATAGCTGCCTTCCAAGCAGTTGACCCGGGTTCGATTCCCGGCCAACGCATTGCCTTTTGTACGGCCAACTCCTTCTGTAACTCGTGGCTGGAGCAAAACTTTTGTATGGGTCTTTGGGCAGCAGTAAAGGACTAGGTCTCCCCGTCGGGGAATCGAACCCCGGTCTTCCGCGTGACAGGCGGAGATACTGTCCACTATACTAACTAGGAGTTGCAGAGACAGGTAGTCCTCCCAGATCAGCGCGACTGCAGCTCGCTGCAAACAGCCTTCCCATTTTCAGGAACGGCCTTGTGCGTCATTTTAGGCCATCGCTTCACAAGGAGCCAGTGCAGCCGAAAAAATCATCTAATACTATTTAAATATGAAGTGTCTGTATAAAAGGTGTTACGTTATTAAAGTAGAGAGCTTGTTTTTTAATAAAAAGCTTGGTAGGTCAGGTCAATAAGTTCATGCGTTTTTTGTTTCTTTTTCAGTGCCGGGTCCAAACAAAGACAGTTTCAGTTCTGAGAGTTTCACCTGCCAGCTGCTAATGTGTTGCGAGCATTCTTGCTGACCGCACAAGCCGGCATCCAGCCTACGTCCAACCGCCTGCGTTGGTGGTATAGTGGTGAGCATAGCTGCCTTCCAAGCAGTTGACCCGGGTTCGATTCCCGGCCAACGCATTGCCTTTTGTACGGCCAACTCCTTCTGTAACTCGTGGCTGGAGCAAAACTTTTGTATGGGTCTTTGGGCAGCAGTAAAGGACTAGGTCTCCCCGTCGGGGAATCGAACCCCGGTCTTCCGCGTGACAGGCGGAGATACTGTCCACTATACTAACGAGGAGTTGCAGAGACAGGTAGTCCTCCCCGATCAGCCCGACTGCAGCTCGCTGCAAACAGCCTTCCCATTTTCAGGAACGGCCTTGTGCGTCATTTTAGGCCATCGCTTCACAAGGAGCCAGTGCAGCCGAAAAAATCATCTAATACTATTTAAATATGAAGTGTCTGTATAAAAGGTGTTACGTTATTAAAGTAGAGAGCTTGTTTTTTAATAAAAAGCTTGGTAGGTCAGGTCAATAAGTTCATGCGTTTTTTGTTTCTTTTTCAGTGCCGGGTCCAAACAAAGACAGTTTCAGTTCTGAGAGTTTCACCTGCCAGCTGCTAATGTGTTGCGAGCATTCTTGCTGACCGCACAAGCCGGCATCCAGCCTACGTCCAACCGCCTGCGTTGGTGGTATAGTGGTGAGCATAGCTGCCTTCCAAGCAGTTGACCCGGGTTCGATTCCCGGCCAACGCATTGCCTTTTGTACGGCCAACTCCTTCTGTAACTCGTGGCTGGAGCAAAACTTTTGTATGGGTCTTTGGGCAGCAGTAAAGGACTAGGTCTCCCCGTCGGGGAATCGAACCCCGGTCTTTCGCGTGACAGGCAGAGATACTGTCCACTATACTAACGAGGAGTTGCAGAGATAGGTACTCCTCCCCGATCAGCGCGACTGCAGCTCGCTGCAAACAGCCTTTCCATTTTCAGGAACGGCCTCATTTTAGGCCATCGCTTCACAAGGAGCCAGTGCAGCCGATAAAATCATCTAATACTATTTAAATATGAAGTGTCTGTATAAAAGGTGTTACGTTATTAAAGTAGAGAGCTTGTTTTTTAATAAAAAGCTTGGTAGGTCAGGTCAATAAGTTCATGCGTTTTTTGTTTCTTTTTCAGTGCCGGGTCCAAACAAAGACAGTTTCAGTTCTGAGAGTTTCACCTGCCAGCTGCTAATGTGTTGCGAGCATTCTTGCTGACCTGCTGACCTTGCTGACCCAACTCCTTCTGTAACTCGTGGCTGGAGCAAAACTTTTGTATGGGTCTTTGGGCAGCAGTAAAGGACTAGGTCTCCCCGTCGGGGAATCGAACCCCGGTCTTCCGCGTGACAGGCGGAGATACTGTCCACTATACTAACGAGGAGCTGCAGAGACAGGTAGTCCTCCCCGATCAGCGCGACTGCAGCTCGCTGCAAACAGCCTTCCCATTTTCAGGAACGGCCTCATTTTAGGCCATTGCTTCACAAGGAGCCAGTGCAGCCGAAAAAATCATCTAATACTATTTAAATATGAAGTGTCTGTATAAAAGGTGTTACGTTATTAAAGTAGAGAGCTTGTTTTTTAATAAAAAGCTTGGTAGGTCAGGTCAATAAGTTCATGCGTTTTTTGTTTCTTTTTCTGTGCCGGGTCCAAACAAAGAGAGATTCAGTTCTGAGAGTTTCACCTGCCAGCTGCTAATGTGTTGCGAGCATTCTTGCTGACCGCACAAGCCGGCATCCAGCCTACGTCCAACCGCCTGCGTTGGTGGTATAGTGGTGAGCATAGCTGCCTTCCAAGCAGTTGACCCGGGTTCGATTCCCGGCCAACGCATTGCCTTTTGTACGGCCAACTCCTTCTGTAACTCGTGGCTGGAGCAAAACTTTTGTATGGGTCTTTGGGCAGCAGTAAAGGACTAGGTCTCCCCGTCGGGGAATCGAACCCCGGTCTTCCGCGTGACAGGCGGAGATACTGTCCACTATACTAACGAGGAGTTGCAGAGACAGGTAGTCCTCCCCGATAAGCGCGACTGCAGCTCGCTGCAAACAGCCTTTCCATTTTCAGGAACAGCCTCATTTTAGGCCATCGCTTCACAAGGAGCCAGTGCAGCCGAAAAAATCATCTAATACTATTTAAATATGAAGTGTCTGTATAAAAGGTGTTACGTTATTAAAGTAGAGAGCTTGTTTTTTAATAAAAAGCTTGGTAGGTCAGGTCAATAAGTTCATGCGTTTTTTTGTTTCTTTTTCAGTGCCGGGTCCAAACAAAGACAGTTTCAGTTCTGAGAGTTTCACCTGCCAGCTGCTAATGTGTTGCGAGCATTCTTGCTGACCGCACAAGCCGGCATCCAGCCTACGTCCAACCGCCTGCGTTGGTGGTATAGTGGTGAGCATAGCTGCCTTCCAAGCAGTTGACCCGGGTTCGATTCCCGGCCAACGCATTACCTTTTGTACGGCCAACTCCTTCTGTAACTCGTGGCTGCAGCAAAACTTTTGTATGGGTCTTTGGGCAGCAGTAAAGGACTAGGTCTCCCCGTCGGGGAATCGAACCCCGGTCTTCCGCGTGACAGGCGGAGATACTGTCCACTATACTAACGAGGAGTTGCAGAGACAGGTAGTCCTCCCCGATCAGCGCGACTGCAGCTCACTGCAAACAGCCTTCCCATTTTCAGGAACGGCCTTGTGCGTCATTTTAGGCCATCGCTTCACAAGGAGCCAGTGCAGCCGAAAAAATCATCTAATACTATTTAAATATGAAGTGTCTGTATAAAAGGTGTTACGTTATTAAAGTAGAGAGCTTGTTTTTTAATAAAAAGCTTGGTAGGTCAGGTCAATAAGTTCATGCGTTTTTTGTTTCTTTTTCTGTGCCGGGTCCAAACAAAGAGAGATTCAGTTCTGAGAGTTTCACCTGCCAGCTGCTAATGTGTTGCGAGCATTCTTGCTGACCGCACAAGCCGGCATCCAGCCTACGTCCAACCGCCTGCGTTGGTGGTATAGTGGTGAGCATAGCTGCCTTCCAAGCAGTTGACCCGGGTTCGATTCCCGGCCAACGCATTGCCTTTTGTACGGCCAACTCCTTCTGTAACTCGTGGCTGGAGCAAAACTTTTGTATGGGTCTTTGGGCAGCAGTAAAGGACTAGGTCTCCCCGTCGGGGAATCGAACCCCGGTCTTCCGCGTGACAGGCGGAGATACTGTCCACTATACTAACGAGGAGTTGCAGAGACAGGTACTCCTCCCCGATAAGCGCGACTGCAGCTCGCTGCAAACAGCCTTTCCATTTTCAGGAACAGCCTCATTTTAGGCCATCGCTTCACAAGGAGCCAGTGCAGCCGAAAAAATCATCTAATACTATTTAAATATGAAGTGTCTGTATAAAAGGTGTTACGTTATTAAAGTAGAGAGCTTGTTTTTTAATAAAAAGCTTGGTAGGTCAGGTCAATAAGTTCATGCGTTTTTTTGTTTCTTTTTCAGTGCCGGGTCCAAACAAAGACAGTTTCAGTTCTGAGAGTTTCACCTGCCAGCTGCTAATGTGTTGCGAGCATTCTTGCTGACCGCACAAGCCGGCATCCAGCCTACGTCCAACCGCCTGCGTTGGTGGTATAGTGGTGAGCATAGCTGCCTTCCAAGCAGTTGACCCGGGTTCGATTCCCGGCCAACGCATTGCCTTTTGTACGGCCAACTCCTTCTGTAACTCGTGGCTGCAGCAAAACTTTTGTATGGGTCTTTGGGCAGCAGTAAAGGACTAGGTCTCTCCGTCGGGGAATCGAACCCCGGTCTTCCGCGTGACAGGCGGAGATACTGTCCACTATACTAACGAGGAGCTGCAGAGACAGGTAGTCCTCCCCGATCAGCGCGACTGCAGCTCGCTGCAAACAGCCTTCCCATTTTCAGGAACGGCCTTGTGCGTCATTTTAGGCCATCGCTTCACAAGGAGCCAGTGCAGCCGAAAAAATCATCTAATACTATTTAAATATGAAGTGTCTGTATAAAAGGTGTTACGTTATTAAGGCGAGACACGGCAGGCAAAAACATCGATTTTTCATGCAGTGGTCAGTTTTGAGATTTTGGCCGAGTTTACTCCTTCAATATGTATTATTTCAAGCTGCTATAAAGAAAACGCTGAAAATATACATTACAATGTTTATTTTATTACATTTTGTTTACTTGCGGCAGTAAGTTTCTCCCGAATTTACCAGGAAGTTAGTATTCCATCGCGACATGCCGAGCTCCGTCTGTTCACTGAAGTCTGTCATGTCCGGGATCGTTGTAAAGCTCTGAGTCTCATGCACAACGCTATGTAAACCAAATATGGGCATTTCCTTTCTATCAGTAACCAATCGTGAATGTCCAAAGGGGGATTTAAAGCTAACGACGAAATCTCATTTAGAGCTATTTAAATCTTTAACTGCCGTTTTCTCAAAATAATTTTTTTGCGTTTTTTTGTCATTCTCCAGTAGAAACATCTCAGCCTATGTAGCACCTATGTACACCAAACTTTCCAGTTATACACTTAGCAGTATTCTGAAGATCTGTTCAGAGGGATTTGTTAATAAATCATTCCTGGCCTGATTTATGTGACATTTTAATTTAAAAAAAACTCGAAAAATCGATATTTTAAGGCTATGGACAGTAAATTTTGATTTCCTAGGTAATGAAAGCATATATCCTGAAATCCCTCTGAACATCTTTTGTCATCTTGTGTGTAATCAAAATGAAAAAATAATTTTGCGTCTGGCTTTATCATATTTTCAGATATATCTACTGAAAAAATATGTAAAATTGCACATATTTAATGAGATAATACCTAATTTGCATAATTAAACATAAAAATGTCAAAAACTTGTAAAACATTTTTTGTATGAACTTGTGTAAGTAATGAACTGAGGAAGTTTCATGGTGATATCTATTATTTAAAAATTTTACCCTATTCACCTGTAGTGTCTCGCCTTAAAGTAGAGAGCTTGTTTTTTAATAAAAAGCTTGGTAGGTCAGGTCAATAAGTTCATGCGTTTTTTGTTTCTTTTTCAGTGCCGGGTCCAAACAAAGACAGTTTCAGTTCTGAGAGTTTCACCTGCCAGCTGCTAATGTGTTGCGAGCATTCTTGCTGACCGCACAAGCCGGCATCCAGCCTACGTCCAACCGCCTGCGTTGGTGGTATAGTGGTGAGCATAGCTGCCTTCCAAGCAGTTGACCCGGGTTCGATTCCCGGCCAACGCATTGCCTTTTGTACGGCCAACTCCTTCTGTAACTCGTGGCTGGAGCAAAACTTTTGTATGGGTCTTTGGGCAGCAGTAAAGGACTAGGTCTCCCCGTCGGGGAATCGAACCCCGGTCTTTCGCGTGACAGGCGGAGATACTGTCCACTATACTAACGAGGAGTTGCAGAGATAGGTACTCCTCCCCGATCAGCGCGACTGCAGCTCGCTGCAAACAGCCTTCCCATTTTCAGGAACGGCCTCATTTTAGGCCATCGCTTCACAAGGAGCCAGTGCAGCCGAAAAAATCATCTAATACTATTTAAATATGAAGTGTCTGTATAAAAGGTGTTACGTTATTAAAGTAGAGAGCTTGTTTTTTAATAAAAAGCTTGGTAGGTCAGGTCAATAAGTTCATGCGTTTTTTGTTTCTTTTTCAGTGCCGGGTCCAAACAAAGACAGTTTCAGTTCTGAGAGTTTCACCTGCCAGCTGCTAATGTGTTGCGAGCATTCTTGCTGACCGCACAAGCCGGCATCCAGCCTACGTCCAACTGCCTGCGTTGGTGGTATAGTGGTGAGCATAGCTGCCTTCCAAGCAGTTGACCCGGGTTCGATTCCCGGCCAACGCATTGCCTTTTGTACGGACAACTCCTTCTGTAACTCGTGGCTGGAGCAAAACTTTTGTATGGGTCTTTGGGCAGCAGTAAAGGACTAGGTCTCCCCGTCGGGGAATCGAACCCCGGTCTTCCGCGTGACAGGCGGAGATACTGTCCACTATACTAACGAGGAGTTGCAGAGACAGGTAGTCCTCCCCGATCAGCGCGACTGCAGCTCGCTGCAAACAGCCTTTCCATTTTCAGGAACGGCCTCATTTTAGGCCATCGCTTCACAAGGAGCCAGTGCAGCCGAAAAAATCATCTAATACTATTTAAATATGAAGTGTCTGTATAAAAGGTGTTACGTTATTAAAGTAGAGAGCTTGTTTTTTAATAAAAAGCTTGGTAGGTCAGGTCAATAAGTTCATGCGTTTTTTGTTTCTTTTTCAGTGCCGGGTCCAAACAAAGACAGTTTCAGTTCTGAGAGTTTCACCTGCCAGCTGCTAATGTGTTGCGAGCATTCTTGCTGACCTGCTGACCTTGCTGACCCAACTCCTTCTGTAACTCGTGGCTGGAGCAAAACTTTTGTATGGGTCTTTGGGCAGCAGTAAAGGACTAGGTCTCCCCGTCGGGGAATCGAACCCCGGTCTTCCGCGTGACAGGCGGAGATACTGTCCACTATACTAACGAGGAGTTGCAGAGACAGGTAGTCCTCCCCGATCAGCGCGACTGCAGCTCGCTGCAAACAGCCTTCCCATTTTCAGGAACGGCCTCATTTTAGGCCATTGCTTCACAAGGAGCCAGTGCAGCCGAAAAAATCATCTAATACTATTTAAATATGAAGTGTCTGTATAAAAGGTGTTACGTTATTAAAGTAGAGAGCTTGTTTTTTAATAAAAAGCTTGGTAGGTCAGGTCAATAAGTTCATGCGTTTTTTGTTTCTTTTTCAGTGCCGGGTCCAAACAAAGACAGTTTCAGTTCTGAGAGTTTCACCTGCCAGCTGCTAATGTGTTGCGAGCATTCTTGCTGACCGCACAAGCCGGCATCCAGCCTACGTCCAACCGCCTGCGTTGGTGGTATAGTGGTGAGCATAGCTGCCTTCCAAGCAGTTTACCCGGGTTCGATTCCCGGCCAACGCATTGCCTTTTGTACGGCCAACTCCTTCTGTAACTCGTGGCTGGAGCAAAACTTTTGTATGGGTCTTTGGGCAGCAGTAAAGGACTAGGTCTCCCCGTCGGGGAATCGAACCCCGGTCTTCCGCGTGACAGGCGGAGATACTGTCCACTATACTAACGAGGAGTTGCAGAGACAGGTAGTCCTCCCAGATCAGCGCGACTGCAGCTCGCTGCAAACAGCCTTCCCATTTTCAGGAACGGCCTTGTGCGTCATTTTAGGCCATCGCTTCACAAGGAGCCAGTGCAGCCGAAAAAATCATCTAATACTATTTAAATATGAAGTGTCTGTATAAAAGGTGTTACGTTATTAAAGTAGAGAGCTTGTTTTTTAATAAAAAGCTTGGTAGGTCAGGTCAATAAGTTCATGCGTTTTTTGTTTCTTTTTCAGTGCCGGGTCCAAACAAAGACAGTTTCAGTTCTGAGAGTTTCACCTGCCAGCTGCTAATGTGTTGCGAGCATTCTTGCTGACCGCACAAGCCGGCATCCAGCCTACGTCCAACCGCCTGCGTTGGTGGTATAGTGGTGAGCATAGCTGCCTTCCAAGCAGTTGACCCGGGTTCGATTCCCGGCCAACGCATTGCCTTTTGTACGGACAACTCCTTCTGTAACTCGTGGCTGGAGCAAAACTTTTGTATGGGTCTTTGGGCAGCAGTAAAGGACTAGGTCTCCCCGTCGGGGAATCGAACCCCGGTCTTCCGCGTGACAGGCGGAGATACTGTCCACTATACTAACGAGGAGTTGCAGAGACAGGTAGTCCTCCCCGATCAGCGCGACTGCAGCTCGCTGCAAACAGCCTTTCCATTTTCAGGAACTGCCTCATTTTAGGCCATCGCTTCACAAGGAGCCAGTGCAGCCGAAAAAATCATCTAATACTATTTAAATATGAAGTGTCTGTATAAAAGGTGTTACGTTATTAAAGTAGAGAGCTTGTTTTTTAATAAAAAGCTTGGTAGGTCAGGTCAATAAGTTCATGCGTTTTTTGTTTCTTTTTCAGTGCCGGGTCCAAACAAAGACAGTTTCAGTTCTGAGAGTTTCACCTGCCAGCTGCTAATGTGTTGCGAGCATTCTTGCTGACCTGCTGACCTTGCTGACCCAACTCCTTCTGTAACTCGTGGCTGGAGCAAAACTTTTGTATGGGTCTTTGGGCAGCAGTAAAGGACTAGGTCTCCCCGTCGGGGAATCGAACCCTGGTCTTCCGCGTGACAGGCGGAGATACTGTCCACTATACTAACGAGGAGTTGCAGTGACAGGTAGTCCTCCCCGATCAGCGCGACTGCAGCTCGCTGCAAACAGCCTTCCCATTTTCAGGAACGGCCTCATTTTAGGCCATTGCTTCACAAGGAGCCAGTGCAGCCGAAAAAATCATCTAATACTATTTAAATATGAAGTGTCTGTATAAAAGGTGTTACGTTATTAAAGTAGAGAGCTTGTTTTTTAATAAAAAGCTTGGTAGGTCAGGTCAATAAGTTCATGCGTTTTTTGTTTCTTTTTCAGTGCCGGGTCCAAACAAAGACAGTTTCAGTTCTGAGAGTTTCACCTGCCAGCTGCTAATGTGTTGCGAGCATTCTTGCTGACCGCACAAGCCGGCATCCAGCCTACGTCCAACCGCCTGCGTTGGTGGTATAGTGGTGAGCATAGCTGCCTTCCAAGCAGTTTACCCGGGTTCGATTCCCGGCCAACGCATTGCCTTTTGTACGGCCAACTCCTTCTGTAACTCGTGGCTGGAGCAAAACTTTTGTATGGGTCTTTGGGCAGCAGTAAAGGACTAGGTCTCCCCGTCGGGGAATCGAACCCCGGTCTTCCGCGTGACAGGCGGAGATACTGTCCACTATACTAACGAGGAGTTGCAGAGACAGGTAGTCCTCCCAGATCAGCGCGACTGCAGCTCGCTGCAAACAGCCTTCCCATTTTCAGGAACGGCCTTGTGCGTCATTTTAGGCCATCGCTTCACAAGGAGCCAGTGCAGCCGAAAAAATCATCTAATACTATTTAAATATGAAGTGTCTGTATAAAAGGTGTTACGTTATTAAAGTAGAGAGCTTGTTTTTTAATAAAAAGCTTGGTAGGTCAGGTCAATAAGTTCATGCGTTTTTTGTTTCTTTTTCAGTGCCGGGTCCAAACAAAGACAGTTTCAGTTCTGAGAGTTTCACCTGCCAGCTGCTAATGTGTTGCGAGCATTCTTGCTGACCGCACAAGCCGGCATCCAGCCTACGTCCAACCGCCTGCGTTGGTGGTATAGTGGTGAGCATAGCTGCCTTCCAAGCAGTTGACCCGGGTTCGATTCCCGGCCAACGCATTGCCTTTTGTACGGCCAACTCCTTCTGTAACTCGTGGCTGGAGCAAAACTTTTGTATGGGTCTTTGGGCAGCAGTAAAGGACTAGGTCTCCCCGTCGGGGAATCGAACCCCGGTCTTCCGCGTGACAGGCGGAGATACTGTCCACTATACTAACGAGGAGTTGCAGAGACAGGTAGTCCTCCCCGATCAGCGCGACTGCAGCTCGCTGCAAACAGCCTTTCCATTTTCAGGAACGGCCTCATTTTAGGCCATCGCTTCACAAGGAGCCAGTGCAGCCGAAAAAATCATCTAATACTATTTAAATATGAAGTGTCTGTATAAAAGGTGTTACGTTATTAAAGTAGAGAGCTTGTTTTTTAATAAAAAGCTTGGTAGGTCAGGTCAATAAGTTCATGCGTTTTTTGTTTCTTTTTCAGTGCCGGGTCCAAACAAAGACAGTTTCAGTTCTGAGAGTTTCACCTGCCAGCTGCTAATGTGTTGCGAGCATTCTTGCTGACCTGCTGACCTTGCTGACCCAACTCCTTCTGTAACTCGTGGCTGGAGCAAAACTTTTGTATGGGTCTTTGGGCAGCAGTAAAGGACTAGGTCTCCCCGTCGGGGAATCGAACCCCGGTCTTCCGCGTGACAGGCGGAGATACTGTCCACTATACTAACGAGGAGTTGCAGAGACAGCTAGTCCTCCCCGATCAGCGCGACTGCAGCTCGCTGCAAACAGCCTTCCCATTTTCAGGAACGGCCTCATTATAGGCCATCGCTTCACAAGGAGCCAGTGCAGCCGAAAAAATCATCTAATACTATTTAAATATGAAGTGTCTGTATAAAAGGTGTTACGTTATTAAAGTAGAGAGCTTGTTTTTTAATAAAAAGCTTGGTAGGTCAGGTCAATAAGTTCATGCGTTTTTTGTTTCTTTTTCAGTGCCGGGTCCAAACAAAGACAGTTTCAGTTCTGAGAGTTTCACCTGCCAGCTGCTAATGTGTTGCGAGCATTCTTGCTGACCGCACAAGCCGGCATCCAGCCTACGTCCAACCGCCTGCGTTGGTGGTATAGTGGTGAGCATAGCTGCCTTCCAAGCAGTTGACCCGGGTTCGATTCCCGGCCAACGCATTGCCTTTTGTACGGCCAACTCCTTCTGTAACTCGTGGCTGGAGCAAAACTTTTGTATGGGTCTTTGGGCAGCAGTAAAGGACTAGGTCTCCCCGTCGGGGAATCGAACCCCGGTCTTCCGCGTGACAGGCGGAGATACTGTCCACTATACTAACGAGGAGTTGCAGAGACAGCTAGTCCTCCCCGATCAGCGCGACTGCAGCTCGCTGCAAACAGCCTTCCCATTTTCAGGAACAGCCTCATTTTAGGCCATTGCTTCACAAGGAGCCAGTGCAGCCGAAAAAATCATCTAATACTATTTAAATATGAAGTGTCTGTATAAAAGGTGTTACGTTATTAAAGTAGAGAGCTTGTTTTTTAATAAAAAGCTTGGTAGGTCAGGTCAATAAGTTCATGCGTTTTTTGTTTCTTTTTCAGTGCCGGGTCCAAACAAAGACAGTTTCAGTTCTGAGAGTTTCACCTGCCAGCTGCTAATGTGTTGCGAGCATTCTTGCTGACCTGCTGACCTTGCTGACCCAACTCCTTCTGTAACTCGTGGCTGGAGCAAAACTTTTGTATGGGTCTTTGGGCAGCAGTAAAGGACTAGGTCTCCCCGTCGGGGAATCGAACCCCGGTCTTCCGCGTGACAGGCGGAGATACTGTCCACTATACTAACGAGGAGTTGCAGAGACAGCTAGTCCTCCCCGATCAGCGCGACTGCAGCTCGCTGCAAACAGCCTTCCCATTTTCAGGAACGGCCTCATTATAGGCCATCGCTTCACAAGGAGCCAGTGCAGCCGAAAAAATCATCTAATACTATTTAAATATGAAGTGTCTGTATAAAAGGTGTTACGTTATTAAAGTAGAGAGCTTGTTTTTTAATAAAAAGCTTGGTAGGTCAGGTCAATAAGTTCATGCGTTTTTTGTTTCTTTTTCAGTGCCGGGTCCAAACAAAGACAGTTTCAGTTCTGAGAGTTTCACCTGCCAGCTGCTAATGTGTTGCGAGCATTCTTGCTGACCGCACAAGCCGGCATCCAGCCTACGTCCAACCGCCTGCGTTGGTGGTATAGTGGTGAGCATAGCTGCCTTCCAAGCAGTTGACCCGGGTTCGATTCCCGGCCAACGCATTGCCTTTTGTACGGCCAACTCCTTCTGTAACTCGTGGCTGGAGCAAAACTTTTGTATGGGTCTTTGGGCAGCAGTAAAGGACTAGGTCTCCCCGTCGGGGAATCGAACCCCGGTCTTCCGCGTGACAGGCGGAGATACTGTCCACTATACTAACGAGGAGTTGCAGAGACAGCTAGTCCTCCCCGATCAGCGCGACTGCAGCTCGCTGCAAACAGCCTTCCCATTTTCAGGAACAGCCTCATTTTAGGCCATTGCTTCACAAGGAGCCAGTGCAGCCGAAAAAATCATCTAATACTATTTAAATATGAAGTGTCTGTATAAAAGGTGTTACGTTATTAAAGTAGAGAGCTTGTTTTTTAATAAAAAGCTTGGTAGGTCAGGTCAATAAGTTCATGCGTTTTTTGTTTCTTTTTCAGTGCCGGGTCCAAACAAAGACAGTTTCAGTTCTGAGAGTTTCACCTGCCAGCTGCTAATGTGTTGCGAGCATTCTTGCTGACCGCACAAGCCGGCATCCAGCCTACGTCCAACCGCCTGCGTTGGTGGTATAGTGGTGAGCATAGCTGCCTTCCAAGCAGTTGACCCGGGTTCGATTCCCGGCCAACGCATTGCCTTTTGTACGGCCAACTCCTTCTGTAACTCGTGGCTGGAGCAAAACTTTTGTATGGGTCTTTGGGCAGCAGTAAAGGACTAGGTCTCCCCGTCGGGGAATCGAACCCCGGTCTTCCGCGTGACAGGCGGAGATACTGTCCACTATACTAACGAGGAGTTGCAGAGACAGGTAGTCCTCCCCGATCAGCCCGACTGCAGCTCGCTGCAAACAGCCTTCCCATTTTCAGGAACGGCCTTGTGCGTCATTTTAGGCCATCGCTTCACAAGGAGCCAGTGCAGCCGAAAAAATCATCTAATACTATTTAAATATGAAGTGTCTGTATAAAAGGTGTTACGTTATTAAAGTAGAGAGCTTGTTTTTTAATAAAAAGCTTGGTAGGTCAGGTCAATAAGTTCATGCGTTTTTTGTTTCTTTTTCAGTGCCGGGTCCAAACAAAGACAGTTTCAGTTCTGAGAGTTTCACCTGCCAGCTGCTAATGTGTTGCGAGCATTCTTGCTGACCGCACAAGCCGGCATCCAGCCTACGTCCAACCGCCTGCGTTGGTGGTATAGTGGTGAGCATAGCTGCCTTCCAAGCAGTTGACCCGGGTTCGATTCCCGGCCAACGCATTGCCTTTTGTACGGCCAACTCCTTCTGTAACTCGTGGCTGGAGCAAAACTTTTGTATGGGTCTTTGGGCAGCAGTAAAGGACTAGGTCTCCCCGTCGGGGAATCGAACCCCGGTCTTTCGCGTGACAGGCAGAGATACTGTCCACTATACTAACGAGGAGTTGCAGAGATAGGTACTCCTCCCCGATCAGCGCGACTGCAGCTCGCTGCAAACAGCCTTTCCATTTTCAGGAACGGCCTCATTTTAGGCCATCGCTTCACAAGGAGCCAGTGCAGCCGAAAAAATCATCTAATACTATTTAAATATGAAGTGTCTGTATAAAAGGTGTTACGTTATTAAAGTAGAGAGCTTGTTTTTTAATAAAAAGCTTGGTAGGTCAGGTCAATAAGTTCATGCGTTTTTTGTTTCTTTTTCAGTGCCGGGTCCAAACAAAGACAGTTTCAGTTCTGAGAGTTTCACCTGCCAGCTGCTAATGTGTTGCGAGCATTCTTGCTGACCTGCTGACCTTGCTGACCCAACTCCTTCTGTAACTCGTGGCTGGAGCAAAACTTTTGTATGGGTCTTTGGGCAGCAGTAAAGGACTAGGTCTCCCCGTCGGGGAATCGAACCCCGGTCTTCCGCGTGACAGGCGGAGATACTGTCCACTATACTAACGAGGAGCTGCAGAGACAGGTAGTCCTCCCCGATCAGCGCGACTGCAGCTCGCTGCAAACAGCCTTCCCATTTTCAGGAACGGCCTCATTTTAGGCCATTGCTTCACAAGGAGCCAGTGCAGCCGAAAAAATCATCTAATACTATTTAAATATGAAGTGTCTGTATAAAAGGTGTTACGTTATTAAAGTAGAGAGCTTGTTTTTTAATAAAAAGCTTGGTAGGTCAGGTCAATAAGTTCATGCGTTTTTTGTTTCTTTTTCTGTGCCGGGTCCAAACAAAGAGAGATTCAGTTCTGAGAGTTTCACCTGCCAGCTGCTAATGTGTTGCGAGCATTCTTGCTGACCGCACAAGCCGGCATCCAGCCTACGTCCAACCGCCTGCGTTGGTGGTATAGTGGTGAGCATAGCTGCCTTCCAAGCAGTTGACCCGGGTTCGATTCCCGGCCAACGCATTGCCTTTTGTACGGCCAACTCCTTCTGTAACTCGTGGCTGGAGCAAAACTTTTGTATGGGTCTTTGGGCAGCAGTAAAGGACTAGGTCTCCCCGTCGGGGAATCGAACCCCGGTCTTCCGCGTGACAGGCGGAGATACTGTCCACTATACTAACGAGGAGTTGCAGAGACAGGTAGTCCTCCCCGATAAGCGCGACTGCAGCTCGCTGCAAACAGCCTTTCCATTTTCAGGAACAGCCTCATTTTAGGCCATCGCTTCACAAGGAGCCAGTGCAGCCGAAAAAATCATCTAATACTATTTAAATATGAAGTGTCTGTATAAAAGGTGTTACGTTATTAAAGTAGAGAGCTTGTTTTTTAATAAAAAGCTTGGTAGGTCAGGTCAATAAGTTCATGCGTTTTTTGTTTCTTTTTCAGTGCCGGGTCCAAACAAAGACAGTTTCAGTTCTGAGAGTTTCACCTGCCAGCTGCTAATGTGTTGCGAGCATTCTTGCTGACCGCACAAGCCGGCATCCAGCCTACGTCCAACTGCCTGCGTTGGTGGTATAGTGGTGAGCATAGCTGCCTTCCAAGCAGTTGACCCGGGTTCGATTCCCGGCCAACGCATTGCCTTTTGTACGGACAACTCCTTCTGTAACTCGTGGCTGGAGCAAAACTTTTGTATGGGTCTTTGGGCAGCAGTAAAGGACTAGGTCTCCCCGTCGGGGAATCGAACCCCGGTCTTCCGCGTGACAGGCGGAGATACTGTCCACTATACTAACGAGGAGTTGCAGAGACAGGTAGTCCTCCCCGATCAGCCCGACTGCAGCTCGCTGCAAACAGCCTTCCCATTTTCAGGAACGGCCTTGTGCGTCATTTTAGGCCATCGCTTCACAAGGAGCCAGTGCAGCCGAAAAAATCATCTAATACTATTTAAATATGAAGTGTCTGTATAAAAGGTGTTACGTTATTAAAGTAGAGAGCTTGTTTTTTAATAAAAAGCTTGGTAGGTCAGGTCAATAAGTTCATGCGTTTTTTGTTTCTTTTTCAGTGCCGGGTCCAAACAAAGACAGTTTCAGTTCTGAGAGTTTCACCTGCCAGCTGCTAATGTGTTGCGAGCATTCTTGCTGACCTGCTGACCTTGCTGACCCAACTCCTTCTGTAACTCGTGGCTGGAGCAAAACTTTTGTATGGGTCTTTGGGCAGCAGTAAAGGACTAGGTCTCCCCGTCGGGGAATCGAACCCCGGTCTTCCGCGTGACAGGCGGAGATACTGTCCACTATACTAACGAGGAGTTGCAGAGACAGGTAGTCCTCCCCGATCAGCGCGACTGCAGCTCGCTGCAAACAGCCTTCCCATTTTCAGGAACGGCCTCATTTTAGGCCATTGCTTCACAAGGAGCCAGTGCAGCCGAAAAAATCATCTAATACTATTTAAATATGAAGTGTCTGTATAAAAGGTGTTACGTTATTAAAGTAGAGAGCTTGTTTTTTAATAAAAAGCTTGGTAGGTCAGGTCAATAAGTTCATGCGTTTTTTGTTTCTTTTTCAGTGCCGGGTCCAAACAAAGACAGTTTCAGTTCTGAGAGTTTCACCTGCCAGCTGCTAATGTGTTGCGAGCATTCTTGCTGACCGCACAAGCCGGCATCCAGCCTACGTCCAACCGCCTGCGTTGGTGGTATAGTGGTGAGCATAGCTGCCTTCCAAGCAGTTGACCCGGGTTCGATTCCCGGCCAACGCATTGCCTTTTGTACGGCCAACTCCTTCTGTAACTCGTGGCTGGAGCAAAATTTTTGTATGGGTCTTTGGGCAGCAGTAAAGGACTAGGTCTCCCCGTCGGGGAATCGAACCCCGGTCTTCCGCGTGACAGGCGGAGATACTGTCCACTATACTAACGAGGAGTTGCAGAGACAGGTAGTCCTCCCCGATCAGCGTGACTGCAGCTCGCTGCAAACAGCCTTCCCATTTTCAGGAACGGCCTCATTTTAGGCCATTGCTTCACAAGGAGCCAGTGCAGCCGAAAAAATCATCTAATACTATTTAAATATGAAGTGTCTGTATAAAAGGTGTTACGTTATTAAAGTAGAGAGCTTGTTTTTTAATAAAAAGCTTGGTAGGTCAGGTCAATAAGTTCATGCGTTTTTTGTTTCTTTTTCAGTGCCGGGTCCAAACAAAGACAGTTTCAGTTCTGAGAGTTTCACCTGCCAGCTGTTAATGTGTTGCGAGCATTCTTGCTGACCGCACAAGCCGGCATCCAGCCTACGTCCAACTGCCTGCGTTGGTGGTATAGTGGTGAGCATAGCTGCCTTCCAAGCAGTTGACCCGGGTTCGATTCCCGGCCAACGCATTGCCTTTTGTACGGCCAACTCCTTCTGTAACTCGTGGCTGGAGCAAAACTTTTGTATGGGTCTTTGGGCAGCAGTAAAGGACTAGGTCTCCCCGTCGGGGAATCGAACCCCGGTCTTCCGCGTGACAGGCGGAGATACTGTCCACTATACTAACGAGGAGTTGCAGAGACAGGTAGTCCTCCCAGATCAGCGCGACTGCAGCTCGCTGCAAACAGCCTTCCCATTTTCAGGAACGGCCTTGTGCGTCATTTTAGGCCATCGCTTCACAAGGAGCCAGTGCAGCCGAAAAAATCATCTAATACTATTTAAATATGAAGTGTCTGTATAAAAGGTGTTACGTTATTAAAGTAGAGAGCTTGTTTTTTAATAAAAAGCTTGGTAGGTCAGGTCAATAAGTTCATGCGTTTTTTGTTTCTTTTTCAGTGCCGGGTCCAAACAAAGACAGTTTCAGTTCTGAGAGTTTCACCTGCCAGCTGCTAATGTGTTGCGAGCATTCTTGCTGACCGCACAAGCCGGCATCCAGCCTACGTCCAACTGCCTGCGTTGGTGGTATAGTGGTGAGCATAGCTGCCTTCCAAGCAGTTGACCCGGGTTCGATTCCCGGCCAACGCATTGCCTTTTGTACGGACAACTCCTTCTGTAACTCGTGGCTGGAGCAAAACTTTTGTATGGGTCTTTGGGCAGCAGTAAAGGACTAGGTCTCCCCGTCGGGGAATCGAACCCCGGTCTTCCGCGTGACAGGCGGAGATACTGTCCACTATACTAA
The DNA here is from genome assembly GCA_021554675.1 of Leuciscus idus. NCBI lineage: Eukaryota > Metazoa > Chordata > Actinopteri > Cypriniformes > Leuciscidae > Leuciscus > Leuciscus idus. The sequence goes on from CM038629.1 coordinate 19,011,264, forward strand.
CGAGGAGTTGCAGAGACAGGTAGTCCTCCCCGATCAGCGCGACTGCAGCTCGCTGCAAACAGCCTTTCCATTTTCAGGAACGGCCTCATTTTAGGCCATCGCTTCACAAGGAGCCAGTGCAGCCGAAAAAATCATCTAATACTATTTAAATATGAAGTGTCTGTATAAAAGGTGTTACGTTATTAAAGTAGAGAGCTTGTTTTTTAATAAAAAGCTTGGTAGGTCAGGTCAATAAGTTCATGCGTTTTTTGTTTCTTTTTCAGTGCCGGGTCCAAACAAAGACAGTTTCAGTTCTGAGAGTTTCACCTGCCAGCTGCTAATGTGTTGCGAGCATTCTTGCTGACCTGCTGACCTTGCTGACCCAACTCCTTCTGTAACTCGTGGCTGGAGCAAAACTTTTGTATGGGTCTTTGGGCAGCAGTAAAGGACTAGGTCTCCCCGTCGGGGAATCGAACCCCGGTCTTCCGCGTGACAGGCGGAGATACTGTCCACTATACTAACGAGGAGTTGCAGAGATAGGTAGTCCTCCCCGATCAGCGCGACTGCAGCTCGCTGCAAACAGCCTTCCCATTTTCAGGAACGGCCTCATTTTAGGCCATTGCTTCACAAGGAGCCAGTGCAGCCGAAAAAATCATCTAATACTATGTAACGACAATGGGTAGAAAGCAACCACCAACTAATCTTCTTTTTGAATATTAATTCAAATTCTCTACTTCTCGATGACTGAGGGGGGAAGATTTGTTCAGAACGTCTCATGATCATCACCGGTCTGACTAATTGAAGGAGCCCCCGGCACTATCACATAACTGGTCAATGGCTAGCTTTGTGGCCTAATACGGACTGGTTAAGATAAAGACAGTGTCCGCACAGACCAGAGCCATAAGTCACCCATCCCGGTGCCAGAGAGTCTGCAAAAGACCCTTTAGAAGAAGAATCGACACCAGCAGATGTTACTGAAACCCCCGACTACATTCCTGAACACCTCCTCATTAAGACCTCTGAACAAACAGAGTTCTGTCTCTTCACCAGAGAACTGATTCTTATCAATAACTATACATAAAATCATTCAAGAACAATTTTCAATGGACTCATGATCAAACAATCATGCAACTACCTAATCCTGGGTTGTTTCCACCACTTATATGTATATTTTAATAAGATAATATGTTTTGATCCCATTTAATTCAGGTAATAGTTATTATATTAACTATTAGAAGGAGTGAATGAATGAAAGTGTGTACTGTTTCATATCAATGCTATCTTACGAACACAACTAGCAAGATGGCTTGAATGATATCGGTGTAATATGTTTTGATCTTCTTTTAATTAGAAATCATGTCTAAACTGTGGCCCCTGTTCTCTCTGTTAGTAAGGAGAGCACAGATAAGCATGATTTACGATCAGAACTGAAAAGAACGTCACCTCCTAAATTCAGCCAGTGTCTAATTGGCCAGAACTCATCCTGGAGGTTGGACAAAATTTTAGTTTAAAACCTTAGACCCAAAAACAAAGCTCTCTCTCTCGCTGCTCTCTCTCTCGCTCTCTCTCTCGCTGCTCTCGAAGCTCTCTCTCTCTCTATAGGAACCATGTAAACGCGCAAACGAAATAACCCAAATCAAGATCTGAAGAACATGGGTTAAATAGCTTCATTCAAGCCATCATCATCTACTCTCAATTTCCTTTCTTTTCTTAGTTTCATTTCTTTTCCGTTGTGAGTGTCGGTTCTAAGTTAAGTTTTGCGACAAGATTTCGAGCCATGTTTCTTCTGCAAAGCCAGCTTCAAACAAAGACTTTAATTCCGCCAGCACACCACGTGACTGACCCCGTGATCCAGACATCAGGCACGAGGAGACCGAACGGACCGGGAAAACCCCTTTCACGCAACAAAAAGGGAATCCCCAAAAGCAAATACGCAAGTACCTCCATGCAGGCTAAAATCTTAACTGGTGTATTTATATAACTCTAATAACCTGCCTAAAACGATAGAAGGGTTAAATTAATGATTGATGGTTTGTTCAGGTCATGTCTAGTGTATATGGAATCGTGAGATTTCATCCTTTCACTCTTAAACCCACTCTTTCCTCACTCTATCCCTTTCTGCAACGCGTATGAATGTGTATGTGTGTGTGTGCGTGTGTTTGTGTTAGATATTAGCTTTATGTGTTAGTAGTCTATATAATCAATAAAGTATTGTTTGTATTTAAAAGAGATTACTCGTGTGTGCTTATCAGATTTATTGTCTTGAACTTCGATTTAAGTTACCTATGCTGTTACCCTTAATTTACTTCGTAATTTATTGTTAGCTGGGGATTAATTCTTTCTTGACCAGGAAGATATTATATTTCCTAGAGTTAATACTTGTTTATGCTTTCTGTTCATTGGATGAACTGATAAAATGATCATACTATTGATTCTGCTACAGTAAATTCTGAAGATAATTAAAAATAATTAAAATATTAATTATTGGTCATATTCCGTTATGAATAATAATTAATAATATTTATACGTGGGCGTATAAACGCTACATTAAATGGTGGAGAAGAATGCGGGAAGTTTAACCTAAATTGTAAGCATATACGAAGTAATTATATTTTCATAGTATGCGAAGGGAGAGATCCGAACCTCCGAGTCTGTGTGTATGACGTATGCAGCGAGCGCCACGCGCCCTGTTTGAATGAATGTGAATACACAAAGAGAGCTGTTACTCTAGTCTAGGCTGCCTGCCTATTTTTATTTTATTTTAAACTGCAGTAAAATAACCCAAGATATAAGATCTCACACAATGATAAGGTAAGGATTGAGCGTGTCCCTCAATCTCTGAAATACTTTAATTATAGCTTACTGACGTCTGCGTGTTCCAGCGTCTTTCAAAGCTGTAACTTATGTGTGTTTGTATCAGCCAGAGAGCTTAACGAAATTATACTGCAGTAATTAAAATAACCATGTAAAGGACGGATGAGCGTGTCCCTCGTCTAACGTTCCTTATTTATCTGATTGTCACTCAGTGCGTGTTCCACTGCAAGGACGAATATTCTCCTCACAGATTAGTCTTTATTTCTCAGGTTGTCCGTGCGTGTCCCACGGCAATCCCCGTGATAAACTATAAGCTTATCTGTGTCAGTTCAATTAATTCTCGCGTAAACACTGCGTATGTCCGAGTGTAGTTGAATAGGAATTATTTAAAGTTGTGTTCAAGTAAAGCTTGACGTTGAAACTTAACCAACAGTTAGGAACCCTGTTGTTTTTGTGTGCTCAGATAACATTGCACAGAGACGATCCGCCGAGATCGCTATTGTTCCATCTATTACAGCGCAAAGCTGCCCTTTAAAGTTAATCTCACTCTTAAACAACTGAGTGAAGCCCCACGTCGTAAAAACTACGAGTGGTGTCCTTTATTTGTATTTTTGAAATGCGCCGACATTTCACGTAATATGATCGACGTGCATATTCTTTGAACATTGTTGAAATGTGCCGACATTTCATGTAACATGCATTACTGTTTACAAACTGCAATTCACGTTTGCCCACTAGCGTTGTTTTGTCGCCATAGTTACAATCGTGACACGGAAGTCTTAACCAACGCTTCCGGGGGAACTCTGACCCTCGCATGATCAGAGCCACAGCAAAGCCCTGACCACAGTGTAAACAAACCCTTTGGTGGCTAAGCTAGCTGCTAACCCTTGGCTAAGCTAACCTAACCTAGGCAGTTGTTCACAGTGAGGCCTATATGCTAAAGCCTTAAGCATTATTTACGTTTGTCATTTGTATTAACATCAGTGGTTAAATACAGTGTCTGTTTGAACAACGTTAAAGTGATTTAACCATTTAAACACCTTGATTTTTACACCTGTTGGTCTTTTCTTCTTTCTTATTTTACCTGTCTAATATTTTAATTACCCATATTTTCCGTGAAAAGGAAATTTCGTTTGCAATTATTAATTTCGTTTACCTGCATTTTACTTGAAAAAGAAAATACTGGTTTATGATTATTAATTGTCAAATTCTAATTTGATTTAAAAAAGGAAATTAAAATTGAAAATCTATTTTTCTAAACAGGTAATTTCTAATGATTTCTAGATTTATTTTTAATAAATCTAATTTCATAATTTTCATAATTTCTAAATTACTCTTTTAGATTTAATCACTTAAGGTGAATACGTTTTGAACTTTGAAAGTTAAGTAAACTTATTCAACCCACATTTCCCTATTTCAAATATTGTTAGACTCCTACTTGCTCATTTATTGTTATTGCGTTGTAACCTCCTTCTCAAGTTGTGGTTATAAACTTAACCATTCTATTTTACCCATTTACCTCTTTTTGTCGCTGTGGAGCGACACACCTGAGCCTCAATAGGAGACATTGGTATCTCACTACAAGTTTCAAATAAATCAGAGATAACCCTCTCTTTACAAAGCTTTATTTTTGAATGTTTAGTTGGTTGGCAACTATCAATTCTATACTTGTAGTTCGACAAAGGCTCCAGAGCCATTTGTGGATCCAATCTCCTTCCCTCCTTTCCTTCTTACATCCTTCCTGTTCTGTCCTGATTTCCCATCCTTCACATTTGTAGGAAACAAACCTGGAAGAACCATCAATCGAGTCTAAAGAAAGAGAAAGATAATTTTTCCAAAGAAAACAATTATTAGGTATTTGATTTGTAATCAAACCCTCTCTTGTTCTCCATACTCTCTCTGTCTTTGTAAACGCAATTTACAATTTAACATCTTATCCAAGATCAATTAACAGAGACCAGTGTTGAGCAACCGTCGCCTTCATAGCATCCCAGCTGTAAGCGGTCCAACTGACGGTGTGTGGTGTCAATCCTGTAAAACTCGGAAAAAGGTATCAGCATTATTATTGTATTATTTTTCCTTGTAAACATAAGCAATAATATTGTTTACCTTTCTGGAAACAGATTCTCACCGATAGGAAGCATTTACGAGAAAAATAATATTTCTCCTACTTAAGAATTTTCTTTCTTGTTTTATTGAAATTGGTTTTAACCTCTCTCTCTTTTTTCCCCTTACTCAGTTGAGTGACACATCACGAGTTTAAACCAGCTTTTCAAAAAAAAAAAAAAAAATCCTTTCAATTGAGATTTGTTTTAACCTTTTTCTCTCTTTCCCTCACTTAGTTGAGTGACAAAGTTTCCACATCACTAACCTACCTGTCTACACTGAGACCAACACTTAGACATTACAACACTTCACTATTGTTGTACAGTCACTGAAACGACACTTAGCTGTTCAACCACATATAGGCTTACACCCCACACAGATCTGTGTCAGTCTCTTCACCCCAGCGTGCCAACATGCCGTGGACAACAAACCCCACTGACGTGGACGCCTGGCTCGGAGGCATTGCAGACTGCCTCACACCAAAGACATTTGAACTGTTATTATTTTTAATAATAATCATAACGCTGAGAAGATTCCTGACACATGATTCAAGCCAGAATCAGAACCACAACCACACGGAACTAACCAAGATTATCTGTTCCCTAAGCAATGCCTTCACAGCCCAGCTGACACTAAGCGACAAGCACATCACCCACCTTCAGGAGGAGCTGACACGTGCCCAGAGCCGCATAGACAAGCTGGAAGTGAAAGTCCAGGACGACTTCAAGCTTCAGACCACTGAGTTCCTGAGAGAGCTGATGCACACTCAACTCTGCACTGACCAGCTCAAAGTGAAAGCTCAAGTCGAACTCGAAGTGCCCGACAAAGTGAAGCAAGAAACAAAGAAGCAAGTTTACAAGCTCCAAGAAGCCCTTGCAGTCACTGAACGTGACAAACAAGAATTAAAGACTGTCCAGAAGCACCTGGTAAACCAACTCCAGTCTGCTGAACACCAGCTAGAGAAAGCTAAAGCTGACATTAAAGTCAAGAACTCTAAGATCATTGCTCTGAAAGACCACCTGGAAAGGTGCAGTGCTGAAATCGACCATCTGACCCAACAGCGAGATGACGTCAACGACGAGCTCTACGCGGTCAGAGATGAACTCCAGCACATTTTCAAACAGAAACCAGAGCCAAGAAGGGAGAGACCTCCCTCAGCATCACCACTGCTGAGCAGAACAGAGTCCTCCATCCAAGAACTGGCATACAGTGAAAGAAGTGAATGGCCACAACCCGAAAGGTCACCAGCCTTCACCACAGAACTGTTCACTGCCAACAAACAAAGAGAGCTCATTCAGGCAGACTCCAAAGCTGCACAGGGGATGACCTGTAAAGATCTCAACCAGCTGGTTAAGAGTATCACTCAGTTCAACCTGAACTCCACGGAGGGCCCAGACATCCAGGCCCACATCCGAGATATCAACTTCCACCTAGAGGTGAGACCACATGTGACTGACAGAGACAGGTTTTACATCCTCAGATCGACATCCACTCCAAAGGTACGAAGCTTCCTAGACCGACAACCTGCTCATGTCAAGTCAAACTACCAGCTGCTATGTGAGACACTGATTAAAGAATTCACAGGCCCAGAGTCGGAACATGGTGTGTTAATCGCTTTGGAAACTAAGCAAGGTCGGCAAGAGACTCCTCAAGCCTACTACCACCGTTTTCGACAAGCCTTCTTTGGTGCACATAACTCACCTGAACATGAAGAGGATGTGAATTTCAAAAACCTCTTCCTGAGAAATCTGCACCCCGGATTGAGTTATTATCTTGGTCTCGAGGCCTGCGCAGACACAATGACAATTCAACAGCTGCGTGACCTGACACACAAGGCCCACATCAAACAGAAGATGTCCTCAAAGAAAGGTTTGAAAACATCCACAATTTCAAACTCCTTCAGCCAAGACACAAGCCTTGCACTGGAAGACAACCAGTGGCATGACAACACCACAGTTCTTCGTAAGAAGCACAGAGAACGTGACTCCCATGCCGATGACAGCTACCACACCAACCGCATGGAAAAGACATGGAACCACTAATGAGGCAACGGGAAGTGTTCCTAGAAAGCAGGCTGAACACGGATGACCAACAAGATGAGTCAAATTTGCTATGACTAGCGATGGAACGGAAGACCCACGACTCATCTGATACACCTTCATAATGAAGATGACAACCACTTGTTCTACAACAACACAGAACAAAGTGGTCTCTCACAGTCAACCACTGACAAACACCCAGAGGTACCAGAAAACACCATCCTGGTTACCCATCACTCATAAAGAAACCACCAAACGAGCTCCAACTCAAGAACCATGTGTGTGCTACAGCAACAACAGTAAGAACAGAAGATCAGAAAGGTTGTCACAACCAGAAGGCATCATCGGAGGAATGCAACAACGGAGACCAAGTTTCGCACTACAGCTTCACGCAGCCATGCCAAACTACCTCCCCATGTCTGCCAGAGAACTTCCTGCCTTACTGGTTTGACCCCCAGCAGATCACAGAAGATCCTTTCTCCAAGGCAAAGAGGCAACAAGCTCATCAAAGCTAAGCCATCAAGCAAAGGGGGGAGCAAAACAGACTGAAACAGATCTGACCATACATACATACATACATACATGCATGCATACATGCATACACTACACAACACCCCTAACATACTCACTAACATATAGAAGTTAACCACCTCTACCGTGCAAAACACGCAACAAACATGTTTTCTCCCACAGGTAAAAACTAACTTCAGAAACTAGCTTAACAACGTAGCTACACTTACCATAGGAAACATGGTAACTACCCATCCAACAAGTACACCTGAGAACACCTCTCATTACATCGTGATACCTGACACCTTAGCTGCGCAACAGTAGTTATAAGTCATATCAGGAACACTCAACTGCTTTGTTTTGTTTTACCTCTTCCTTCCTTTCCTTCTTCTTTTATGAGGTAAAATGCCTGTCCACCCTATAAGGGTCAAGGTCGCAATAATAGGATTGACACACCACGCCTAATATTTGTAAGTCACCTTAAAACGAATGTGAGCCAGAGAACTCCCTGCATCATTCGTATCACAAATTGAAAGGTAAATTGGGCCAAACCTAGAACAATTTAGAAGAGAATAAAACAAACAAATCAAATTTAATCACAAAATTGATTAATCACCGTCCCAAAACGAACTAGGATAACGGTCCTAAGATTGAACTAAACTTTATTCAACGTGATTAACTACATTGAGAGAGTGAACCTGTTTATGCCTAGGTAATCTAATGTCCTGCACCAGTAAAGTGACCAGTCATGGAGGTGTTGTCTTGTTGTTTGCCGTGTGTGTTTGCTTCCTCTACCCATTTCTCCAGCGTTCACCGATGTCTTCTACTCAACACATCGTCGAACGGAGGGGGGATATGTAACGACAATGGGTAGAAAGCAACCACCAACTAATCTTCTTTTTGAATATTAATTCAAATTCTCTACTTCTCGATGACTGAGGGGGGAAGATTTGTTCAGAACGTCTCATGATCATCACCGGTCTGACTAATTGAAGGAGCCCCCGGCACTATCACATAACTGGTCAATGGCTAGCTTTGTGGCCTAATACGGACTGGTTAAGATAAAGACAGTGTCCGCACAGACCAGAGCCATAAGTCACCCATCCCGGTGCCAGAGAGTCTGCAAAAGACCCTTTAGAAGAAGAATCGACACCAGCAGATGTTACTGAAACCCCCGACTACATTCCTGAACACCTCCTCATTAAGACCTCTGAACAAACAGAGTTCTGTCTCTTCACCAGAGAACTGATTCTTATCAATAACTATACATAAAATCATTCAAGAACAATTTTCAATGGACTCATGATCAAACAATCATGCAACTACCTAATCCTGGGTTGTTTCCACCACTTATATGTATATTTTAATAAGATAATATGTTTTGATCCCATTTAATTCAGGTAATAGTTATTATATTAACTATTAGAAGGAGTGAATGAATGAAAGTGTGTACTGTTTCATATCAATGCTATCTTACGAACACAACTAGCAAGATGGCTTGAATGATATCGGTGTAATATGTTTTGATCTTCTTTTAATTAGAAATCATGTCTAAACTGTGGCCCCTGTTCTCTCTGTTAGTAAGGAGAGCACAGATAAGCATGATTTACGATCAGAACTGAAAAGAACGTCACCTCCTAAATTCAGCCAGTGTCTAATTGGCCAGAACTCATCCTGGAGGTTGGACAAAATTTTAGTTTAAAACCTTAGACCCAAAAACAAAGCTCTCTCTCTCGCTGCTCTCTCTCTCGCTCTCTCTCTCGCTGCTCTCGAAGCTCTCTCTCTCTCTATAGGAACCATGTAAACGCGCAAACGAAATAACCCAAATCAAGATCTGAAGAACATGGGTTAAATAGCTTCATTCAAGCCATCATCATCTACTCTCAATTTCCTTTCTTTTCTTAGTTTCATTTCTTTTCCGTTGTGAGTGTCGGTTCTAAGTTAAGTTTTGCGACAAGATTTCGAGCCATGTTTCTTCTGCAAAGCCAGCTTCAAACAAAGACTTTAATTCCGCCAGCACACCACGTGACTGACCCCGTGATCCAGACATCAGGCACGAGGAGACCGAACGGACCGGGAAAACCCCTTTCACGCAACAAAAAGGGAATCCCCAAAAGCAAATACGCAAGTACCTCCATGCAGGCTAAAATCTTAACTGGTGTATTTATATAACTCTAATAACCTGCCTAAAACGATAGAAGGGTTAAATTAATGATTGATGGTTTGTTCAGGTCATGTCTAGTGTATATGGAATCGTGAGATTTCATCCTTTCACTCTTAAACCCACTCTTTCCTCACTCTATCCCTTTCTGCAACGCGTATGAATGTGTATGTGTGTGTGTGCGTGTGTTTGTGTTAGATATTAGCTTTATGTGTTAGTAGTCTATATAATCAATAAAGTATTGTTTGTATTTAAAAGAGATTACTCGTGTGTGCTTATCAGATTTATTGTCTTGAACTTCGATTTAAGTTACCTATGCTGTTACCCTTAATTTACTTCGTAATTTATTGTTAGCTGGGGATTAATTCTTTCTTGACCAGGAAGATATTATATTTCCTAGAGTTAATACTTGTTTATGCTTTCTGTTCATTGGATGAACTGATAAAATGATCATACTATTGATTCTGCTACAGTAAATTCTGAAGATAATTAAAAATAATTAAAATATTAATTATTGGTCATATTCCGTTATGAATAATAATTAATAATATTTATACGTGGGCGTATAAACGCTACAACTATTTAAATATGAAGTGTCTGTATAAAAGGTGTTACGTTATTAAAGTAGAGAGCTTGTTTTTTAATAAAAAGCTTGGTAGGTCAGGTCAATAAGTTCATGCGTTTTTTGTTTATTTTTCAGTGCCGGGTCCAAACAAAGACAGTTTCAGTTCTGAGAGTTTCACCTGCCAGCTGCTAATGTGTTGCGAGCATTCTTGCTGACCGCACAAGCCGGCATCCAGCCTACGTCCAACCGCCTGCGTTGGTGGTATAGTGGTGAGCATAGCTGCCTTCCAAGCAGTTTACCCGGGTTTGATTCCCGGCCAACGCATTGCCTTTTGTACGGCCAACTCCTTCTGTAACTCGTGGCTGGAGCAAAACTTTTGTATGGGTCTTTGGGCAGCAGTAAAGGACTAGGTCTCCCCGTCGGGGAATCGAACCCCGGTCTTCCACGTGACAGGCGGAGATACTGTCCACTATACTAACGAGGAGTTGCAGAGACAGGTAGTCCTCCCCGATCAGCGCGACTGCAGCTCGCTGCAAACAGCCTTTCCATTTTCAGGAACGGCCTCATTTTAGGCCATCGCTTCACAAGGAGCCAGTGCAGCCGAAAAAATCATCTAATACTATTTAAATATGAAGTGTCTGTATAAAAGGTGTTACGTTATTAAAGTAGAGAGCTTGTTTTTTAATAAAAAGCTTGGTAGGTCAGGTCAATAAGTTCATGCGTTTTTTGTTTCTTTTTCAGTGCCGGGTCCAAACAAAGACAGTTTCAGTTCTGAGAGTTTCACCTGCCAGCTGCTAATGTGTTGCGAGCATTCTTGCTGACCGCACAAGCCGGCATCCAGCCTACGTCCAACCGCCTGCGTTGGTGGTATAGTGGTGAGCATAGCTGCCTTCCAAGCAGTTGACCCGGGTTCGATTCCCGGCCAACGCATTGCCTTTTGTACGGCCAACTCCTTCTGTAACTCGTGGCTGGAGCAAAACTTTTGTATGGGTCTTTGGGCAGCAGTAAAGGACTAGGTCTCCCCGTCGGGGAATCGAACCCCGGTCTTTCGCGTGACAGGCGGAGATACTGTCCACTATACTAACGAGGAGTTGCAGAGACAGGTACTCCTCCCCGATCAGCGCGACTGCAGCTCGCTGCAAACAGCCTTTCCATTTTCAGGAACGGCCTCATTTTAGGCCATCGCTTCACAAGGAGCCAGTGCAGCCGAAAAAATCATCTAATACTATTTAAATATGAAGTGTCTGTATAAAAGGTGTTACGTTATTAAAGTAGAGAGCTTGTTTTTTAATAAAAAGCTTGGTAGGTCAGGTCAATAAGTTCATGCGTTTTTTGTTTCTTTTTCAGTGCCGGGTCCAAACAAAGACAGTTTCAGTTCTGAGAGTTTCACCTGCCAGCTGCTAATGTGTTGCGAGCATTCTTGCTGACCGCACAAGCCGGCATCCAGCCTACGTCCAACTGCCTGCGTTGGTGGTATAGTGGTGAGCATAGCTGCCTTCCAAGCAGTTGACCCGGGTTCGATTCCCGGCCAACGCATTGCCTTTTGTACGGCCAACTCCTTCTGTAACTCGTGGCTGGAGCAAAACTTTTGTATGGGTCTTTGGGCAGCAGTAAAGGACTAGGTCTCCCCGTCGGGGAATCGAACCCCGGTCTTTCGCGTGACAGGCGGAGATACTGTCCACTATACTAACGAGGAGTTGCAGAGACAGGTACTCCTCCCCGATCAGCGCGACTGCAGCTCGCTGCAAACAGCCTTTCCATTTTCAGGAACGGCCTCATTTTAGGCCATCGCTTCACAAGGAGCCAGTGCAGCCGAAAAAATCATCTAATACTATTTAAATATGAAGTGTCTGTATAAAAGGTGTTACGTTATTAAAGTAGAGAGCTTGTTTTTTAATAAAAAGCTTGGTAGGTCAGGTCAATAAGTTCATGCGTTTTTTGTTTCTTTTTCAGTGCCGGGTCCAAACAAAGACAGTTTCAGTTCTGAGAGTTTCACCTGCCAGCTGCTAATGTGTTGCGAGCATTCTTGCTGACCGCACAAGCCGGCATCCAGCCTACGTCCAACTGCCTGCGTTGGTGGTATAGTGGTGAGCATAGCTGCCTTCCAAGCAGTTGACCCGGGTTCGATTCCCGGCCAACGCATTGCCTTTTGTACGGCCAACTCCTTCTGTAACTCGTGGCTGGAGCAAAACTTTTGTATGGGTCTTTGGGCAGCAGTAAAGGACTAGGTCTCCCCGTCGGGGAATCGAACCCCGGTCTTTCGCGTGACAGGCAGAGATACTGTCCACTATACTAACGAGGAGTTGCAGAGATAGGTACTCCTCCCCGATCAGCGCTACTGCAGCTCGCTGCAAACAGCCTTTCCATTTTCAGGAACGGCCTCATTTTAGGCCATCGCTTCACAAGGAGCCAGTGCAGCCGAAAAAATCATCTAATACTATTTAAATATGAAGTGTCTGTATAAAAGGTGTTACGTTATTAAAGTAGAGAGCTTGTTTTTTAATAAAAAGCTTGGTAGGTCAGGTCAATAAGTTCATGCGTTTTTTGTTTCTTTTTCAGTGCCGGGTCCAAACAAAGACAGTTTCAGTTCTGAGAGTTTCACCTGCCAGCTGCTAATGTGTTGCGAGCATTCTTGCTGACCGCACAAGCCGGCATCCAGCCTACGTCCAACCGCCTGCGTTGGTGGTATAGTGGTGAGCATAGCTGCCTTCCAAGCAGTTGACCCGGGTTCGATTCCCGGCCAACGCATTGCCTTTTGTACGGCCAACTCCTTCTGTAACTCGTGGCTTTGTATGGGTCTTTGGGCAGCAGTAAAGGACTAGGTCTCCCCGTCGGGGAATCGAACCCCGGTCTTTCGCGTGACAGGCAGAGATACTGTCCACTATACTAACGAGGAGTTGCAGAGATAGGTACTCCTCCCCGATCAGCGCGACTGCAGCTCGCTGCAAACAGCCTTTCCATTTTCAGGAACGGCCTCATTTTAGGCCATCGCTTCACAAGGAGCCAGTGCAGCCGAAAAAATCATCTAATACTATTTAAATATGAAGTGTCTGTATAAAAGGTGTTACGTTATTAAAGTAGAGAGCTTGTTTTTTAATAAAAAGCTTGGTAGGTCAGGTCAATAAGTTCATGCGTTTTTTGTTTCTTTTTCAGTGCCGGGTCCAAACAAAGACAGTTTCAGTTCTGAGAGTTTCACCTGCCAGCTGCTAATGTGTTGCGAGCATTCTTGCTGACCTGCTGACCTTGCTGACCCAACTCCTTCTGTAACTCGTGGCTGGAGCAAAACTTTTGTATGGGTCTTTGGGCAGCAGTAAAGGACTAGGTCTCCCCGTCGGGGAATCGAACCCCGGTCTTCCGCGTGACAGGCGGAGATACTGTCCACTATACTAACGAGGAGTTGCAGAGACAGCTAGTCCTCCCCGATCAGCGCGACTGCAGCTCGCTGCAAACAGCCTTCCCATTTTCAGGAACGGCCTCATTATAGGCCATCGCTTCACAAGGAGCCAGTGCAGCCGAAAAAATCATCTAATACTATTTAAATATGAAGTGTCTGTATAAAAGGTGTTACGTTATTAAAGTAGAGAGCTTGTTTTTTAATAAAAAGCTTGGTAGGTCAGGTCAATAAGTTCATGCGTTTTTTGTTTCTTTTTCAGTGCCGGGTCCAAACAAAGACAGTTTCAGTTCTGAGAGTTTCACCTGCCAGCTGCTAATGTGTTGCGAGCATTCTTGCTGACCGCACAAGCCGGCATCCAGCCTACGTCCAACCGCCTGCGTTGGTGGTATAGTGGTGAGCATAGCTGCCTTCCAAGCAGTTGACCCGGGTTCGATTCCCGGCCAACGCATTGCCTTTTGTACGGCCAACTCCTTCTGTAACTCGTGGCTGGAGCAAAACTTTTGTATGGGTCTTTGGGCAGCAGTAAAGGACTAGGTCTCCCCGTCGGGGAATCGAACCCCGGTCTTCCGCGTGACAGGCGGAGATACTGTCCACTATACTAACGAGGAGTTGCAGAGACAGCTAGTCCTCCCCGATCAGCGCGACTGCAGCTCGCTGCAAACAGCCTTCCCATTTTCAGGAACAGCCTCATTTTAGGCCATTGCTTCACAAGGAGCCAGTGCAGCCGAAAAAATCATCTAATACTATTTAAATATGAAGTGTCTGTATAAAAGGTGTTACGTTATTAAAGTAGAGAGCTTGTTTTTTAATAAAAAGCTTGGTAGGTCAGGTCAATAAGTTCATGCGTTTTTTGTTTCTTTTTCAGTGGCGGGTCCAAACAAAGACAGTTTCAGTTCTGAGAGTTTCACCTGCCAGCTGCTAATGTGTTGCGAGCATTCTTGCTGACCGCACAAGCCGGCATCCAGCCTACGTCCAACCGCCTGCGTTGGTGGTATAGTGGTGAGCATAGCTGCCTTCCAAGCAGTTGACCCGGGTTCGATTCCCGGCCAACGCATTGCCTTTTGTACGGCCAACTCCTTCTGTAACTCGTGGCTGGAGCAAAACTTTTGTATGGGTCTTTGGGCAGCAGTAAAGGACTAGGTCTCCCCGTCGGGGAATCGAACCCCGGTCTTCCGCGTGACAGGCGGAGATACTGTCCACTATACTAACGAGGAGTTGCAGAGACAGGTAGTCCTCCCAGATCAGCGCGACTGCAGCTCGCTGCAAACAGCCTTCCCATTTTCAGGAACGGCCTTGTGCGTCATTTTAGGCCATCGCTTCACAAGGAGCCAGTGCAGCCGAAAAAATCATCTAATACTATTTAAATATGAAGTGTCTGTATAAAAGGTGTTACGTTATTAAAGTAGAGAGCTTGTTTTTTAATAAAAAGCTTGGTAGGTCAGGTCAATAAGTTCATGCGTTTTTTGTTTCTTTTTCAGTGCCGGGTCCAAACAAAGACAGTTTCAGTTCTGAGAGTTTCACCTGCCAGCTGCTAATGTGTTGCAAGCATTCTTGCTGACCGCACAAGCCGGCATCCAGCCTACGTCCAACTGCCTGCGTTGGTGGTATAGTGGTGAGCATAGCTGCCTTCCAAGCAGTTGACCCGGGTTCGATTCCCGGCCAACGCATTGCCTTTTGTACGGACAACTCCTTCTGTAACTCGTGGCTGGAGCAAAACTTTTGTATGGGTCTTTGGGCAGCAGTAAAGGACTAGGTCTCCCCGTCGGGGAATCGAACCCCGGTCTTCCGCGTGACAGGTGGAGATACTGTCCACTATACTAACGAGGAGTTGCAGAGACAGGTAGTCCTCCCCGATCAGCCCGACTGCAGCTCGCTGCAAACAGCCTTCCCATTTTCAGGAACGGCCTTGTGCGTCATTTTAGGCCATCGCTTCACAAGGAGCCAGTGCAGCCGAAAAAATCATCTAATACTATTTAAATATGAAGTGTCTGTATAAAAGGTGTTACGTTATTAAAGTAGAGAGCTTGTTTTTTAATAAAAAGCTTGGTAGGTCAGGTCAATAAGTTCATGCGTTTTTTGTTTCTTTTTCAGTGCCGGGTCCAAACAAAGACAGTTTCAGTTCTGAGAGTTTCACCTGCCAGCTGCTAATGTGTTGCGAGCATTCTTGCTGACCGCACAAGCCGGCATCCAGCCTACGTCCAACCGCCTGCGTTGGTGGTATAGTGGTGAGCATAGCTGCCTTCCAAGCAGTTGACCCGGGTTCGATTCCCGGCCAACGCATTGCCTTTTGTACGGCCAACTCCTTCTGTAACTCGTGGCTGGAGCAAAACTTTTGTATGGGTCTTTGGGCAGCAGTAAAGGACTAGGTCTCCCCGTCGGGGAATCGAACCCCGGTCTTTCGCGTGACAGGCAGAGATACTGTCCACTATACTAACGAGGAGTTGCAGAGATAGGTACTCCTCCCCGATCAGCGCGACTGCAGCTCGCTGCAAACAGCCTTTCCATTTTCAGGAACGGCCTCATTTTAGGCCATCGCTTCACAAGGAGCCAGTGCAGCCGAAAAAATCATCTAATACTATTTAAATATGAAGTGTCTGTATAAAAGGTGTTACGTTATTAAAGTAGAGAGCTTGTTTTTTAATAAAAAGCTTGGTAGGTCAGGTCAATAAGTTCATGCGTTTTTTGTTTCTTTTTCAGTGCCGGGTCCAAACAAAGACAGTTTCAGTTCTGAGAGTTTCACCTGCCAGCTGCTAATGTGTTGCGAGCATTCTTGCTGACCTGCTGATCTTGCTGACCCAACTCCTTCTGTAACTCGTGGCTGGAGCAAAACTTTTGTATGGGTCTTTGGGCAGCAGTAAAGGACTAGGTCTCCCCGTCGGGGAATCGAACCCCGGTCTTCCGCGTGACAGGCGGAGATACTGTCCACTATACTAACGAGGAGTTGCAGAGACAGGTAGTCCTCCCCGATAAGCGCGACTGCAGCTCGCTGCAAACAGCCTTTCCATTTTCAGGAACAGCCTCATTTTAGGCCATCGCTTCACAAGGAGCCAGTGCAGCCGAAAAAATCATCTAATACTATTTAAATATGAAGTGTCTGTATAAAAGGTGTTACGTTATTAAGGCGAGACACGGCAGGCAAAAACATCGATTTTTCATGCAGTGGTCAGTTTTGAGATTTTGGCCGAGTTTACTCCTTCAATATGTATTATTTCAAGCTGCTATAAAGAAAACGCTGAAAATATACATTACAATGTTTATTTTATTACATTTTGTTTACTTGCGGCAGTAAGTTTCTCCCGAATTTACCAGGAAGTTAGTATTCCATCGCGACATGCCGAGCTCCGTCTGTTCACTGAAGTCTGTCATGTCCGGGATCGTTGTAAAGCTCTGAGTCTCATGCACAACGCTATGTAAACCAAATATGGGCATTTCCTTTCTATCAGTAACCAATCGTGAATGTCCAAAGGGGGATTTAAAGCTAACGACGAAATCTCATTTAGAGCTATTTAAATCTTTAACTGCCGTTTTCTCAAAATAATTTTTTTGCGTTTTTTTGTCATTCTCCAGTAGAAACATCTCAGCCTATGTAGCACCTATGTACACCAAACTTTCCAGTTATACACTTAGCAGTATTCTGAAGATCTGTTCAGAGGGATTTGTTAATAAATCATTCCTGGCCTGATTTATGTGACATTTTAATTTAAAAAAAACTCGAAAAATCGATATTTTAAGGCTATGGACAGTAAATTTTGATTTCCTAGGTAATGAAAGCATATATCCTGAAATCCCTCTGAACATCTTTTGTCATCTTGTGTGTAATCAAAATGAAAAAATAATTTTGCGTCTGGCTTTATCATATTTTCAGATATATCTACTGAAAAAATATGTAAAATTGCACATATTTAATGAGATAATACCTAATTTGCATAATTAAACATAAAAATTTCAAAAACTTGTAAAACATTTTTTGTATGAACTTGTGTAAGTAATGAACTGAGGAAGTTTCATGGTGATATCTATTATTTAAAAATTTTACCCTATTCACCTGTAGTGTCTCGCCTTAAAGTAGAGAGCTTGTTTTTTAATAAAAAGCTTGGTAGGTCAGGTCAATAAGTTCATGCGTTTTTTGTTTCTTTTTCAGTGCCGGGTCCAAACAAAGACAGTTTCAGTTCTGAGAGTTTCACCTGCCAGCTGCTAATGTGTTGCGAGCATTCTTGCTGACCGCACAAGCCGGCATCCAGCCTACGTCCAACCGCCTGCGTTGGTGGTATAGTGGTGAGCATAGCTGCCTTCCAAGCAGTTGACCCGGGTTCGATTCCCGGCCAACGCATTGCCTTTTGTACGGCCAACTCCTTCTGTAACTCGTGGCTGGAGCAAAACTTTTGTATGGGTCTTTGGGCAGCAGTAAAGGACTAGGTCTCCCCGTCGGGGAATCGAACCCCGGTCTTCCGCGTGACAGGCGGAGATACTGTCCACTATACTAACGAGGAGTTGCAGAGACAGGTAGTCCTCCCAGATCAGCGCGACTGCAGCTCGCTGCAAACAGCCTTCCCATTTTCAGGAACGGCCTTGTGCGTCATTTTAGGCCATCGCTTCACAAGGAGCCAGTGCAGCCGAAAAAATCATCTAATACTATTTAAATATGAAGTGTCTGTATAAAAGGTGTTACGTTATTAAAGTAGAGAGCTTGTTTTTTAATAAAAAGCTTGGTAGGTCAGGTCAATAAGTTCATGCGTTTTTTGTTTCTTTTTCAGTGCCGGGTCCAAACAAAGACAGTTTCAGTTCTGAGAGTTTCACCTGCCAGCTGCTAATGTGTTGCGAGCATTCTTGCTGACCGCACAAGCCGGCATCCAGCCTACGTCCAACCGCCTGCGTTGGTGGTATAGTGGTGAGCATAGCTGCCTTCCAAGCAGTTGACCCGGGTTCGATTCCCGGCCAACGCATTGCCTTTTGTACGGCCAACTCCTTCTGTAACTCGTGGCTGGAGCAAAACTTTTGTATGGGTCTTTGGGCAGCAGTAAAGGACTAGGTCTCCCCGTCGGGGAATCGAACCCCGGTCTTCTGCGTGACAGGCGGAGATACTGTCCACTATACTAACGAGGAGTTGCAGAGACAGGTAGTCCTCCCCGATCAGCGCGACTGCAGCTCGCTGCAAACAGCCTTCCCATTTTCAGGAACAGCCTCATTTTAGGCCATTGCTTCACAAGGAGCCAGTGCAGCCGAAAAAATCATCTAATACTATTTAAATATGAAGTGTCTGTATAAAAGGTGTTACGTTATTAAAGTAGAGAGCTTGTTTTTTAATAAAAAGCTTGGTAGGTCAGGTCAATAAGTTCATGCGTTTTTTGTTTCTTTTTCAGTGCCGGGTCCAAACAAAGACAGTTTCAGTTCTGAGAGTTTCACCTGCCAGCTGCTAATGTGTTGCGAGCATTCTTGCTGACCGCACAAGCCGGCATCCAGCCTACGTCCAACCGCCTGCGTTGGTGGTATAGTGGTGAGCATAGCTGCCTTCCAAGCAGTTGACCCGGGTTCGATTCCCGGCCAACGCATTGCCTTTTGTACGGCCAACTCCTTCTGTAACTCGTGGCTGGAGCAAAACTTTTGTATGGGTCTTTGGGCAGCAGTAAAGGACTAGGTCTCCCCGTCGGGGAATCGAACCCCGGTCTTCCGCGTGACAGGCGGAGATACTGTCCACTATACTAACGAGGAGTTGCAGAGACAGGTAGTCCTCCCAGATCAGCGCGACTGCAGCTCGCTGCAAACAGCCTTCCCATTTTCAGGAACGGCCTTGTGCGTCATTTTAGGACATCGCTTCACAAGGAGCCAGTGCAGCCGAAAAAATCATCTAATACTATTTAAATATGAAGTGTCTGTATAAAAGGTGTTACGTTATTAAAGTAGAGAGCTTGTTTTTTAATAAAAAGCTTGGTAGGTCAGGTCAATAAGTTCATGCGTTTTTTGTTTCTTTTTCAGTGCCGGGTCCAAACAAAGACAGTTTCAGTTCTGAGAGTTTCACCTGCCAGCTGCTAATGTGTTGCGAGCATTCTTGCTGACCGCACAAGGCGGCATCCAGCCTACGTCCAACTTCCTGCGTTGGTGGTATAGTGGTGAGCATAGCTGCCTTCCAAGCAGTTGACCCGGGTTCGATTCCCGGCCAACGCATTGCCTTTTGTACGGACAACTCCTTCTGTAACTCGTGGCTGGAGCAAAACTTTTGTATGGGTCTTTGGGCAGCAGTAAAGGACTAGGTCTCCCCGTCGGGGAATCGAACCCCGGTCTTCCGCGTGACAGGCGGAGATACTGTCCACTATACTAACGAGGAGTTGCAGAGACAGGTAGTCCTCCCCGATAAGCGCGACTGCAGCTCGCTGCAAACAGCCTTTCCATTTTCAGGAACAGCCTCATTTTAGGCCATCGCTTCACAAGGAGCCAGTGCAGC
Source organism: Leuciscus idus (assembly GCA_021554675.1). Classification (NCBI taxonomy): domain Eukaryota; kingdom Metazoa; phylum Chordata; class Actinopteri; order Cypriniformes; family Leuciscidae; genus Leuciscus; species Leuciscus idus. The sequence goes on from CM038629.1 coordinate 19,031,271, forward strand.
CGAAAAAATCATCTAATACTATTTAAATATGAAGTGTCTGTATAAAAGGTGTTACGTTATTAAAGTAGAGAGCTTGTTTTTTAATAAAAAGCTTGGTAGGTCAGGTCAATAAGTTCATGCGTTTTTTGTTTCTTTTTCAGTGCCGGGTCCAAACAAAGACAGTTTCAGTTCTGAGAGTTTCACCTGCCAGCTGCTAATGTGTTGCGAGCATTCTTGCTGACCGCACAAGCCGGCATCCAGCCTACGTCCAACCGCCTGCGTTGGTGGTATAGTGGTGAGCATAGCTGCCTTCCAAGCAGTTGACCCGGGTTCGATTCCCGGCCAACGCATTGCCTTTTGTACGGCCAACTCCTTCTGTAACTCGTGGCTGGAGCAAAACTTTTGTATGGGTCTTTGGGCAGCAGTAAAGGACTAGGTCTCCCCGTCGGGGAATCGAACCCCGGTCTTTCGCGTGACAGGCAGAGATACTGTCCACTATACTAACGAGGAGTTGCAGAGATAGGTACTCCTCCCCGATCAGCGCGACTGCAGCTCGCTGCAAACAGCCTTTCCATTTTCAGGAACGGCCTCATTTTAGGCCATCGCTTCACAAGGAGCCAGTGCAGCCGAAAAAATCATCTAATACTATTTAAATATGAAGTGTCTGTATAAAAGGTGTTACGTTATTAAAGTAGAGAGCTTGTTTTTTAATAAAAAGCTTGGTAGGTCAGGTCAATAAGTTCATGCGTTTTTTGTTTCTTTTTCAGTGCCGGGTCCAAACAAAGACAGTTTCAGTTCTGAGAGTTTCACCTGCCAGCTGCTAATGTGTTGCGAGCATTCTTGCTGACCTGCTGACCTTGCTGACCCAACTCCTTCTGTAACTCGTGGCTGGAGCAAAACTTTTGTATGGGTCTTTGGGCAGCAGTAAAGGACTAGGTCTCCCCGTCGGGGAATCGAACCCCGGTCTTCCGCGTGACAGGCGGAGATACTGTCCACTATACTAACGAGGAGCTGCAGAGACAGGTAGTCCTCCCCGATCAGCGCGACTGCAGCTCGCTGCAAACAGCCTTCCCATTTTCAGGAACGGCCTCATTTTAGGCCATCGCTTCACAAGGAGCCAGTGCAGCCGAAAAAATCATCTAATACTATTTAAATATGAAGTGTCTGTATAAAAGGTGTTACGTTATTAAAGTAGAGAGCTTGTTTTTTAATAAAAAGCTTGGTAGGTCAGGTCAATAAGTTCATGCGTTTTTTGTTTCTTTTTCAGTGCCGGGTCCAAACAAAGACAGTTTCAGTTCTGAGAGTTTCACCTGCCAGCTGCTAATGTGTTGCGAGCATTCTTGCTGACCGCACAAGCCGGCATCCAGCCTACGTCCAACCGCCTGCGTTGGTGGTATAGTGGTGAGCATAGCTGCCTTCCAAGCAGTTGACCCGGGTTCGATTCCCGGCCAACGCATTGCCTTTTGTACGGCCAACTCCTTCTGTAACTCGTGGCTGGAGCAAAACTTTTGTATGGGTCTTTGGGCAGCAGTAAAGGACTAGGTCTCCCCGTCGGGGAATCGAACCCCGGTCTTCCGCGTGACAGGCGGAGATACTGTCCACTATACTAACGAGGAGTTGCAGAGACAGGTAGTCCTCCCCGATCAGCGCGACTGCAGCTCGCTGCAAACAGCCTTCCCATTTTCAGGAACAGCCTCATTTTAGGCCATTGCTTCACAAGGAGCCAGTGCAGCCGAAAAAATCATCTAATACTATTTAAATATGAAGTGTCTGTATAAAAGGTGTTACGTTATTAAAGTAGAGAGCTTGTTTTTTAATAAAAAGCTTGGTAGGTCAGGTCAATAAGTTCATGCGTTTTTTGTTTCTTTTTCAGTGCCGGGTCCAAACAAAGACAGTTTCAGTTCTGAGAGTTTCACCTGCCAGCTGCTAATGTGTTGCGAGCATTCTTGCTGACCTGCTGATCTTGCTGACCCAACTCCTTCTGTAACTCGTGGCTGGAGCAAAACTTTTGTATGGGTCTTTGGGCAGCAGTAAAGGACTAGGTCTCCCCGTCGGGGAATCGAACCCCGGTCTTCCGCGTGACAGGCGGAGATACTGTCCACTATACTAACGAGGAGTTGCAGAGACAGGTAGTCCTCCCCGATAAGCGCGACTGCAGCTCGCTGCAAACAGCCTTTCCATTTTCAGGAACAGCCTCATTTTAGGCCATCGCTTCACAAGGAGCCAGTGCAGCCGAAAAAATCATCTAATACTATTTAAATATGAAGTGTCTGTATAAAAGGTGTTACGTTATTAAGGCGAGACACGGCAGGCAAAAACATCGATTTTTCATGCAGTGGTCAGTTTTGAGATTTTGGCCGAGTTTACTCCTTCAATATGTATTATTTCAAGCTGCTATAAAGAAAACGCTGAAAATATACATTACAATGTTTATTTTATTACATTTTGTTTACTTGCGGCAGTAAGTTTCTCCCGAATTTACCAGGAAGTTAGTATTCCATCGCGACATGCCGAGCTCCGTCTGTTCACTGAAGTCTGTCATGTCCGGGATCGTTGTAAAGCTCTGAGTCTCATGCACAACGCTATGTAAACCAAATATGGGCATTTCCTTTCTATCAGTAACCAATCGTGAATGTCCAAAGGGGGATTTAAAGCTAACGACGAAATCTCATTTAGAGCTATTTAAATCTTTAACTGCCGTTTTCTCAAAATAATTTTTTTGCGTTTTTTTGTCATTCTCCAGTAGAAACATCTCAGCCTATGTAGCACCTATGTACACCAAACTTTCCAGTTATACACTTAGCAGTATTCTGAAGATCTGTTCAGAGGGATTTGTTAATAAATCATTCCTGGCCTGATTTATGTGACATTTTAATTTAAAAAAAACTCGAAAAATCGATATTTTAAGGCTATGGACAGTAAATTTTGATTTCCTAGGTAATGAAAGCATATATCCTGAAATCCCTCTGAACATCTTTTGTCATCTTGTGTGTAATCAAAATGAAAAAATAATTTTGCGTCTGGCTTTATCATATTTTCAGATATATCTACTGAAAAAATATGTAAAATTGCACATATTTAATGAGATAATACCTAATTTGCATAATTAAACATAAAAATTTCAAAAACTTGTAAAACATTTTTTGTATGAACTTGTGTAAGTAATGAACTGAGGAAGTTTCATGGTGATATCTATTATTTAAAAATTTTACCCTATTCACCTGTAGTGTCTCGCCTTAAAGTAGAGAGCTTGTTTTTTAATAAAAAGCTTGGTAGGTCAGGTCAATAAGTTCATGCGTTTTTTGTTTCTTTTTCAGTGCCGGGTCCAAACAAAGACAGTTTCAGTTCTGAGAGTTTCACCTGCCAGCTGCTAATGTGTTGCGAGCATTCTTGCTGACCGCACAAGCCGGCATCCAGCCTACGTCCAACCGCCTGCGTTGGTGGTATAGTGGTGAGCATAGCTGCCTTCCAAGCAGTTGACTCGGGTTCGATTCCCGGCCAACGCATTGCCTTTTGTACGGCCAACTCCTTCTGTAACTCGTGGCTGGAGCAAAACTTTTGTATGGGTCTTTGGGCAGCAGTAAAGGACTAGGTCTCCCCGTCGGGGAATCGAACCCCGGTCTTTCGCGTGACAGGCGGAGATACTGTCCACTATACTAACGAGGAGTTGCAGAGATAGGTACTCCTCCCCGATCAGCGCGACTGCAGCTCGCTGCAAACAGCCTTTCCATTTTCAGAAACGGCCTCATTTTAGGCCATCGCTTCACAAGGAGCCAGTGCAGCCGAAAAAATCATCTAATACTATTTAAATATGAAGTGTCTGTATAAAAGGTGTTACGTTATTAAAGTAGAGAGCTTGTTTTTTAATAAAAAGCTTGGTAGGTCAGGTCAATAAGTTCATGCGTTTTTTGTTTCTTTTTCAGTGCCGGGTCCAAACAAAGACAGTTTCAGTTCTGAGAGTTTCACCTGCCAGCTGCTAATGTGTTGCGAGCATTCTTGCTGACCTGCTGACCTTGCTGACCCAACTCCTTCTGTAACTCGTGGCTGGAGCAAAACTTTTGTATGGGTCTTTGGGCAGCAGTAAAGGACTAGGTCTCCCCGTCGGGGAATCGAACCCCGGTCTTCCGCGTGACAGGCGGAGATACTGTCCACTATACTAACGAGGAGTTGCAGAGACAGGTAGTCCTCCCCGATCAGCGCGACTGCAGCTCGCTGCAAACAGCCTTCCCATTTTCAGGAACGGCCTCATTTTAGGCCATTGCTTCACAAGGAGCCAGTGCAGCCGAAAAAATCATCTAATACTATTTAAATATGAAGTGTCTGTATAAAAGGTGTTACGTTATTAAAGTAGAGAGCTTGTTTTTTAATAAAAAGCTTGGTAGGTCAGGTCAATAAGTTCATGCGTTTTTTGTTTCTTTTTCAGTGCCGGGTCCAAACAAAGACAGTTTCAGTTCTGAGAGTTTCACCTGCCAGCTGCTAATGTGTTGCGAGCATTCTTGCTGACCGCACAAGCCGGCATCCAGCCTACGTCCAACCGCCTGCGTTGGTGGTATAGTGGTGAGCATAGCTGCCTTCCAAGCAGTTGACCCGGGTTCGATTCCCGGCCAACGCATTGCCTTTTGTACGGCCAACTCCTTCTGTAACTCGTGGCTGGAGCAAAACTTTTGTATGGGTCTTTGGGCAGCAGTAAAGGACTAGGTCTCCCCGTCGGGGAATCGAACCCCGGTCTTCCGCGTGACAGGCGGAGATACTGTCCACTATACTAACGAGGAGTTGCAGAGACAGGTAGTCCTCCCCGATCAGCGTGACTGCAGCTCGCTGCAAACAGCCTTCCCATTTTCAGGAACGGCCTCATTTTAGGCCATTGCTTCACAAGGAGCCAGTGCAGCCGAAAAAATCATCTAATACTATTTAAATATGAAGTGTCTGTATAAAAGGTGTTACGTTATTAAAGTAGAGAGCTTGTTTTTTAATAAAAAGCTTGGTAGGTCAGGTCAATAAGTTCATGCGTTTTTTGTTTCTTTTTCAGTGCCGGGTCCAAACAAAGACAGTTTCAGTTCTGAGAGTTTCACCTGCCAGCTGTTAATGTGTTGCGAGCATTCTTGCTGACCGCACAAGCCGGCATCCAGCCTACGTCCAACTGCCTGCGTTGGTGGTATAGTGGTGAGCATAGCTGCCTTCCAAGCAGTTGACCCGGGTTCGATTCCCGGCCAACGCATTGCCTTTTGTACGGCCAACTCCTTCTGTAACTCGTGGCTGGAGCAAAACTTTTGTATGGGTCTTTGGGCAGCAGTAAAGGACTAGGTCTCCCCGTCGGGGAATCGAACCCCGGTCTTCCGCGTGACAGGCGGAGATACTGTCCACTATACTAACGAGGAGTTGCAGAGACAGGTAGTCCTCCCAGATCAGCGCGACTGCAGCTCGCTGCAAACAGCCTTCCCATTTTCAGGAACGGCCTTGTGCGTCATTTTAGGCCATCGCTTCACAAGGAGCCAGTGCAGCCGAAAAAATCATCTAATACTATTTAAATATGAAGTGTCTGTATAAAAGGTGTTACGTTATTAAAGTAGAGAGCTTGTTTTTTAATAAAAAGCTTGGTAGGTCAGGTCAATAAGTTCATGCGTTTTTTGTTTCTTTTTCAGTGCCGGGTCCAAACAAAGACAGTTTCAGTTCTGAGAGTTTCACCTGCCAGCTGCTAATGTGTTGCGAGCATTCTTGCTGACCGCACAAGCCGGCATCCAGCCTACGTCCAACCGCCTGCGTTGGTGGTATAGTGGTGAGCATAGCTGCCTTCCAAGCAGTTGACCCGGGTTCGATTCCCGGCCAACGCATTGCCTTTTGTACGGCCAACTCCTTCTGTAACTCGTGGCTGGAGCAAAACTTTTGTATGGGTCTTTGGGCAGCAGTAAAGGACTAGGTCTCCCCGTCGGGGAATCGAACCCCGGTCTTCCGCGTGACAGGCGGAGATACTGTCCACTATACTAACGAGGAGTTGCAGAGACAGGTAGTCCTCCCCGATCAGCGCGACTGCAGCTCGCTGCAAACAGCCTTCCCATTTTCAGGAACAGCCTCATTTTAGGCCATTGCTTCACAAGGAGCCAGTGCAGCCGAAAAAATCATCTAATACTATTTAAATATGAAGTGTCTGTATAAAAGGTGTTACGTTATTAAAGTAGAGAGCTTGTTTTTTAATAAAAAGCTTGGTAGGTCAGGTCAATAAGTTCATGCGTTTTTTGTTTCTTTTTCAGTGCCGGGTCCAAACAAAGACAGTTTCAGTTCTGAGAGTTTCACCTGCCAGCTGCTAATGTGTTGCGAGCATTCTTGCTGACCTGCTGATCTTGCTGACCCAACTCCTTCTGTAACTCGTGGCTGGAGCAAAACTTTTGTATGGGTCTTTGGGCAGCAGTAAAGGACTAGGTCTCCCCGTCGGGGAATCGAACCCCGGTCTTCCGCGTGACAGGCGGAGATACTGTCCACTATACTAACGAGGAGTTGCAGAGACAGGTAGTCCTCCCCGATAAGCGCGACTGCAGCTCGCTGCAAACAGCCTTTCCATTTTCAGGAACAGCCTCATTTTAGGCCATCGCTTCACAAGGAGCCAGTGCAGCCGAAAAAATCATCTAATACTATTTAAATATGAAGTGTCTGTATAAAAGGTGTTACGTTATTAAGGCGAGACACGGCAGGCAAAAACATCGATTTTTCATGCAGTGGTCAGTTTTGAGATTTTGGCCGAGTTTACTCCTTCAATATGTATTATTTCAAGCTGCTATAAAGAAAACGCTGAAAATATACATTACAATGTTTATTTTATTACATTTTGTTTACTTGCGGCAGTAAGTTTCTCCCGAATTTACCAGGAAGTTAGTATTCCATCGCGACATGCCGAGCTCCGTCTGTTCACTGAAGTCTGTCATGTCCGGGATCGTTGTAAAGCTCTGAGTCTCATGCACAACGCTATGTAAACCAAATATGGGCATTTCCTTTCTATCAGTAACCAATCGTGAATGTCCAAAGGGGGATTTAAAGCTAACGACGAAATCTCATTTAGAGCTATTTAAATCTTTAACTGCCGTTTTCTCAAAATAATTTTTTTGCGTTTTTTTGTCATTCTCCAGTAGAAACATCTCAGCCTATGTAGCACCTATGTACACCAAACTTTCCAGTTATACACTTAGCAGTATTCTGAAGATCTGTTCAGAGGGATTTGTTAATAAATCATTCCTGGCCTGATTTATGTGACATTTTAATTTAAAAAAAACTCGAAAAATCGATATTTTAAGGCTATGGACAGTAAATTTTGATTTCCTAGGTAATGAAAGCATATATCCTGAAATCCCTCTGAACATCTTTTGTCATCTTGTGTGTAATCAAAATGAAAAAATAATTTTGCGTCTGGCTTTATCATATTTTCAGATATATCTACTGAAAAAATATGTAAAATTGCACATATTTAATGAGATAATACCTAATTTGCATAATTAAACATAAAAATTTCAAAAACTTGTAAAACATTTTTTGTATGAACTTGTGTAAGTAATGAACTGAGGAAGTTTCATGGTGATATCTATTATTTAAAAATTTTACCCTATTCACCTGTAGTGTCTCGCCTTAAAGTAGAGAGCTTGTTTTTTAATAAAAAGCTTGGTAGGTCAGGTCAATAAGTTCATGCGTTTTTTGTTTCTTTTTCAGTGCCGGGTCCAAACAAAGACAGTTTCAGTTCTGAGAGTTTCACCTGCCAGCTGCTAATGTGTTGCGAGCATTCTTGCTGACCGCACAAGCCGGCATCCAGCCTACGTCCAACCGCCTGCGTTGGTGGTATAGTGGTGAGCATAGCTGCCTTCCAAGCAGTTGACCCGGGTTCGATTCCCGGCCAACGCATTGCCTTTTGTACGGCCAACTCCTTCTGTAACTCGTGGCTGGAGCAAAACTTTTGTATGGGTCTTTGGGCAGCAGTAAAGGACTAGGTCTCCCCGTCGGGGAATCGAACCCCGGTCTTTCGCGTGACAGGCGGAGATACTGTCCACTATACTAACGAGGAGTTGCAGAGATAGGTACTCCTCCCCGATCAGCGCGACTGCAGCTCGCTGCAAACAGCCTTTCCATTTTCAGAAACGGCCTCATTTTAGGCCATCGCTTCACAAGGAGCCAGTGCAGCCGAAAAAATCATCTAATACTATTTAAATATGAAGTGTCTGTATAAAAGGTGTTACGTTATTAAAGTAGAGAGCTTGTTTTTTAATAAAAAGCTTGGTAGGTCAGGTCAATAAGTTCATGCGTTTTTTGTTTCTTTTTCAGTGCCGGGTCCAAACAAAGACAGTTTCAGTTCTGAGAGTTTCACCTGCCAGCTGCTAATGTGTTGCGAGCATTCTTGCTGACCTGCTGACCTTGCTGACCCAACTCCTTCTGTAACTCGTGGCTGGAGCAAAACTTTTGTATGGGTCTTTGGGCAGCAGTAAAGGACTAGGTCTCCCCGTCGGGGAATCGAACCCCGGTCTTCCGCGTGACAGGCGGAGATACTGTCCACTATACTAACGAGGAGTTGCAGAGACAGGTAGTCCTCCCCGATCAGCGCGACTGCAGCTCGCTGCAAACAGCCTTCCCATTTTCAGGAACGGCCTCATTTTAGGCCATTGCTTCACAAGGAGCCAGTGCAGCCGAAAAAATCATCTAATACTATTTAAATATGAAGTGTCTGTATAAAAGGTGTTACGTTATTAAAGTAGAGAGCTTGTTTTTTAATAAAAAGCTTGGTAGGTCAGGTCAATAAGTTCATGCGTTTTTTGTTTCTTTTTCAGTGCCGGGTCCAAACAAAGACAGTTTCAGTTCTGAGAGTTTCACCTGCCAGCTGCTAATGTGTTGCGAGCATTCTTGCTGACCGCACAAGCCGGCATCCAGCCTACGTCCAACCGCCTGCGTTGGTGGTATAGTGGTGAGCATAGCTGCCTTCCAAGCAGTTGACCCGGGTTCGATTCCCGGCCAACGCATTGCCTTTTGTACGGCCAACTCCTTCTGTAACTCGTGGCTGGAGCAAAACTTTTGTATGGGTCTTTGGGCAGCAGTAAAGGACTAGGTCTCCCCGTCGGGGAATCGAACCCCGGTCTTCCGCGTGACAGGCGGAGATACTGTCCACTATACTAACGAGGAGTTGCAGAGACAGGTAGTCCTCCCCGATCAGCGTGACTGCAGCTCGCTGCAAACAGCCTTCCCATTTTCAGGAACGGCCTCATTTTAGGCCATTGCTTCACAAGGAGCCAGTGCAGCCGAAAAAATCATCTAATACTATTTAAATATGAAGTGTCTGTATAAAAGGTGTTACGTTATTAAAGTAGAGAGCTTGTTTTTTAATAAAAAGCTTGGTAGGTCAGGTCAATAAGTTCATGCGTTTTTTGTTTCTTTTTCAGTGCCGGGTCCAAACAAAGACAGTTTCAGTTCTGAGAGTTTCACCTGCCAGCTGTTAATGTGTTGCGAGCATTCTTGCTGACCGCACAAGCCGGCATCCAGCCTACGTCCAACTGCCTGCGTTGGTGGTATAGTGGTGAGCATAGCTGCCTTCCAAGCAGTTGACCCGGGTTCGATTCCCGGCCAACGCATTGCCTTTTGTACGGCCAACTCCTTCTGTAACTCGTGGCTGGAGCAAAACTTTTGTATGGGTCTTTGGGCAGCAGTAAAGGACTAGGTCTCCCCGTCGGGGAATCGAACCCCGGTCTTCCGCGTGACAGGCGGAGATACTGTCCACTATACTAACGAGGAGTTGCAGAGACAGGTAGTCCTCCCAGATCAGCGCGACTGCAGCTCGCTGCAAACAGCCTTCCCATTTTCAGGAACGGCCTTGTGCGTCATTTTAGGCCATCGCTTCACAAGGAGCCAGTGCAGCCGAAAAAATCATCTAATACTATTTAAATATGAAGTGTCTGTATAAAAGGTGTTACGTTATTAAAGTAGAGAGCTTGTTTTTTAATAAAAAGCTTGGTAGGTCAGGTCAATAAGTTCATGCGTTTTTTGTTTCTTTTTCAGTGCCGGGTCCAAACAAAGACAGTTTCAGTTCTGAGAGTTTCACCTGCCAGCTGCTAATGTGTTGCGAGCATTCTTGCTGACCGCACAAGCCGGCATCCAGCCTACGTCCAACTTCCTGCGTTGGTGGTATAGTGGTGAGCATAGCTGCCTTCCAAGCAGTTGACCCGGGTTCGATTCCCGGCCAACGCATTGCCTTTTGTACGGACAACTCCTTCTGTAACTCGTGGCTGGAGCAAAACTTTTGTATGGGTCTTTGGGCAGCAGTAAAGGACTAGGTCTCCCCGTCGGGGAATCGAACCCCGGTCTTCCGCGTGACAGGCGGAGATACTGTCCACTATACTAACGAGGAGTTGCAGAGACAGGTAGTCCTCCCCGATCAGCGCGACTGCAGCTCGCTGCAAACAGCCTTTCCATTTTCAGGAACGGCCTCATTTTAGGCCATCGCTTCACAAGGAGCCAGTGCAGCCGAAAAAATCATCTAATACTATTTAAATATGAAGTGTCTGTATAAAAGGTGTTACGTTATTAAAGTAGAGAGCTTGTTTTTTAATAAAAAGCTTGGTAGGTCAGGTCAATAAGTTCATGCGTTTTTTGTTTCTTTTTCAGTGCCGGGTCCAAACAAAGACAGTTTCAGTTCTGAGAGTTTCACCTGCCAGCTGCTAATGTGTTGCGAGCATTCTTGCTGACCTGCTGACCTTGCTGACCCAACTCCTTCTGTAACTCGTGGCTGGAGCAAAACTTTTGTATGGGTCTTTGGGCAGCAGTAAAGGACTAGGTCTCCCCGTCGGGGAATCGAACCCCGGTCTTCCGCGTGACAGGCGGAGATACTGTCCACTATACTAACGAGGAGTTGCAGAGACAGGTAGTCCTCCCCGATCAGCGCGACTGCAGCTCGCTGCAAACAGCCTTCCCATTTTCAGGAACGGCCTCATTTTAGGCCATTGCTTCACAAGGAGCCAGTGCAGCCGAAAAAATCATCTAATACTATTTAAATATGAAGTGTCTGTATAAAAGGTGTTACGTTATTAAAGTAGAGAGCTTGTTTTTTAATAAAAAGCTTGGTAGGTCAGGTCAATAAGTTCATGCGTTTTTTGTTTCTTTTTCAGTGCCGGGTCCAAACAAAGACAGTTTCAGTTCTGAGAGTTTCACCTGCCAGCTGCTAATGTGTTGCGAGCATTCTTGCTGACCGCACAAGCCGGCATCCAGCCTACGTCCAACTGCCTGCGTTGGTGGTATAGTGGTGAGCATAGCTGCCTTCCAAGCAGTTGACCCGGGTTCGATTCCCGGCCAACGCATTGCCTTTTGTACGGCCAACTCCTTCTGTAACTCGTGGCTGGAGCAAAACTTTTGTATGGGTCTTTGGGCAGCAGTAAAGGACTAGGTCTCCCCGTCGGGGAATCGAACCCCGGTCTTCCGCGTGACAGGCGGAGATACTGTCCACTATACTAACGAGGAGTTGCAGAGACAGGTAGTCCTCCCCGATCAGCCCGACTGCAGCTCGCTGCAAACAGCCTTCCCATTTTCAGGAACGGCCTTGTGCGTCATTTTAGGCCATCGCTTCACAAGGAGCCAGTGCAGCCGAAAAAATCATCTAATACTATTTAAATATGAAGTGTCTGTATAAAAGGTGTTACGTTATTAAAGTAGAGAGCTTGTTTTTTAATAAAAAGCTTGGTAGGTCAGGTCAATAAGTTCATGCGTTTTTTGTTTCTTTTTCAGTGCCGGGTCCAAACAAAGACAGTTTCAGTTCTGAGAGTTTCACCTGCCAGCTGCTAATGTGTTGCGAGCATTCTTGCTGACCGCACAAGCCGGCATCCAGCCTACGTCCAACCGCCTGCGTTGGTGGTATAGTGGTGAGCATAGCTGCCTTCCAAGCAGTTGACCCGGGTTCGATTCCCGGCCAACGCATTGCCTTTTGTACGGCCAACTCCTTCTGTAACTCGTGGCTGGAGCAAAACTTTTGTATGGGTCTTTGGGCAGCAGTAAAGGACTAGGTCTCCCCGTCGGGGAATCGAACCCCGGTCTTTCGCGTGACAGGCAGAGATACTGTCCACTATACTAACGAGGAGTTGCAGAGATAGGTACTCCTCCCCGATCAGCGCGACTGCAGCTCGCTGCAAACAGCCTTTCCATTTTCAGGAACGGCCTCATTTTAGGCCATCGCTTCACAAGGAGCCAGTGCAGCCGAAAAAATCATCTAATACTATTTAAATATGAAGTGTCTGTATAAAAGGTGTTACGTTATTAAAGTAGAGAGCTTGTTTTTTAATAAAAAGCTTGGTAGGTCAGGTCAATAAGTTCATGCGTTTTTTGTTTCTTTTTCAGTGCCGGGTCCAAACAAAGACAGTTTCAGTTCTGAGAGTTTCACCTGCCAGCTGCTAATGTGTTGCGAGCATTCTTGCTGACCTGCTGACCTTGCTGACCCAACTCCTTCTGTAACTCGTGGCTGGAGCAAAACTTTTGTATGGGTCTTTGGGCAGCAGTAAAGGACTAGGTCTCCCCGTCGGGGAATCGAACCACGGTCTTCCGCGTGACAGGCGGAGACACTGTCCACTATACTAACGAGGAGCTGCAGAGACAGGTAGTCCTCCCCGATCAGCGCGACTGCAGCTCGCTGCAAACAGCCTTCCCATTTTCAGGAACGGCCTTGTGCGTCATTTTAGGCCATCGCTTCACAAGGAGCCAGTGCAGCCGAAAAAATCATCTAATACTATTTAAATATGAAGTGTCTGTATAAAAGGTGTTACGTTATTAAAGTAGAGAGCTTGTTTTTTAATAAAAAGCTTGGTAGGTCAGGTCAATAAGTTCATGCGTTTTTTGTTTCTTTTTCAGTGCCGGGTCCAAACAAAGACAGTTTCAGTTCTGAGAGTTTCACCTGCCAGCTGCTAATGTGTTGCGAGCATTCTTGCTGACCGCACAAGCCGGCATCCAGCCTACGTCCAACCGCCTGCGTTGGTGGTATAGTGGTGAGCATAGCTGCCTTCCAAGCAGTTGACCCGGGTTCGATTCCCGGCCAACGCATTGCCTTTTGTACGGCCAACTCCTTCTGTAACTCGTGGCTGGAGCAAAACTTTTGTATGGGTCTTTGGGCAGCAGTAAAGGACTAGGTCTCCCCGTCGGGGAATCGAACCCCGGTCTTCCGCGTGACAGGCGGAGATACTGTCCACTATACTAACGAGGAGTTGCAGAGACAGGTAGTCCTCCCCGATCAGCGCGACTGCAGCTCGCTGCAAACAGCCTTCCCATTTTCAGGAACAGCCTCATTTTAGGCCATTGCTTCACAAGGAGCCAGTGCAGCCGAAAAAATCATCTAATACTATTTAAATATGAAGTGTCTGTATAAAAGGTGTTACGTTATTAAAGTAGAGAGCTTGTTTTTTAATAAAAAGCTTGGTAGGTCAGGTCAATAAGTTCATGCGTTTTTTGTTTCTTTTTCAGTGCCGGGTCCAAACAAAGACAGTTTCAGTTCTGAGAGTTTCACCTGCCAGCTGCTAATGTGTTGCGAGCATTCTTGCTGACCGCACAAGCCGGCATCCAGCCTACGTCCAACTGCCTGCGTTGGTGGTATAGTGGTGAGCATAGCTGCCTTCCAAGCAGTTGACCCGGGTTCGATTCCCGGCCAACGCATTGCCTTTTGTACGGACAACTCCTTCTGTAACTCGTGGCTGGAGCAAAACTTTTGTATGGGTCTTTGGGCAGCAGTAAAGGACTAGGTCTCCCCGTCGGGGAATCGAACCCCGGTCTTCCGCGTGACAGGCGGAGATACTGTCCACTATACTAACGAGGAGTTGCAGAGACAGGTAGTCCTCCCCGATCAGCCCGACTGCAGCTCGCTGCAAACAGCCTTCCCATTTTCAGGAACGGCCTTGTGCGTCATTTTAGGCCATCGCTTCACAAGGAGCCAGTGCAGCCGAAAAAATCATCTAATACTATTTAAATATGAAGTGTCTGTATAAAAGGTGTTACGTTATTAAAGTAGAGAGCTTGTTTTTTAATAAAAAGCTTGGTAGGTCAGGTCAATAAGTTCATGCGTTTTTTGTTTCTTTTTCAGTGCCGGGTCCAAACAAAGACAGTTTCAGTTCTGAGAGTTTCACCTGCCAGCTGCTAATGTGTTGCGAGCATTCTTGCTGACCGCACAAGCCGGCATCCAGCCTACGTCCAACCGCCTGCGTTGGTGGTATAGTGGTGAGCATAGCTGCCTTCCAAGCAGTTGACCCGGGTTCGATTCCCGGCCAACGCATTGCCTTTTGTACGGCCAACTCCTTCTGTAACTCGTGGCTGGAGCAAAACTTTTGTATGGGTCTTTGGGCAGCAGTAAAGGACTAGGTCTCCCCGTCGGGGAATCGAACCCCGGTCTTTCGCGTGACAGGCAGAGATACTGTCCACTATACTAACGAGGAGTTGCAGAGATAGGTACTCCTCCCCGATCAGCGCGACTGCAGCTCGCTGCAAACAGCCTTTCCATTTTCAGGAACGGCCTCATTTTAGGCCATCGCTTCACAAGGAGCCAGTGCAGCCGAAAAAATCATCTAATACTATTTAAATATGAAGTGTCTGTATAAAAGGTGTTACGTTATTAAAGTAGAGAGCTTGTTTTTTAATAAAAAGCTTGGTAGGTCAGGTCAATAAGTTCATGCGTTTTTTGTTTCTTTTTCAGTGCCGGGTCCAAACAAAGACAGTTTCAGTTCTGAGAGTTTCACCTGCCAGCTGCTAATGTGTTGCGAGCATTCTTGCTGACCTGCTGACCTTGCTGACCCAACTCCTTCTGTAACTCGTGGCTGGAGCAAAACTTTTGTATGGGTCTTTGGGCAGCAGTAAAGGACTAGGTCTCCCCGTCGGGGAATCGAACCACGGTCTTCCGCGTGACAGGCGGAGATACTGTCCACTATACTAACGAGGAGCTGCAGAGACAGGTAGTCCTCCCCGATCAGCGCGACTGCAGCTCGCTGCAAACAGCCTTCTCATTTTCAGGAACGGCCTTGTGCGTCATTTTAGGCCATCGCTTCACAAGGAGCCAGTGCAGCCGAAAAAATCATCTAATACTATTTAAATATGAAGTGTCTGTATAAAAGGTGTTACGTTATTAAAGTAGAGAGCTTGTTTTTTAATAAAAAGCTTGGTAGGTCAGGTCAATAAGTTCATGCGTTTTTTGTTTCTTTTTCAGTGCCGGGTCCAAACAAAGACAGTTTCAGTTCTGAGAGTTTCACCTGCCAGCTGCTAATGTGTTGCGAGCATTCTTGCTGACCGCACAAGCCGGCATCCAGCCTACGTCCAACCGCCTGCGTTGGTGGTATAGTGGTGAGCATAGCTGCCTTCCAAGCAGTTGACCCGGGTTCGATTCCCGGCCAACGCATTGCCTTTTGTACGGCCAACTCCTTCTGTAACTCGTGGCTGGAGCAAAACTTTTGTATGGGTCTTTGGGCAGCAGTAAAGGACTAGGTCTCCCCGTCGGGGAATCGAACCCCGGTCTTCCGCGTGACAGGCGGAGATACTGTCCACTATACTAACGAGGAGTTGCAGAGACAGGTAGTCCTCCCCGATCAGCGCGACTGCAGCTCGCTGCAAACAGCCTTCCCATTTTCAGGAACGGCCTTGTGCGTCATTTTAGGCCATCGCTTCACAAGGAGGCAGTGCAGCCGAAAAAATCATCTAATACTATTTAAATATGAAGTGTCTGTATAAAAGGTGTTACGTTATTAAAGTAGAGAGCTTGTTTTTTAATAAAAAGCTTGGTAGGTCAGGTCAATAAGTTCATGCGTTTTTTGTTTCTTTTTCAGTGCCGGGTCCAAACAAAGACAGTTTCAGTTCTGAGAGTTTCACCTGCCAGCTGCTAATGTGTTGCGAGCATTCTTGCTGACCGCACAAGCCGGCATCCAGCCTACGTCCAACCGCCTGCGTTGGTGGTATAGTGGTGAGCATAGCTGCCTTCCAAGCAGTTGACCCGGGTTCGATTCCCGGCCAACGCATTGCCTTTTGTACGGCCAACTCCTTCTGTAACTCGTGGCTGGAGCAAAACTTTTGTATGGGTCTTTGGGCAGCAGAAAAGGACTAGGTCTCCCCGTCGGGGAATCGAACCCCGGTCTTCCGCGTGACAGGCGGAGATACTGTCCACTATACTAACGAGGAGTTGCAGAGACAGGTAGTCCTCCCCGATCAGCGCGACTGCAGCTCGCTGCAAACAGCCTTCCCATTTTCAGGAACGGCCTCATTTTAGGCCATCGCTTCACAAGGAGCCAGTGCAGCCCAAAAAATCATCTAATACTATTTAAATATGAAGTGTCTGTATAAAAGGTGTTACGTTATTAAATTAGAGAGCTTGTTTTTTAATAAAAAGCTTGGTAGGTCAGGTCAATAAGTTCATGCGTTTTTTGTTTCTTTTTCAGTGCCGGGTCCAAACAAAGACAGTTTCAGTTCTGAGAGTTTCACCTGCCAGCTGCTAATGTGTTGCGAGCATTCTTGCTGACCGCACAAGCCGGCATCCAGCCTACGTCCAACCGCCTGCGTTGGTGGTATAGTGGTGAGCATAGCTGCCTTCCAAGCAGTTGACCCGGGTTCGATTCCCGGCCAACGCATTGCCTTTTGTACGGCCAACTCCTTCTGTAACTCGTGGCTGGAGCAAAACTTTTGTATGGGTCTTTGGGCAGCAGTAAAGGACTAGGTCTCCCCGTCGGGGAATCGAACCCCGGTCTTCCGCGTGACAGGCGGAATTACTGTCCACTATACTAACGAGGAGTTGCAGAGACAGGTAGTCCTCCCCGATCAGCGCGACTGCAGCTCGCTGCAAACAGCCTTCCCATTTTCAGGAACGGCCTCGTGCGTCATTTTAGGCCATCGCTTCGCAAGGAGCCAGTGCAGCCAAAAAAATCATCTAATACTCATATAATCCTCTGAAAATAACTCAACATACAGCCATTATTGTCAAAATAGCTGGCAACAAAAGTGAGTACACCCTAAGTAATAGCTGTAGATATCATACAAATATTTTTGAGTTGTTTTGGGTCAATTCATGTACCCCAGGGGGTAAACCTGGTTTCGAGGGAGAGGGGAGAATTATCAGATATCTTGAAGAGACATCACCCAAAGAGGAGAACAGGATCTAAGTTCTCAATCTTTCTCATAATACCAATGACTGTAATGAAATTAAGACCATTTTACCAATCGCACTGAGACATTTAAAATGATACCAAACATGAAAAGGAAAAACAATAGATTCACAAGATACCTCATATGTGATATATAGACAATCACAGTGAACTTTTAGTGACTTGAGGAGGGAGAGGGGGGATGCATATATAAACAAGGAGATACAGTTTTTTACAATCACTTTGTTACTATTTTCAGTAACCTTGATGTCATTTTTCACAACTCTAGACACAAAACTCAAAACGGTTATCACTTGTAACACAGGCTGTCTAATGTTCAAAACATTGCATTGTGCATTCACATCTTTAAAGAAATCTTGCTCTTGCACAATCATTGGTTAAAAAAACAAATTTACTGTGAAATACCATTGAAACATAACTATAGATCACC
Source organism: Leuciscus idus (assembly GCA_021554675.1). Classification (NCBI taxonomy): domain Eukaryota; kingdom Metazoa; phylum Chordata; class Actinopteri; order Cypriniformes; family Leuciscidae; genus Leuciscus; species Leuciscus idus. Next base: position 19,048,800 of record CM038629.1, read on the forward strand.
CACACACAAGCAACAGATAGTTTCACTGTGTCATTGATCATACAATCATTAAATATTGAAGAACAAAATAGGTGATACAGGTTTCATTATGGTACTACATGTACAGTAAATACATCTCTGTAAAAGTACTGCAGTAGTAGAGAGAATACTGCAGACACAGTGGAATCATTGAACAAAGTTTGTAATATATTGATGTACAATCACAACATAGGTTTATTTGAATCAAAGCAAAAATAATTAGCTATGAAATTGAAAATAAAAGACAGTACTGTAAAACATCAAATGCAGTGTTCCTCAACTTGCTTGCTTGTACTGTAAGAAACAAAACAGGAGTGATTACTGTACTTCTACATTGTCATCAACTCTGTGTTGTGGATTTGGCCACAAGTTCTCATCTACATCACAATGGATGTTTTCATTAGCCAAACATCTTGGAAAAAACCTTCGGGCATGGCGAATCCAGGCCTGACACTGGTCTGCTGTGATGTCATTGCAGGCATCATCCATGGCCTGGAGAAGAGTGACTTGTTCATGAGGGTGCCTATCATGAACCTTCCATCTCCATGCGGAGAAAAATTCCTCAATCAGGTTAAGGAAGGGCGAGTATGGGGGTAAATATAGGGTGGTAAATTGTGCATGGGCCTGAAACCATGCTTGCACCACATGAGCATGATGGAACCTGACATTGTCCCACACAATGACATAGGTCACACCTTCAGCTCTACAAACCTGATCGAGCTCATCAAGAAAGGTGACAAGGAGAGCTGCATTATATGGTCCAATATGAGGTCTGCGTCCCACGACACCATCTTCTGATATAGCCGCACACATGGTAATGTTGTCGTTGTCCCACGCCCCACGTTGTCCAGGTACTTGGATGGTTGCCCGCTGGCCAATGAAATTCCGACCTCTCCTTGTCTTGGCCAGATTAAAACCTGCCTCATCCAAATATATGAATTTGTGATGGTAATCATCAGCATCCAGCTCCATCACACTCTAAAATTACATTTTGGAAAGAGATTACTGTACAATGTAGAATTTTTGGGAATGTTTTTACAACAGCCATCTTGAAACTGAACTTACCTGGACATACTCAGTCCTCATTTGCTTCACTGTCTGCATTTCTTTCGAAAGGCACACGGTATAGTTGTTTTATAGATACCTGGTGCCTTTTCAGTATGCGTGCAATAGTCGGCAAATTATGGATCCCACATTGTTGAACATGTCTCCATTGTCCAAGATATGCTGGCGAATTTCTGTAAGGCGAATATCATTTCTGGCCCGAACCAAATCGACCACAGCCTGCTCTTGTTGGTCAGTTAGAATTTTGCCTCTGCCTCCACTATTTGGCCTGGTCACAATTCTACAGGGAACATTAGAGTAAGAAGACACTTCAATCAATCAATCAAATTTTATTTTTAGAGCGCCTTACAACAGCCAAAAGGTGCACAAGGCGCTTTCCAGTAAAAGCATCAATAGACAACAGAAAATAAAACACAAATATACATAAAAAATAGCAGTCGAGTCAGAGTTACGTAACACAGTTACGTGTTAAAAGCTTGTCTGAACAGATGTGTTTTCAACTGCGATTTAAAAACACTCAACACGGTGATGCTTCGTAGGAGAGTTGGTAAAGCGTTCCACAGATTAGGGCCCTGGACGGCAAATGACCGGCCTCCAAACTTTTTATATTTCAATTTGGGAGTGACCAGAGAGGTGTGTTCAGAGGAGCGGAGAGTTCTGGATGGTTGGTAGACCGTTACTAAATCGGCTAGGTAGACCGGGGCCAGACCATTGATGGCCTTGAACACGAACAGCAGGACCTTATACTCCACCCTAAACCGCACCAGGAGCCAGTGGAGCGAGCGGAGGACTGGGGTGATGTGTGAGCGATTGGAGGTGTTGGTGAGGAGACGTGCTGCCACGTTTTGAACCAGTTGAAGCCGATTAAGGAGTGATTGATTAAGTCCAGTGTAGAGGGCATTGCAGTAGTCTATCCTCGAGCTGATAAAGGCATGAATGGCTTTTTCAAGGTCAGCTCGGGACAAGAATGGTTTGACCTTACTGAGAAGCCTTAGCTGGTAAAAGCTCGCCTTAACAACTGCACTAATCTGTTTATCATACTGCAAATTTTTGTCAAAAATAACACCCAAGTTACGCACAGTGGGTGCAAACTGAGGTGTTAGAGGACCAAAACTGAGAGAACTGTTGGGTGAGTCAGGGCTGAACAGGATGTACTCAGTCTTTCCTTCATTCAGAAGGAAATTCTGGGAAAGCCACTGCTTGATGTCCTGAAGGCAGTTATAAAGGGGGTCCAGCGCAGAACGATTGTTCAGAATCACAGGAAGGTAGATCTGGAGGTCGTCTGCATAGAAATGAAAATGAACGTTATGATTGGAGATGAGTTGTCCAAGTGGCAGCATATAGAGAGAGAACAGAACAGGACCGAGAATGGATCCTTGAGGCACACCGGATGACAGAGGGGCAGATGAGGAGGAAAAGTCGTCGAGCATTACTGAAAAAGTTCTGTTAGTGAGATATGAGGAGAACCAATTGAGCACTGCGCCCTGCAGAACAACAACATGTTGTAGACGGGAGATGAGGATGGCATGATCCACGGTGTCAAATGCAGCGGTAAGGTCCAGTAGCACCAAAACCACAGAGCTTTTACTGTCCAGAGCTCCAAGAATGTCATCATGGACCCTCAGTAACGCTGATTCAGTGCTATGTCTAGACCTGAAACCGGACTGAAATTTATCACTAATGACGTGCAGTTGTAGGTGAGACTGAAGCTGGGAGAAAACAAGCTTCTCCATCAACTTAGACAGAAGTGACAGGTGAGATATTGGTCGAAAATTGGACAATATCTAGGTTGGGTTTCTTGAGCAGCGGTCTAACAATGGCGTGTTTGAGAGCAGTGGGAACAGTCTCCATACTAAGACAGCGGTCTATGAAGGAGACAAGAAAAGGACCTACGATGTCAATAGCCTCTTTCAAAATCCTGGCAGGAACAGCGTCTAGAGGGCAGGTGGTAGGCTTCAGCTCATGGACAGCTTTTTTGAGGTCCTCCAGAGTAACTGCATCAAAGTTCTCCAGCACGCATTGCATGCATTGAGCCAGGGGTCCAATGGACCTTTGTTCGTCTTTACCTTGTAGGGAGCAGGAGGAACAGCACAGATGTCAAACCATATGAGAGAGTGGTCAGAGATGGGAAAATCCAGGACCTCACAGGTTGACACTATCACCCCACGAGAGATAATAAGGTCAAGGGTGTGACCTAACCTATGAGTGGGACGGGATATGGACTGGGTAAGGTCCAATGAATCTAAAAGTGCCTTAAAATCATTAGCAGGTTTATCAGAGGGGCAGCAAACGTGAATGTTAAAATCACCACAGATTAGAATATTATCAAACTTTGCCAGAAACTCTGTCAGAAACTCTGAAAACTCATTTAAAAAATCCTTATTTAGCTTTGGTGGCCAGTAGATTACTGCACATAAGATAGGACAGGGTAGTGTGAGCACAAATGCTTGTAACTCAAAGCTGGAATACCCTCTAGTGGACAGCTGGCGGCATATCAAGGACTGTCTGTCTGTAGTAGCTATCCCCCCGCCCCTACCCATTTGCCGCGGGGTGTTTAGGTAAAGATAGCCAGAGGGGAGGAGTTCCGAAAAGGCACTGACGTCACCTGGGGGAAGCCAGGTTTCGGTGAGGAAAAACAAATCCAGATTGTGAGAGGAGATGACATCATTGAGGACAAATGTTTTGTTATTGAGCGATCTGGTGTTACATAATGCCATGCAGAATGTGGTCGAGTTGACAGGCGGCGATGTCACACGAGGAATTGGACGGAGGTTTCCTTGGACGCAACCCCGGGTAGATGTTTTGACGCGGCGGGGACACGGAAATGGAACGCCAGTGTTGGAATTAACCGGCCGAAGCCATCGGTAGCATTCCCATGATCTTCTAGCACTGCCAAGTCCTGATTGATTTTCACTCCTCGGTGACAGAGAATCCAGGTGAGTCCTCAGCCTGACATGTAATCCCCTTCTCCGACCGCGTCTTCTGCGACGCTTACTGCCTGGTAGCAGACAGACAGGGCGTCTCAGGTAAGAAGGAATTAATGTCAACAGTGGCGGTGGTGGTTTGAAGGACTGGGCATTTAAGAGGCGATTAGTTGTAAAACGCAATTCCAACAGCGTAGTGCGATCATAAACAATAATCGGCGAGACGGTAGCAAAAACAAACATGAAAAAACAGAGAAGCAAGTGGCAGGCCAAACATAGCGGCACCATCTTCAATGTCTCAGCAAGACACTTGGTCACATCACCTATCCTGTGATACACATTGGTATGCAGTCATTTGACAATTGAGAGTAGCATAACGTTTAGTGCATGCTGATAACTTACCGGTTCTCATTGCGGAAAGTTCTGATTATTGAGGCCACGGTTGACCTTCTGAGGTTTGGTTGTATCATTGTAGCCGCCTCAGTCATTGTCATGCCATGATTTATGACATGGTCTACAACTATTGCCTGAATTTCATTGGACCTACATAATATACTTTATGCTGTTGCTGCCACTGTCTTGGTCCGTGGCCTTGTCCTCTACCACGTTCCCCCACACCTCTCAAACGAGGCCCACGACCACCTCTCAGAAGGGGTGCCTGTCCCCTGCCATTCCTTTGACCAACACGTCTTCCTCCCACCCCTGCTTGACCTCCATTGTGACCTGGATCACCTGCTGGCTCCATGTTACGTATCACTATGCTCTTGCAATTGGATCCCAATCAACTCTTTATATACTCATTCCACAATGTGCACTCAATCATCAGTAACGAGTTGGCAGAATTGGACAAGCAATTACAAGGGCCTGCATCTATACAATGCCATACTGTCAATACTGTAAATAGTCTGAAAAGGTGGTACAGTATTTGGGACCATAGACACAGTGTCTGATGAAGTATTATGATAAAATATTAGGCTACATCCATAGATATTGTAGTCTAATTGGTTCATGCTCCACGCTAATTGGTGACAATAAATCTCGTTATCTTGAAACTTTCATGATTTAAACATGGAAGATTGTTTGTCTGTTTCCATACAACTATGCATTAAGAGTAATGCAACAGTTACTTATCATTGTGAGCAGTTGTATCAATTGATAGTTAGATCATTATAAGGAAATGAATAGACACTCATTTGAAATGTAATGTGTGAATTGCCTTTTGAAATAGTAGTACTTTGATGTTAAAGGGATAGTTCACCCAAAAATAAAATTCTGTCATCATTTACTCACCCTCAAGTTTTTTCAAACCTGTATGAATTTCTTTTTTTCTGCTGAACACAAAAGAAGATATTTTGAAAAATGTCGGTAACCAAACAGTTGATGGACCCCAATGACTTCCATAGTAGGAAAAAAAAATACTATGGAAGTCAATGGGGTCCATCAACTGTTTGGTTACAGACATTTTTCAAAATATCTTCTTTTGTGTTCAGCAGAAAAAAGAAATTCATACAGGTTTGAAACAACTTGAGGGTGAGTAAATGATGACAGAATTTTTATTTTTGGGTGAACTATCCCTTTAAGTTGTGTCATATTGAACAGGTGATTTTTGCTGAATGAACAAATGATCTAAGTTTTATGTGTATTGTATCCAAGCAATTGAGAAAATGGTTAGAGTTTTGAAAAATGTGCATTTTGATCATTGGTTGTGAGTTTTGTGTCTAGAGTTGTGAAAAATGACATCAAGGTTCTGAAAATAGAACCAAAGTGATTGTAAAAAACTGTAAGTTTGGACAAGACAATGTCCTGTGCTCTTTCTTTGCGATCTTCTGTCCAGGCTGCGTTTTATTGCTGTATTGCAGGGTGAGTTTTATCTCAGCTTAGCAGGAAAATCAGTTCTTACAATGGAAATATTCAGAGGTGTAAAGTACTTGAGTAATTTTACTTGATTACTGTACTTAAGTATTATATTTTGAGATTTTTACTTTACTTGAGTACAATTAAAAATCAATACTTTTACTTTTACTTAATTACATTTTTTAGAAAAAAGTACTTTTTACTCCTTACAATTGAATTTAGTCAAAAAGTACTACGTTTTTGGAGATCACTTCATTCTATTTTCCCTTGCTATTACCAAACCAATTGAATTACGCTGATGCCCAGTTTAATTTAAATGTTATTTATTCTGCCAATGAGATTCGTTTTCACATTCCATGAAATTGGTCAGACATGTTCATTGGTCCTTTGGAAGTGACATCATGTCGCATCTATTACCACAATGCACAGCACCTTGACCTGGAAATTAGAGAAATTATAACAGTCAATCAGTGGAAGAAAATGGAGGAAGAACGTGATTCAGCTGTGAACACAGTCCAAAATCAGCCACAGTATCAAGAGCACCCATGGCCGTACCTTAGCGAATTCTTTTCTTTTAGTGGTATTAGTAAGGATTCATAAAAGATTAAATGTGTCCTTTGTCTCCCGCTTAATAAGGAAATATCGGCCTTCAAAAGATTTTTTTTTGCATGTTTTGACCTTGACGGCGCGCCTTTTGTAGGCCTATTTTCACTAATGCATGCGATTGACAATATAAGGCTCACGTAATAAAATGTTAGGAATGCATTTGTAATTGTCTGTAAATGATTTGCTATGGTAACGTTAGTAGGTCCACGGGAAATTTGCCGCCTATTGCAGTATTACTTTGAATCATAATCGTTCCGTGCTCTCATTGTGTTTGAATTCATGCACAACACAAGAAAAGATATCCATGAACTGATCCGAGAACCGAGAAAATGTGTTTCTGCTACAAGACCTGGATTACCAAAAATCATGTTGTATTGTCAAAACTAATGTAATGAAATCAATTCACCCTGTCATGTCAGCCTTACAGTCCTGTGTTTTTGTCAATATAATCAGAAAAACAAATTCATGTTTGATAGTCACTAAATGCTACTGTATTTCTAAAATCAACAAGTATTTAACATTATAAAAAGTGTGCAATTGGCTGCAAATGGCAGTTTTATTAATGCTGTAATCAGAGAGTGCATAAGTGTAATTGTTACATTTATATTGCATACAATATAAAGACATTTACATTTATATTGCATACAATATAAGGTACATCATTCAAGGACTTAATCCTTTCAGCACTGTTGATCTGCCATCATTTAAAGAGCTGATTAGTACACTGCAGCCTGGCAGTTCTGTCATTACAAGGCCTACTTTACGCTCCAAGATAGCTGAAGCTGCTCTGATCATGAAACAGAAAGTGACTGCTGCCATGAGTGAAGTTGAATGGATTGCAACCACAGTGGATTGTTGGAATGCACGTAGAAAGTAATTCATTGGTGTAACTGCTCACTGGATCAACCCTGAAAGTCTTGAAAGACATTCCGCTGCACTTGCCTGCAAAAGATTAAAGGGCTCTCATACTTTTGAGGTACTGGCCAGTGCCATGAATGATATCCACTCAGAGTATGAAATATGTGACAAGGTTGTTTGCACAACCACAGACAGTGGTTCCAACTTCCTGAAGGCTTTCAGAGTTTTTGGTGTGGAAAACAATGATATCGAGACTGAGGCAAGAAGGTGTGCAAGTAATGACACTGATTCTGAAGGCTGTGGTGAGGGAAGTGATGGTGTGGAATTCCAAAACGCCTCTCGAGTCCTGGACCATGACGATGGCTTCAAATTCCACCTACCAAAACATCAAAAGTGTGCCTGCTACATACTTAACCTAGTCTCAAGCGTTGATGCCCAAAAAGCTCTCTCAAATGAACACTACAAGAAACTCTACAGATCTGTCTTTGGCAAGTGCCAAGCTTTATGGAATAAAAGCAGCCGATCGGCTCTAGCAGCTGAAGCTGATGAAGCAGAAAGCAGGCTTCAGCTTTTAAGGCCAAACCAAACACGGTGGAATTCAACTTTCATGGCTGTTGACAGAATTCTTCAAATATGCAAAAAAACAGGAGAAGGCGTACTTAGGAATATATGCACCTCTCTTGAGGTTCCAATGTAAGTGTTTTTCCCCTCTATTGATGTAAACAAATTTGGGTTGTTGTTGTATACTCTTTGATTATGATGATTTCTCCTGTAGGTTTAATCCAGCAGAAATGCTGTTCTTGACAGAGTGGGCCAACACAATGCGTCCAGTTGCAAAAGTACTCGACATCTTGCAAGCAGAAACGAATACACAGCTGGGGTGGCTGCTGCCTAGTGTCCATCAGTTAAGCTTGAAACTTCAGCGAATCCACCATTCTCTCAGGTACTGTGGCCCACTTGTGGATGCCCTACAACAAGGAATCCAAACACAATTCAAGTATATGTTTGAAGATACTGAGATCATCGCAGCTGCCATCCTTCTCCCTAAATTTCGGACCTCTTGGGCCATGTCCACACCAATACGTTTTAGTTTGAAAACGTATGTTTTTCTCTCCGTTTTGGCCTTCCGTCCACACTGAGACGGCGTTTTTATTACAGTTTTTCTCAAATGCTAAAACACAAAAGCCAATCCTCTAAACCAAATGACCAGTTGTCTAAACACATTTACTAAATCTAGTCATCATTTTCCAATATCATAAACACATTTCACATGAAGACACAATTCACAAAACACAATCCTCCGTTCTCATAAATCTTAACACATTTTTTGCAAGTTGCAAAAGAACTCTGCTCATATTCTCAAATGAAAGCTCATGTGATGCAAAATGCTTGCCACAGTCAGCAATATTTGAACACAATGAACACACCTGGCGTCAATCATTACACACAACGACTCAAAATTGAAGACACTTGTTGCTAATGCTGTGACCACATGTATAAAAGCAAGTTCAGAGTGCACAGTTTGCTGAAGATTCCAAACAAACACAATGGATGAAGGCAGAGTCAGGGGAAGCGGAATTTGAGTCAGAGGAGGGAGAAGAGCTGGCCATGGAAGAAGAGGAGCAGGCCAACGAGGAAGAGGAGTTCAAATCAGAGGAGGAAGAGGAGGAGGCCAACGAGGAAGAGGAGGAGGCCAACGAGGAAGAGGAGGAGGCCAACGAGGGAGAGGAGGAGGCCAACAAGGGAGAGGAGGAGGCCAACAAGGGAGAGGAGGAGGCCAACAAGGGAGAGGAGAAGGTCCAGGAGGGAGAGCAAGACAACCTCGCACCATCATTACGGACGAGATGCGAGCAACAGTCATTGACCATGTCATTGTCCATGGCATGACAATGGCTGAAGCAGGACTAAGAGTCCGTCCAAACCTGAGTAGGTTCACCGTGGCCACCATTATTAAGGCAATAGACAGAGTTCTCCGGCGCCAAAAGATGCGGATGAAACAGGTCTATAGGGTTCCCTTTGAGCGCAACTCTGCGCGACACAAAGACCTACGTTACGAGTATGTGCAAGTAAGTATACATCCATGTTCACAGTACAGTTAGTGGACATACTGTGTTGCTCAGTGGCCTACATTACTTCTGGACAATACTGTGCAACCTGATTGACTGTTGTTCTGAACACCTGTGCACTTTCACATTTTCACAGAGGATATTACAGTTGGACTCGATGGCCAGACCTCATGAGTACCTCTTCCTGGATGAGGCTGGCTTCAACCTGCAGAAACGAAGGCAAAGAGGCTGTAACATCATTGGCCAAAGAGCCATCACTGAGGTTCCTGGCCAACGGGGGGGTAATATTACTCTTTGTGCAGCCATGGGTTCGGAGGGGCTTGTCCACCGGCATGCTGTCCTTGGGTCTTACAACACCCAACGTCTCCTCACCTTCCTAGAGGAGCTAAAAGACATCCTCCTGGACCGCCAACAACACCATCCTGGGCCCGCACATCACATTTATGTGATCATTTGGGACAACGTACGCTTCCACAGAACAAACCAAATCAGAGAGTGGTTCACCACCAACAGTAACCACTTTTTAAACGTCTGTCTGCCACCCTACTCCCCTTTCCTGAACCCTATAGAGGAGTTCTTCTCATCGTGGAGATGGAAGGTTTATGACAGACAACCATACACTAGAGAGAACCTCCTAAGGGCAATGGAGCTGGCCTGTGTTGACATCCCAGTGGAGGCCTTCCAAGGATGGATTCGCCATTCCAGGGCGTTTTTCCCGCGGTGCCTGGCAAGAGACAATATAGCCTGCGATGTGGATGAGGTGATGTGGCCCGATGCAGCTCAGCGACATGATGCCGCACAGTGATTGTGGTGTGAATAAAGTAAATAAAAAAAACTTCACACCCTGATCATGTTTTCAAGAGTACTGTTGTGTGCAATAGATTCTGTTTTTGCATTGAGTTGTGTTACAGTAGTGTACATGCAGAATTTACTATAGATTTATACTCTTTATATGAAACTCACAAATCTAAATGCCTAATCCTCTGCAGAGATCTAAGAAGATCCATTACTGTAAAGTTTCTAAAAATATGCATTGGCAGTTATGAAACAAAGAACCTTCTCACAAATTGAGCATTGTGTTTTCAATTGTTTTGCTGTAGTGTGTAATGATGTGTATAGTGTTTACATTTTTGAAAGCTTCGAGCTGCTCTTTTGGTGTGAAAGTTTGAGTTTTGAAGTGAGAAGGTGTGGTTGTGTTTAGAAAAGGGTGTTGTGTTTAGACATTGGGGAACATGGAGGAAACGTTTGTGAAATGTGTTTTAGCATTTGAGAAAAACTGTAATGAAAACGAAGCTTTTTTAAAATGCACTCCAAAGTGGATACATTTGAAAATGCCGTTTTTACGTTGTAGTGTGGACTGAAACCGGTGGTATTTAAAACTGATGACATAACAGATATTCATGTTTATACCAGTGTTGTGCCTGTTATGTGCTATTCACTTTCACACTGTTGCTAAAAATATTCTACATTGCACACTATTCATATCACAGTCCTGCAAAGATGACAGAATTCACTTACATTTGCTGTCCTGCGGCAATACATGAGAGCAGTTGCGTTTTAGACCAAACATATGGTGACTGCGTGCGACCTGGACCGCATCAGTGAATGGTGAGATATTTTACTAAATAAAATGATCCTGTCAGAAGAATTGCGTGATAACTTCATTATTTATATTTCCATCTGAATCATATCAGTGATCTTTTGTGGGGTTTTACGCATGCGCAGTAAGGTGAATTTATCGTTTTCAGGCGTTTTTCAAAAGTTTCTCATCCACACTGAAACGTCCGAAAACGCCTGAAAACGCTAGTGTGGACGGAGAGCGTTTATAAACGAAAACGCCATTTTCAAATGTATCCGGATTAATGTAGATGTAGCCTTGGACCAATTATTAAACCATCATAAAACGAGGTAAATTAATACAAGCAACATACACTTGACGAATTCTAATCTGGGCAACATTTGAGCCATACCAATTTTTTATTTTATTTTTGCACTTTTTAGGAATATTATGAGCCGATCCCACATCAATTTGGCTGTGATCTCAATATGAATATTGATGTATAGTATTCATGCAGCAGGTTGTAGTTATCCCTCAGTGTTTCTTGAAACAAAACTCTCATATCATATGTGGCTTGGAAATGCTGTTAGAATTTATGCTAACATAAGGGATTTGCATGATTTTAGACATTTAGATGTAGATGACTGCACGTAAATGTAATTAATGACAAAACCCATAAAATTTGTTTCCAGAAGCCCCTCAACCAAACCTTTCTCTGTGTCTGCTCACTCTGCTTGTAGGCATGGACTACATCAGACTGCATCTGGAGCCTTTGGACCACAATAAGGAATTGGCCAATAGTTCATCTGATGATGAAGATTTTTTTGCTTCTTTTAAACCGACAACACATGAAGTTGGATGGATATCTGGCCTGTGTTTCAGACACCAGGGAGTCTCTGAGTAACATTTTTGAGTACTTCTTACACCTCTGGAAATATTTATATTCAGTTATTTGTGGTGAGTATGCAATAAATCAGGTAGACCAAACAGTGTCTTTCTTGAGTTTTATTCTTGCAAGAAAGCCATTCACACTGTTTTCTGCCGTGAAAAGTCAACCTCGCCTAGCGCGGGATGTTTTTATATACGCACACACATTACCATATTTAGAAATGGTAAAGTACTCAAAGTGTTCAAAATCTCACTTCTGTTCCTAACAGTCAAGTCTAGCTCCTGCAAAAGATAGTTTCAAGGATGTGCACAGACACAAAAACAAGTTGTTGTAACTTCTTATCAGAGCCTGCCAGTAAATTTCCACATAAGACTCCATACAGAGACCCAAATCGTATAAAAAAAATAAAAAAATAAAAAAAAAGGCTAAGAAATAAGTTTTCCACTACACCTGCCTATACAGTAGAAAGGCAAAAAAAAATTAATAAAATAATTGCTAACTGACTAGAGAAAACATACCAAATAGGTATGAAAACTTCAATACCTATAATGCAATGAGCATGTTGTCGCCCAAGGCAACTCCCACCAGTCTGCTATGGATGCGCTTAACAGAGTCAAATAGCAAATGCTTAGTCATGATTGTGTTAACACTTTTTTGTTCCCGGGTGCAAGAATTCAAAGAGTAAATGTATAGCGTAAGTGAGTGACTTTAGGTTTCCAGTGAAGCATCCAGCACGTTGTAGACATAGAACAGTTATTTAAGGGTAGGTCTAACACTGAAAATTGTATTGTACTGTCAATAACCTTCTGTTGATTCAACTGTCCATGGGTAGGGGATAAAAGAATGTGGAAGTATAATCTATAGTTTTCACAAAAGCCCAGACTTTTGTTGACAAATAAACATGAATTTTTCGGTTCAGGTAATACGGCGAATGGGTAAATTTTTTTTATTTACGAGTACTACCAATATTGTAACAATACAAAGCGGGTTGAAAACTGGCAAAGTTACACTTAACGGCTTTTCATCAGTGACTGTTCATTTGATACACAAGTTTTAGTTCTGCAGTGAAACTTTCCACAGTCAAATCACCTTTGTACGGAGCCCCCCTAGTCCCACTTTGGCAAAAAAAAATTTATTATAACTATCTTGTGGCCTCAAGATAGTAACTCGTGGCCTCAAGATAGTAACTCGTGGCCTCAAGATATATCTCGTGGCCTCAAGATAGTATCTCGTGGCCTCAAGATACTAACTCGTGGCCTCAAGATAGTAACTCGTGGCCTCAAGATAGTATATCTCGTGGCCTCAAGATAGTAACTCGTGGCCTCAAGATACTAACTCGTGGCCACGAGAAAGTGCGTTTTTTCAAGGCGAACGTTTCCATGTTAATGTTTCCATGGCGACACGTCACGCGATTGACCGCAGCCACAATAAAACTGTATGACAGATGTGTCGCTTTTATTTCGCTTTCCTTTTTTATTCAAAATATTCACAAACTTGCTTACCATGTCATCAACTAGCCTATCTGATATTCCGATTCTCACATACGTGTAAGTGAGTGTGTTTAGTCGTTTAAAAACCTTTATAAATAATCTTGATCTATAATAACATGATGGGCGCTGCAATGTTGTCCGTCGGATTTACAGCACGTGAATTCATCAGTTTCTCCCGAAATAAATGCAAGAAAGTGGCCGGTGAACTGAGAAGAATAGAGTAAACTTTATAGTTCCTTGTCTTGCACTATGTTTGTCTTGAATAACACATGTCGGCAAATTATATTTGAATAGATTGTTATTGCTGCTTCACAGACATCAGTGTGTTTTACAAACTCCAAATGTATTGTTTTACTCGTGCTTATGTGTATTTAAATATCTGAAACCAAAAATAAACATTATGAAGTTGAAAAAACTGCTTAGTTGTGATGACAGCGCTGAACGCGTCCGACTCTGGCTCAGCGCCAGCCAATGCGCGAAAGCACAGTTTGAATCTGGCAGCACTAAACATTCTAAATGTGGCGCCGTACTCTCAGGGGCTAGTTGATGACATGGTAAGCAAGTTTGTGAATATTTTGAATAAAAAAGGAAAAGCGAAATAAAAGCGACACATCTGTCATACAGTATTATTGTGGCTGCGGTGTATCGCGTGACGCGTCGCCATGGAAACATTAAAAGGAACGTTCGCCTTGAAAAAACGTACTTTCTCGTGGCCACGAGTTAGTATCTTGAGGCCACGAGTTAGTATCTTGAGGCCACGAGTTACTATCTTGAGGCCACGAGTTACTATCTTGAGGCCACGAGTTACTATCTTGAGGCCACGAGTTACTATCTTGAGGCCACGAGTTACTATCTTGAGGCCACGAGTTAGTATCTTGAGGCCACGAGTTACTATCTTGAGGCCACGAGATATACTATCTTGAGGCCACGAGTTACTATCTTGAGGCCACGAGTTACTATCTTGAGGCCACGAGATACTATCTTGAGGCCACGAGATACTATCTTGAGGCCACGAGTTACTATCTTGAGGCCACAAGATAGTTATAATAATTTTTTTTTGCCAAAGTGGGACTAGGGGGGCTCCGTACCTTTATTTATATAGCACTTTATATAATACAGATGGTTTCAAAGCAGCTTTACAGTGACAACAGGAGAATTATGCAGGTTTAACACTTCTCTACAGTGTGAATTCTCATGTGTTTTAAGGTTTCCTTTTTGATTGAAACTCTTTCCACACTTTTGGCAGGTGAAAGAGCTCTCTCCTGTGTGAATACCCAAGTGCCTGTTAAGGGTTCCTTTTTGAGTGAAACTCTTTCCACACTGATGGCAGGTGTAAGAGCTCGCTCCAGTGTGAATTCTCATGTGAATTTTAAGGTTACATTTTTGAGAGAAGCTCTTTCCACACAGTTGGCAGGTGAAAGGCTTCTCTCCAGTGTGATTTCTCATGTGGGAATCAAGGGATTTTTTATATGTGAAACTCTTTCCACACTGAGGGCATGTGTAAAGCTTCTCTCCAGTGTGAAGTCTCATGTGGAGTTTAAGGTTTCCTTTTTGAGTGAAGCTCTTTCCACACTGTAGGCAGGTGAAAGAGCTTTCTCCAGTGTGTATTCCCATGTGGATTTTAAGGTTTCCTTTTTGAGTGAAACTCTTTCCACACTGTTGGCAGGTGTAAGAGCTCGCTCCAGTGTGAAGTCTCATGTGGATTGTAAGGTTTCCTTTTTGAGTGAAGCTCTTTCCACATTGTTGGCAAGTGAAAGAGCTCTCTCCAGTGTGAACTCTCATGTGCCTGTTAAGGGTTCCTTTTTGAGTGAAGCTCTTTCCACACTGTTGGCAGGTGTAAGAGCTCTCGCCACTGTGTATTTCCATGTGGATTTTAAGGTTTCCTTTTTGAGTGAAGCTCTTTCCACACAGTTGGCAGGTGAAAGGGTTCTCTCCAGTGTGATTTCTCATGTGGGCATCAAGGGATTTTTTATATGTGAAACTCTTTCCGCACTGAGTGCATGTGTAAGGCTGCTCTCCAGTATGAAGTCTCATGTGGATTTTAAGGTTTCCTTTTTCAGGGAAACTCTTTCCACACTGATGACATACAAAACAGTTCTCTCTCGAGTGAATCTTCATGTGGTTTTTAAAGTGTACTTTACGTGTGAATCTCTTTCCACACTGATCACATCTGAATGGCTTTTCTCCACTATGACTGTTCATGTGATACTTAAGGTTTAGTGCTGCCGTGAAACTCTTTCCACACAGTCTGCAGGTATAAGGCTTCTCTCCACTGTGAATTCTCATGTGTTTCTTAAGGTTTCCTTTTTGTGCAAAACTCTTTCCACACTGAAAGCAGGTGAAATAACTTCCAGTTACTGTCTTCAGAGCTGTTTTTTGCGAGGAAGTCTTGTCAGTCTGTGAGCAACTAAATGATTTTTCTCGAGGTAAAGCATGATGTTTCTGGTATGGATCTTTCTCTTCTATTTCATTCAGGTCTTCACGCTCATCTTTCAGTGGCATCAGGTCTAAGCAAAAAAGAGACAAATAAAAGTTAACCTCCGTTTAATGGCACAAAGCAAAAAACATTTAGACACGTAAGGCATCAAAACCAACAAAAAAGCATCAAAACCAAAAACATGAAAATTAGTTCCCATAACTGCTAAGAAACTGAAAGAACCGTTTCTCTGCTCCTTGTCAATATTGTCAAATATTTGCTTTGTTTAGGACTTGTCCAAAAACTTTAAAACTGGCAGTTATCAAACCCTTTAAAAAACGGTAAAATTTTGATGGTCTCTTTTTACACATTCTGTTGACTATAGGTAAAGATACACCTACAGGTTTACTAACCCTGAGTATTAATACGGTTACAATAACTTGACGTGTACTTACAAAGTTACTTATAGTCAGTAAAATGTTTGAGGGACCATCAAAATAAAGGGTTAGCAGATATTAAGCAGACAGTCTACTAATACATAGGTGGAACACATAGGTGCAACGTTACTTATAGACAACAGAATGTTCAAAGGGGATCATCAAAATAAAGAGAAACACACACACACACATTCGTCTGAACTGATTAATTAAAGACCAATCTCATATCTGACATTTCTTGTCAACAATATTAGAAAAATATTGTCCTCAACTATAATCACTCATGCAGAATAAAGTTACATTCACAACACAGACCACAACATTCTCTTGGGCAGCTTGAGAATTATGTTGACATTTGTGGACAAGCATCAGCATGGTTCAGGTCCTATCTATCCAAACACTACAACTTAGCTTCTGTAAATGAAGAGATAGCTCATCAAACACAAGTATTGGTCTCCCACATGACTAAGTATTAGGTCCTCTGCTTTTCTCCTTCGAGCGACATCATTAGATTTCACTATGTTGAGAAGATTAATACTTAGTTTTATATTTCCTGAGTTATAGACAGTTATATACAACCTGACAAAACATAACTCTGTAGCAGCGAGTATATTAATGTTATAAGAGATGGGATGGCAAATTAATTTCTTCTATTAAATTCTGGCAAAACAGAATCATTAGTTATTGGATCAAAAACCTCTGCACACAAGATTCTAGATCTTGATGGACTTACTGTTATGTGTACAAGAATTGTATCCTTGAAAAGGCGATTCTATATACTGTAACAATGGCATCTGCTTTTCGCATTAAGTGGATCATGTGATGGTAAAACACATCGTCTTTGTCCTTGCTGGTTAATAATTGCCCCACGAGGACCAATTTACCAGCACCCATGTGACTCGTATCCCCCAACTTTACAGCCTCATGACATTCCGCACACACACACAAACACCCTTTTGTGTATAACTGAGAATAAGAGAAATATCTGTTATTTTATTTTATAATGTGTGTACCTTCCTATATGCACGTGTGATAGAGGTTTGGTTTGCTGAGTATAGTTTTGAATTCTAAATGTTCATTGAAGGGAATTCCTCAGTCGTGTCTTGTTGTAACCCTACCTCAGACCATAAAACTTTACGACCCAGGAAAGCAGGCATTCCAGCATTACACACACACACACTCTGGACTTTGAAACAGATATTCCCCCACATAACAAGCCACTGAATGTTGATATGTATTCCTATGTTTCTCAAAGTGTCGTCACTTGCCATAACGGAAACACTGACAACTTTATTGTGTGTTTAATCAAACTTTATTTGTGTGTAATTATGCATATAAGTGTAACGTTATGTTTCCCCAATCTTTACCTGTCATAATTGATATCTCTGTAATCCTCTCCATCTCACGGAGACGAATCTTGACTGCAAAGTACAATAATATGCATTTGTTCCAGGAAATATCATATTTCTAAGTATGAATCCTTTCCCTCATAAGACATATGGAAAAAGGGGGCGTGTTTTTCTTCACACAAAGAAGACTTCTTCCCGCTACAGATCAGAAGTTTTGATTCGCTCTGTCCCCAAAACAGGGCGTAAACAGATGTCTGTTAAAAGGAAGAGACCCCCACTTCTCTCTCTCTTCTCTTCTCTCTTCGATCGCTCTTCTCTCATCGATCTCCTCTTCTCCCCGGCTTCAAGAAACATCTGAAAGGCTCAGGCCTTCTCCTCGGACCAACACATGTTCGAGTCGTAGCTGCCGTTCTTTGCAACTAAGTTCCTATCGCCTTTCCCCTCGACAAGGGAAACGACTGAACTTTCTCGGTAACGTTAAATTCAAGTGAGCCTTTACATCGTTTTTCGAAACGACCCAGAAGACGAAGCTAGACGCAAACCAGCCGGACACGTGCACGCGCGCGTCCCCTTTTCAGCATCACACTGAAAGAGTACCACATCTCGCAAGTATCTTTCTCTCTAACAGCTGATTCCTGGTGTTTAGCTTGTAGGTCTGCGAATTAAGTTACCCTCTATCTCTTAACTCTTTATTTCATTCTTTCTTTCTTTCTTTCATGTCATTCATTCCGATCACGTCATGTTTGTTTAAATGTTTGTTTGTTTTATTGTTTGCATTTTACGTACGTTTATATTTGTAGCTTATAATCTCTAGCGTGTGCCATTTTATTAATAAACCCATTTATACTTTTAACTGTCTCTGTGTTTGAAAAGCCACTTTTTATAAAGTCAATGAAACAAAAGATCTATAAAGCTACAGGCTCTATATTATAAAACTACTTTGAGTAGTTTTAATTTATAAACCCAAAGAGGTTTTATCTTCGTGGCCAGAAGATAAACTTTCTTGGAGTTTTGTAAACAGGAATACTTCTTCTTAACTGTGATAGTCTTACACTTATTCGCGGGACGAATAACGGATGACGAAACCAGTTACAGAACGAGGCATTTCCTATAATTGATAAAGTAAATGCATATGCGATTTTTGAATTATGACCATGAGTTATGATTATTAATATTTCTAAAATTCCCTATATCCTTGAGCTAATTCGCATTAACCCAGAGGCATTTACGCTACAACACACAAAGAGGGTCTGGGCTCTCACACAGATGCTTTGATTGCATCTGCATTTGAAGGGATGATTGAGAAGAGGAAAATCCCCAAAGAGTAGGTGCAAGTAGTACTAAAAGAATGCGCACAACATGACCAAAGCGACGGAGGAGATTGGAATTCCAAGTTTACCATGCATAGCACACACATAGGTGTCCTTTCGCAGCGCAGCATTGCTGATGTTGTGGCCTTGGGAAAGAAGGGATTCATACATTTTGGGGCATCTCGCCCAGGGGGCGGGGTTACGTCCAGCGTCACATCTCTCATGCGGGTTCTAGTCGACCAGGGTCAGCGCGCACCAGCGGGGACCCGTCAAAGATTCTATAGTTTTTCCAACCGTCTCTGGACTCGTCTGTTGAGTGGGAAGTTAACGTTACCCTGTGTATATCTTTTTGCATGATGGAGGGTAAGTTTTTAATCATGTTAGATTGTTTTCCTGTTTAGTTAAGATTTCGACTGTTAGATAGATTAGCTAGATAGAGTAATCTTGGCCAACTTCAAATTACGTGGTGCAAACCTGTCCTCTTTTGGTGAAAATAGTTATTGTAAGACTTTTCTAAACGTAATTATTACAGTATAATTTACTGCTAGCTAACTTGGTTTAAAATGCTAGCGTTAGGTAATCTTGGCCAACTTCAAATTACGTGGTGCAAACCTGTCCTCTTTTGGTGAAAAAAGTTATTGTAAGACTTTTGTAAAACTTTTTTTTAAAACTTTTTTTTAGCACTGCTTCACCTGTAGTCTTACAGAAGCCTCATCTGGTTTGCACCCCTGGTTTGTGTTAACGAAATATTAATGTTTTATAGATCTGCCTTGGATGCCTCCACATTCCGAAGTTGTCAAGAGAGATGGGGGATACATTTCCGTAATTGTAAAGTCGGAGGAGGATCTGACACACCATGCACACCATGAAATATATTTTTTAATTGACTTGATAACGGGTTAAGGTTAACAACCTTTTTTTTTTTTTTTACTGTGTATTTGTATTTTATTTAACTATTTCACTACCTGCATGAATGGGCTGTTCTGACTTATTGATAATTGATTAATTAAATGTTCTATTTATTGTGTATTGACATGATTAAAATCTTGCATAAAGGCCTGTTTCTATTTCATAATTCCACCTGTAATAGCAGTATTGAGTCTAATTAGTCGTTACTGCTTGAATCACCTAAAGAAGAAACATGAACTGGTTAACTGGAGTTTACTGGAAGTTTACTTTTCTTTTCTGCAATACAATAAGTAGGCCTAACTTTATCGAGGTAAAAGTTTCCCCGCTGTCACCAGACGTAGGTCTAGGAGTGGAGAGAAGAGTGACAAAATCACGGTAGGACTGTGCAAACAAAGTAGGCTATCTGTCTAGCATTGCCATGTCAGTGTATTGATTCATTGTCCCTTCATAGTTTGTAAGAGACATTTCAGGTTGGATGTATTTAATAAACTGAGCGAAGCCTATTCATCTGTTAATATGAAACGCGACTTGGCCATTGTAATTAAGGCTACAGCACATCTTGTACAACTTAAACCCTTGGTAGCTAGGTAATGATAAACAAACTGAAAGACCGCAATTCCTGATTTCGCTTTCGTTCACTAAACAAAGACTATGGAAATTAAACATCACTTTTCCATCAAAAAACGTGTTGTAAATAACATAACTTACTAGATTTAAGACCTAGGTTCGCTCGCTAGCTCTGTGCCTGCCTGTGTGCGCTATGGTGCGCGCTGACCCTGGTCGACGAGAACCCGCATGAGAGATGTGACGCAGGACGTAACCCCGCCCCCCGGGCGAGATGCCCCAACATTTATGAATCCCTGGGAAAGAGAATGGTGGGACATTTCAAGCACTCACAACTTGCATGCAGTTGCCTACAAGGTATACAGAAGGAGCTTGGGATGCCAATAAAACGTTTGCAACAAGATTTTGCAACTAGGTGGAATTCAACATTTTACATGATGGAAAGCTTGGTTGAGCATAAGAGGGCACTAGGTGCATATGCTGCTGAATTTGAACTTCCTGTATCTTTTTTACGGCAAATCAATAGGGAAGTCTTGAAAATATGATCACACTACTTGCACCCTTTGAGCAGCTGACCAGAGAAATAAGTTCTGAAGAGGCCTCTGCAGCTGATGTAATTCCCGCTGTTATGGCACTAACACAACTGCTTGGCAAAAGCAGTCTTGTACAGAGGTGTACAGTCAGCCAAAGAAATCTTGCTGAAAGCAGTCAGTGATTGTTTAAGTGGTGTGCAATGCAAACCACTTTACATAGTTG